>OY293826.1:55740763-56940763 GCA_958507055.1 Crioceris asparagi | reverse complement strand
CTCAAATATAATTATTTATTATTTATTATTATTATAATTATTATTATTATAATTATTATAACACTCACCATTATGAAACTAGAAATATTCATAATTTTTATATTAATACGGTAAAAAAAACAATTACACAGAAATCACTATTGTTTGACGGCTATTTCAATTCAGCAAAAATTGTTATTGGTTGTGAGAAATATTTTATAATTTTGTTTCGCTTTCATCTTGTGATGATTTTTTTAAATATTGTACTACCTATCATTATTTATGTAAGACTAGTATTGTACTTGACTTTAATATGTACCTTCATACATTTGAATAAATTTATTACTTACTTAATTACATGAGCAAATGTTACAGATATACACTTGTTTTTACATATATACCTACGTGAGAACATGTTCTAATAATGTAGGTATATGTTAATACTTACATTAAAATGGTCCTCACAACAGTGGAGAGATGAAACATCTGAGAGTTTTGGATTGTTTCTTTCGTCGCGTTTCATAGCTTTACACCACTGCACTCTCAATATATCATTTTTTGGCACCGAAAAAAATAATTTTTGTGGTGAATTGTGCATAGTGTTCTTGCACAAGGGTATAATACAATACATTTTCACCTTATACTTTCTGTCTGGTGCAGACATTGTGAAAACAGTGAATAATAAATTAAAAGTCTTTCAAAAACGCAGTTATACTAAAGCGGCAATGAGCAAACAGGTTGAACTCTGCTATCGCTCCCGCTGTCGACCGGTATGTGACGTCACGCGGTCTTTGTCTCTAGTTTCTGCGTTTTCGCGGCAATTCAAACGAATAAAACTTTCAAGTTTATTTTTTTCGTTATTTTAGATGCGATAACAATAAATTAAGCATCGTTGAAATCGTGATTTTAAATTTATGCACCTTCCTAATTGAATTCGCGGCTAACTAAAGCATTGTTCAAGACGATTATATGGTTAGCAGCCAACTAGATTGCTAGCACCAGCTACCAGGTGTGTGCTGTGGACACGGCCCATGCATCTTTTTGTGATTTGCCAATCTGCTTGTGAACGAAACAAAAATATTGAATCCGAATGTCTACTCGTATCATACGCTTATCCTGATTTATTTTTTATCAATAAACTCTCCGTTAGGTATATATTATTAATAAAAATTTACATACTCAACGGGACAATTTTTAAATTTTCCTAATTGAGTAAGACCTCTAGAAACAGAACGTTGTTTCACAAATTTCCCATACTAACGATTTCAGCAGCTACTAGCCGTTCGTTGAACTTCATTACTAATACTCTGAAATTATTTTCAAGCGCACTTGGCATAAAATGGAATTCATTTGGGGAACAATTTATTGCTGAAACCATAAATATTCCGATGATAATGTTGACGATCAGAAATGTTCAGCTCTCTGGAGGCGCAGCGTAAAAGCACTTGCGCAAAATTGAATTGAATTAAAAGGTAATGACATTATCATACCAGTATACTTTCACAAACAGATTTTAATAGAGTTACATTGTTAATGAATTACCTTGCATTTTAGGCTATGTCATCGTCGTCTAGGCTATCATATCGACGTTAGTAGAGAATGATCCGATATCAGAAATATACCGGAATCACTAATTTGACTGCATTCCATTTTAACCCAATTTGCCTTCATGTCAAACTTTAAAAGCTCCATCATCCATCAATTTTCCATGTACAGTTTCAAAATTATCTCTACTCCTCTTTTCATTGAGTTTTTCTATCCTATATATACAAAAAGAAAATAATTGTTAGAAAAAAGTATTATTTTCAATGAACTATATTTCAATTACTGATTATTTCAGTATCTATTCCGTATCTGGAAAGAACTTAGAAGCTTTTGACATTATCAAGGTTTAGCGGCTTAAGCAGGGTCTCAAAATTAAATATCCATTAAAATATGAAACATACGAGTATTTGAAATTAATCATCGGAAACTCAAATACAATTGGTATTTTAATGCAAATTTAATTTTATGTTTAACCAGACGCATTTTTTATTTTATCCCTAGGTACTTTTATGCGAATCGGGGCTCGTCATTTCAAAGAAATAATAGGTATAGAAATCTAGAACTTATAAGAACTGTTTAATAGGCAGTTAATGTGGAACCCCATAGCTGCCGAACCTCCACGTCCATGTACATCACTTCAATACAAAAAATAAAATATGGGTGGTTGTGAAAACATACACCTCCTGCAGCTAACCCATCTTCTGCACTTTTTCGTCCCGACGACGTTGTATCTAAGATCACCTAAATGCATTAGCATGCAAAACTTGTAGGGAACAAAAAATCTGAAAAGTGCCGTGAGGACTTCAATGCTATGCAAGAAAACTTCCACGACCGTAGTGGATCAATATTCTTCGCCTCGATGGCTCGAGTAAGTGTAAAGAAGACATTCTTGACGACAGCTTGCCATTTGCTATTATCTTTTATAAGCCGAGTTTCATACATCTCCTCTTCAAAATATACCAATTGAAATAAATCTTTTTGTTTTCTTGCAATAAAGATATGGTTTTATAAGCATGCTTGAGCAAATTTTGATATTAGGGGTACATTTTGGGAAGAAAACCGGATTAGAGATAAAAACTTTCAAGTTTAGAGAAAATTTACGAAAAATTGTCGGAATATTGGCATGCATTGTCCAGACGATCAAAATAAAAATTACGTACGAATTAGGTACGAAATCCTCTCTACGCAAACTTAGCCCACATTTGACCGATTTTTGAGGAATTGTATCAAACATTATAACGAAGCATATCATTTGATTGAGTCAAAGCTATTCAGAAATTGTTGACAATTTTTCGAAATGTGGAGCGTTTGTGAGCCATATATAAAGCCAGATTTTTGTTTATCTAACAAACATATATAAACTATAAGTAACATATTTTATTAACAAGAATGGAGAATGCAACGATACAAGTTTTTGTAATAAATTTATAACCTGTATAATCTCTCTGTCCATGTATGTTATTTGAGAACAATACTTAATGGCTGGTATATCTAACAAAAAATATATTAAAAGCGCATGGAGAACAAAGGAACAAATTCTTGGAACACATACTATTTGTAGTTTTTCAGGTTGAGACTGCTGGAGTAGACACTGCAGGAAGTAAAAATTTACATACCGTAAAATGTTCAACTATTGTCTCAAATCTGCTTAGAAAAGTTTTGTTTCCTAAACTAAGAATAAGTACTTTTTGATTGTCCAAGTGAAAGTATAATTTAAGTAGGTATAAAATATTCGAAGACGACATACTGTTATTGTTAAAGTGCAAAGTTCCTGAATATATTAAATGAATCAACCGAGGAATTTTTTAGAAAACTTATATTAAGTAAGTACAATTTAAATCTATCTCAATTGGCAAAAGCTATATAGTATTATTCATCTCTATCGACTATCGATAAAAGCTGTTGATCGTATTAATTAGTAGCAAATAATTTCTATAAATGATTGAAAATGCTCATAAGGTGTGTTATATACTAATTATCAATATGGGAATGTTTCTGAATTTGTAGGTGACCAATTAAAATAAAATAATATTGATATTGTTTTATCGAATACAGTATTATTACCTATACTTATTTTAAGATAATCCTTAGGTGCATTCTAAACTGATAAAAATTAAGATACCTGTATAGAGTGCGCTCAAATTATTATAATCATTAGAAATTAATGACGTAAACATTCGGGTAATCTCCTAAATGGGCTGATCGATGGTATACCCAGCCTCTAACTGTTATTTTATAATATTAGTCACAGTATGCCGTAACAATTGTCATGTTTAAACAATATGTATATTAGAGGAACTTTATTATAGTATTGGAATCTATATACCTACTCGCACGTTCACTCTCTCACAATCTTATACAGTAGCGAAGAAAGACAGAGAGCCGGCGATAGAAAGTTGCCTGGACGGAGCGTAACGCGTGATGATTTCTGTTAGTTCATTGCTACTGCAAGCCGCTTTATCCAGGAAAATCAAAAATGATATAATTTTTCACTGGCTGTGAGGCATCGTTCATTCCTAGATTCGAAGCTAGAGACCATGAATCAAGGTAGAGTTTGTAAAATGTTCATTCTGCATGATAGGGACCTTCTTTGAACTTTGACATGTTATTGTCCGGAGCAATACTTTCTTAGTCATGAAGTGATTCTTCTGCTGCTCACTGGGTTACTAAGACTTGAATATATAAAAATTATGGTATAATAATGATTATCTCTTATATTTTCATTCAAGGATTTCCTTTGGCTATCGATATTCTGATATATAATTTGATGTAGCTTACAATCTCTGGTGTACCTACTATTTTGCAACAAACTATATTTACTCTCTCTGTTCCATTATTCTGATCAAATCATTCTTTCTTTCGTTGATATAGTTGTAAATTCTTGATTTGTTCGAGACAACTTCTTGGGTGGAAAATTATTCAGCGACTGGTACTGTTTTTATTACAATACAGTTTGAAATGCTGAAGAAGAACTACCTTCTAGATGCCGAAACAATTCCTCGGGGTGACATTCTGCATCTGCATTAACAACGAATATTCGAGAAGACTTTCTATCTTGTTCTCGAATGGAGTATGAAACAAAATTATACCAAAATAAACAAATGTAAGTTGGATATTTATTGCCTTTTTTGATAGCAGTGGTGATCGAAAAACTTTTTTAATATGGATGAGATATGCGTTACCAATTTGTAATGGTTGTTTTTGATTCCATGTTCGACAATGAGATAAATGTTTGAAGGCCCCATTTGAGGGAATACATATCCATGTGTATCTATGTATCATTACAATATTCTTGTTTTGCTAGATAATTTATGGAAAAACTATTCTATAGAGTATGGAGTTATAACCGATCAAAAAACATCCCTAGTCCTAGTAGGCTGTGGAAATTTACATATTGACAGATCAACGGCCAAATGAGATCGGTCAATCAAATCCACAGATAATAAATAGTTTTCTATGTTTTTTTTAAAGTTGCCATAGAGAGACGAGCTGCATTTAGTGTTATGCACTATTGTGACAAAGGTAAATCGTCCATATTGCGCTAATAGTTGTTCAAAGGCCCTCGCAATAGTTGTAGGCACCGTTATTTTATTAATATTATTATATCTTATATATATATATATATATATATATATATATATATATATATATATATATATATATATGACGGTGGAGACCAATGTGAGCGATGCATAGAATACGTATTGTGGGTGGATATAAACACCCGGCAAGTGGAATTGATTCATTCAAGATTATCCTGTACAAGTCATTATGATATTTTTGTATATGAATTCAATTGCCACATAATCAAGATGATTATATGATATCAACCATTTCTCGTAAATAACTAGATTACGCTAGAATGTCTTACTTTGCCGACGACAACTACTGCGATGCAAACACCCCTTCCACGATCGAATAAGGTCAACAACTGTTAGGGCAATACTTAAATTTCACATTCTCACAATATTGCATAACACCACTATAAATGCTCGATCAGATTGATTTCTAAACAAAGTACCGGCCACCCAGACAAATATCTTGATTTCAAGATTAATTTAGAAATAATCAATATCACTTGCCGGGTGCTTATATCCTCCCACTATTATACGTGTTCAATGTAAACAGTTGTTAATAGTGTAAATTTTCTATATATTTTTAGTGTATAAATAAAAAAGTGGGAAAATAAATAGATCCATCATTTTTATACACTCGTTAAGTTGTTCAAATAATTTTCTAACGACTTGTAGTTTACATTAAAACGTAATTGTAAAATAACTAATAGAAATCTTCTAAGTTGTCAATATCAGTCTAGCCGTAGCCGTTATCTAATTTTTTCAAACAACAAACTATATGAACTGAACCCCAACCTTAACTTCATCCAATACCAGGATCTCAACAGAAAACACCAAGTAATCCTATCTCGCCTCCGCATTGGCCATACAAGATTGACTCACAAACATATAATGGAACATACTGACCCCGAACAATGCAGCATATAACTCAGCGTGAAACACATCCTTATAGAATGCCCACTATTTCAACAACAAAGAGTGGATGCAAACCTATCCAGCGAACTTAAGACCGTCCTCAGACCTGAAAACATCAAACAAAATTTTTGATAATATAATACTTTCTTTATCTAACTTCTATCAACCATTTAGTTGACATATTCTGCATCATTTATGTAACGCAAAAAGTAACTGCAAAAGATACATTCTTCATAACATGCTACCTAAACGAGCTACATTAAGTAATATGACGATGAAATAATCATAAAAAAATAGTTACTTTGTATATATAGACAATAGCTATGACTTACTAGAGCTAGAAATTCGAAAAACTTGGATTATTCTCTATAGTTATTACTATCTTATAATTTCAAATTTTCTCTATTCCAAATGCTAAATAAACAAAATTCAGCGTTATGGTAAAATGCAAAGTGTCTTTGGCTTTAGGTAAGGGTATCAATGAATCCTTTGAAGCACTTTCATATTTATTTATCAACATTTATTGGGAAAGAGATCCACGAATGAAAATCAGCTCAATGGTATTCAACCAAGCTATTCTGTTGACACCTGTCTAAACAGACTTTTTCAGAGCTTGGAAGAATCGATAAAAAATGACCTCTTCAACATGAACTAACGGTAGCAGCCCGCTCGCTACAGATTGAGGCTGATATTGTACTAGATTCGATCCAGTATGCTGACCAGTACAGCTAGACTTCCCCAAATGATACCATATCTATTTGAATGAAATATAAACAGAAACAAGTTGATCAAACATTGACAGTTGTTTTGCTGGTACCTACATATATGTTACTGGTCATAACACAGGACGGAATTTAGAAACACACGTTTAAATAGTTTATCATCACTTGCAGAAACATATTAAGGAGTTCTACAAAACCCACTGAATTATATTTAAGAATCACTTTCAGTCTTCATAACAGTTTGTTTCAAATTATGAAATTGCTTCATAAATATCAGCATGGATGTGATACTGAGATCTTGATGTTATTTAAATTTATAATGCATTAAAATCGAATTAATATCAACTGTGCACTCATAGAAATAAATGTTCACTTGTGTCCGTTATAATAAATAGCTAATATTCCAAATTGAATACCTTGGTAGTCCTTATCTGCCTTACAAAATCATGGACATTGGAATTGATTTATTCCAATCACGTGATCTAGAATGGGGCCGGTGTTCCTCTCCCTTTTGAGCATACGAATCAAACCGATAGCCTACCTTTTCTATACTTAAATCTCGTTAAAAAACCAGGACGAGCTCGCTAGGGAGTAGAAGCATTGACATTCCAGGGGCTAGGGGTTAAAATTGAAATTTATTCGTCGTAAACTTTGAAAATTCAACTTGCGGTTTCAGTTACCCTATACAAACAGCAGTTGTCAGTAATTAAACAAGATCATTATAATAATTATCCCTTTATCACAATTAACCTAAACAATGCGGATTTCATAAATCGATAAATTATTATGGGACTTATTGAATGTTGCTGCAATAAATTCTTCAATAGAAAAAGGCACGACCCCTTGCCATTTTACAAAACCTCATATCTACTTACTTAACTGGTGCATACTTCATTTAACATTCTTCTCTTATACCAGAACATTGCATGTAACACGCGTAACTTCATGCTAATCGAGCGCAAACTAGTGCTGACTCTATTTGTTTTAAGATTTTTTCATTTTCATAACTAGGTTAACTTAAATGTAATGGTGATTTCAAATAATAGAGATCTTTTCACAGCAAAAGCATTGTTTTCTATAATGAGAGTTATCGTTAAAAAAATATTATTTTATTATCTAGAAGAGCGAATCTATAATTACAATAAACTGGTGAGAGAGTTATGATGGTATGTTTTTTTTTTCAATGGAAAAAAGTAATAATGAAATTAAAGGAATACGGTTTTATAATCGTTATTGCAACACCTGCCTTAAAAGTTCAACTTTCGAGCATTGATTGTCGTGGCGAAGTACCCGGTATACGCATAGCCAAAGTTCCAATTTTATTATACTAGTGTGTAAATTAATTTATTCTTCAAGACCATGGATTGTTTTACGCACTAATGCGAAAAGAAAATGACTCTGTGCACATACTGACTAAAGTATCAGTCAGACATAGAAACAATATAGACACTTTACATCATTACTTTTCCAGAAAATAAGCTTTAATGTCAGAATATTCGAAAACTTAGGTACGTGTCATACGGATAGAATTTAATTATTTTGAGGGCCAACATTCAATACAATTATTGTATATTACATTTTATAATTATCACCTTTCATATTATTTGACTTTTAATACGCGATTGTGAACTGTGACATTTGCAATGTCAAACGTCTGTCAATTGAAAACAACTGCTTATCATGGAGTAGTCTAATGTCATATTATTTTCTTGGAATACGTAATATGAACAGTTTTATCTTTCTCTCGAATTGAACTTTCAAAGCAGTTGTCGCAAAAAATAATGTAGGTATCCTGCACATGACCAAATAGGCGAACTTACAATCGTGTTAATACATTCGCTTCTAAGTAGGTATACCTATGTCAAATTCGCTTCCATACACTTCTAGATGAAGCTAAAATAATCTAATTAAACCTCAATTATCACTCTGTATAGTATATATCATAGTATATTATTATCTCGACAAGATTCGTAAGTTACATAGAAAATGTAACGTCTTAGACTAATAACTAGATGAAGCGATAAATAAAGAGAAATACCAAAATAAATTGCCGTTCATTTACAATAGTATCATCGAATAGAATCTAACTTGTACAAGCATCATACCATACCCATAGAAAAAAATATACTATCTTGATAGAATTGTTTCGAGTGTTTGTTTTTCAAGAACAAGTTGAGCACGTAGTTGAAATAGAGTCATGCTGAGTTATTTACTGAGAAAAAGATACTGATACCGATTACACAAACTCTGTGGTTGGGCAATATTCAAATTATCTACAAGACGTTTCAATAATGACCCCTGTGTGGAGGCGAAATTAGTTATACCTATCTGGTGGGATCTTCAATGGCCAATAGTCGATGTTAATGAAATATTCTTATTTGTCAATACCCACTTGAAGCAAAAGACTGTTGATAATAGTAATACACCTATCAAATGCATTAGCATTCGCATAAGGCATATAATTTCAAAATTTGTAAAAGTGTAAGTGTATGACCATACGAGTATATACACAGACTTATTAGGGTCGAACATCCGAAATTGCTTGCTAATTATTTTTTCAAAAACCTAGAACTTTGCCATAGAATACGCACACGGAGAATCATTTTCTGATTTTTATAAAATAAGTTCTTGTCTAAACACCCACAAATTTAACTGCGCAAACTTAAACTTAGGTCGGCCAATGAACAAAATGAACTGGACGTAGGGCTTTCTGGTCCTGTTTTTATAACAATAAATTTATAGATATCAATTTTATTCACGTAAAATAAATTTATTCCACTAAGAAATAAAAATTACGTTAAGAATTAATAGTAGTTTATGCCACAAGTGTATAATGTGGCAAATGTCTGACAATCGTGACAAGGCGACATGAGCCTAGGTATGTGTCAAATTAACAGAAGTACATTATGTTTTGCGTCACCTACTTTAGAAGTTAAATTTAAGAGAAAGCACAACTATTGTACAATGCAATTGAAATGATTGAGATGATTTATTAATATTTAAGGAATCCAAAATGCCATTTTCTTTAATAGCTCCACCTGAGGGAATGAAAGTCGGATATTGTTTTACGCAAATTGAAAATATTATCTGACAGAATTGAAGAAAAGGTCATTCCCGGCAACATTGAAATTGGACAATTCAAACTAAATGAAATCAAACCAGCAAATTACCTTGGCTCTATATTTATATTAACTTATATGCAGCGGTCTAGTTTCAAATTCATTTTTATTTATTTTTAAGTTCTTACGCTGAATTTCTATCGGAAAACTTTTTTGTGTGTTTTGCTAATGCTATACAATATAATATAACTCGAGGTACAAAATTTACCTGTATATGAATGATTTCAATACAATTATTTTATCTGGTAATTTCTCTTTGATGTTTATCGTACTCTTAATTCGTTCAATAATAACCCATGTTGTCCATCTAGTCTTTTGTGTTATAAAATCAGGTTTATGGATAAATAATTTGTAGTATTCTAGTTCGACTTCGAAGACAACGGGTGTAATATATTTCTATTGGCAATTGAATTAGAGGACTCATAGACCCACATAAAAAATTCCATACTATAAACAAGTCCAAGACGTTGAGTAGTTTGTCCTTACTGAAAATTTAATTAATAACTTGGTAAATTATTGACAATTTTGTCATATTTCCACACCCAAGTGAAATATCAGATTTATGAACAATAATTACAATATCTTCAATTTATATAAGCTCATCAATTCTTAACTATGATGATTCTTAGAAAAAAAATCCTTTGAGATGAATTCAATATATATTTATAATGTATAGAACGTAAATGGTAATGGGGGGATTTTATTATTGAATATAAGGATGATGTCAAATAAATGAAGCAGGCTGAATCGAGGATAGTTTTCTATCGATTTTACAAAAATATTTTTATTCGTTTCTTTGATCTTGTTAGCATGAACCTAAATTTATATTCAAGTCAATTCACAATTTGAATATTATACTAAGAAAGCTGAAATTATAGACAACTTAATTAAAAAGTTGGTTCATATATTTCAAAACTTTCGTCTTCGAATTAGAAGCTCTGATGTGGGGGAGTATTCTGTCAATTTACAGGCTGGTAGCTGATTCACATCGATAAGCGGAGATGAAGGAAGACGAGGATTTTGGATTCGTGACGACCCTCCAAGGACAATCATCGACTTGACAAAGACGTATTTCCGACAAAGGACCGTCATTCCGAAAAATGGCATGCTTAGTGGGGCCGAAAAAGGCCCCGAGGCAAATCTGCTTAATGTGTGAAATATAACACTGTAATCATACTTCATGATTTGTTTTCGATTTTTCACGTCTTTAAAGTTTCATTCCACTTATTTATTAGAGAACAGCTATGTATCGAAAGTGATAAAAAATATAAAATCGAATGGAAATGAAACTAACCGGAAGCTCTTGCTTGAAAAATATTTGAGTAGAACTATAGAATATGTAGTATTAATTTCATTAGCACTGGTAGTTTTGGAGTTATTAACAGGTATATCAGTAACTTCAAAAGTACCTAACAATATCAATTTTATTTTGAATTTGTCAGTCAACTATCTAAAAGAGTCAATCGTCGTAGGTTTTGTGAAAAAATATTTGTTTCTCATTTTTGTTATCAAAAAAGTTGAACGTTTACAACGTGCAACAATCTTGCATTTTCCTAGAGTTCTAACTCCAACTAACGTTTCTGAACAACATCTGGTTTAAATGTTGCCAAATTAAATTTTCTAATTTTCTTAAAAAATCCCACTCCTACCCATTCGTTGAAAGTATTTTGGGGGAGGACTTTTAAGATTGAGAAAATTTCAATATGAACTATCTCTCAAAACAAACAAAAAAAGCATCATAATGGGTGCAACTTTACTTTGCTTTGGATCGAATTGTATACCTATCTCCTCCCTTTGGGAAGTCAAAGATATGCTGCTATCTAGTTCTCTTTTATTAATATTATTTTGTATTGAATATATTTTTTTAAACAATTTTATTTCCTGTATATTCTGAATATTGGAATTAGATCGTAATAACAGAGTTGGACAACAGAAAATTGATTTATTTTCAACATTTATCTTTATATATATGTGGTGGCCCATTAATAAAGGGCGCCGGCCATATCTCAGGATCCGTTAATGGGACGACCTGGAGAAGTTAGGGGTAAATCGGCCAAAATAAAAAGCTGGAAAATATTTATAACTTGCTAAGTCTACCGCTAGAGGGTGCAACTCACACCACAAAGTAAAAACACTGTTTTATTCAAAATTATCCCGAGTTAACCTATATTGAAAATATTTTTTTTGTAACCTAATGAAAATAGGACAACTTTTTTATATAAAAGTTTTTTCTCTATATTGTCAAATAACGGTTGGGGGGAGGGGCAAATGTTGGTTTGAAAATACTGGATAACTCTTTTTTGGTATGACCTATTTTGAATAACTTTATTTAATTTTAAAACGTTTTTACTAGCGCTTCTACTGAAATAATAACATTTTGAATTTAATTATTTTCCGAGTCGGTAGATGGCGTTTTATGACAAAGTTTCAAATTTTATGAATTTCTCGAAAATTTCAAATGCAATGGTATTTTTATTTCTCAATAGGAAGAAACAGCGTGAAAAATTTCAGTTACTGGTGAACTCGGTATGATTATTCCTTATAGACTTATTTAAAAATATATTTAAACCTTCATTTTTACTTAACAGAATTAGAGAACACTCTGAGTATCAGTAATTTTTATTGAAGTTACCTATATTTTATATAACCTGCTTCAACAATAACAAGAATCTTCATCACCTATGGCGCTCTAAATGGGTTAATACAAGTTTAGTGTAATTAAATGAGAATTAAACACAAATAACTATAACAACAACCTAATACTTTAAACAAGAAAATTATTATAAGTAGGACTCTCGGTAGGCCTTGACATGACAGAAAGGAAACAAAAGAAGCGAAAATAAAATATATCTTTCTAAAGAAAGATTGTGAAACAATAACAAAAACTTTGGCATATTATTTTCCTTAGTCAGTTACTTTATGATTTCACTCTCGACAATGTCGGTTGTCCATAAGAGAACCGAATTTAGAAAAAACCTAGGCACCTAGAGCTAAATAACTCAGAACCAAGAACTAAAATTAAAAAAATAATAATTACGCCTAAAGTGCTCAAACTGTCGTCCGTCCTGGGCAATACAAAGTGTAACCTGCTGTAGGCAGTTATTTATGTTTAATACTCATTCAATTACACTTAACTTAAATTACCCCATCTAGTGCGACATATGTAATAAAACAATATATTTATTGTTAAAGTAGGTTATATGAAATGTAAATAACTTCAATAAAAAAAAATATACTCAGAATGTAGGTTTGAAGGTTTAAATATATGTTTGAATAAGTCTATAAGGACTAATCATATCGAGTTGCGGTTTTCACCAGTAACTGTAATTTTTCACGCTCTTTCTTCCTAATGAAAAAAAAATAACATTGCATGTGAAATTTTCGAGAAATTCATAAAGTGTCATCTACCGACTTGGAAAATAATCAAACTCAAAATGTTATTACTCCAGTAGAAGCAGCGCCCAAAAAAGCGCTTTGAAAAGAAAGAAAGTTATTCAAAATGGGTCATAACAAAAAAAAGTTATCCAGTTTTTTTCAAACCAACATTTGCCCCTCCCTCCATCCGTTATTTGACAAGATAGAGAAAAAACTTTAGTACAAACAAGTTGTCTTATTTTCAGTAGGTAAAAAAAATATTTTCAATATAGGTTAACTTGAGATAATTTTGAATAATGTTTTTTAATACTCGGTGTGAGCTACGCTCTCTAGCGGTAGAATTAGTAACTTATCAATGTTTTCCAGATTTTTCTTTTGGCAGATTTATCTCTAAAACTTTTTTTCTACGGATCGTCCGATTAACGGATTCCGAGATATAGCCGGCGTCCTTTATTAATAGGCCAGCTAGTACACACTGTCTTTCAGATACAAAAGAGCATTTTGCTAAAAAATATTATACTATGTATATCTATCTCTCAATTATGCTGAAAATCTTGCTTGAAGTGGTCGAGGCTCTTAAATATTTAACGACCAGTCCTTTATACGAGTGTGTTGTGCTAAACGCTAGCAATCAGTAAACAAGCTCAAAAAGAAATTAGGGAGACAAAAGAAGGGAAGATTAAGGATGTATATAGATAAATTGCTTTTCAATGTATTAATGACCTGCTTTCCAGCGGTCCTACTTTTAAATACTAAAAGCCTTTCAGTATCTGATTTTATTTTTTTAACGTTTCTATATTTCGACTACCTAATTTAAGAAAAATGTTTTAATTTTTTACATCCACCTATATTCCAGAAAACGCATTAGTTACGAAGTATGTGGGGCTATAAAACTCATGTTTTGATGTATGATGATGCAAAAATATCTGGGGAGTGATTAAAGTTCCATGGTCTTGTGTAACAAATATTCTTATCACAATATAAATTCCTGTTTTTTTTGTAAATATCAAAGTTGCTGTAGTTTTTATTACTTTCGGTTCTTGTATCAATGGACACCGCAGCGATTTCTCAGGCCCCATACGGTCTAGAGACTTGAAATTTCGAATTCGTTCTTAGATCGCAGACATCTCGCCGCCTGATAAGCTCCAAGTGTGATCCAATATTGGTAATTATAATTATCTCATTCAAACAAGATCATTATTTTTTCGACATGGAACGACAATGTCGGACAATGGGATCCGTCACTGGAATTACGCACGAGCATGGAGCGTATATATACGTCTCTGTTTTCTCGTATGTACTCTCTGGAAGATCGTCTATGGTTATGTCGCAATTGTCAGACGTTGTTGTTAATTTAAAGTTTAATTTTGTGTTGTGGTAGACAAAACAAACAGTAATTTGTTATGGAATTGCTGTTGCTGGCAAACACATATACATAAGTATAGTTCAAATCGAGAAAAGGATAGCAATAGTAGGTACTCATCGGTACGGTTTAAATCTTAAATGCCTAATAAAAACTATTTTTAATTTTTTTTCAAAAATTTCACTTGTTACTAAATGTTTTGAAATTACATATAGCATTTGCAATCACAATCTTTGACGATGATAATACCTACATATAAACAAATTTATTTCAAATCTGAACGATCAAATCGACTTTCAATTCAAAATTTGGTTGCATTTTTAGCAAGGGCTTTGAAAATTGGTTCGGGCTTTCAAAAACTTTGCAAATAATTACATAAAATAAGAAAATAACAATAATTGGGAATAGGCGATATTTTGTTTACAATACTAACCTCTCTTACCAGAAGAATTATTGTCCATTTTTTTCTAGTTGATGCCCGAAAAAATAAAAAATAATATTAATTCTATTGGTGCTGGAACTATTGAAGTTGGTGCCAAAAGTCTTATATCTAACTACAATTGCATAACTTCAAAAGTACCAGCACCAATAGAATTAATATTATTTCGTATTTTTCAGTGTGTAGCAACTGCTCGTAGGTATACCAAAATAATTAGAATGGATAAATAAAGCATATTAAATACTACTCACGGCACCTAGTGATAAAAATGAGTAGGTACCTACTACAGGGATATATATATATATATATATATATATATATATATATATATATATAGGTATCTGTGCATCTTTATTAGAAATAAAATTTAGTCTGTTTTTGGCAATCGTTATACTGTTTGTTTTAATACCAACTAATAAACTCGGTCAAATTTTTAGTAAGAAATATTTATTTCACACTATTGAGTGTAATATTAGTAATGAAAATCGTTGAACGTTCACTAATACCAAAGAAGATAGTACTTATCCTATTACCCAGCTATATGCTTTGCTTATACTTGTTGTTATCCAGAGATCTCAAAACATCGCAAGTAAATACATATATTTCAGACTTTACTACTGCTGTAACTCAAAAACCGTAGGTCCTTTTGAAGTCCAATTTAAATTTTGCTACATATAATCTCTTCTTTAATTTGGCTCTTTCGAGGAAAATTGCCTCTTCCACTCCATTAAGGACAGTTAGTGGGAAGAAAATTCTGGATTTTAGTTTTTCTAAATATAGGGCCGAAGCACGTTTTCTATGCAAAACGCTCGAACAGCCATACATAAAAAAGCAAATATACAACCGAATTGTATACCTCTTCATTTTTGAAGTTGGTCAAAAATGATCCAAATGCTTAACAGTTTCCTTTTTCATGTTGGATGACCATGCGTTTCGTAAAGTAAGTAACCGTGCTCCGATTTGGATGTTTTTTTTTAATTTTAAAGTGGATTGTTGAGGAATGGTACCTAAAAAATATTTTTAACAAAAAATAAGAGCGATTTTATTCAAAATAATATTAATTCTATTGTTGTTGGTAACTTTGAAGTCGTGCAGTTCTATATAAATAGAAGACTTTTGGCAACAACTTCGAAAGTACCACCACCAGCAGAATTAATATTATTTAGAATTTTTCAGTCGATATTATTTTTTGTTAAAAATATTTATTCAACATTTTTTAGTGTATTCATAGTCATCGAAGTCACTTATAGACACAGATTTCAAAACATAGCGGAATCACACATATTTCAGCAATTACTATTAATGTAATTTTTTTTTAAATTTCCAGTTTAAATTTTAAACTTCCGACATGAATTCGTTTTCATATTATTTTAGCAGAGCGTGTATCAAGTAGCTATCTGAATGGAAAATCTAAAATTTATTATTGTTGATTCTTGTCAATGCAACTATCAGATAACATTATTGGCCTTAAAACAAGTGATGTTCGACGTTTGGTAGCGCCACGAATACGATAAGCGCTTTGTATACCGTAGTATATGCAAATCGTAGGCCGTGAATAATGGAAATAATCTTGAATATTGGGAACAACGACGAACATAGCCGGCGTGTACATCGCAAAAACCCTTATTACCACAGCTGCTGGGAGCGAAGCACACAGATACATAGTAATTTCTGCAATATCTACTGTGGTCTTGGAAATATTTAATTTGTTGGCCTGGAGAAATAGTCGCCATTTCGTATTTAATGAATGTTCTGTAACACAACGCTCTAGCCTCTAGGAAGAAGCATCTACAGGATATTTCATTGGCCATAAAGCAAAAATGTTGCATAGATCAATTCATGGTAGATAACGTTTAAGCAATAGTCAAATTCCAGCATATGTTTAGATACTTATCATCTAAAGGCTTCAAAATCTGTTGTAATGTTCTTTTTTCTTATGTGGATAGAAATTTACGTACACTCTGATTAATAACGTCTATTTGTTTAATATAACGAAAATACACAATTCACACAAACGTACTACAATTTATATACACTACTGTTCACTAGTAACTAACTATTTACAATTTATATCACACTATTTATTTCACTTAGTTGGCACGCTTAAAACTGACTGACTTGCCGCCCAGCTTGCCGTGCTTTCGTTGCCTTATTTAATTAAATCTATCAAATAGTACGCCGAGATGCTTCTCAAAAGCTCCCGACATAATATCGACTACACTCGATGTTCTGAAAGATACTCCGTTGGCCATATAGGTGTTTTCTGAGTCTGAATTTTTTTAAATATGAGATGATATCGGTTTATACTGAAAGTGTAAAAAACTAAGAACTGGGGTTAAATTTATAATTCGTTCTCTATGTTATGTAGTTTTCAATTTTCATCATTATTTTTTATTAACATCTTTAAAGTTTAAGAAAGAAAGTCTACTTCCATCAGAAATATAGAAGATGAAAATGGACAATGAAAAGGTACAAAGAATTTTGAAGAGGAAAAGTATTTTCCATATGTTGTTAATTGAACTCAATATTTGCAATTCAATTTGTTCAATGTTGGTAAAATAACACATATAGGTAATAATTATATTCTTTAAGTTTATTTTTTACAAGTTAATAACTTTTGAATGTCTACTTGTTGTAGGTAAGTGTATTTTCAATAGAAAAAGAACTTTGATTTCAAACTCAGATAAAACAGAGCAGGTTTCTTGATATATCAATTATTATATAAACCTGAAACCAAAAGAAAAAATATTATTTCTTGTTTATATTCATGCTGGCGCTTATTTCACCTACTGAGGATAAAAATAATAAAAAATGAGTATAATGCCTGCAAAACTATGGCAAACAGAACTATTTATAAAGATAATTAGAAATGCAGTCTTTTTAAACCAAAATATACCTATAGAATATCTGAAAAATAAGAAAGTTCCATCCGATAATTTCCTGACCTTATCTCGTATACTCATTCTGAAAACGGCATAGTTTTTCAAAATTGTGAAAAGAAAAAAATCATGTTAAAGATAACATGTATCAATTTTAATACCGTTATAGAATCATTAAAAAATGTCAGTTCGTTAATTTTCCCCTGTATATCTAAAATCAGTGATTTTTTTTAAATATTGTCCTTACAATAATTCAAAATTAGCTCCCCAAAGATCACATGAGTTTTGCCCTATTACCAATACATACGAAGATACCCTACTAAAGTATCGACTCCTTGTTATTTTCGGTCTAGTTTGACGGATGTGAACTTTAATAAATATAGCAGTTTTATACTCATCCATCTTATACCACCATGATTTGTTAATAATGAAATTCATTGTAAATTCACGTACAAGGATAACGAGACAACGTTGCTAGCGATACCTTTGGTTCTTTCCAACAAAAGCATCAATACCCACCCGGTATCAAATGGATCATATAACCAACTTGTATGTTCTTATCAATAGATTTTAAATAGGTACGTAGGTAGTAGGTATACTTATTGAATGGTATGCATATTCAAAGTACTGTATGTATAATAACGGAAAAGTTAACTAATTCACTCAACTGCTTAGAAAATCATGTAGCGACTGAGCTTTAAATAAAACTAGTATTAATTTGAGTACATAGGTAGGTACTTATTAGCGGTACCTAACGGCTAACGGGTTCTTTGTTGAAAATTATCGATACCAAAAATCGAGAGGAAATTTCTGAATGTACTTGTATTGTATCGCTTAAGTTCTATTATAATTTCATGAAAACCAATTACTTCCAAGGTGTATGAGTAGATTTATTTATGTTCTCATTTTGATATAACATCACAATTATTTCGAAAAACAAATACATAAACAAGTAAGAAATAGAATTTTTCAACAGTATTATAGTCGATTTAGCAGAACAGCAAATATTCCTTTTTGAATTGAATCGTATCGGTTCTAACAAAAAGCGTCTCGAAATCTCTGCTGTATTATATATGTATGTATGTATCAAGACCTGGCAGTTGGCAGCACAACATCGAAGAGCAATATTGGAGTTCATTGCAAACTTCATTTATCTTGATCAGTTTGCAATTTTGCGTTATAGAGCCCTCGTTTCCCGTATGCAGCCATTTATATTCAAAAGGATTCCTCCACAAGTCTTGGCGTGATTTTTCTATACACTGTCGCGTCTTACGTTCTACTCAGAGAGGCTGCGGCGACTTTTATTGGTGTAACTTTTTAGTTCATTAGATGAATTGATAGAAGTCAAGTTAATCCAGTGATGCAATAATAAATGATAAGTAACTAATCGAAATAAAGGATACAAATGAAATATAAATATTTAGAATTACTACTATTTATTTAAAATCGTCTATAGAAAAGTATGTCTAAAAGTGATCTTCTACTTGATAAATGTTGCTGTTGAGATTATTATTATGATAAATAAAACTAAATATAGAGTATGAGGCTCGACTAGTACCGCTAAGACCAAAAACAAGTAGCGTCATCATGCCTTGTCCGCCTATAATCTGAAGTCTTTAATATAACCCCCATATCAACTGAAAATTTAAAATATAAAGTGGTTCGACCATTCTCTTCATATACTTGTTGTTCCTCAAATAAGATCTACTATTGCCTCAAAAGTCGTATTTTGTAATAACAAAAGGGGAATTTCAATAGCTGTCATCAAAATACTTTAACGTGTTTTCGCTCTAACTTGTTTTGTCTCTCAAAGTTGAAACTTTGTTTAATTTTGGCACATGAGTTTTTATCAAAAAAGTACTTTAATAAATCTCTGTTGTGGTTATACTATGTAACTGATATATTTATCACAACAAGCATAACCGTCTATAGTAACTTAAAGGACAAATGTTGGACACGAAAAGATGGTTTTGAACCAGCTCAAAGAGACATTATAGAAGGTCACAGTTGTACTCAAACATAGGTATATTATAAACTTATCTATCTATATTTTTATTATATTAATAGTAAGGATAATATCCATACATAATATGGTCACTTTTCAGCGACCTTTCTCTTTGTATCCGAACAGGCAACAGTGCTCGATAACTTTATAAGGGGGAATTTTCCAATCATTTAAAATACTTTAAGCTCTCCTCTCGTCAATTTGTAGCCTGATGTGCTTAAGAAGCAAAATATTTCCAAGAGCTCACCACCCACAGTTCTGGTGGTTCCCCCTGCCGTTGCTGCGGACATAATGATCGTTTCACTTGTTTAATCGATTCAATACGGGCCTGGACGCCTGGATATTAGAAAGCGGCAGGGTGTAGGGATGCATAGCGTCGACACACGATTATTAAAAATGGCCCCCGGGCATATTCCTATACGTTAAAATGTACCTACTTTTTTGTTAGCTGGATCCCCCGAGAGAGAGAATTATCACCATCGAGGAGATAGTGAGTGTATTTTCGCGCTTTTTGCCTTTGTCAGGAATAATTATTTGCACTTGCAATGATTTGTTGATTTTGAATTTTTATATGATATTTATACTAATCCAACCAAATTTATTAGTGCTGCATATCTGTTGAGAAAAATTTTGTTGCCAAAGATAATTATCTTGCTAACATGAAACTTCAAAAAGGTGTTAGAAAGTACCGTAGTTGGTGTCAAGTAAGATCTAGATCCTTTGCACCTACCAGCGATGATATAATTCAATGTGGGATTGGCCCTTTGTTCACCTAGTAATTGTTTTCATCGTTGGTAATTTGTCGCTATATGTGATTATAGCCATCCATCAACTGTAAAGACCGAACTCAGTTACGACATATTTTTCGGTAGCGCAATATTTACATCCTTTCACATTCCCTGTGTCCAACACACATCTAGCTAAGAAAGCGCTGCAACATTTTTGATAGATTTTGGTTTGAAACGCTTGCGCTTTTTAAGCTGCAGCATCAGAAATACCCCAACAGTTATTTTTAAATGCTTCTTTATAAACCAGCTTAAGAGCGCAAGACGTCTAATCGCAAATCCTGTCAAAAATGATGCAGCGCTTTCTCAGCTAGATGTGTGTTGGACACAGGGATTTTGATACGTGGGTCGCGTTCAAATTTAACTTCTAATTCCTAGGTGGCGTTGAAAGCGTTATGCTCTTTGAGCTTTGCATCATTTGCCGATGTAGAACCACCAGTTTTCTGATTAGATGGACTGTGAAGCAGTACGGTTCCACACTCAAGACTTTTTAGACTTTAGTTTTTCGTAAAGACTTTTTAGACTTTAGTTTTTCGTACCACAATCTAGCAATTAGCCCGGGAAGTGCCGGGTAAAACTGATAGCTGCTAGTAAGAAAGTAAATTAGAATAATTCTGTTTGTTTGAGATATGAAAGTTTTATTATATATATATATATATATATATATATATATATATATATATATATATATATATTATATTGATGAGCTTAGCTCAAATAGCATTCATCGTTCTGAACGGTTATTATTAATATCGAAATATTGTAGATTGATTTGGATGTCCTTTACTATAAAACTTGGGTGGTGCGCATCCAGAAGATCATCCGTTCCGGACGTTATTCTTCTGACAGCCTAGCATTTACAAATTCTTATTATGAAATAAATTTTCATACCAATACCAAAATATTCGATAACGTGGTCTCCACAGTTGGAACCTACTTGGTTTTGTGTTTGCGGTGGTTTACTGTTGTGGCCCCATTACCATATCTACCAGCAGGACATTCAGTGAGTTCTTCCATCATCAGGGTTTTACTTTTAATAGAAGCCCCATTATTTCCATAATCTCACAGTCGATCGAAAGATATTCATGGTCTGGTAAACTGCTCGTGACACTTAAGAGATTGCCACACAATTCAATTCTCTTTCTGGTCGGAAGCTCGATTTCATGGGTTGTTCTCTACAACAGCTCTCCACTGGTCTCGGTCCTTAGTCATCTGGAAAGTTTCTGCTAAATGATCCATTTTCCAGGTTCACTATCTAAAATCGTTCAGTACAGTAAAAACCCAGCTTAACAAGATTATAGACTTATGGGTTATACCAATATGATTTATATATTTTTGCTTTAGGTTGGTTCTTATTTATAAATATAATAGTTTTTAAATTGTTCAGGTCATATATATTTTAATGAGACAATCTGATAAAACTAGGTGAATTCTTCCTTCCTTTTTTTGAAAAATATCATGAACTAAAAAAACTTTACAATAGTTGACCTCTCTAAACAACACCTACAGCTATTGGATGGGATGAAATAAACAAAACTAATGCATATTTGTCTGATCTGTTCATTGCATTCAGTTTCTGTAGTTCCATAAATATTTATTGAAAGCAGCAACCTTAAAATACATAGCCTTTTCTTGATGATTGAGGTCGTTTTCATAAGGGATGATTGCAAACAACCCAAAAACTTTTTGAATGTGTCCTTCGAACAATCACTGGAAACAATATAGAAAAGCATCATGTGTCCCACATACCTCCAAATTGCGTCATAAAATTCCTTTCTCTACCAGCGCTGGCTGAAATAATTTCCCAAGTTATTGTCAAACGCATATTGTTTATACTGAACCGGCGGTAATCAATGGACCGCTATTTCCATTTTGCCAGCTATCTAGCTCTCTCTCTCTCTCTCTTTCACTCTCTCAATATTCCCTGCTCCAACTTCCAAATTCCATCAGTCGAAACTGTTTTCGCCATTGTGTAAACAGCAATTTATTCTCGACATTTCGGACAATTTAATAAAGTTCGACAGATCGGACCGTGCCACATGCAAGCTGAAATATCACCAGAAATGAGTATTCCAAGTGATGGAGCGAATCAAATGTAAATATATTTTGCTGATAGAAAAAAGTGTGACATACATTTCAATGTTGATGACAAAAAAGGTATTTTAATCAAGGTTGACTTCGAGAGCGGATATTATGGTATCTTTTTTGCTTTATATTGACATGTATGACCTGTTTTGAAACGGCTAAAAATTCATAGACGATGTAATACTTCTCAGAAAGCATATTTTTATCTCATGCTTATTTATTTTATAGCTTCTACTTTTGCCTTTCTCAGTTAGATAGCTTTTGAGCAATTCCCAGCAAACTACTAGATATTGGCAATGTTTAGATTCTTTAAGTTCATGAAAAGTAACATTGGTAGATATGTTTTATACTAAGAAGCTTATCCTTCACATTTATATTCGTCAGTTAGGTAGGGAAAATATTTTTGATCCCCATCTCAAATGCACCGACATACATCACTTATGTTCTAATGAAATCCGCTAATACCTATATCTGCGCTATGCCACCCCCATTGGTTATTTTTCCTACTACTCTGCTTTTCTTCACCGACAGAGGATGTTTCGTAGTTCTAGCATTTTCGAAGAACTATGTAATTTCTACTTCAAAATATCGCATAAAACCAGTTTCATAAACAGATAAAGATAAGTAAAAGCAAGTTTGTTTATATTATGAGATACTTGAAATTACTCAACTACTTTACTACTGAGTAAAAAAGTGGTTCATATTTTTTATGCTTCTTTTTTAACCAACATCCCTAAAAACGATTGCTTTATTAAGTTTGTTCGAGCGTTTTGCATTGTATTTATTCGAGTACCAATCTTAATTTTCCTTTTTTCATTGAAAGGAGAGGTACCTAGTCCCATATTGAACTTTTAAGAATCAATTGTGGCCTCCGTCCCAAACGGTGTGAACGATGCGTTTTTTTAATTGAAATTTTATCATGGAAGACCACATAGCAACATAATTTCCATTTAGATTACGCATTAAAAAAAACATAAATGAAGAAAAATGTGACACATTTTGCGCTTTAAATGTATGTATTCAATAATATAAAAGCAAAAGCTAAATGTTTTACGGTTTATTGCTAAGAAACATATGACAAATATTCCTGGTCCTAGTAAAAGTTAAATTTCAAACAAACAAATACTATTTTCCATTACTTTTTTCGCAGTACAAATGACCTGACGCACAGAAATCTCATAATTATATATAAAATAAATACAATAAACTGAATAGGTATAAAAAATTTGGACATTTTTTTAACGTCCTATATCATGTCATATTTGATACTTATTTCATATGTACAACTATCTATCAGTCTTTCATTTTACACTTGATTCAATATGAAATAAGGGCCCTAAATGCGGTGATTTTTGGTTATTCTACTTTGGAATACTTTTATAGATACCTACTTACGCCCTATGAATTTTAACATTTTTAAGATTCTCATATAAATGCAATCATTCGAGCTTTTTCAGTATCAGCTTATGATTTTTGAGCAGTTCTAAATTTCCATCGCCATAGAGCTCATGAAATTAATCTAGAGGCCTGAAACTATCTATGTATGTAAAAATTTCGCCTGCTTATGTTAGTGGTTTCAAATTTGAAAAGGACGGGGTCGATTTTCTTGTAATCTGGATACAAGATTATTTTTATATTAAAATGAATGTTCGATGGCGCTGCGGTGCTTCAACTACGAAACTGTTTAACTGACCGCCATGAAAATTATTGATATAGGTAGGTACTTGTTACTCATCGCTGAATGTACTACATCAACTTCTACCTATATATTTTAACACAAGTTAAAAAAGTGAAAATTCAAATGAATATAACATTTGAACTACTCATTAAAATCGCTCATCACCTTGATCCATGATATAGATTTGATAATAAAACAAATATTAATTATAATTGATGCAAGCATATTAACAATTCTCTCCAAAAATATATAAATAAATATAGACAAATATAGAACAACCTTTCTGAAGGAGGTATAAAAATTAATACTATGCAAAAATTGTGATCTTAGAACCCTGATTACTCAAATCGAATTTCTGGCTATATACATATGCTTAAATTTGTAGAAGATATCATCAAAGCTTTCAGAATAATAGTATTCGGTAAACTTTGATATCATTGTCTAATACATCAATTTCTAATAACAAACCTACTCTTGCGCCAGTAATTTGCTCTTGCCAAGCGACCACTCAAAAACAAATTAAATTGTTACGGTCTTTTCTGATCCTAATTGATTCTTCCGTCGTTCATATAAACATTTAGGGTTGCTTTCCCAATGTTTTCATTATTTGTTGAAAGTTTGTTGATTCGTTT
This sequence comes from Crioceris asparagi, assembly GCA_958507055.1. Lineage (NCBI taxonomy): Eukaryota > Metazoa > Arthropoda > Insecta > Coleoptera > Chrysomelidae > Crioceris > Crioceris asparagi. Next base: position 56,915,667 of record OY293826.1, on the reverse strand, counting down.
CATTGTCTTCAACCATAAATCAGACGTTTTATTGATCGTGTTTATTACGATGACTGAGTCGATTCAAAAGGAAATTATCCAGTGACAAGAAAATTGTTATTTTTATTATATTGCACGGATAAAGGCGCCGATAGAGCGGTTAACATCCGCTTGATTTTTATTGAATTGATGGCTTCAACGATATGAGAGCACTCGGATGCTCTGAAGTAAAATATTTACTAGAAAAAATCATTGAACGTCAGTTATTTTTCGCAGATTGAAAATATCACGGTTAAAAAAGTTTCTTGAGAAGCGCATATTATTTTTGAAATTTTTTGTAAGATTTAAACAATTAGGTACAAGTCATGTCACGTCTATAATCTAGGGTATATACGCGGTGCAACAGACGAAAATAACAAAAATTTTGGCATAGCTTCGTACACAAATTTTATCGTGATCATATACCTAAAAAGATATATTTTTTATTGATAAAATCTCCAATTATCATTATTCAAAATTATTATTATCCCTAAATATTGTCATCAAAAATGATTTATGATCGAGAGTTTCACTCGCAGAAAAACATGTTATTCACCCTCCACCAAAAATGAGATTTTCACAAACAACTGAACAAATTTTGATTAAGTAACATTGATTAATTAGGAAACCAACGCGTGGCTCTCTATCCCTGTCAAAACAAGGATAAATTCAATGGGAACAGCCATATTCTCCTCCTTTTTGTCATTAGCAAGGTATTTCCTAAACAGAAAGAATAGCGTGTGACCCTTTTTTTGTGGACTCGTTAATATTATTATCATGTGAGAATTGTATAGTATTAATGCTATTTGAATCAATCAAGCTAATAGGAGGCGTGTCTCTTTGCTGATTTTTTGGGCGTTGTTTTGAAGGTTTACTATAGTCAGTTTCGGATTATATTGATTGATATGGAGGTTCACTCAGCAAGTTAGATGTATAATGCATATATCACTTATATCCCGTTTATGTTCTAATTTTCAATTATTTAAAAAAGAATCTCTAGGATCGGCAAAAGAAACGAAGTTTGGCTAAAATAGCGTAAAAAACTATTTTCAATGGGAACATCATCGCTTGAATATTTCAGATATCTTCTTATTAATTCAACAATGCTCAAATTATTAAATAAGAACCAATAAAAACAATTTTATTAGCTAGCGCATACAAATAAAATAGAAGTAAAATCATCCAATGGCCTTAATATCGAAAATTCAACGTAGATGAAAGAGATATAAGGAAGTAAATGAAATAAATAGGTACATACCTAATAAAGTTATTCAAACCGATTAGCATTAAACTTTATCTTATTGAGTACCGAAAGGTGTTATCTCGATAATTATCTTCTTATTTTTTATCTTTATTTGTGTACTTCTTCTCAATTTAGTCAAATGTCTTATCAAACTGCAAGAATACAACTATTTTGTAAAATACATATGTTTTTTAGGTAGGTATCTTTCGGCCACTGAATGGGCACTTTATTAAAAATTCTCATCGTCTCTCAGGAATTCTTTTGTTGTCTAATTGAAACTAGGCATAAGAAGTATGTGATTAAATTTGAAAGTTTGCTAGTATTTTTCATTTGCATATTTATTTTCTACTTTTCTTGTAATAATGCAATTATTTTTCCTAATTTTAGATTCCCCCCGCTAGAGGATGAGATTTTTCCCCGCTTTGATAATTGATAAGACGGTAGTGACATTGGGAAGGGACAAAAAGTACTTCGTCTGTACGAAATATTACGATGAAGCTTCACAGCTCATTCTACTCAAAAGAAATTAATTTATGTAGTCTAGATTATATTTACTGAAAAATACACCTAAGAAGCAGCTCCATAAATGTTGATATGCATGGTACTTCTCTATATGATTTTTTTTTCTAATGAGTTAGCCGTCCAGTTTATGAATAACAATACAAAAATTATGCATATAAACAACTGAAGAACTCAGGGATAGGTAGTGAACGCCGATCAAGTCGACCATAGCTCCATAATCCTGGCATCGAAAAGGGTTGTTTTAATCCTAATCCTAACATTTAATTTGACTAAGATCAACACAAGGAGGCAGCTATAAGATAATTATTTACTACCCTATTAGAGAATATTAGAAGTATCTGGTTACTTTCGACAATCCTTTTTTGCCACTATTGAACGGGCCTACCCTTGCCTTGAAAGCATTGTCACTAAGGTGACCTACAGTTTATGGTATACTCCCAACCACCGATATTTCACTAAGAATATACCATTTGAGCAGATCAGGGGGTTTTTAAGGCGTAGTTTTTGTGCTTTTGCCATTTACTATCGATCCTTATACCCCTGGAATTCTTCATGAGATTTTCATGGGATTAAAATTCCTTCACCTAGTCAAGCTCGAACCTACGACTTCACGGTTGTAAGTCGAGCGTCTTATCCTCTAGACAACCGGGAGGCTAACTAAAATATTAAGATTTCTCATTTATTGTTTAATGGTGTTACCAATTCAAAACTTCAGTGTTTGTATTATAACTTGAGATTGTATATTGTGTATAAATATGTTTATGAATGAATAATTAACATCTAATAAAACAGGCAAATTATATAATGTGATGTGTAATTTTGTAGTTCATAAATAAAATTGTTATGTGCTGATACCATTCGAATTATTTTTACATTTGACCGGTACGTCCAATTAACCTGAAATGTTACGAATCTCTCGAGAGCGTAGATGTCAGATGTGGTCGAACTGATCGCTTCTCTCAGTGTATCACATAAATTAATAACTAACAATAACCCTGCGCATATGAAATCTTCATATTAACATTAGAGGACAAAAAATCGTTGGGTAATAAGTGAAAAAATATATTTTCTTAGTAGAGCCTGCTTGACTTTCTAAATGAATATTGAAACAAATGAAAACCTTCGCATAGTCATAAAAAAGATTGTAAAACGTTGCAAACAAACTCACTACTTATGGCGATAATATTTTTTCCTTGATTCGATAGAACGCTTCTTAGTCCTCCGTCTGCACGTCTGACTATGTATACATCTTAGTATGATATGCATCTTGCTAGAGAATAAACACGATTTATCTCTTTCAAGGAAACAAAGCAAACACTGCGTCCGGTTATAAACAGTACTTTAGGGATTTTATCTTCTAAAAACTTCTCTGAATCGTGTCTCCAAATAAATTAGAATAAAATCCCTGTGATGATAATATTATTTGCCAAACTAATTTGCGGTGGATAAATTGTCGAGATATGATTCTATTAAATTTCACGCTCCATCAAGCTTGTGTGTATCTTTTTAAATTGAGAACGATTTTTTTAGTTTAAAATGTTTAAAAAGCCTGCAAAGATGCAAGTTTAAGGGGGGACTATCGAGTTGTACCACGAGTACCTGAGTTAAGCCGTTACCAAAACGGGTGGCCCTTTTGGGACCCTCGAGTTGTACCACCACCCTCTAATGAGATTTCTGAGAAATGACGACGGCTAATGATGAGTATAGAAGGGAATTAAAGAAAGGGATGAATTAAAAATAATTTTTTGATTACTCTGTTTGTCCAAGTGATCGGTATAAGACCTTTAAAAGTTTTAAATTTTTCCCACCAAATTTTTGGGCATCATATGTGCCAATCCACGAATGCTTGTGAATCGTTTCATTCGTTATTAAAACGTAGTAGTCCGAATATTTTTATATTTGTGGATGTTATCACAGACATTCAGAACGAAACATTCACAAAAATCTAATCGGCCAATAAATGTCCAAAAAAATTAAAATGTAACATTAAAAAAGATAGGAATTTATTAGTTCAAAAATAACAGTTACAAGAAAAGAAAATTTCTAAATTCGATTTTGTGAGATCCCTGAGTTGTCATTATTTGCCGCAATAATTTTGTAGGTATTTAGTACCAATCTTAAATTTGTATGTATCTACATTTTAAATTAAGGATATAATACCTATGTACTTTGTGAATTTTGTATTTTTAAATAAATTTTCAGTAAGGACTAATACATAAGTCCAAATTATTGAAAAAACCATGTATAATGTAGATATATTTATTATTACCATTATAATCCATTAATCCCCTTTGCAAATATGGGTGGTACAACTGAAGGGTAGATTTTACCTACATGCCGCCTTGTTTAAGGCTAGCAACGACCCATAAAAGCTTATGTATCGAACACCCCGTTGGCGCGTCGTTACCCCCGCTTGGGAACAGGCTGCACGCTATTTTGGACATGGACTACTTATATCTATATCTAGATATATAAATATATATATAGGTATATATTTCGGGATTTCTTGGGATTAGTGCTCTTTGGTATTGATAATTAGTAGACTTTATTTAAGCTTGTAGTTTATTTCATGTAATATCTTCAAAACGTTTCGACCATTCTTTGTGGTCTTTTTCAATTGATAATTATTTGAACATTATAATAATATTAAAAATAAAATTAATTCTGAAAATATTAATAATTTGATTAAATATATTAACTACATTAAAATATTATGCATAACCCACCTAGGACATATAATCATAATTTAAAAACCATGGTTCGTAAATAAACTTAAAATATCATTCTTTCGTTTTGAATTTAGGTAATTATAACATTTAAAGTTTCTTTTTCTTCATTTTATTGTTGGATTTTCTTGGATTGCTTTAGTTTGATTTATTGGTAATGTATTTTTCAATATGGTGGTGGAAAGCGGAAACAGCTGAAACTATAAAACTGATATAGAAAAACTCAGTATTATATACAACAATCTATTAAAACCATAGCCAACAATAATAATAATATAGTAATTTGAATTTTAACTATCAATACGAACACTTCTCATAACAACCAAACAAAGATAGAAATAAAATCACAATGTGCGCATCAACTGTCAGCTGTCTAATAACAAGCCACATAAATTTCAACTGTTTCCGCTTTCCACCACCATATTGAAAAATACATTACCAATAAATCAAACTAAAGCAATCCAAGAAAATACAACAATAAAATTAAGAAAAAGAAACTTTAAATGTTATAATTACCTAAATTCAAAACCAAAGAATGTATTTTAAGTTTATTTACGAACCATGGTTTTTAAATTATGATTATATGTCCTAGGTAGGTTATGCATAATATTTTAATGTAATATATTTAATCAAATTATCAATATTTTCAGAATTAATTTTATTTTTAATATTATTATAATGTTCAAATGATTATCAATTGAGAAAGAGCACTAATCCCAAGAAACCCCGAAATATAATTAATCTGGCAAGCTCAAGAAACAAAACCAAACATATATATATATATATATATATATATATATATATATATATATATATATATATATATATATATATGAATGAATGAAATATATAAAATATAAAATATAAAAATAAGATGAAGCTCTACACCTTTATGCTTTTGTTCAGTCGGACACAACCACCCACTAGAAGCGGATCACGTGATTTCAAGCTTGTTAGTTTTCATCAGCGCCACATAAGTGGAAGCTGTATCCAACTAAACAAAAGCAACTGGAAGTAGTCAAAAACTTTGAGACATTATCTACCAGTGGGACACAATTCGCGCCACCTAGGTCTTAAGATCTTAACATCTTATTTTTATATTTTATATATTTCATTCATTAATGAACTAATAGATCTCTTTAGTTATTATACATACTTACGTCAAACGTAATTGTGCTCTCAATACCTAGGTGGCGCGAATTGTGTCCCACTGGTAGATAATGTCTCAAAGTTTTTGACTACTTCCAGTTGCTTTTGTTTAGTTGGATACAGCTTCCACTTATGTGGAAGTCAGATAAATTTCATTGTTTTTCAAATAAAACAATATATACCTATTCCTTCTCTTAAATTGAAGGGCCACATGAATAAGTGTACATTAAAATCTGTACACATTTTTTAATTCAATCTTGGCAATAAATTTAATGTTGAATTAGTAAGCTTTCTGGCGTGAAAATAATAAAAAGATTTTTGTAATACATTTCACGTATCTATACACTCAAATTTAATTCCACATTCTATTAGTTAAACCTCTTTATGAATATTGGCATTCACTTTATCAATTCCAAATGGCTTTATGCAAAGAGCATGCAGAATTGAAAGAACGAATCTAATCTCCTACAGCTTTTAGATTGTGTGCGAAAATTAGATACTGGTAGGTATCAGGAAATTTCAAATATGTAGATCATATATAAGAACGTTTTTCCAATTTTGATCATTAAGAACTGTACAAAAATAGTCCCTTTTTTGGGAAACAAAAATTATATTTTGATATTCTCAGAATAATGCCATTTGTCGCATTTATGACGTTGTTATATTGTCGTTACTATTCTCATTGGACACGATAACAATAGAGTTAAATGATATCTCTACATTCATTGCTCTAATTATAAATCCACAAATTCAATAATACCGAGACAGGAAATTTTGTAAATAAACATCATATACAATATATATGCATAACATATAAGCATAAATTATTTATAGCTCCCGTTTTAATGCATTTTGATATAGTTAAGTACGGTAATAAAATATAGACGACATCATTGATAGGGTAGGAAGCATATTTATTATGCATTTTATGATCACCGCTCTAAAAACTCAAATATTATAATAAATGTATCGTTCCATATTTACTTGGATATAGTTTATACATATGATAATAAACAATTCTTTTAAATGTTCAAATTATTGATATGTTGGTTGATTGCAACTTAAAATAATTGCTATTGAGGTCTTCTCAAACCAAAGAGGCATTGATTCCTTAAACTTATTTAAGAGCATAATGCCAAAATAGTGTATTCAGCTTGATCGATCTGCTGTGATTATTCTTGGTTCATTCTAGTATTTACCAGCCTGGCATAGTTTGTTCGTAGGGGATCCTGTACAGATCTCTATGGTCACACTGAATGCCATAGCCTTTAACCTATGGCAAAGCTCTCATTATACTGCCCAGTAGCATGATAAGTTGTTAAGGTAATAATAAACCTTGATTTACTCCAATATTTGAGCGTAGGGCGTTAAGAGTTCTGGCTAAACGGCGGCTTCTATCCTTGTATTATAAGGATATATTCCGCCTTATGAGGCGATGGCCAGTTTTCACCTTAGCAAATTTCAGAAATAGAACAGCACCAAAACTTATAGTTATCTGTTCATTACACTTTGCCAGACCATATACTTTTTATTCCATAACTTTTTGTCTTGTTACAGAATGGAGATAGCTATCTATACACAGGATTTAAAATAAGATAAATTTGTTATCATACTAAACCTAACAATCTGAAATACATTAGATATAATCGTTACAATTCTAGATAATGAACTAAGATTCTATTTATAAAGGAACATTTATTCCACCATGCATAACTAACCTAAAGCATTGTTAGGTTTATTTTGTTTTAACATAGTCATTATGATAATTACAATGAATTCCTATTAATTTTTATTAATTTTATTAATAAACAAAAAAACAGTCACTTGTACCTAACATGAGGCGAGTCTTACATCTTACCGCTCTAACGAAGAATACCATTAACAATAATTATTTATCATTTATATTATTTCCGTTCATTGAATCGTATTTCTTTGTGGGTGGTCTATTCCATATGCACTCCGTTACCTCACTTCTATACGAAAGGTAATGGTAATCATTTAAAAGACGCTCAGACTATGGAGGAGTCCATAACTCTCACATTGTTGTTATATCCCAGATTTCGTGATTAGGATTTTATAATGAAAAGTAAACTTAAAAACTCTACAGAGAAATTGGATCAACATAAAGCTAACTCACATCAGCCTAATTTTAGCACTCGCATTTTTATTACATGTATAGTCTAGCATCATAATCAATTACCAAAAACAATTTCGAGGCGAAATATAAACAAAAAGTAAAAGGAGAGCTTGTTTACTATTACTGGCGAAGATGAAAACCACTCAAGACCAACTATTATCAACGCATAAATTGATGACATCATAGAAAGTGAACGTAAAATCTGTCAATCATCATTTCAAATAGGATATTTAATTATCGTTTACATCGCAAACAATGTAAGGTAGGCAAGATCTGACAAAAAGATAAAGAGATGCCTTGGACGAGCAAAATTACTAGTTTGACCAAGACAGTGTCCAGCCCTCTTGGAAGGCTCCTGCTGTGTTAATGGTTTATTTTGTATTCCTTGTCTCAAATATTTATTATACTGACTTACCCTGACCTTAACTTTCATAAATCATTTTCTTAGATAATTATATTAGAGAAAATAAACTCGAAGACATGAACAGTCAATATTGTGTATCATATCTTGGAAAATATTTGTGAGTCATATTTATAACTGAACAAAAAATTAAACAAGAAGAAAAAAGAAGCTTCCAATCACCGTTCTGTTAATGTGAAAATAAATTAAAATTGATTATGTTTAAGCATAATCTATATAATTAATTTGCATATCAGACTTAATTTTCCTGATTAAAGTAGTCTTGAAAATACTGCACATTCCTGACAATTTTGGCCAAACATAAACTTGGTACTTTTCAGATACTCTATTTTTTCGGAGTGTCAAGGACCATCCAAAATATAAACATATATAAATATTCTATGAAATTAGATCTCGTTCCGTTTACATAACACGTTTTTTTCTGTATACAAAGCTGAGAACATTTGGCCATCTTCTCCAATTTAAATCTCAAGATGTTTGAACCCCCTAATTTGAATGGCAGTACTATTATGTCATATGCCAGTAATATTATATTAAGGACGCCTTTTAATTTAAGGTCACATAACTCACACCTAAGATAACATGCTTAACCCCTCGAGCAGTTCAGTGGTGTACATATATTACAGTGGCTCAGGTACAGTGTATGACTTGTGATTCCCAAACTCAACTTTGAGTTCCTAGCTTAAATATATAAATAGTATAGACTCCATTCGGATTTTTTTTTCAATTTTTCATAATATTCGAATATGTGCTTAAGTAGGTAGATATTTTTTGTATATGTATTAATAGGGAGCAAGAAATAAATTAAGAAATTGATAAGACCCATTTTTCCCAAATGTAAAACTCCGACAAATCAATACAAAGCTTTAAGTATCACTAAACTAACTCGAAATCATTAGGGCCCTAGAAATGGCTGCTTAATATTTCAAATTTAGTTTCATCTAGTTTACCATGTCTAAGGTTAGATTAATTTTGTTAAAAATTATTTTTATTTCACCTCATAAGGAATAGAAAAATCAATTTATTTAATTTGGGACCATATCCACATCTCTTCAACATTAATAAAATAAAAATAATCATTTGCTAATTTATCACTTTTCGATACACCTTCTAAATATTATAGGTAGGTACATTCTCTTAATAATTTCAGATCCCCAATCAAATAATATTTTATTTTGTTCGAAGATCAGAAAATGAAAGTATAATGAGTACCATTGAAAAATAACTTATAACCCCTTTTACTCTTTCCGTATCGCCCCTGGTGGTAGAGAACATCATTAAAAAAGAAAACAAAACGGACCCTGTTCCGCTGTCAGACATACTTAAAATGTCCCAACCTAATGAACGTTTTGTAGGGAGAGAAATTAACATGTAGAATCACTAGAATGTATAGGTATGTTTTCCTAGGATGCGTTATAACATTTGCTCGTTTCATGTTCTAAGAATTCAGAAACAATAAGATAATTTCTATTTGTTATGATTTGTTAATATTTCACATACAAAATAAAACTAATGAATATTATTTTTATTGTGTTATAATAATAGAAATGGATTCAATGACCGCAGAGATTGAGATGAATTTTCAATAAATTAATGCTTTATTAGTAAGCAATAACATCTGTGAGAATTATTTTTCTATTTGAAATGAAAACAAATTTTGAATCTACTTTCTGAATTATATTATTTTACAATGCTTTCAATGATTTTTATGGAATAATTTCTGAATTAAATATTTATTTCGAAATATTATAGAATCAAATTATTTACACAAAAATTAAAAAATGAGGAAACTTACAGATTATAATTAACATGTAAAGACCACGAGAGGGGTCCCAAAGTATCGTTTTTTCAGCTCGTTTTACACTTGCTAAAAAATACCCCCACTTTGTTTACGATAGCCTTCTTTTTTGCGGAACAAACGTTCGTTATGATCCATTGTTGCATACGATCGAAACGAAGTTTTTTTACAATTTACCTACTTGATCAAAGACGATCCAGAACCTAGGAGATCACAATCTAGTTGTGCTAGTTATTGTATGAATTTACGTACAGAAATGTGGAAACACCAACCGTGCAGAATCCTTTACCTATGAGAAGCTCGTGTTAACGAGTTTCTTAGTTCGGGAGTCAGTTTTTGGTTCAGGCCAAATGCCTTGCGTATGGAGCGGATTCAAGAAGAGGGATGGTATATGTATAATTGCTGTGCGTACAAATTCTGTACTAGCTACCTGAAATAGATATAAGCTGTCTCTGTCAGATTTCAAATGTCAGATTGATGATTATTATAGCTTTGAATTTCGCGCTTTCTTGATATCGCGCATAATTTTTGATTCACATTGCTCTTTTTTAGATACAGATTCCTTTCCTTTATTTTAAGATTTGTATGATGCCAAATCGAGTTTTTGGCTTTTGCAGCCATGATATCTTCCGTCTGCAGGGATTTCTTTTCCCTTGAAAAATCGTTTGTTCTTTTGGTATCCATAAATAGAAAGATGTATTGCAGTAATTCTTATAAATTAGCAGCTTAAAATGCGCATACATATGAACCAAATTATTGAAAGGCTAGATTAAACATATTCCTTGATTAATTCTTATGTCATTTACTACTTATTATTTTTAAAATGATCACTACTATCAGAGCACGTAGATAAATTAGAAGGGTTCTATTCATTGTGAGAAATGTATATCAGTGAGAGAATCAACTTAAATAGAAAGTTTCTAGAACAGCATTAGATATATACAAGTCCTCTTGAATCCACTGGTTTCATCATATAGAGAGGGCTTAGCGTTCTAATAATATAATAGACATAGATGCGTCATCGTAGCTGAACGCACCGAAGATTTCCGATCGTATCCTATAAAATGTCAACAGTATGCAATTCTGCAATATGCTATTTAATGTGTGCTTCCATCCATTACATACATTATTACGGGTGAATAATTTTGATTGATTAAGATTTAGGTAATTTTAAGATTCTTCGGAAAATATGCAAACTGTCTTCTTCAATTTAGTATATTATATATGTGGGTTTTCATATGACAAAGAGTCAAAAACTGTGTCCGCAGTGTAAGGCTTAAAACGTTTTAATAATATAATAGTTGTCATGAATGCAAGAAACTTGTTCTATTATTAAATAAAATGTTCCAAAAAATCAATGGACAATAATAAGGCTCCTGATTTAACTATGTCACCAATTCTATGTATTGATTTTTGAGCATATTGCGTTCACAGACGAAAAAGTAATTTAGCACATGAGAAAGAGTGCAGAGAGCTACAAATAATACATAATATCTGTTAGAAATACAATCAAATTATATAAGGTGAATTTACGTCAACCAGCCGTTAATAATTATAGATATACAGGATTGTCAAGCCAAATGCTCTGATGGTTTATTGGTTAACGTCGTTGGGGGTTGGGTTCATGACCACGATATTTTTTTTCATAACTCTCATTCTCGATTTTCAGCCACTGGGCAATTACTAATATAAAATTAATGTAATATTTGAATAGCTAGTCTTCCCAATTCACACAGCAGATGTTATTTTGTAATGAACACAGCATTGATTATCTCAACAAATAGGTGCTAAAATGTGATATAGATTACATTCGAACAGATGTAACAGACCCTGTCACATATGCCACCTTCTCATCAGACTGTTGCAGCAGCAGCAGTTTCAGAATCAAATTACCTACCTTCATTTGTATCGCTTTCTTTATGCACTCCAATAGCAGGTACCTACTCATTACATCAGAATAAGACACTGTACCAGCAAAACATTCAATCTATATCTTTCTTCATAGATTCCATAATGTTTTTCCAACCACAATAATGTCACGATAGAAATGATTTTTTGTTAGTAAGATTGACGTGCCAATTTGCTATTGATGCTCAAAATGCACGAAAATCATTACGAAACCAATTATTCTTACATCTCAAAAAATAGCTTTTAAGGTTTACCAGTTATTCACATACCTACATAGTGAATTTTTAATGTGCCCACGGTCGATATCTCCGTTATTAAAGAGAATATGAAAAAAATTATATATAGAAATTGTAGGCCCTGTTAGCCTTTATATTTTGAAATTAACTAAAAATGTAGTGGATATTTCCCAAGATGTTGACAGTTCCTATTATGTTTTTTGAAATAGAAAAATCTATTTTGTTTTAAATTTATTAGATATCTAAACTTTTTCACGTATTTCAAAAGATATGTTTGATTTTATCAGAAAATTTCATTGATTTCAACTTATTGTATAAACCCTGTGTAACCCAGTAGAAGTTTACATTGTCCAAATCGTAAAAAAGTATAGATTCTGAATTTAAAATAAAATAGAGAGTGATCCATTTGAAGAAACATAAGAATGATCTTTCACCATGTTAGGGAACATCATGTACATTTCTAGTTAATTTTAAAATATGAAGGTTACAGGGCCTACAATTTTTGAATATAATTTTTTTGATATTCTCTGTAAAATAATAGTTATCGACCGTGAACGTGAACAGACTAAAAACTTACCCTGTATGTTAAAATTAGTTCATTTATAAGGCATTTTTTGCCAAGCTACTCTTATTAGGCGGATAATATATATTGGAAGACAGTTTGGATTGAATGTGGAAAGTTAAATTGTATTTGGTTTTAGCTTTTGTATTTTATTTTCCTACCGCTACCCCAATTAGTTAAGTATAAGGTATGAAATTCAGTGGTGCCAAATATTCATTGTACAGTTTTCAAAGATGTTTACTTTTCAGAGTCCAAAACTCATATTTTTGTCATGTCAATTTGTCAGAAAGGCTACTTGAGAAGGTACGGCAACTTGGGATTCTAATTTAATATAGAGATTTGTAGTAAATAGACTTGGTCGAAATGTGTATAAAACAAACACTAACTAAATGTTCTCCATTTCTCTCTTGTTCCATAGGCCATTTGAGTCGCTATAACATATCTAATACGAGTAGACTGTGTTCAGGTAATCGCTATCAACGCTATGAATGCAAACACTACCGATGCTGTTCATGGAGCCAATTGTGTAATAGAGTCCATAAACGCTATTTTGCGTTTGCGTGCGCATTTTGTCATTCTCAGATTGCGTGATGGTACCGTCACATAAAGGTTAAGCTACAAAAAAATAAATGAGTTAAGAAAATTGAAAATACCTTGCAATCTTTACTAAAACCGGCATCAATACATGGGATAATCTTGGGTTAAACTATAAAATAGCGAAAATGGCTCTAATATTTTATTGGCGTTCTCATTAAATTACAAATGGAAAACACTTTCCAGCTGAAACTATAGTAGTGACTAGACTATCTACTTGCCAGACTATCGATTTAGAAAATACTTTACGCAAATTTACGCAGAGATATTTACCAAAATATCTGGTTTATCCTTATAATTGTCTGAGTAAAACTATAACTTTTGTGCAGCCCTCAATATGCGTTGAGTGGTGAGTAGGTTTCGCACATAATGATACAATCTAATTGCATCGTTATAAATAGAAACTAACACTTAACACTTTTATTAAATTACCTATGTTTTAGATAAATAATAATCGCACAAAAATATTTTGGTTAAAGTGTTTATTTAAATTATCCCGTAGAGTAGAGACTTATCCTTCTGCGCTTTACAAATCTCTGACCGGATCATTAACGATGATCGGTTTGTTAGGTCAGTGCCGGTATGACATCGATGTCAGTTGTACAGGATTCCTGTTCATGGAACTTGCAAACATAAACACCAGCCATACACATCCTCGGAAGAAATAGCGTTAAGTTATGACGTGACACACAAACATGGCGTCACAATAGCGTTTGTGGTAATAAAATTGAGCTTCGTGAACAGATGATAGCGCTATATAGTGCAGATAGTAACTCCCTGAACACAGCCATAGTCTAGGACCTAAAAAACTGACAAATAGTTAAAAAATTTGTATTATTTGTACTTAATATGAAAAAAGAAAATGTCGAAAGTTGACTCTTTTTCGGTTAGATATACCTAATACATATTGTACCTAGATATAATTTGAAGGCACTTTTCAGTTATATAATATTGCATTAACTAAACCCTTCTGACAAGTGTGTTATATAGGTATTTGGATATAGTTTCGTTCAAAAACTAGCGCTAAGTTTCATTAATGGCTCAGTCAACCCCCTATAAGAGAATCGTTTATGTGGTTGGCGAAGGCATGGATAAATGAGAATGTTGTCTAAATTTGCAAACAATGTTTATAATAATAAGTAATTAATCAGCAGCGACAAAATTTTGAGATTCGTTAAAAAAAATGGTATTAGGGATACATAAATTTCGAATGAATTGGTTTTCAACATCTGTCAATATCACATCTCGCTGAGAGAAAATTTTAAATTTTTGTACAGATAGTAAAGATTAGTAGAAGACAAGATTGCGGGCATCCCGAGGTGGATAGGGAAGTCCTGCCATCATAAACCAGTGGGCTTTTGAGCTTATTTTTGAGAATATGTTGATTCCTAATAAACTGAAGTTAGAAGCAAGCGTTGCCAGGCGGTGTTAAGAGGAGCTTTTCGCAGATAATCTTATAGTTATGACAGAGATGGTTATAATCTGATCGGAGTAGTACCCATGGTCTAATTATTATAAGTGCATTTAAAAATAAAAATTACATTTGAAAATATCAGCAAGCACATTGCATGGTTTAAATAACTCAGACGCACGAGAGTTTAAAGGATAAAATCGCAACAAAATAAGGAAGATGCTGGCTGGAGGTCTAATGACAAGAGGAAATGAAGAACGGATGTCGGTTGAAGTTGAGAAACTATTTTATTTCAATTTTCACCCCAGGTAACTAACTCTGTATTTATGAAAAAACCTTTAATTGCTTACAAACTGAGAGTACATATTTCGTTTTCTTCCTAATCATGAAGCCACATAAAATCACTTTCTTACCATCAAAAATCACAAGTGAATGTTTAAAAAACCATCTGTCGTACACCCATCAAACCCGGTATAATTTGAATTGTTGTGAAAGTTAGTATAACCGATAAACTCATATATATTATAGTATGAATTTAAATTGATGCCTACCTAGTAAACTAGAGCTACATTTTATAGGGTACCGCAATAAAAACAATTGTTTGTCGACATGTTGCGTTTTATGCCTTTTTTCACTATACATACTTTTCAGTCAGATTGATTACCGCAATGACATCAGTCTCCCAGACATATACATTATTTTGAGGTAGTTGTTGCCTCTCATCAGTATTTCGCAGGCTAAAGAGCCATATTTGATAATCAATCCTAATTTGGAGCTCATACCCGTACCAATTTTCAGCATACATCTGATCAAGCATTTATATTGGTAGATATGAACAATCAGCAAGGTGTATAATTAATTAATCAAATTAGTAGTTTACGAGTCTACCATAATAGAATAAAAATTTAAATTAATGCATATCTAGTAAATTAAACCTACATTTTGTTCAACCTTCATCCGTGCAACTGAAGCATTTACTGAAGTTCAGAATTAATAACGGAGTTGATTGAAAAACTTTTCTTCATACCATACAATTCAACAAATCTTCAAATATTTTGAAAACGGTAAAATAAAGGTATAGAGAATATTTAAACAACTCTAGAATCGGGCTGTTCCATTTGCAATATTATAACTTTGATATATATTTTTTTAGGTCTGTATAGCTCAAAATAATTTGAGATTGTGCTTATGGAGACTTGTTAGCAAACCAGTCGAAAATGATTACATAATGTTATTTGGTTTCCCAAACAGAGACCGTGTCATATACCTACGTGTCCCACCCTGTATAAATGGGATATTTTGAATTTTTAAAGATATCAAGTTCAAATTTATTTCAAAAATCAGTTGTACAAATATCTCGTTCGAGCTCGTGAATGGACACGATCGGACTAGTAGTTTCAAAATAGCAGTTGACCAAACTTTTTAAAAAATCTCAAAATAACCTTTCAATCAAGTTCATCAAAAATATTTTCAAGTTATAGGTCGATAGATATGAACCGTCCCTACAACATTTGTTTGTATCATTTTTCCTTAAATATGATAGAAAAAAATAATAAAAGTAATAAACTGTCAAATTTACCTATTTAACTTCTTTACTTTAAATTATCTCTCGAAAATAGATATTGTTACTTAAATTTCATGAATATCATTTCATCTGACTTGAAAAATGTTTGCTTTTGCTTTCTTGGGCCACATGACGCATGTTATTGGCGCAAAGCAACTCTTTAAATTCAATAGTCGTATAAAAATGGGTGGGCCAGGTATTGTGGGTTTCGGCAGTAGACGTGCAGACATGCCATCCATGTCTTGTTCACTGAGGCGGGCACTTGAGCCCAAAATGTTGAAAATGATTTTAATTATAGTTCTCCGCCCTGAAGGACATGGACAATATAATTGGCTGCCAAAATGGTAAAAGACTGAAGGGTTTTTAGGAAAACTGTCATCCTGTGTTATATGTAATAGAATTTCTTATGTCTAACGCTTCCGACTTTATAAAAGATCTAATTAGTAAACTGGCAATACAAAACTATCGAGGTAAAAACTAGATAGATACAATATAAGATGATTATTTTGTAATGACAAAAATCTATTCTAATTATTTATACATTACGTAGGTACGTAAAATATATGGTTATTCTAAGATGGTGAATGATTATTTCTAATTTATTATGCAGAAATCTGCACTCATTTCTAGTGTTACTTCTTGTATTCCATAATCGATTATAGATCGCAACCTCTCATATAAAATATCTTGCTTCATGTGCTCGAAAAAAATTTCACGAACACCCGGTATACTCCTTTATAAGGATAATGATACCGCGTTGTCCACGCTTTGAAATACCATCGTATATCTCGCGGTGGTCGTTGGCATTGTCTTTTGTTTCGTGTTCCCCACGCGGAATTCCAAATTAAGCATTTCAATGTCTACAGTTTTTCTTTCTTCCACAACAACAACAACAACAACGAGACAACTTGTTATGCTTCCTCTCAAACTTACCGTATTACCGAGATGGATCGCATTTCATCCATGCTCCGCTGGTTTATGAAACCGCCATCTAATATGGTACATTTCAAAAGAAACGCGTTTCTTTCTTATGTATTCCTCATCTTTTTTTCTCTCAGTCGTGGCAACTTACTCACGGCAGGCTTACCACGTATACCTCCGTTGTTGGGCACAAAAGTGCTTGTACTTGTCTACATCTCGTCACAGTTAATAGCATCCGAATAAGTTGTTACAGTCATGGGCCGAGTCAATCAATAAAATGAAAGGTAGTTGTTATGTAAATATTGTTTCATAAGACAGGCAAGCATAATATTACATATCGTCTTCTTATTGCTTGTTGACGATTCGATTCCTCGGGCCGACGACAATCATTCTTTATTTGTAATGTGCCCTGGCTACTAATATATAAATTAGTGGATGCATGGCACGAGGTGTAAAAAGAAAAATAAAATATTCTTCCTAACGCATTAATTATTCTAAATATTTAAATGTCAGAAGCAATATCACTTTAAAATTAACTATATAACATATAACTCGTAATAAACTCAAGCTCACCATTATTTGAAATAAGTAATTAATAAGATTATCAAAAGTATTTAACTAAATCAAAAAGCATAATTAAAAAAAATATTTTTTTACAAAAAATTTGACCGAATTTATTAGTTCGTGCACTGAAAAATACAAAATAATATTAATTCTATTGGTGCCGTTGTAGTTAGTTGTAGGCACCAACGCCAAAAGGACCAGCACTCAGCATAGAATTAATATTATTTTGTATTTTCCAGTGCACCAACCAATAACGTCTGTCCAATTTGAAAAAAAATATTTATTTCACACTTTTGATTGTAACATTACTCATAAAACATGTTGAAAGTTCACTAATACCAAAGAAGATAGATACTTATCCATCCGATGTACATAGGTATATATATATATATATATATATATATATATATATATATATATATATATATATATATATATATATATATATATATAAAATAGATTTTTGTTGGGGATGCAGTCATTTAATAAATAAAATTCTTTGGATTATGCCAAGCTTTCGAGAATGTTTATTCTCTTCGTCAGGGCAAACTAAAAATCGTTACAAATTTTTTTAACTACATAATAGATTATTAATTAAAGTACTTATATTCGTGAATTTACATAAAATTAACCACAAACAGGAAAGATTTCATAGTCAGCAATCAGAAATGTCATTAGTTATTTATAAATGTCATGGTAACAGCATATCTAGAGTTGAAAGTGTCTAGATTCATCCATATAAGAGTTATCTTTGTGTTTGTAGCTCTTTTTTAACAAGTCACACATTAAACTTAAAAATATTGAGGCAGATATAAGTTTAGTAAAAAGAAAAAGTTATTATTCAATTATAAAAAAAATATTTATAACAGACTTAGAAACACATAATATAAATAAATATATACCCGTACACAGACTAGACTATCTGAATTCGTAGGTATTGCAGTATAAATTCAAGTTTATTATGTCAATAATATTATTTACTATTTTTTTAGGCATTCAGATTATTTGTTAATTATATATAATCATATTCTCTCACAATACGACATACATAACTTTAAAATGAAATAATGGAAAACGTGAATTACATAAAAAAAAACAAAAAAAAAACAAGTCAATCTCTCTCACAAATTAACCTGAGAAATTTATTAAAATAGCAGATATATCTAATAGAGAAATATTAACATATATCATCTTTATCGTATTCTCTCCCAATACGATAGATACACAATATAAAATATCCTGAAAAGCATCCACATCGTATTCTCTCCCAAATCAACATGTAAGAATATTTTAAACATTTTCCATGTTATTTAATATATTTTAAATAGTGATATCAAAAAAGCAAATGGCGAAACACAAGGAAGGAAAAAATCATCATATTATATCTCACTATAGGTTAAACATGAAATGAAAATCCTTTTGAATCAACTAAATTTCTCTCACCAATCAGTTGATCTAGAGATCTCGAAACTCTTAATATTTGTTGTTATAAACTTTTATCCTTCTTCAGTATAATCTGTATACGCATACATACCCATCTATTATAATATACCAAAACAGAAAAAAAAAATTGACAAATATAACTAAATAATATGAGAATATAATTAGCCTATACCTACATATAGAGCTAGGTACATATTATATTCACACATATATTTCAATTTTGAGAAATATTTTGAGAAAAAATTATTAAATTATTAAATTTATTTATTTATTAAATGACTGCATCCCCAACAAAAATCTATTTTATCAAATAATAAACCAGTCAAGAATTCAGAATCAAACAATATATATATATATATTAATATTTGAAAGGGTAGTCACAGCCGACAGTAACTATGTTGGTTAAAAAAAATTTTCAGGTTATACAGCCTAAAAGGGCATTCAATGAAAGATCTTCATGTAAATTCGTATATTTCGGCTTAGTTTAAATTTCAGCGTACATCAGCTAAAAACATGGATCTATATATATATATATATATATATATATATATATATATATATATATATATATATATATATATATATATATAGATATATATATATATATATATATATACTGAATATATATAGTGAAGTTCAAAACTGCCATATTCACAGGAATATAATATTACCTATACAATCTAATATTATACAGATAGAATCTCAAACATTTATATTTTTGAGACTTTAAATTTAAAGTCCCCAGAAATAAAATTAAGTAATTAGTTAATCTCTTACCTAAAAAGTATCCCAAAACTTGTCCCCAAGAAGAGTAAGTTCTCAAAAATAGATCCTTGAATTCGTCCCCGACTTATGAATCGCCCATACAGATTGTCTTCTGTTATAGCATAGATTGTTGCGGATGCAATGAATGTCTTGAACTGTGATTGTACTGAAATGATGGGTATTTTCTTTTAGAGCTGAATGTATTTTTTCTGAAGGCTTCCCACAAATTTCATCGGTTGCTTTACGTTTAACACTAACACTTACTATTTGTCTATTTTTTTGTTTTTTCACATTTTTTTCATGAATTCATGGCCGAACATTTCAATACTCTATTTGTTTGTAAGAGATCTCTACAATCATCAGCAATATTGTGATCAGGTATCTGGTGTTTCTCTTGGCACATAATATCTTGTTCGCCAAGATATTTTCTCAAGTGGTTGGGTATGTAGTCATAAAAAAGTCTTCTTATCGAGACAAATATTTTCATTTGCTGACTTTGGCTACAGTGTATATTATCTTATCTACATATATACTCGAATATATATAAAGACTTGAGCAGAACAAAGTAGTTCTATGTAGTAGAGAAACACGCACCCTAAAATGAAAAGGGTCTCTTTATGGCACATGTGTGACATTTACAAAGATAGGTGCATCGAAGTGGCCCGGTGGAAGGCGCCCTTCTCTTGATAAAAAAAACATTTACGCATGCATTATATCATATGAAACGATATTGGGCTGAAAATGTTCCAACAGCTGACTATATTAAATTTAACTTGCAATAAAATTGCAAGGGGTATGAATATAATCTGTCCCAATAAAATTTCCATTGTAAACTAAAAGTAGGTACTTATATAAATTTATAATTCTTCGATAGATTTTGTTTATCTCTCTTCAAAAAATGTCTGGTTTTAAATATTCACCAAAGAGCAAAGTACTTCTTACAGTAAGTAAATCATTCAACTTATTCGAAAAAAACAAGACTTACAGTGTCGTCACTTTTGAAAGAGGCGTTTGCGTGTAAGGCAGTCGCAAGAAAATGCGAGCGTTTCCGCAAGAATATTTCTGGCCCGATATCACGCTTATCGCTCCTCTTATCTGGCGGATCCGCCGCCTCTATCTGCTCCCTTCCGGCCATCCGCAGACGTCGGCCATCTTGGAAATATCACCCCGTTTCACGCGATCCACACGCGCGAAGTTTTGTTCTCCCGCTACACATTGGCGTAGAAAAGAGGACATTTAAGTAAATACCATTTCCTATACAAACATTCTAGAAGCTTTTTATATGCTCTCAACTTAGATAGAAGCTATATAATATAAATGACTTTAAAAAAAACTAGGATCAACTTTATTTGAAGAGGCATGGAAAAACACAAAATATTATTTATTCTATTGGTAGATACTAGTCATTTTCTTGTTTTGCATATGGTAAATTATTAATTAGGTATAGGTATATAGATGAATCCTGACACCTACTTCAAAATTATCTACCAGATCAAATAGAATAAATATTATTTTGTATCTTGTGCTTCTTCTAAGAAAAAGGTCCCCAAAATAACTATCAATAAATATGTGAAATGATCACGAGAAAACTTGTACGTTTGGGAAACCCCCGGCAGGAACGAAGTTTCTCACGCCTTTTCTCCAATTCCGAATTTCATTTGATATAGAGATAGATAGGTACTCAGACGTAGTATTAGCTTGCTGAAAATTCATAGTAAATTTAAAACCCTATAATAAATTTCCAATAATTTATTATAAAAAGATTACAATTATTTCGGCACTCTGTTCCTTTCTCAAATGTGAGTACCTATTAACGAAATTCTAAGAGGATAAGTACCTACCTAAATAATAAAGATCGTTATAATCAAACACATACAAATTTATTGCATCAATTAGGAAATCCTAGTACAGATACTCTAGTAGGTATACAATGAAGAGTACAAGGTTTACATATTTATAACAACGTTAATTGTAAACAAAACATAAAAGATAAAACAAATTAATATATAGACACAACTAGAATTTAATATATGCTTTTTCAATAAATTTTTAAAACTATACACACTACGATCATTCTTTATATTAACAGGTACATTCTTGTACTCTCTTTACCCTTTGTAAATAAGCGAAACCATTTTTGTTCAGTAACGTGTCCTATTTAAACGTTATTCATATTTTAATTGTAGATTTCGTTTCTTACTGTAATAAATTCATTAAAAATAAACGTCACTGACAGAAAATAAAGACGTGGTTTTACTGACATCCATTTTAGCAGTTGCAATATCTTTATATTGGTGTAAATCCGTAAATATCTCAACAACACCTACAGTGTTCAATGTTCTACACATTAAATATAATTCTGTAGCACAGTAATCTAAATGCAGTTATACTATCGTCTTAAATGTTTAGTGGCCCGGGAAAATAAGAATAATTTTTCTCTGGTTACAATTCTATATTCAGTAATGAGCTGGACATACACAATGATTGAACTGGTGATTGAGATTACCCGAATGTTTGCGTTAACTAATTTTTAATGACTGATGTAGCTTCAATTTTAATCTTTCTTTTCGGCATGTAAGATTTTGAAATAATCGTTAAATGTATGATTATTATCATTGAGATATAGCGCGTAATTTGAATTAGTTTTATGGTATATGAATGAGCTCTTGTGTTCATTGATACGATTTTGAGATTTTCTATCAGAGAGAGAGAGAGAGAGAGAGAGAGAGAGAGAGAGAAATGCTTTATTGTCGAAAAAATATAAATTTTGTCAAAGCAAAATAAAAATATCAAAATTAAATGATACACAAACAAAACAAAGTCAAAACTAAAAATTAAATTAAAATAAAAAAAAACAAATTTATATAATATAAACAAAAATATAAAAATAAAAATATGTTAAAATAAGCCAGGGCGTGAGCTGAGCAGAAACGTGGCTTAGTGAAAAAAGTCGTTAACTGCATAAAAGGCATTATATAGGTAGTAGGTATTTAATTGAAATTTTTGCAAAATCTGGGAAAAGCCGTTATAGATTTAATTTCATGTGACAGATCATTTTACATTACAAAAGACCCTTAGCATATCAAACATCAAATAATATTCACTAAACCAGTGGGTGTAAGAAGCTTAATATTACGTATTAACAATTTTTAACAAAAAAGTCGCTTACTGCATACAAGGCTCACTCCAGTAAGTATGATTTTAAAACCTTTTGAAATTCAGAAAAAGATCTTATGGACTTGATTTTAAATGGTAGATGATTGTGCATTTTTTGCATTGTACAGTATAGAGCTTTTAACCAACTCTGAGCGAGGGGTTGGCAGATAAAAATCATGCTCCGTATCTCTAAGCGGATAGTTGTGAGATGGCCTCTCTGGAATAGAATATACGTGCTTGCGGATTGAGCATACAAATTCAAATATCAATAGGAACGGAAAAGTTAAAATATTAAATTTTTTAAAGTAATCCTGGCAGTGAGTCCTACTGCTAAGTCTCAGTGAATACCGAACAGCTCTCCTCTGAAGTTTAAAAATACGTTCAAATTGAGTCGCACAACACGTATCCCAGAATAGAAGGGCGTATCGGAGGTGCGAATCAAAAATGGCATAATAGACTGTTCTAGAAGTAGACAAGTTGAGCTCCTTGGAAACTGATCTTAGCGAAAAGCAGGCAGAACTTAACCTTTTTGATAAAGCATCGATGTGCAAAACACATTTTAAACAGTTGTCTACAATAAGCCCCAAGAATTTCACAGATTCAACGGCCTCAATAGTGGTGTTATTAAGCACAAGAGATTGCAATGTACTTTTATATGACAAAACTTTTGTTTTAAAAACGTTGAGGCATAGGAGATTTGAATCGCACAAGATTTAATCGTGGCTAAGTCTCTAGATACAGTCCTATGAAGTGTTGTAATATCCGGGTTGCTCCACGTGAAACTAGTATCATCGCTAATGTCCAGACTAGCAATGTCGTTGATAAAAAGCAGAAACAAAATAGGGCCCAGTACTGAACCTTGAGGCATTCCATATTCAATTGGCTTGCAAGAAGACATAGACGTATTAACCCTCACGATCTGATAGAGTGATAGTTGGAGCATTATGATAGACAATGGAAAATTCAAATACTTTTTCAGACAATAGATTATCGAATTTAGTTACAGCCGAAAAGTCGCTATTAGTAGACATTATCATAGTACCTCCATAAAATAAATTACTTCTATTAAATCTAGTTACTGTAGCGTAATTTCTGATAAACACAGGTTCATCAACATTTAACCAATGCTCAGTTATGGCAATGATTTCTAGAAAATTAAGTTCTTCTAATAAGAGAAATAATTCATCTGTTTTGTGTCTTAAGGACTGAATATTAATAAGAAAAACACTAAGCTTGCCATCGTCCAATTTTAAAGAGGGTGCTTGATCCTCTGTTCGCGTCAATTTAATTAAAAACTTTAATTTCTTTTTGGAGAGCCAGTAGAAAAATATTTGCCATGACTCTTCCTAATTTTCTGAAGCTGTTGAAGTTTCTCGGATGAAAAGAAAGACTTTAAGGCAGCAAGATCAGCTTTCACTTCGGCTGAGCCAATACCATATGCGTTGTGGTAGCGATAATACAACTTAAGCAAGGTGTCCACGTCACTAGGAACTCCCTCTGAAGCTAGAGTTAATTTGATGCTGGTGGTGGTGGGTCCTTCAAAACATACGCTGGATGGTTGGTCATGGAGATAGGCTAGAAATAGCCGAAGAGCTTTTAATAAGGAAGAGTCCCCCAGTCTAGCCAACAAACAACGACCATAAGCCGTATCCGAATTACGGGACAGCCGCACTATAGGTGGAGTCATCGGGTCAATATTTAGCAAATCATCTTTCCTTGCAATTTTTTTCATGACAAAGTCTACATTTTCCTGCGCTAGAGACTTACAGGCAGCTATCATTGGCAGCCAACTTTTCAACCGTGTGTGCCATGTGGTTTATATTTTTCCTCATATCGGCCATTTCCTTCAATAACTGATCCTTTGATGAGTCATGAATCTGAACTTTAATAGATTCATCTTGATTGTCCATAAAAATAGATGACAGATTAAAAATATCCTGTTTCATTTCCTTGATAGAATGGAACAGAGATTCTTGTGTAATTTCCGCCAATCTGGTGTTTGTTGAGTCAGTTTTAGCTATACGTGAGAATTCGAGCAATCACCGCAAGTGAGTTCATAAACGCCTGATTCACAATTTTCTAGAGTTTTTGGTAATGTAAACCTTAGGTAAGTTTATCAAGAACAATAAATCATAAATTCCAGATAATTTTAATTCCCGTGTTTATGAACTCACTTGCGGTGATTGCTCGTGGTCAAACTGGCAGAAATTTTGAAACCCGAATCAGTGTTTATTGTTGGCGAAACAAATATACAAACATACGAAAAAAGCAAACATACAGTCAAACTGTATAAAATCCTCCGTTTTTCGAAGTCGGTCATAAACATACTCACATAAAAATAATGCATCTATCTACAGTACTAGTGTACTGTATAATGTTGATCATAATTCTCCTACGACTTGTCTCAGACTAGAATGTCTTAGGACAACTCTATGGTAAGCTTATTCGTATTCTGCTTCAACTTGCTCTCGAAATCATTTTAGGTCGAAAAATTATCAGATGCATGGAGAATGTCTATATTTTAACCTCTCAATCAATATCTGAAGCATATGATTCGAATATTTTATTGATTTTATCATTTCTTCAGATGAATTATTTGAATTAAAGTTTGAATTTGAAAATAACACTATTTTTTAAATAGAATGTTCAAAAAGCAATATATTATGATGACCTCTTTCTATGTACTATCATTTTTCCCCAACTCCTAAGCATTACATTTAATAGTTTCACTTAGCCATTTCCCAACTGTGCCTGTCAATTCTTCATTTTTCCAGTATATTGGACCCAATAGCGTGATTATATTATTTTTACTTTTTTCGTTGTATGCGTTCGGTATCTAAAAACTGAAAAAGCAACTCATATAGTATCGTCAATGTCTGATATGCTACTCCACTATTCTCTAAAGCTAGAAAAGTAGAAATATGATAAGGACGAAACCACTGAAGTTTACTTCAAATATATGGAATAGGTAGTGAGCCAGCCGACAGACTTGACTATTTATGGGAATCTGGCATTGTCGTACCTTCTATGTAACCATCAAGATAATTTGTTAACGCACGTGGCTTTCTGTAGAAGAAAGGGATACCTTCTTCCACAAGTTATTATCTGTCTTTAGCGCGTTTTCTGTAAACGGGCTTGGCATGGCAAAGCTTATAGTTGAGTGGGCGAAACTAATATGATTGTCATGATTGTAGGTTATAATTCGTATTTGTTTTTGATGTTAGCGTCATTACCAAATCAATCACAATGTTTGTTTTTTAACCTAAACCTTAAGTTCACCAACTTTTTTAAAGCTCATCCCATTTGACCAGTCCCAATAGCTTGGTCTCTACGTAAGAAATCTCTCACAACTTTCTTACCACTCTTAAACGAATAATATCAAATATGAAAATCATCGGATTAGGTCGTTTGATCATTTATTTTCCTCATCACATCAAGTCAATTTTGACGTAGGAGGAATCGTTTAGTAAGTATATGAATAAATAGTTAAAAAATATAACAATTCATTTGAACATATTTTTAACTAAAGGTCTGAAAGCAGATTATTTTAAAAAACTTTAATTAAAATCGGAAGACTCACAAACCGACAGACAGACAGACCAATGGCTGTTGAAAATCGGACACCGAAAATAAAATAAATAAAGATATTACCATCCAACATAGTATAGCATTCTGATAAATGCTACATATCAGAGGTGCGTACTAACTTGAGCATTTTACTACGAACGAACCAAACAAGCAGAGTGGGCACGAAAGAATCGAACAAACATTTCGCGATTTTATTGCGCTTGTCGTGTTCCCAAGGGTAGTAATCTGTAAGCATCTTTTGTGATATTGAAATATGAAAGTTGTTCTTCCATGGGCTCTCCTTAATCTTTCGGTATTTCCTACAGTAGAGAACATGTGCGTTTGCTGTTTTGTTGCTAGAATAACCTTATTCTCTGATAAGTATTTCATAAAAAACAGATTCGTTTTGTCTCAGCAAAATAACATTTCTAAATGATTCAAACCTATTTTTACAAGATATAGAAACATCAAATATTTTTTGGGTTCATGTAACAGTTTAAAGCAAAAACCATCCCGCCCCTGTATCATGTAAAATTTAGCAACTAGTTGCAATCGCGTTGTTGTCTCCGTGTTGCCAAAGTCTATTAGACACTTTCTATAAAATATTGGATTCAAAAGAGAAAATAGCAATTCTATTGAGAACATGATTTAAATTAATTTATTATTCAAAAATACATGCAACCAAACTCAGTTTGTTACTTTTCACTGGAGTATCAGCTTAGGCTCAAGACTAACAGAGCGACAACACTGTACCAAATTTAACGTTTTGACAACGACGATTGTACGATCTTCGCGGTCGCGTTGCAGTTGCTAATTACATGATAACCCCGCCGGAATATATACCAACTAAAAATAGTTTGCTTTAGTTTTGGTAAATATACTAGAATCAATGCTTCTAATTAAACATCAGAATTTTACTAGGTCGTAGTAACCACGACTACTCGATCACAATGGAAAGTACATCAACGTTTTTTTTTTCAGCGTGGCGCATGCAAATCGAACAGCTTTTGTTTATTCCTGTCATATCCTTTTTGTTCTCGGTCGCGATATCCATCTTTTAACACCCCGACGTAATGACTCATCAATTGACTTGTCAACCTTTACGCGGCATGAATGAAAAATTACGGTACGTGAATAATTTTGTAACCACCCATTTCTTTGCTGGTATTAACCGATACCTAGGAACGATAATATAATAATTCCCCTATAATATTTGA
Source organism: Crioceris asparagi (assembly GCA_958507055.1). NCBI lineage: Eukaryota > Metazoa > Arthropoda > Insecta > Coleoptera > Chrysomelidae > Crioceris > Crioceris asparagi. Next base: position 56,887,745 of record OY293826.1, on the reverse strand, counting down.
ATGACATTACCTTTATGAATATGTTTGTTCTGATGATGAAAAGGTACTTTATTGAAACAAATTGATTCAGTGACAGCCGGATCAATTGAGTTTAGATGTTTATTATTCTATTCAATTTTTATTACAGTAGATCTCTATTTAATAATTTTTTTTACAAAACTAGCACCGAATTTATTAGTTGGTAAACTGAAAAATAGGAAATAATATTGATTCCACTAGTGCTGATAATTTTACAGTTGTGCAGCTATTGGTAGATACAAGAATTTTGGAACCAACTTCAAAAGTACCAGCACCGTTGGAATTAATATTAGTTTTCAGTCCACCAACTAAGAGAGTCAGTCCTAGTTTTTGTAAAAAAATTAATTTCACAATTTTTAGAGTATGAGTAGTCATCAAAATCGTTAAACGTTCGCTTATACCAAAGGAAATAGTACTTATAACCTATGTATAGTTCTTTATACTATATATTCTAATAATTATTATTCAGAGATTTCAAAACATCAAATTTACCAATGCTGCAACTCGGAAACATTTTTTTTTCAAATGTCCAATTTAAATGTTGCTACATATAATCTCTTCTTTAATTTGGCCATCTCAAATTTTCGATTTCCGAAAAAAATGCGACCTCATATACACTGCTGTAACTAAGAAACCTTATTTTTTGGAAAATGTAAAATTTAAATGTAGCTGGATATGGTCCCTTCTTTTACTTTTCAGTCTCAAATTTTCTAATTTCTAGAAAAGTCGTCTTCGCCACCCCTTTAGGGGCATTTTATTTGGGAAAGGTCATGCTGGATTTAAAATATATTTAATATTAATAAACCAACAAAATCGGTGTACGTTTACTATGAAAAGCGCGCGCACAAAAAAGCACAGTCGAATAGTATTATACTTCCTCCATTTGGGAAGTCGGTCAAAACGAAACAGATAAATTATTGCTTGGGATATCACTTTTGTTTATTGTATGAACCATATTCCAACCCATTATGGGACACATACACTCTACAACATGTTGGACTCAATTTACGTTGTGTAAACTATTAGGAGAATACCTATAGGTTTTCTAAGCTGACTAGAAGGTGCAAAAACAAAATTAAAACCTGTCATGTTTACGAAAAAATTGCTGGTCTTGTTTTTATTAGTAAATTATTAAAATAAACTTATTTCAACAATTATTTCTGGCCTTATTTTATAGAAATATGAAATATGAAAATAAAACAATTTACTTTTCTTAGAAAAAAATATAAATATACAGAGTGGTTCACGTAAGGCCAGTAGAATCGGTCTACCATTTTTTAATGGACCACCTTGTATAATTTATCATTTTCGGAAACTCCTTGATAACTGAATTCAACGAAAGATTTTTAATTATTTTAACGAATTGAAAATCTGCACATAAATAAGAAAAAATATTCCTAATAGGTATATAAGTGAAAATGTCTAAATAAAAATAATAAAAAATCTATAAACATTGATTAATCGAAAATCATTGTATGCGTGAAATAAATTTCAAGGCTCCAATCAAATGTTCACACTTCAACGTAGTGATAAACCACGTTGATCAATCTGGAACATTTGTGTTAGGTTGATGGTAGATCAACACAAAACCACACCCATGATTCAACACGCCCCTCAACATGTTTTCTGAGACTACTCAAAATCCTGACTTCTGGTAGGTTAGTGAGAATGAAACAGCCTTGTTAAACATATTCACAATTAAATGCTTGTGTTGATGTCTTGGTCTTGGGTTATGAATACGTTGAAGTGTAGATGAAACCCATTAAAATCGCGAACCAACCTTAGCACAATCACAACTAATTGAGTATTTTCATATTCAAATTCAAAACCATTCGTAAACCATAAAGAAAATCATGGAGCGCCTGAAGTTACTCTTAAAAACATCTAAACTGGGTAGAATATAAATATATTTCAGTGCCTCGGTAAATTTGGTATCCTGCTATTTTCAATGTTCCTAAACATACCCTTGAGGAACACGGAGTAAGATAGTTTAAGAAATAAAAATTTAGATGTCAGGCTGGAACCCATGGTTTTCCCAATATAAAAATGTTTAAACTTCAATTTAGTCATTTACTACTACTATTTCTCGATAGGCACACAAGCGGACCAAAAACAACTTATATTTTTTCTTTATTTAGAAAATATTGTTACTTTATTTTTTTATTTTTTGTGAATGATAAACGAAAAATGTTTCGTTGAAAAGACATAAACAAATTCTGCCCAGGCACCCCATGATATTCCTTATGGTCGCTATTAAGAATTACATTTCCAAAACATTTCATCCTTACTCGATAGGCCAGTTTTTTTGCAGTCAGCTCTTGCTTTATAGTTATAAGGAGATAATGTAATTAAATAATTAAAAAAAATATTGAATTCAAAATTCCACAGATAAGTTAATTTTCAAAGATTCTGGTTTATCTGTATTCGTTCTATGTCTGACATCTGGGTCCAAGCTACGAGTCTTATTTTTTCCACTAGCGGAATAATAAGCTTTCTTACGCACTAGTGTGATAAAATGAGAAATCATTGTCCAGACTGTGGATATTTACAATAATTTTCACTTAAGCTCTAAAACTGAACTTTCAGGTACCTAGGTGTTGTAAAACCTGTAAACTGTATTCCAGATTATTAATGTATTATTGTAGAACTAGGTTAAATACTAAATTATTTTATACAACACGAATTTTGCATTCTTGTTACGTCAAACTGAAAATCCAATTGATGAATCATTACGATGGGGTGTTGAAAAATGAATATCTGACAGACAACAAAAACCATATGTCAGGAATAAACAATGACCGTTCAATTTGCATACACTGCATAATGAAAAAAAAAGAACCCGTTTGTGTATTCTATTGTAATACAGCTGTGGCGGCATGTGTGATATTTTTTGTTTTATATAATTATCGATCGGCCCTATGATTATCGATGATGATTTCCACACAATACATATTCGCTGCATTGATGATTTATTCTTGGGAAATACAATGGTAAAAAGCGCTGGGCGTTCGCATGTGTCAAGATACTATAATAATGACGATTTTACCATTCTGAATGCATGGCTGAATGGTCTATAGATAATCCATAAATGTATACTGACTATAGAGATGGAGACTATTGTAACGTTTCTGAATAATATTCAAAATGTTCGTATTGTCAAATTATTTTTGGATACGCATCAGCATAGAAGAAATTTAATATTCCACATTGAGTGATTAAATTCGGCAGATCTCAACATACCTGGTTATAGACATATTGTAAAAAACTTTATAAATATGAAATATTTCAATGTTAATTAATCAATGAGAGCGTAAATTTAATGAATTCATACATTTCTAGACAAAACTACAGCTAATAAATGAAAATAATCTACTATAAGAATACGTCCACCCGCATCAATGCAGTTATTGTTGTCATTTATATTATCAAATATTCAATTTTCTCAGAAAGTATCTTGAAGCATATAGCTTATGCCTTTCATAGGCTTTATTATAAGTAATAACTATATTACGTTCAGTAAAAACCACATATTTATAATCTCTACTGATAACCAAAGAATACTGTTACATATTTTTTTTTATATATTTTTATTTGATCGATGCATCTTGCAAACACTATGTAGAAAATACATGTAAGAGCTAAAGAGAGGTAATGAGGTAATTTACATTTGACAGGTGACATTCTTAAATTATTGATGCTCAGATATTAAATATGTACCTACATATATTTAAGTATCTATTTGATTTTTCTTTAAACATCTGTAAACATTTATCAAAAACTTTAATATATCTATCTCCATTACTACACACAAGTGTTGTTATTATGACTTGTATTGACCCCCTATATTATTAATACAGCAATTAAAAAAAAGATACCCTATAAATAAAATTTGAAAATTTGAAAGACAATTGTGCCGATTATTACTTCCAAGGAAAAATTAAAATTTCTGCGCTGTCAACCGCTGTTTGGAAATTTCAATTAACCTAGATAACTTATTAGAAGTTTAGCAGCATCAGTAAATTGTAGCATACCTGCCACACTTATTTTCTTTAGAAGGTTAGAGAAATTTTCTGACAATAAGGAAAATTTAAATAAATTGTACCTAGGGGTTTAATAGACCATATAGTATTACGATTGATAACACAAAATTTTATATCTTATAAGTGTCCTTGTTGAACTATCTCTATGACGCTACTTTTACATTTATTTTAAATGTTATATATTTTCTTATACAGTGAGGACCAAAAGTCGCCCCCCCCTCACCGTAACTTCTTTATTTTCAATATTACAAGACAATATTGAACACATAACTTGTAGGGTTTCATTTAACCTTTTCATTAACATACTTTTAATTTATATAGGGTGTCTCAAAAAAGTCCACTGACTTATTAGTTTATTTTTTCAAATGAAACCCCCTGTATATTATTAGATATTCGAATCCTACGTGAAATTGTAAGCAGATTTCATGCAGCATTTACTATACCTAAGTTGGAATGGTTAATAAAAACTTGATCCAAACTGATCTGATTTTCGATCCCTTACGTTAAATTCAATCGGCTGTTTATACTGTCAGTGCTTTAGTAACCATAGCAACAAGTAAATAAATCTCAACTCTGTTGTCAACAATTGTCAAATTAGAGTTATCAATATTTTGTGATCTCCTTTATTACTTTTTTCATATTTTTTCTCGTTGATTGATATGGTCATTAGAAGACCAAATTGAAGCCATTATCATCTTTGGTGAAGCTAATCGGAATTTCCAGGCTGCTGCTGTTCGCATTTTCAATTAAATATTTCCCGAACGTCCAATGTGTCGAAAATATCTCCGGCAATTGGTGTCAAAATTGTGGTAAAATTCTAAACAAGTTTTATTTAGTATCTATTATATCAATAAAATATTATTTCTTGAATTATAAATAGTTCTAAATTATTATTTCAACTATACTATCCCAGCTTTTTTGGAATCTAATGTTACTAACTGCTGAAGGGCACAATGAATGTAATATTAACCTTGTTATACCATTTTTTACTTGGTTGAATCTTTGGTTGAATAATCTCACAAATATTCTAAAATATTCTATGTATGAATAAAACAAAATAGAAAAAAAACTGTTTAATTATTCCAACTTACATCTACAATAAAAGGTAAGCTATTATCTATTATAAAAATTTGTTCGACATGTCCACCCAGCATATCTTGAGAAATAAATAGTCGGGTTGTAAATTCTCTCCTAACATTATTCAGTGTTTGGGGTGTTATTTCTGAACACACCTCAATAATTCGACGACGCAATTCATTTAATGACTCATAAACTGTCTTAAAAACCACGGATTTCACATATCCCCAGAAAAAGTAAACAAGAGGTGTGAGATCGGGTGAGCGAGCTGGCCACACTGTTGGACCTCGAAGGCCAATCCACCTACCCGGACCGGACCTCTCGTCTAAGAAATTTCTCACCTTCCGAAAATAGTGAGGTGGTGCTCCATCTTGCTGAAATGTTACATCAAAGTTAAACTCATGTGGGTTTAAAGCAACTATTTAATTGATACTGGGTGCGATTGTGTCTTGTAGCAGTTGTAGATATTTGGGACCATTCAAATTTTCTTCTAGGAATATGGGACCTATAATGTGGTCACCTAAAATACCCAAACATTAATTTTTTGAGGAAATTGAGTATGCCCATCGCGTTCCTCATGTGGATTGGCATCACTCCAATATCTACAATTCTGGGTATTTACAGTTCCATTTAGATAAAAGTGCTTTCATCACTAAAACAAATCTGTTGCAAATAAAAAGAATTAGAAATAATTCTTTCTGCCATTGTCGCGCAAAATTCAAGACGCCTATTCGGATCATCTTGAGCTAACTGGTGCAAAATTTTAAGTTTGTAAGGATGGAATTTATTTGTTTTTAAAATCCTCTTTACTGGTGTCTTAGAAACATCGCACGTCTCAGCTACTCGCTTAGTTGACTATTTCGGGTTATTTACCATTTCAGCTAAAACTTGAATTTTACAATCTTCCGTAATTATTTTCGACCGTACAGATCTTGGAGCATCTTTTACCGTTACTGTACCCTGAAATTTTGCCACCAATTGCCGGAGATATTTTCGACACATTGAACTTTCGGGAAAACTTTCATTGAAAATGCGAACAGCAGCGTGGAAATTCCAATAAGCTTCACCAAAGATAATAACGGCTTCAACTTTGTCTTCTAATGAACGAGCCATATTAATCAACGAGAAAAATTATGAAAAAAGTAATCTAGGAGATCACAAAATATTGATAACTCTAATTTGACAATTGTTGACAACAAAGTTAAGATTTATTTACTCGTTGCTATGGTTACTTAAGCACTCACAGTGTAAACAGCCGACTGAATTAACGTAAGGGATCGAAAATCAGATCAGTTTGGATTAAGTTTTTTTATATCATTTCAACTTAGGTATAGTAAATGATGCATGAAATCTGCTTAGAATTTCACGTAGAATTCGAATATCTCATAATATACAGGGGGTTCCATCTGAAAAAATAAACTAATAAGTCAGTGGGCTTCTTCAGACACCCTGTATAAATTAAAATTATGTTATTGAAAAGGTCAAATGAAACCCTACAGCTTATGTATTTAATATTTTTCTGTAATATTGAAAATAAAGAATATACGGTGGGGGTGGACTTTTGGTCCTCACTGTATAATATCAGTAAGTATGACAAATGTTGTTTACGCAACCTTATGAGAAGAGATACATCCATCTATCTCTCACTAGCTACATCTTCATTCCACGGCTATGGAATTACCAGGTCACAGGCGATGTATAGTGTCTGTCAAGACATAACAGAATAGCTAAATGACAAACAAACTTGCCCATAATAAGAGTTATAATTGTTATTTTGAGCACTAAATTAGCACTTTATTATTCCTAATGGATAGTTTTGGACTTTCTCCATATTTCATTTAGTGTCAAGTCAAGTGTTATGACTTAACATTAAGCTAGTACACTTGCCTCTAAATTTCAAAATGAAGAGTTATAAATTTTTTTAAGTGTATTAAATTAGCACTAAATTATTTATATCAGATATTGCCTGTAATTTAAAAAATTGAAAAGTTGTAAATTTAATTTTTGCGTTCTAAATTAGAATATGACATTACACAATATTTATCAATGCACAGGTACATGTTATTTTGGGAAAACCAACAACATTATTCTGTAACGGGCATATAAAAATGATTGGGAATTATTTATTGACAAGTTTATTTATTTTCAAACTATTTATATCACAGTCTATTTATTTACACTATTTATATAACGTACACTACACTATCGACTACTATGTACAATTTATATTTACTTTTTAGCGTATTTGCAACCGAGCATAGTCCGCTTTCCATCCATCCTGACTGTCCCGGACTTACTAACTCGACTGCACCAGGCGACTGCCCCGGACTGAGTGACTCCGTAGCACAGTAGCACTGCTTTCCGATATATAAGCAAGCTCCTCCTTCTCGAATCTTCAACAAATCTACCAACGCCACGCGAATTTGCGCGAACTCTAGATGCTCCGGGATAACATCTTGACCATTGCATGCATCGCTGACCAATAGCAGCACGCCCCACACTCACATCAGCCAGACCCCACCAACGTCGGTACTCGACAAGGTGCTCCGCCCTCTGATGAATCGCACACGCCTCGATAATGGCGCCGACCCAAGTTCGTTACAATTCAGATCATCTTGCAACAGATCAGTCATTTCATTCGATATAATCATAAAAATCTTAAAGTCATCCGGGAAGAGTAAACATTCAGAATGTTAAATAAAACTGAGTAAATCATTTATAAACATGGTAAATAATGTAGTAAATAATATAGGACCCAGATTGCTACCTTCGTGAACTCCCGATGTTAATGCCTTTATTTATTTAGGAAAATTATTATTGTATGATTTGGACTTTTAGAGTTTCAATATAAGCCAATATTTTTATTAACAATTGTTTCCTTCGACTAATTTATACAGTTAGACAGTAAACATAAAACCAACATAAATTAATTTTAAACTGTTTGAAGTACGTACTTGAATTAAATAATTTATTATAGATATCATAGCTCTTTATTGTCATTATTTGTACAAAAGGTGAGGGCAGAGGTAATAACCTATGAGCCCATATTTACTTTTTTCTAAAAAACCTTAGGTATACATCAATAATCGTAATAGCAACTGCAACAGTATATTCTCATAACAGTTATTTTTTATTCTTGTAACCACGAATTGGTAGACGATATGAATGATAAATCAAGCTAAAAGAAAATGGTTTTCATTCATATTTTTTCAGATTTCTCTTTGCAGTCCAAGAATTATTTAATTTTCTTCGCAATCCAACAGTAGCTTGTTACAAGATATTCTTGGCTCATCTGTATATTTCAAAGTAGAATTTGAAAATGAAACAAAAAGTACGATATTCCATTTGGAATAAGCGAGTTAATGTTTACTTCCGATAGAATCGAAAGTCCTGTCCCAACGTCGATTGGAAATTGTGAGAAACCCCGATAAGTACATTTTCAAAATAGTAACATGAGTGCTTTATTAGAAACGGCTAAGTCAAACTCTTCTTGGTACACATTGTATGTCGCTGCTATATTAATCACTTATTATACCAAATTTATTATCAATTCTAATATTTTCAACTACCAGTACATATCTACCTTATTCTATTCATCTAAGCCTGTTATTATCTTTTATCCAGGTGAGTCACTTTCTCTTTTGCACCACCCGGTAAGTTATAGGTACCTAATAATCTTTTTTCTAATATTTGGAAGGAAACTTTTTGAATAGTGTAAACCTATTCCAAAAAATGTATTCCTTACAATTTTTTTTTAATTTATTGTGTGTAACACATCATGAACAGTATTAAATCAATTATTAAAGGTAACTACTAATATTTGACCAAATTATAAAATTGCAACAAGAAAATTATTTTTTATAGATCTTCCAAGTACAGAAGTTATTTCATATAATTGATTTATTCATTTCATGGTAATCAATGTTACTAAAATTCATTTCAGTCACTCATCACTTCCTTTCGAATCCTTTGAAATTTCAAAAGCGAATGAACCTTGGATAATATGAGTATAAAATATATATCGAACAATACAACAGGATTTGGTAGTATCATAAAATGTCTATAAAAATTATTTTATGACTTGGCCATTAGGTATGGGCAATATTTGGTCAACAGATATCAACGTCATAAACTGTAAGTGAATAATAAATACAGTTTAGTCTTGATGCAATCATTGCTGATATTATTTAGATTTAGATTTATCTGTGTAAACATCAAAAGCATTTCCTTCCAAAGAAAGCATATTATTTTAGCAAAAGTCATAAATCCATAATGGCGTTAGTAATTATTATATTATTTGTATTGTAAGCCCTTGGCATGTTGATATGTAAAGGGTCATCATTAAATAGGCGGTATATTCTTTCATAATAAGTATTAAGAGATCAAGCTACTAACATAGTAGTAGTAGTACATGAATCTAGTTGGGATTTTACTGTAGATATTTATAGAAAATATTTCTTACAAAAAATTGGACCGACGTTATTAGTTGGTGCACTGAAAAGTATAAAATAATATTAATTCTATTGGTGCTGTTACTTTTGAAGTTGTGCAGTTGCATGTAGATTGATAACTTTTGGCACCAACTTCACAAGTACCAGCCCCAATAGAATTAATATTATTTTATACTTTTCAGTGCACCAACTAATAACGTCGGTCCAATTTTTTGTAAAAAATATTTATTTTACACTTTTGAGTGTAACATTAGTCACGAAAATCGTTGAACGTTCACTAATACCAATCAAGATAGTACTTATTCTATTACCCACGTATATTCCTTGCTTGTAGTTTGTAGTTGTTATTATTGAGATCTCACATTGTACATTTGAGAATTTAACATGCTTCTATCTTGAAAACCGTAACTCTTTTGAAAAAATGCTAAATGTTTCTATCTTTAATTATACAATCTCAGATTTTCAATCTTCGAGAAAATTTGCCCCCTCCACCCCCTTTGGGGGTGGTTTTCGGAGGGAATGAGATGTCGGATTCCCGTTTTTATGAATATGGAACCATTTCTCAAGCCTCCTCTTTCAAATGAATTAAAAATCATCAAAATCGGAGTACGATTACTATATGAAACGCGCGCACAAACCAAAAAAAAAGCACTCAGTCGAATTGTATACCTCCTCCGTTTGGGTTCGTCGGTCAACAAGAAAACAGTGTTGTCGCATAAAGACCAGTCAACTGATATTTTTCAAGATCATGATATATGTAACTAGACATTTTGTGAATTCATAACGCTGTCTACTGGGTGTCCCAATAAGCGTACAAACTGCAAACTACTGTATCTCAGAAACTATTAATTCGCTGAGATTTGCGGTAAAAAACTACTAAAGTTCCTAAGAAAAAATGTCGAAAATTATATTCATGCTTCAAAGATGGGTCGCTAGGGGGCGTAATCTTGAATAAATAAAAAATCTGAGCTATGACAAATTCAAGTCTTTTTGTGAAAACTTTTCCCACTATCTCTAAAAATAAAGTGGTGGGGGAAGTTCAAATGTTTTTGTGAATAAACATCTGTAACTGCAAATCGGCTAGACGGATTTTAATAAACTATGTGTCGTTGAAAAGAGCTTTTCTTAGACAAACGAATCTAACATACTCGTAATGATGTTAATTTGGTTTGTTGCCACTAGAGGACGTTTTCGATATTAGAATAGAAATTGCAAAACTTCCCAAAAGAATTAAATCTATTGATATTCTATATAATATAGTTATTTGTCAATACAAAATACAAAAATAATGCCCAAACAAGCTATTGAAAACTGCGGCGTGATATCAAGCGCACCTAACCTAATATGTCGGAGAACTAAAATTTAATACCAAAAAATACAACGATATTAGATATAAATTAATCAACTTTGAGATATAAATATGAAAATCGTGTATTTTCTACTCAGATTTAGATATCAAAAATGTAAACTTAAGTCAATGTTGAATCGTAACTTTTAATGAAAATGGTATAATTCATGCTTAGGCGCAAATTAACTATATAGGGTGTTTATCTTGAGACTTCGCAAATCCTATTTTTCAAAATGTAATTTTATCTACAGAACCTAATATTAATGTATAACTAACTCAATGTCTAAATCATTGATCAATGCACTTACAATTAATATATCCTATTATCTTATTTATCTATAATCCAACATCAGCAATGTTGGCGGATTTCTTATAAAATATTACTACTCCACTCATTTTAATTCATCTGAATTAAGAAATATCGAGATAAGGAGATAGAATTTACCTTTATAGTCTTAGAACTAGTTGTCCATCTAACCATTTACCAGTTTTTTTATTGACTTCTCCTCATTGGAACCACTGTTTCAATTCCAAATTAGGAAAATTATAGATCCTTCCATAATAGGCCTTAGATCGAGCTTGAATTTTTTTCTCAACTTTCAGCGCCAAAATTTTAATCCTATTTTAAATTTATATTTGAATTTAGGCTCAATTCTTCGTTCTGACTTCGTGTCATTACAACTACGTTTAATTTTTTTTTCTCAGTACTGGTGAAGTGGGTTCAGCTCAAATAGGACTGATTCATCGTCCTGAATGTCGTTAGTTCATATTTATTGGACCCAATAAATGTACCTAATAATTACGTTACGCCACTGGTTAGTTTCTGGAGTACGTAGGGAGTAGGTAGTAGCTATTCTCAGAAATTATCTCCAAAGCTTTCCTTTAAATACAAAATAAACAAAACTTTTTAACTGTACAGGCATACAAATAAGGCGCCCGCTTTTATTCTGCCAATAAATGATTGTTCAGAACCATAAACTTTTATCATGTCAATTTGAGCATCTACAACATTTAATCAGTTCTATTGTTATACAAGAAAATGATAGTCTGTTTGAGCCAAACCTCAAAATAAAGCGAAAGACAACTTACAATATGTCGAATAATTGGAAGAAAATGATGATAAAATGAAATATACAGTGTGGCCAGTAATAAAAAGTTGAGTAGTTTTGTGATCTTTTATATCGCATTTTAAAAATTTTAGTGGCTATTTTACTTTTCGAGATATTGGAAAAAAACAGATTTCTTAAATTACTTGTTCACCGCAACTTTATATGTAACGTTTTTTATTCTAGAATTCATCAACTACTTTGTTATCGTATACCTAAGCACCGAATATTGAGCAGAACTTTTTATCACCAAATCAACAATGTATTACATGATGTGCTAATTATAAGTTTTCTCATCAAAAAAGCTATTTTTTATTTTTTATCACTTTCCATAAAACTTTTCCTAGTAATTGATACTTAATGACAAATAAAATATTTATTAGGAAGTAGTCACTTATACCGAGCCCTTGGTTATTCAATATCTCCATCTCTCGATTACTTTAGCAAGCATATAACACCCACGTGTAGTGGCTCATAGGCCAACATATTTAAAAAATATTTTGCATTATGTATCTTCATATTAAAAATGGTTAAAATCTATACTTCAAGAAACACTGTACGAAACATCCAAACTTTTAAATGGAAATTGTATTCAAAAAAGCATAATGGGTCTTCATATTATGTATTTCAATAATACCTACACAAATTACATTCAAGGATACAATGAGTAGGTATATAGAGTTTTTGTACTGTTATTTATTACTATTGAAAACCAATGAAAATGTTTCTCAATGACAAAACTATATAAATGCACTATTTAGAGGTGAGAAATGTGAAAATTTAAATTGATAAATCTAATTTTATATTTTGATCAAATTATGATAATATACTCTTTCATATCATTATTGTGAGAGTCGTTCAGTTCTTTCAGTTGCCAAATTTTTAAATACATTGAAACATTAGAAAATGGCTTGTATCTTCCGATGACTATGAACTTTTTAGCAGATTAAACAAATTATCAGAAAAATACGGCTACTATGAGTGAAGATTTCGTTACACAGTTACGTATATTATCAACTTATAAGAAACACTCGATGTTCACCGGCCTTAGTTTCAAATATATATATTTTTTAATTATATTCGATAATAAAAACAAAAATGTAGCTCGAAATTATTTGTATCAATTCATAATAACCATTTAAAAAAAGATCATGAATAAATCAAGAATTTTCTTAAAAGTTGTGACATCACTTATCCAAAAATCCATTAACAAACATCTTTAATCGAATGATTTTGGTACCAAATTTGATCACAATGGTACAGACTATTAATTCTGATCACCAACTTTAAAAAGGTATATGTTGCATCGGATTCTAAAGAAATTCGGCACAAATACCGTTTCATGAGTAAAATTGTTTAACCGTAATCCTCAAGAACTAAGACCGACTATTCCTACTTGTAGTTGGTGCATTGATAAATACAAAAAATGATCCCACTGGTGCTGGCAATCATGAAGTGCAGTTATAGGTAGATAGAAAACTCTTGGCACCAACTTCAGAAGTACCAGCAGCCGTGGAATTAATTAAAAAATATTTAAAATATTTGAGGATAAAATTTGATGCACACTCAATCATATCAAAGATTTCAAAAGATAGCATAAGCACACATTACCACTGCTGTAACTAGAAAATCATTAAATTTGTTGAAAAATAAATTTTGCCTTTCCAGTTTTTTTCAAAAAAATTTCCTCCTTCGCCATGGGACAGTTGCTTGGGGAAATAAAATGTTGGTTTCATTATTTTTTTAATATGGGACCATTTATCAGCACTCCTCTTGCATGAAAAGCAAAGCTCGCGTATGAACATAAAAACAAAACAAAGCATACAGTCGATTTGTGCTCCTCCATCTGGAATTTCTTCAAAAAAACATTGCATTAGAATAAGAATCTACTAGTGCCGCTAAGGCACATAAAATTAATATTTAGCTATACCTATAATAGACACATTTCATTTATTTTAATTACTTATTCTTTTGGGAATACAGTAAAATAGCATATAATATACAGGGTGATTCATTGGGAAATGGGCATACGCTAATGGTAGATAGGGGTGACGTAGCTGGTTCTAAAAAACCTATATTTAATAGGTCTCTGATTCTTCATAACCAAGATACAGGGTGATTTATCCATTATGTCCGTTTTTTCATTTAGTCATAACTTCCGAACCCCACTGTATATTTTTTTCATATTCGCAACAAATACTCTTCATCTTGTATGGTACCGATTACCAGACAAATAAAAATGAAAATCCTGGTACGGACTTGGAAAAAATTTTAAAAAATTGAATCACTTTCAAACAACACCCTGTATATCAAAATTTTGAAAATTCGTAAGCAGATTTGGAAATAGCAGAGAAAATTATGTCGGCTCAAATGTGTTTGATACTTCCGCATACAATTCTAGTACTTGTTAATTTGAGTCAAAATTAATATTTTCGATGAATGTGTGGAACAAAATTAAAAAAAAATCATTTTCTGCTATAAAATCTAATCTTTCAAATCTAATCGATAAAATCATCAAGCATTTCATAATCTCCTAATGTTTGGATCCCAACATTTTTGTAACATGAGTCGACAGGTCCGTATTTAGGACAAAATGCTAATTGCAAGGATTAAGTAACAAACACCCTGTATGTGTAATACAAATATGGTAATTGAATTTTTTCATTATGCTATACTTCAAACAAACAATAAAATGATAAAAAGACTATCCTGAAAAAAGTAGGTATACGTACCTTTATGGAAAGAAATACTAACTCGTTGAAATTGTATTATGTGAAAAAATAGCTAAGAACCAAAAAATTAGAAGCGGTTATTATTTATCCCATGATACATAATTAGTCTTTCAGTTAAAGCTTGTTGGTCATTTCTTAACTATTCTGATGCATTTTGAATAAGAATGCACTACTGCATTCCGTAAGTATTGCTTGTTTCAGCAAATAATTGACATTTGACATCAGTTGATGATTTAAGAGTTTATACCTGTGTTGTTGCATTTGATAAATGATTATTTGTTGATACCTTGTCATTTCTCACGGAAAATGCCCCATAAATTTTATAATGATGAATATGCAGACATGGTATATGTGTACGGATTGTGTAATGGTAATGGAAAAGCTGCCTAAAGGGAATATGAGCGGCGATTTCCTCATCGGAGCTTACCAAATGACAAAGCTTTTGCTAATGTGTTCAGTTATCTTAGAGAACACGGTAAATTTCCAACAGTGGCAGAAAATGAACATCATGAAAGACAACATAATGGTTTGGAAAAAGACATTTTGCGAGACGACCCAAAAATCAGCACGAGAAGAATCAGCCATGCGACTAATGATCCTCAATCTACGGTTTAGATTAAGAAAAAATAATTTCCATCCATATCACCTACAGGAAGTTCAAAGGCTCCTCGATTGGCTTTTAGTAGGCGGATATTACAAAATAACAGAATATTGTACAGGTGCTTTTTCACAGATGGAGCTCAGTTTACCAGGGACGGTATTAATAATTTACGAAATTCACATGTTTGGGCACAATAAAATCTGTTCGCTATCAAGGTGTGGTGTTATTAACAACCGTTTAATTCCACATTTACTAACTGGTGAAGTTTATTTGGAATTTCTGCAAAATATTTTACCGATATTGCTACACGACGCAAATGTTAAAGTTGGAGGCGTGTACTTCCAACAAGATGGTGCTTCACCTCAATTCAGGGCAATAGTCAGAGACTTTTTAAATCAAAAATTTCCAAATAGATGTATAGGCAGAGGTGGACCTCATAACTAGTCTGCAAGGGGACCTGATTTTAACCCAGTCGACTATAGCATTTGGAGTTATTTAAAATCTACAGCTTATGCAATTGAAATAAATTCAAGAGAAGACCTTTTGCGGAGAATCGAACAGGCGTGCGATGAATTGAAAAATAATCCGGATATGATTAGATGATCAATTAGAAGTCTAACAAAAAGGGCACATAAATGTAGTGAGCAAAATGGTGGCCACTTTGAGCATCTGTTGTAGTTTAGTTTTCTTGGAATATTTTATTTTAAAGTTTTCAATCCTATTTTTAGTTCTTTTCTTTTCACTTAATAACATATTACTGAGTTAGTGTTTCTTAAAATAAAGTTAACTTTTTTGGAATACAGTCTTTTTATTATTTTATTGTCTGTTTCAAGTTTAGCATAATGGAAAAATACAATTATCACATTTGTATTACACATACAGGGTGTTTGTTACTTAATCCTTGCAATTAGCATTTTGTCCTAAATACGGACCTGTCGACTCATGTTACAAAAATGTTGGGATCCAAAGATTAGGAGATTATGAAATGCTTGATGTTTTTATCGATTAGATTTGAAAGATTAGATTTTATAGCAGAAAATGATTTTTTTTTCAATTCTGTACCACACATTCATCGAAAATATTAATTTTGACTCAAATTAAAAAGTACTAGAATTGTATGCGGAAGTACCCAATAGATTTGGTCCGACATAATTTTCTCAGCTCTTTCCAAATCTGCTAACAAATTTTCAAAATTTTGATATACAGGGTGTTGTTTGGAAGTGATTCAATTTTTTTAATTTTTTCCGTCTGTACCTGGATTTTCATTTTTATTTATCTGGTATTCGGTACCATACAGGATGAGGTGTATTTGTTGCGAATATGAAAAAAACCTACAGTGGGGTTCGGAAGTTATTATCAAAATCGGTTCATCGGTTGGAGAGCTACGATGCCTTAGAAAGATAGACAGATATACACGTAAGACTTAATTAAAAGGAAAAACTAGTTGAGTACACTCTCGGTCATATCACATCTCAAAATCATAAAAATCTAAATCAAAATTAGTTCATCGGTTGGAGAGCTACGATGCCTTTGAAAGATAGACAGATATACACGTAAGACTTAATTAAAAAGAAAAACTAGTTGAGAACACTCTCGGTCATGCCACATATCAAAATCATAAAAATCAAAATTGGTTCGTCCGTTTGGAAGCTACGTTGCCTGGAACAGACAGACAGATCCACACGTTAAACTTAAAGAAAACTAGCTAAAAACACTCTCGACCAACTCACCCCTCAAACAATAAAAAATCAAAATTGGCTCACGCATTTGAGAGCTGCGATGCCACAGTCAAGACAGATACCCAATTAAATTTTTTTTTATTATACAATTTCGAAAAAAATTGTAGGTATAAATGTGTGAATCGATAAAAGGTACTTTCAATGATAGTATGATAATGGACATTTTTTCAAATTTTCGGAGGCCGACACATTGAAGCTAGTCATACAGATCATGCACACTAACAAACTTTATCTGTCACAAAGTAGATTTATTTACTTTCTAGCTTTTGTTTGAAAATTAACTTAAGCAGCTTTGAAATATTATCCATTGTACTTTCAAAATTGAGTTACAATGCTCACCACAAAATTAATTATTAAGTAATTCCACTTTTAAAATTATTTTAAATCTGAGAATTTTATATTTCTGACACGAGCACCGTGTTTGATAGGTTCCAAATTTCTAACGAACTTGATGATAAGCAGCAGTTTTATTTAATTATTTCTTCTTAACACTGAAAAGTAATGTGTTTTACGTAAGATATTTTTGTAGCAGTACTTTTAAGTTACCTTATTGTAAATACTTCAATTCTCATAGCTTGCAATGGCAGAAACAGTTCTATTTAATTTTAGCCAAAAGTAATAACACAAATGTAGGTACTATACGTACATAACGAAAAAGCTCTTTAAAGCAGTAGGAATTTAACGGAAATTCTAAAATCACGGATTTTAGAAATATAAAATTTACTTAGCTTTGAGAATAAATTTCTTGAAAGCACGGACGGATTCTTCTGAAAAAACTTTCACTGAAATGTAAATGAAAATAGAGATGTGACTTTTTTATTATTTTCCCAAGAGCGCAAACTTCTCTTTTGAGGCGAATCTGATTATCAATGCTGATGCAAGACTATGAATAATTCGCATGTGGCTTGTCTCAAGTGCTAGTACTGCTCTGTGATGCATCTTCAGGTCGATAACATCACAGAGAAAAAAATCTTTTCAACAATAGATAAAAAAGATCCAATTTCACATTACCTACCTTCTACCTCCACTCATGAATCATATCAGTAGGTATATCGAGGTTGCCAAACGTGAGCGAGTAAAGTTGCTGTCCGCCAGCTGTGTCGTTGCACAAAAGAATTCTATTTATTCTGTGCATGTGTATTTTTTGTTGTCCATCGACCGAATGCAACAATTGCTCTGATGGCAGCCTACCTAATTAAGACTAATGACAATCCAGACTATTATTGTAGTCCACTTGATTTCTTAATAAGAGCAATTGTCTTACGTGGGAAACAACTAAAAATAGTCACAGCAAGAATGGGAAGATGCTTTATGGAAAACTTCAGGTGTGACATGAATCAGTTATGTTGTCCACCTGTGGTCTTGCCATGGGCTCTAGTCTTTCGCCTCTCTTAGCCGAAGGTTGAATAAAGTATTCAGAATCATATAGTGAGAAACAATCTTGATACAAATACATATTATACAGGGTGGCCCATCAAAAACAGTTCAGCAAGGTTTACGGCTTTGTATATAACCCCGCTCGGGGGTTGATGTTACAGCGATGAATTTATTGGTAAAACATGTCCCCTTAAAAACAAAAGTTGGCGGGTCCGAGGGTTTTTTTAATTGTTACGTACAAAGCAGTCAACCTTGCTGAACTGTTTTCGATGGGCCACCCTATATATTGAAAGATATTATTCTATTTGAACTAGTAAAATTATAAGTGTATTGTCAATTAGTCAGTTGTCAATAGATTCATTAACTGTATTATTTACTTATATTATTTAGCAATACGCATCTCATATGAAGTCGTTAACATGCATAATAATTGAACCGCCTTTGGATCGATAACCTTGAATAATTACGGAGAGCATTTAAGATCTAAAGTGAAAAGTTTGTAGGCGTACATAAATATATGTTGACTGCCATATATTTTACATTCAGTGCTCGTTTAGTTATAGATTTAATGAGGACGTTCCAGATGCTCATAATAATGCCGAAATAAGTATATCTTAGTCATTGAAAAATTTACTTTACAATGATTATGTTTATCAATCAGTCCAAAATAAATAATCTATAGTAAGCTATGCATTTAGTTATCAAGTCTTTACTTAAATTACAAGATATGTGGGACTGTTGGTAACACCTTTGTACTAAACCAAACAAATGTTCCATAAGATATATCTACACCAAATGTCAAATGAATACGACCTGTAGTAGGTACGTTATTTAATAGGAACCTAACATTGTTCCTAAATAAAAGTATCCTATGTATTATTCTAGGTAATAAGCTAGGTATAAATGCGCCAAATTTTATACAGATCCATACAAACTTTCACATTTAGGTGTAAGTACAGATTGCCATTTTAAGTTTCCAACCCCGATAAACTGATAATACTTATTATATGTGAAAATGCAGGGAAGAACATTTGATTAACAATGTTCTAGTAGATACGTCAGAAAGGTGTTGCCCCCTTGAACGCACCTGATGCACTTATAAAAATAGTTCTACATACTGATATACAAATACGTTTATTTACTTTTATTCATACAATAAAAGTATGACTGACATGCAACGTTCAGTTCGACCCAAAGAACGTTTTTTTCAAGTATATCAACAACACAAAATGAATGTCAATGTTGACCAACAGATAAATGAATTGTTTGCTCAACCACTATAACTAAATAGTTATAACGAAGAAGTTTAAATGTGTACGTATGTGTAGGTAGTTGTCTCCGTCAACGTCAATACTATGTTGTACCATGTTAAATCTGAGGAGAGCAGATGTGTTCCGGGATCAACACATTCATACACATTCGCAATTCTACTATTTGAGAAGATTAGGAACCTTTATGGGGTGTAACAATTGGTATACAATATTTGAGAGGGCCTAAGAATGTTACTCATCACAGTCGGATCATTGACGAGGGTTAAGGGATTTTAAAATGATTTTGTCGTTTCAGTTGGATATCAAAACACGGCAAAGAAATTTAAATGTCCGGCATTCTATTGGTAGTCTGTAGCTAGTTGGTACCCTCATACAATCCAAATCAGCAAATTTATTGAATTTTTACAGACCCGGAGGCATGATCACTTGCCGTACTATATTTGATTATTCGCACTATATTGACGGCACTATTTTGGGTTCGTACAATAGTTTCACAGCTTTGCCAGGAGTTAACCAAAGAAATGATAAATATAAAAATAGGATTAAACTGATAAATCTTAGAAAAATATAGGCATAGATCGCATTCACTCAGGATTTTTTTATCACTGAGTCTTGTAAATATTAGTTTAATCCTATCCGCCGCGAAAATCAACTTATCTCATAATAATGGACAAACAAACTCCTGTGTTCTCCTATTCGCTACGACAGGGAATATCCAATATTAATTAAACATGAAATTACTAATGGCTCCTTGCCTTTGGTTGACTGACATCAACAAAGTCAAGACACCTTAATTATAATTCATATTTATCTAGAATTTCACAGCGTCCTATCTTGGATTCATCGTAGACACTCGACAAACCACTCCACGTATTTCGAGAATAGATAAAGCTGGAGATGGGCGCGCCTATGGCTCCGACGACCCACTTGAAAATCCCGAAATACCATTATTCCTGAATGGCCCGACCGCCGTTGTTGTTGTTATTAGCATTTTCTTTTTGGTCGTCTTGACTCGCAACAATAGCTCTTGGAAAAAAACCGACATTCGACACGTTCGAAATTCACGTTATCTTTGTGCAACCCTAGGTATGTAATCGGCCATTCAGAAGGGATGTATCTGCTAATATGTCGTAGTACCATGTCAAGATGACATATGACCGGGTAGGTGCTCGAGATTAGTTATGCTTGGAAAAACACGAGAAAATTAAACTTCTTTGGAATGTATTTTCGAGGGGAATCTCTTACAAGGGACTGAAAAATGGACATAAAAATCCTAAGCTCATTGGTCCTATAATGAGTTCCTGTAGTATGGCCATTTGAACATTTCAATTAATGTAAAATATCTGGGCGACCGAACTTTGCTCAGGTAACACAGGATTTAGAGTGGGTCTATTAATAATAACTAAGGATGTTTAATCTTAGTTCAAAAATGTGCGTAGATCTAGTTAAAATGTAATGAAATCGGTAGATCGGTAAATGTTGCTTTTATCGATCACATAGCTTATAATTTACAGATTTCATAATATGAATGTGAAACATACCAGAACTCAGCTTTACCACCAATCGCCTTCTCGACCCCCAAAGCCACTACTCAATTTTTTATTGCAATCTGCGGAGCCATTCCCAAAATAGCTAGTGTGAACCTCGAGGGTCACATCCATTGAAAACGCAAGTATCGCCAATCGATTTATCGGCTCTTAAAACCCATTTTTGCACATTTTTATACGAATCTGCCAAACCATACAAGAAAAAGTTTATGGACGTCGAAGGTGACACCCACGCGTTTTTTCAGGAAAGCCACTTATAAAGATAATCTTAGAAATATGAGCCTTATCTATATACCCAATTTGATCAAAATCGTTAGAGTAATTTCCGAGAAAAAATTATATATATATATATATATATATATATATATATATATGTATACAAGAATTATTGCTCGTATTAATATATTAACTGAATATTTAGTTTCTTAAGAAAATACCGAGTCTCGCTTCCCATTTGGACTGAACTGTTTAATCGTATGTAAGTCGTTAACTCAAAATTTCCTTCATACCGACAGTAGAAAGTTTTTAAACTATATGATTTTTTTTTGTTCCATTCGTCCAATAAAAAAGCAGAATTACTGAACGAAGGAAGTTGGAGTGTAGTATTTTTGACCGACGAACCCAAACGGAGGAGGTATACAATTCGACTGTCTGCAATTTTTATTTTCGCAATGTGGAGGGGGTTATTTGTAGCAACATTTATAATGAATATTTTTTTCCTTAGAGTTACGGTTTTCGTGTTACAGCGGTGGTAAAATGGTAAAATATAAGATAGGTACCTACCTACTTATATCTACGTATTTGTGCCGCGAGGTTTTGAGATATCTAAATAATAAGTACAAGCAAAGAGTATTCGTGGGTAATAGGTTAAGTACTATCTTCTTTTGTTGAACCTTCAACGATTTTCGTGATGTTATACTCAAAAGTGTGAAATAAATATTTTTTACAAAAAATTGGATCGACTGCATTTGTGGGTGCACTAAAAAATACAAAATAGTAATAATTCTATTGATGATGATACTTGTGACGTTGGTGCCAAGGATCTTCTATTGAACTACAATTGCACAACTTCAAAATCACCAGTACCAATAGAATTAATATTATTTTATATTTCTCAGTACACCAACAAATAAAGTCGGTCCAATTTTTGCAAAAAAAAATTATTATAAAATTTCCTTACCACATCACGGACGTGAAGCGTAAGTAAACAAATTCTGATTCAAGCGTTTAATTTTGTAGAATTAATTAGAAGATTTAAAGAAACATTTTCTTCAAGCGCATTGCGTGACATGTCAAATGAAAGGCCTTGTTTGAGAAATTCAAATATTTTTTATTACCTAGAAACAAACGGCTTATAGGGAAAATATACGGAAAACCTATGCCAAAATCCTAAGCACCTACGGTTTATAGCTATGAATGCCATTATAAAAGAATGGATATTCTTGAAGAACAATCTATACCATACACATTAGTAGCTCGAACGAAGTGTAGACTTATGACAAGGGCACAAGGGAATCGAATTAAAGAAGTTCGCTCGCTTCACTCTCTGGCTTCATATTCTACAAACTACTTAGGTACTCGTAATACACTATTTGCTAATGAAACTGACATCACTGTGGCTTTTAGTAGCTTGTGCAAATCTCTCAAATGACTCGTTTAACAAAAACATATTTTATTCTCCTTTCTATATTAAGACAGTTCATGTCCATTTGAATTTTCAAAAGAGAACTTTCGTATACTAGTACACTCTGCCACTTGTTGTTCAACTTGTATGAGATTAAGTACAAATTAGAGTGTGATGAGTTCGTGTTCATCAACCCATTTTTACACCAATAATATAATGTTTTATCTCTTTAGATTGTGTTAACCGAGATTTCATTAAACTCTTATTACTTCTAGTATAAGAAATTTATAAATAATTAAAAAATAATTTCTCAAAATAGTGAAATAAACCAAGTCAAATAATAATGGTTGCATTACCGAAAATATAAAATTTCAGATTAGGACTTGGGTATATATGAAATAGAATAGATGTGCATTTTGGAAGAACATATCTGCAAAAAAACATCAATCAAACTGTAGGTACTAATGCAGACATAAACTAAATTTATCAGCAATGTGTCCCATAAAAGTTATATGCGAAAAAAGAATGATCAATTAAACACTACACAGCGGACGAAAGCGCCTGTTATCATCTTGAAGTGTTTAGTTTAATTTGACCGAGGAATAATAGATGCACTACTTTTGATAATTGAGCAAGATTATTTAGATAAGGTACCATATACCTATCAAAAAATATAAGTATGACTTTACATCCCATGGAAAAATAACAAAAACATGAAAGCAAGAAGTAATTAAGTAGGTACCTACAATCATTGAACTACTCAATCTTTGGATCCTCGCAGTTTGGAAAAACTACATAGACAAGTTCAATCAAACAGATAAATCCAGGATGAATCAGAATAGGTCATGCGTAAGACATGTTCTTGGATTACCAAATAAAATTTTCAAGTTACACATCGAAACTTTTATACTTATCTATTCCCTACGCGTCTCTATTATATTCTACAACAAAACCTTTTTGTTTTTAAAGTATTTACTTGTCGCTTTAATTGAACTGTAATTCTCGGACGAAATTAACATCTTACATAGAGCGGTCTGATATAGTATAAAGCTGACGTGTCATCGGCTCGTGTACAATGGACAATACAACTCACGTGGCCCTTCCGATCATTAGCAATGCTTTGGAATTTTTTATTCATTCCATGTCACCTTGCCATGTCTAATAAACGCGAGTCTTTTGTTTTGAAGTGCTTGTTTGTATGAACCGAAAAGTGATGAAAATCGAATCTGGCATCCTACTCAAATGCAGCGTAATGTCCTCAATGATAATAGAAAACGAACGCTGTAGTATGTTTATTGAACTTTTAAATTCCGCATACATCTGTTACCAGACATTTTCATTGAAACTCGTTAACTTCAGCCAAAACATTTTTAATCATACATTCAGAATAAACAGTAGGTATAACTTTCCTTTTGCGAATGCTCACAGCTATCAGCTACATCAAAAACATAAAATTAATCCTAAATCCTCAATCTAAAATTGTTATGTTGTTATAATTGAGGACTGGAAAGAACTACTTGTCCTACTTTATCGAAGATTAAAGAAAAAATATTTAAATAAATCATACAAAATATATTTCTTAATAATCTTACCACATGTACGCCCATATATTTCACGTTAACATTATTATTAAATGAGATCTTGACTTATTTATTCGAAAAAGCGGAATCCTACTCACCGCTCTTTATTGGTTCAAAGCAAGCATTCCGAGTATACAAAAAGTCCAGCCATCAAAGAAGCTTTTTCCAAGGATTAACTTACCAAATTGGAATCGCAATTTTCCACGTTTTCAATTAACTCTGTCCGAACGTTCGACCACTACACGTTTCCCCAAAAACTCGTAGAGAGACAAGGAAACAAAGCAAAATGATAAAAATAAATAGGATTTGCTTGTCGGGAAGGGAATAGCTGGTGTATATCGGTAAGGTGGAATCTAATCCAACTTTGGCGTGCTCCTTATAAATAATAATAATAAAAAAAGGTTCAATCCTATCCATCTATTTCGTGCCGATACACGCAGAGGAATATTATTTTAAATCAAACTGTTAGAAAAATACCACTATTATCTTATCAATAAATTATTGCTAATTATCTATACAGATTTACCACCCTAGTCAAACATTATTAATCACACTTGAATTGATAGTTCAGTCGACAACATTACATTTCCATTTCCGAACCATGAAAAAAATTAGGTCATGTGCGAGTCAAACTCTCACACGACGGGTTCCGAACCATTGTAGATAAAAGCAGAATTCGACTGACAGACGGAAGGACGGATGCATGGACTTAGTATTTGCTATTATAGCGGCAACAGAAACATTTCCTGAAAATGTCAACTCTCTACCTATGAACCGTAGAAATATGGCCCGCTGATGGACGGACAGCGTAGTCTCAGTAATAGAGTCCCCTTTTCATCAATTTGGCGCGGAACCCTAAAAAACAATGAGATAATCTGCGACTCAAAGTATCAATTATTTATCTTTGTATAAAGAATCTAAGAATTCCAGAATGATTTGTATAGGTATGTTTGTTCGTGCGAAAATTTACTCTAGCTAGCAATAATTAATGAAAGCCCCTGTACTTATGTAAGTAGATTTCTGAAAGCCCAAGATCAAGATATCAGATGAACCACTTAATATCTTTCAGCTTTCCCGATGAATTTATGAAATTATTGTATTATGATAACGTCGTATGAAAATAAACGTTCTATTTGGATTGAAGAATTCATTCTACAATATCCTAACCACATATCTTCGATTCTAAATTCGAATTTTCTCTCAATGTTTCCAGTATAATATATATTTTTCAGCTCTCCAATTTCAAATATGGATGTTTCGTTTATTACCTACCCTACCCAATATAAATAGGGGTACCTATGTGTTATTTGTAACATGCAGTAGCTGAGGTTTACTGTGGTAAAATCTATTTAGTTAACCGATTTGTTATTTTAGCATTTCTTAGTATTTACCTATCGCTTGAAAAGTTCCTCACAACTCAGAATATCACGAAATGTACGGAAAAGTAGAGGAGCGGTCAAGCGCAATTTCTATCAGACTTGTCGTAGCTTGTAGAAAACACCGTTTGTTATTTCATGTATATGAGTAGATAGTAGATACACTGGTCGATAAATATCTACATAGACTTCAGATAGAAAGATAGGTAGGTACCTACTTCTTTCAAAATTTCATTTAAGTATATTTTTTGAGTATTGCTTATGTAATTCACCATTATCATAGTTAACGTAAATTCTGAATCATATTTGATAATATTTAAGACTTTTTCACAATTCGTTTGTCTGTTTGCTTCCTTCTATATATATTTGCCCATTTCACATAGTAGACGTGCTCCGATATTGATAATTATTTTTGGGTTGGAAAAAGGAATGCTGAGAAATGATTCTATATTAGACAAATTTAAAACCCAACATCTCCTTTCCTCAAAAAACTTTCTTCAAAGGGGTTGAAGGAGCATTTTTCTCGAAAATTTTGGTCTAACAGGGTTAAACAAATGATCATTTCCAGCGTTATTTGAATGGTATATTTTTTACCGTTTCCGACTCAGAGCACTAGGGATGTGCTGAAAGTGAGATTGTTACCGATCTATTTTTAAATATCTGATTATAAGTGAATGTTCAATGATTTTGATGACAATTGAATCAACCGAGAATGTAAAATAAATATTTTTTTGGCATTTGGCGTGCTCCTTTTATAGAATATCCCTGGTACCGGAATAGCTACACATGTATTTTTTCACTAATACTAAGATCACTTGCTGTATTAAAAAATAAAAAATATTTTTAATTCAATTTGTGCTGATACATTTGAAGTATCTACGAAAAGTCTTCTACTTCTATATAAATGCACGACTTCAAAACTACCTGCACCAAGAGAATCAATATTATTTTGAATTTTCAGAGCACAAACTAAATAAATCGGTTCTAGTATTTATAAAAAAATATTTATAATTTGTGAGGTATACAAGTAATTCAATCAATAAGCTGCATTAACGCTACAATTCCCTAATGCCTTAATAATTTTAATACTAAAGTTCTTATGCAAGTAAAATCTCATACTCATATATTAATCTTGTGGACAAGAACTACAAACTAGTATGAGTAGCGTCAAAGAGGGCAAAAACCACCGCTTATACACATTGCTCATATATGCCCAAAATGGATTATTGACAAATCCTGTTATGAATCATAGCCTAACTGATGAATAATGTGTCTACATTAGCGTCAATCACATTCGCACTTTTGAAACGTGGCTACTTTCAGTTTCTCTGAGCATAAATACAGCTATTCTAGAAAAGAGCCTATTCTTCAAACAATGAGTTTTTTGGTGTAAAATAGCTATCGTTGGCAGTAGATAGCTTTTGTCGACGCTAAGAATCTTTTTTTTTCGGCCAAAACGCGCTATACATATTATTTTCTAGCGCTATCTATAATCCGTGTCCATAAAAGCGTGCAAAAGCGGGTGGTGACGTACCGAGGAGGATTTCGATAGGCATTTACAGGTCGTTTGCCCAATATATTATATATTATATATAAAGTACTTGCTTCCGCTTTAAACGTAGTTCGCTGAATATATAACTATTTCATAAGAATTTACATTAAATCTTATTTCATGTAATTTATTCAATAGCTAGGACAGACTTATCCAAATGAAAAACAATATACTTGGGTATTGAGAAATGATATTTGTCACCTAAAAAACATACAATCAATTTAAAAGTGCCTAAATTCATTCTAGATTCAAAATAAAACACCCAACCAACAATTCCGGGTTACATTCGTTGAGCCTTCATTAAAAAACTTCTCACTTTCATAAAATGGAAATTTATAAATTGCCTTGTGTAGGCGAAAATATTCA
Source organism: Crioceris asparagi (assembly GCA_958507055.1). Classification (NCBI taxonomy): domain Eukaryota; kingdom Metazoa; phylum Arthropoda; class Insecta; order Coleoptera; family Chrysomelidae; genus Crioceris; species Crioceris asparagi. The sequence goes on along the minus strand of OY293826.1, from coordinate 56,859,940 downwards.
CTGATATCCAACCGCTCAATAAGTAATTATTGGTGTTCATTCCCCAATAAGGTTTAAACGGGATTTGTATTGAAATTACTATGCTTACTTAATTTGTTCAAGATAAATCCATCTTCTAGTCTAAATGAAAAAAGTTCCAATGGCTCTTAGCCAATGGATATGTAAATTTTAGGATTTTCAATTTTTTATTGATGGATAAGAAATATATTTGTAACAGTTCACAGCATATATTTATATAAGTCGCTACTCATAGCTTCCTCGAACGTATACAATTAAAAGGCATTATCTGGAACCCTGTAGACACCCCCACTGTTCCGACGGAGTTAGGCCACCCCTAGAACAGCACTCTTCGATTGGTAAAGATGCTATTTTGACCTGGCTACCGTCCCATTACCCCAGTCTAGTAAATGCCCTTTCTGTAAGCCCTGAAACGACACGAAATCGACCGAAGGAGAGCCGAAAAGCGAACCAACGTTGCCAGGCTTAACTTTGTATCAATCACCTTATTAAATTAAGAAAAAAAATCATGAAATTATCACAACAAATAATATGCAGTTTTAACAATTCACAAAGTAAAAACTGTTGTCGAAAATGACATAAATATGCAAGTTTGCTTCTGAGCAAAAGATGATCAGAAATACTTTTAAAAGCAAATAGAATATTTAAAACGCGAAAATCATTGAAGTTGAAAATATAAGTACAGCCTGTACCTACAAACCATTAGCCTGGTTAGGCCTAAATTATGTCATCAGTCAATGTCATATTCCTAATACTGAGTCCATATATCTGTCAATTTTCGAGGGCCATTTGAACCCTGTCCAAGCTAATGGTTTGTATTTCGAAACAGGCCAATAGCTTTCTTTTTTACAAGTAGTAATTAAGTTATTATTAAGTACAAGTAATCGTCAACATCTAATTATAATTAATTATGCCAAATGGATAACTATAAGAGAGTAACAAAATTCAGTCAAATTACGGTTACGAGTACACAACGGAAAGTACCTTTATTTGTTGAGAAATTATGAGGAGGTCTTAAAAACAATATTATGGAGTGAAATCACTTCTATAAAATACAAAATTGAATTGTAAAAACAATTTTAGGAGTTCAAAAATGATTTTTTTCACGAGAGCATCGATTTGTTGAAGTCAGTTAAATCAGATAAAGACACGCATTAGAATCTGGAAAAGGGGAAAACTTGAATTTTTCCATCAACATTGAATTAACTCTCTGGGCGCATACTATAATATCCAGCTTTCGGGATAATCGGCTCGCTCAGCCTGGCAACGATGTGCTCAGAAGCGGCGCAGGGTGGGCCACCAGGCGTCGATCCCGTCGCTCGTCAGTCGTCGCCAAAGACTGGTCGGTGCAGTGCGATGATATCGCCTTATGCGTGTGGACCTCTGCAGAGGTCGTCGAAGGAGTGCAAAGACGAGGAACAATATTCGACCCGATACTCGCAACGTGAGTGATGACTGTGGTGGAGTGAACGCGCTCGCTCTGTCTGCCTGTTTTTTGCTCTGGTGGAATTACATTATTGTGCGCAGATGGTTTTATATAATAATTGATGATGTGCCGAAATATTATTGAAGGGTGTTTTAGTGTTGAATTGTGGATATCTATGGTACACGACGGAATGATTTTTAGTGAAATTATAAGGATACCGTCACGAATTCAAGTAAAGAGAATTTCTTATCTGGTTGACATTGATTTTCGAATCACACTTATTTTGGGCCAAAAACTAACAAATTAATCACAGTCATTGCTTTGTAGACTGGCACAGAATCGAATGCACATACCTCTTTAAGTTTACATTGTAACTTGCATTGCCGTTATAAAGGCTAAATACAATAGAGATCCCCTTATTATCTTAATTTATAACTCTCACTCTTTTTGAAATGGAGTATAGCATGAAATTCTCTCTGCTTCTTGAAACTATTTCAAATCTTGGTTCCTCTCAAAATTATCCCGAGAATGATCCTGGTAGAGTGGATATAGACTCACTCATAAGTTTTAATTTACTCATAGTGAAACAGTGAAAAAATGTTTCAGTCAAGTCCTAAAATTTTAAAATATGTAAGTACCAGATAGGTTAGTACTTATCTGAAAAGATTGCGAGAATATCCACACACAAGAGTGTCAGTATTTTGTCGGAAATGTCGGCTTGATCGTTAATGACTTCACAGTTAATAAATAATAATTCTATCTCCAATTTCCGTAAATAAACTAAAATTGTCACCGTTCCTGTCCCTCATCTTACTGAAGTCGCTCTTAAGTCGGGCTCTTCATTCTGAAATAAATCTTCCAAAAAGAACAAGTTAAATGGCTACAGCATTAAATTGAACTGTTTTAAGGGTTATTTATGGCTTCTCTTTTGGAATAGAGTTAAAAATGGAACAACCTACATCGTAACGTTATATCTGAAATATATTTTATCAACATTAAAAAAGATAGTATGGGGACAGATTCTTTTTATTATTCTTTGACAGACGATGTGGCTTAATAGGCACCACAAACCGCAACTAACGAAAAATAAATCTAAAGAACAGCAATTTCATCATTCTGAGACTACTGTTAGTTGATAACTTTTAATATAAATAAATATTTCTTACTAAAAATTGGACCGACTTTATTAGTTGGTGCACCGAATAAATATTTTTTACAAAAAATAGGACCGACGTTATCATTTGTGTCATAGAAATATAGTACATATTATATTTCTGTGGTTGGTGCTCTGAAAAGTACAAAATAATATTAATTATATTGGTGCTGGTACCTACTATTGAAGTTGTGCAGTTGCAGTTAGATTGAAAACTTTTGGCTCCAAATTCACAAGTACCAGCACCAATAGATACTATACTATTTTGTACTTTTCAGTCCACCAACTGATAAAGTCGGTTCATTTTTTTGTAAGAAATATTTATTTCACACTTTTGAGTGTTACATTTGTCACGAAAATCGTTGAACGTTCACCATTACCCATGTATGCTTTGCTTGTATTTGCTATTACTTAGAAACCGAAGAACATCGTCGCGGAAATACACATACTTATTATAAACTATACTACTCTTTTAACTCGGAAACCGTAACTCTATGGAAAAGCTTTACAATTTAAATGTTGCTACAAATAATATGTTCATTAATTTTCAGATTTTCAATTTTCGAAAGAAATTGCCTCTTCCACATAGCGAAAATACACATATTTCAAATTTTAACATCGCAAAAACTCTGAAACCGTAGCTCCTTTGAAAAAATGTTCAATTTTGGTACCTTTAATTCTGCCATCTCAGATTTTTGAGAAAATTTGCCCCCCCACTCTCTTCGGGGGCGGTTTTCGGAGGGAAGAAGATTTAAGATTTGCATTTTTACGAATATGGGACCATTTCTCAAGTCTGCTCTTTCAAATGAATCAAAAATCATCAAAATCGGAGTAAACGTACTCCGATCCTATATAAAACGCGCGCACAAACCAAAAAAATTAAAAAAAGCGTACAGTCGAATTCACTTGTATACCTCCTCCGCTCGGGGTTCGTTGATCAATAAAATAGATGTGATATCGGCTGGAAAATTCAGATTTATCTCGATTCTATAATAGGAAATTTTATTTTGGAATTGTATATTTCGATAACCTCACCGATATTCAATCAGAAGTACGAATACAGCGCTACTTTTAAAGATAAAAGTTTTTCTAATGCTTCATGCTAAAAGTTTATGAAATTAAATAGCTATGGAACCAACCAACTTTGAAATTAGTTTATGTTTTCAAGGCAGTATACCAAAATTTTGAATGTTGAATTGTTAATTAGAAATCCCAACAATGTCTTGAGCAGAATAAGCAAAAAGTGGAATCTACATAGACTTAACAACTGCTCCATTATTTAATTTTCATCGACAAAATGAAAAGTTCTTGTACCTACTACTTATAACAGTATGCAAAAGTCAAAAATAACAAACATGAACAAATCTTGTAGCTATAAATATATGCAAAAGTAAAATAACAACAAATATTCGGATACCTAAAAAAATATATGTATAGTGACCATCAGAATTTATAATAATTAAAATAAGTCTTTGGGAGAAACAGATTGATCATCCGCTACACGTGTTCAAAATTAAGGCGGCACCCAGCTCATTAATGTTAGAAAGATAAAAATCACAAGTCCAAAGCATTTTCCTACGAATAACATGATGTAGGTATGTTCTGATTGTAATATGTAATTACAATCAGAGTTGAATGTTCATACTATGTGGTTGCCACCAAGTCCGAAAGAGGCTGCAATCATCATCCATAGAACCGTCTTAACCAAACACAATAGCAATTATCCAATCGACATCGATTATGGCCCATAAGTGGACAATAATAATTGTGCCCACTACACAAAGCAAGTTACGAATTGACTAGAGTTGTGCTGCCAAGCATTAGATTATCCATCATGTGCTAATAACGATAGGTATCTAATCATTGAAACAGTAAAATCATCAACGAAATGCCAAATGATATTTTCATTTTTTATTGTACGTCTATTAGCCGTGGAAAGGAATAGATTATACCTAAAAATAATGAGCTGATTCAGAATAGTTTAATCAAAAATGATGCTTTGATACCTACGACATTGATGGCAAAGCAAATGATTCTATTCACTTGAGAAATAAAATGTAGATACATCTTTCACAAGAGTACAGAGAACTCGTTAATTTCAAGAAATTTCCAGACTAAATCAAAATTGCTATTATTCTCAATAATGAGGAAACCTTTTTGCAAAAGGAATAAATTTGTTTTGTAACCGATGTATTAGATGATGCGGCGGCTATTGGGCGGATGTATATATAAATTATTTACATTTCAAATCCGTCTCTCATATTTTAAAGAAAACACTAAACAAAAACTCATCACTAAGTCGTATTCTAGAAGCAACATAAATAAATATTGAAAGGATAGGTATATACACCTCCGCATCTATTGCCTTCATATTGTTATGATTTTTATTTCAAAGTTCTATAATTCTATCATTTATACAATACATCATGATAGTGTATGATTTAGTGATCTGAATGTATCTGTTAAAAATTCCGCTAATAAATTTCATTACAAATGGCTATAACCTAAATATTTCTTTAACTCTGTCTCAATACAAATGGGTTACCACATGTTGAGTCTTGTTATAAACACTATATTCCCGGTAAACTCTTATTACACATTAGCAATTTCAACATGTACGATTCTACGTGTCCATATAATTTATTGATAATTTGTGCAATCATGCAGTGAGATGTGAACGAACAGAGCGTTATTATTGCAAAAACGATCGATTACAACTTATACAGAATTAATAAGTATAACAAAAACTTCTTCTATTTTTCCCCCACATGAAGTATTTTTTTATTACATATAACATTATCTTTTATTATTACAAGTTATTACTACAATGAGGTGTGCTCCCGTGCAATACTGAAATTCCGAGTGAAATTCACTCGAAAAATGTATAAGACCGTTTCTTACAAACGAAAATTTTAATTATTGTTGCTTGGATGTTTCTCCATTTCTAGATAGGTTGGAAAGACATAACCACTTTTTTACAGAGAGTAGGACCGACTTTACTGGTTGGTGCACAAAAAAGGTTAATTCTATAGGTGCCTGGTCCGGAAATTTTAAAGTAGTGCAGTTGTATGGCAAATAGAAGACTTTTGGCATCAACTTCAATACTACCAGCACCAATAGAATTAACTATATTTTAAAAGTTTCAGTTCAACAACCCATAAAGTCGATATTTTAGAGTGTTTCACTTGTCATGAAAATTGACTGATAGTTATCTTTTTTTTTTGTTCTGTTTGTTCGGAGGAAAGGCATATTGGATTTTGGCAGAAAAATATCAACACTGCTCTTCCCCATAAAAAAATAATCAACATCGGTGCACATTTACCACGTAAAAAGCGCATACATAGATACTTAAAAAAGCAAGCCTACAGATTAACCTTATACTGATACCTATTCCGTTTATCTTATTTATTTATTGTTATAGGTAGTTCCGGCCAGTTCTAAATGCATTGGAATCAAATTAAGTAAAATAACTCTAACTTTAGAGTAATAGCTGCCTAAAACTTTCTAAATGACATGATGTACGTAAGTCAATCTTTAGAAGTAACTCCCATATCAATAATCGAATTAAATTTACTTATCCTCGTACTAAGGCTTTCGTATTTTTTATCCTTGGATTATATCGTAAATTATGCATCACATTTACCCATCTATAACTATCAATCTGATTGATTCTCTTGTTGAACCGCTGGATAACCAAATCACTATTGCATGACATCATTCGAGAACTGACAACAAATATTATTTTTATGTACTTTAATATTATAGTATAATCTCAATAAAAAGTCGTCACAAGCTTTACTTATAAACTGCGTTCAAAAAATAGCGGATAGGTTCAATCAAATCTCAAAAGAGAATTTCATACCGTATCTTATTGCATCTATCAAGAAAATTCCCTGTGGACTTCAAAAATCGATGTCTTCTGAACACCATTTATCTAAACTATAGACCATAGATAAATTCCCTATGGGCTATAGACTCTTTAGTTAGGAATGCACATTTTTGAAATATTATACTTTTGTTCAATATTTGATTACATTGCAGTGCTTTAAATTTTAAATTTATAAATCACGTATTAAATATACCCCTATCAATTGACGCCCCCGTTTCTAGACCTCAAGCTTTTCGATAGCTTAGATTATTTTCTATAACTTTCTGACTCATATATTTTATCTGGAAAACTTGAAATGTTCCGCTATGGATTAAGTATCTACTTATATGGGAATTTCAATGTAATAAGTCTAACCTATGCTTTGAATTTTTATTTGAATTAATGTGTTTGTTTTTAAATTTACACTCTTATTATTTTGAAATTCATATGAACCCCCAAAAGAACAATCTTATCATTTGCTGCTATCAGCGATAGAATCTTCAAGTTTCCTCTATCTTTTACCCATGGGTATTTTGAGAAAAACTTTTAGATCTAAATCTTGAAACCATTTCTGATATAAAATTAATAACTCGTTTATTTTATGACCTATAGCGTTGCTACAAGAATTTCTTGTAAATAACGATTCCTTACTAAAAAAACATTATTTATCTTCCCTCGAACCTAGAGAACAATTTCATCTCCTTGAAAATAAACGATGCACTGCAGGTCAGTGCACCGAGCTAAACAAATGAATAAAACAATCACCATTCTACCATTCCACCATATAAGACATCCGAAGACATCTGGATCTCTATGTTTCACATATTGATTGGTCGGGCTTTGCTCAAGCCATCGTGCTACAAGACGGTCATGATTACTTTATTGAATCGATGCATATAAATAATAGCACATCGGTGCTAGATTCGTGACACGGGTAAAGTTTGCATAGCATATAGAGTGAATTATTGCAGTTATTAATACTGAGCTGCCCATTATGACCTTAATGACACGAAGCAAAAGGTCGAGAATGTGCTATACGAATTAGAATGTGTTGCTGTAGGTATACATTGTGTGAAAGAAAATTGCTATTATTAAACCGTTTAAGATACCTTTGTCGAGGTTAATAGCAAGTGTGCTCACTAAAACTCAATAATCGTGCCAAATATGTATGTGGAAATGAGCATCTCTGCTGAAATTGAATTTGACCATTCTAGGAAAAACATTCTAGAAAAGTTAATGAGAAATATCTTTAGAGTACTGTTCACGATCATTTTCAAATTACTAAATAACGGGTTGTCTAATATAATCTGATAATTATACAAGTTTGCTTTCAGCTTAAATAAGCTCTTGAACTTGAGCACTACAGTTTTTTTCTGTTTATAAATTACATTGTCTATACCTACTAATATTATAAACAGGTAATATTTGTATGTTTACAATAGATACACTATCCCCGAGTGCGTAAGGTCTATAAATAAATTATAACTATTCCTGTTTTTTATGTAGCAATTCAAAAAAATGCCACTTAGATAATTTAATCATATACTGAGTGTACTTGTTACTGACCTGTATCCAGTCGACAGGGGTAAAATTTGGTTACTTTGTTTTGTCTCCTGTGAAGCGGGTATGCTCAGCTATTATTTTACAGTCGAGCCAAGTACATTAAAGTTAGGTTAGAGCAAATGTTAGAATCAATTATACAAATTCGACATCTGATTCAGTATGATTCCTATAAAATAATATATATAATATGAAAATATTTCGAGCTCTATTCATTGGTAATTCTATCGCGAATTCATCAGAAATTCAATCTAAAAAACTAAATTATTCTCATTGACATTTCATTCTAGAATCTTTGCTAAAAGCTCCTTAAATAGATTGTGCTAAAAGAGTCAAAGCAGTAATAAGGAGATTCATTGATTAATTGTGGAAACATCAATGTGCCTGTTTATGTGTCAAAAAAGCTCACAAAAAACGTGTGTAGAAATAATGTTCGATATGATATATTTCCATATAGGGCTCATGCATAGAATTATATGTTAGAAATATAATATGCATTGAAAAATTTAGTAATATAACTTTCCTAACCTACCTATAAACTTTTTTTTTCCAAGATTTTATATTGCGTTTCTAAATAAGTAAAAAGTTAAAGAATTCGTAGGTATGATACTCTCGGAATTGCACATCAATAAAATATTGTAGCATATAAACTTCATAATACTTGACAGATTGCAAAGAGCTATTGATTATTTAGAACGAATTTATCAATGAAAATATTGAAAACTACGGGTGTATTCCTCGAGGAACGTAGCACTTCTAGGATTTGTGTCCTCAGGGCTCCATACTACGGTAGTGCATAAAAAAATCCTTACTCGTAAGTGGTTAAGGTCCCATTTATTATTAAAACTTTTTCGATGTTCTTCCAAACATTTTATAATTTATCAATAATATTCAGGGCATTACCCAACTCCAATGTCACCGCTATTGCGTGTATAGCTTTGGATTTACTGATGTGTAATTATAGCTCCAGTAGTATGAACTGATCCGTTTTAAATATCAAACAAATATGTTTTATATCAATCAAAAGAAATCAATTATCGAGACGAAAGCATTGTTAAAATAGAATAATGCAGAAACAAGTAAGTATGTGCTGCCATGGGAATCAATTTTTGAAATAATAAGAAATTCATAAACGATTTACTGAAACTATGACTAAACAGTAGGATTAGCAATTACAAAATTCAGGCACTTTTTAATTTTAATAAAAGCTAAACAGATTTTGATGAATTTTTAACCCAAATTGAACCAAAATGAAATTAGATATAGGTAGGCACCTAGTTACATACAGATACCCACTTGTAAAATGTAGATCAACGGTCCCTAGCCATCAGTGAAATAGATCAAATAGTCGTCTGTCGTTAAAAAGTTTCACACCAAAGTTCTGATTAAAATGCGTACTATCAAGTGAAAACACGCTCCACAGTCATTTTTATGCTTTTTAGATTTTTCAAGTTTGAATAGAGTACAATATGTACTTTTGTACTCATACTGAAAAACGGAGGCAGTAATAATATAAATGTTTGCTTTTTATGTATGTTCGTTTATTTTGATTAGTTCACGTGCACTAATTTTTGATAATTTTTTGTTCATTAAGAAGTGGAATGAAAAAGAGATGGCCCCATATCTTTTTATCGGAATCCATTACGTCCTTCCCCTTCAAAAATAAACAAAAATCACAAGTTTTCGTATTACAACTCTAAGAAAGTGCAATATTGCTACCGCCATATTTTGAAATCACTGAATATAATTGAACGTTCAACAGTTTTCAAACAATCCAAAATGTGAAATAAATGTCTTACAAAAAATATGACTAGTTCTATTAGTTAGTTATCTATATATCGACATATAATCCTAGTCTTGTGATTCTATATGTATATAAAATTCCTTTATCTCTTACTGACAAGTCATGTCGAAATTGTGAAAAATCGAAATCGATGAGATTTATTTTAAAATGAAAATTAGGTACCTACTTTTTAAGATGAAAAACTTGTGGAACATAATTTGATTGATTTTGAAAATTCTATCCATATTTCATTTTTAAAAGAAAGGGAGTGATAAATTATGATAATGAAGGAATTTTTATTGTATACTGCCATATACCTAATCACCGGAATTCAGAAGAAATCCAATAATTATAATAAATTATTATTCTCTCTCTTTTTGAAATTGACCATAACCATATTATTGATTTACTAACGTTTTTGACACTACGGATTTAACACAATCAAAGGATACACAAACATTAAAACACACAATAATATAAATGTAATCAATGTAATATAAATAAGCTAAAAATTCTTATTCTAAACTTGGCGGAACATTCACCCTGGAAGCTTAGTTAATCTTGAGAAACTTTTAAAAACTCTTGAGAATCGAAAAATAGGTCAGTCGATTCTTCTGACTATATGAAAAAGCTCTACTTTTACCGGCAACACTGAACGTTTAAGTCTTCAATAAATCTTCTTGGTGAGTTTCAGTTCTAAGCTTACGATTTTCCATTCGAAATTTACGACATATAGCTGGAGTAGGCTCAAACGCTCTCTTAACATATGAGAAAAAGTCAACAGGAGAAAGTAATCCATGAAGTGACAGTAATGTCATTAAAAACTCCGTAAGGTGAATTATTGAGATCATTCGTTATGTTGATGAAAATATATGAGCTACACCACAAAAATAACGTTCAGAAGATAGCGTCGTAGATGGCAAGGTAACGAGCTATACCGGCAAATTTGACCACCATAAAAAATGAGATTGGTAGGTGTGTCCAGTACATAAAGATAAAATACATAAGTATTAGAGTCGGCAACTAACTTCAAATAAAATTCAAATAAAATTGATGTTGATGTTGATGATGATGTTGATGTTGTTGAATAACTTCAGTGCTTTTGTATTAAGTTCAAAAGAAATAGAAAGCCTATCTTGATTTTTTTAATTGATTCTATTGATACAACCCTATATTTAATCCTACAATATACCTAGGTACTTATAAGGTATAACCCTTTTCCGATTTGCCGTACCTGTTCTTTGTAAGTATATTATTATTAGATAACTTCAACAATTTTTCAATACATCCGAATTTCTGAATAACTAGATGTTACCCATTTGTTCATACAAATAAATGACTCTCCTAATATAACCTCTCATTATGAGTTTCTATTTATTCTAATATCAATCCTAAGAATAAGAATTATTAATCAACAATACTTTTTGGTAGAAAATAACGAAATAACCTAAGAGACAATTCATCGAAATATCAAATAACATTAGTAAATTATCATTTCTTAATTGAATAACATTATAGATGAAAATAGTTCAGTTGTGATAATTAATATTCATGTTTTTATTCTTGAATACAACTATGTTCATTCATCAAAGTATGTCTGTGACCACAAAGTGATAAAATGATCTAGTTAAGAAAACAGTCAATTCCTCGGTCAATTCTAATTATAGTTAATTTTAATTGGCTTCCTCAAAGATAATTTGATGGATTGTTTATATGTGACTCAAGCTATTTATTTTAATATAAAATGTTAACGATGATGACATTACTGGATTGCAGATATAAAGTAAATATTTCATCTCTAACAAAAACTGCGCTGATTCGACTTTAACTCTTTAATAAAATAATATTATATTATGTTACCAGATGAGCTGGAATAACTTTAAGTGAGCTAAACGAGTTTGTTGATTTGAAAACTATGGTTTAAATTGAAAGAATTGGGCAATTGTATATATTACTAGCATAGAGCCCAGAAAGTAGTTAGAACCTCATAAAAATCCCGATTAGGATACTTCATTGGAAATATTGACGCCAGGAATATATATATATATATATATATATATATATATATATATATATATATATATATATATATATGCAGTCATATATTCAATAAAATTCTTTGACTGAAGCCGAGCTTTCGAGAATACAGGAAAGATTTCATATCCATCAATTATTATTATTATTATTATTATTATTATTATTATTATTCTAAATTCACGATTTTTGCCCTGAAGAAGAGAATAAACATTCTCGAAAGCTCGGCTTCAGTCAAAGAATTTTATTGAATATATGACTGCATCCCCAAGAACATCTTTTTATTTATTATAAATATATTAATATATATATATATATATATATATATATATATATATATATATATATAAACTTTTGAACCAAATGTTTTTTTGGACTAACTTATAGACATATAACAACATGTCGTTGAAATTTTTTCTAAATTCAAAAGTGTGAACGATCGCAATAGGTACATTTCTATAAGAAATTTACCTAATTATATCGATTAGGTATAGCCGTTTATAGTTTTCGATATATGCCATCAAGTCGATCTCATGGTGTAGTGGTTAGCGTGGTTGCCGTAAAGCTTACAGCCGACCCCGGTTTGATATTCAGCCATCGCACCTTTCTAATAAACAAAAAAATACATCAAATAATTATAGCGGTAGGTACTCTTTGACTGAAGAACCTCAAAAATGTTTGAACTGTTACGGTAGAATTTCGAGCACTGAGCAATCACTAATAATTTCTAATACGAAGCACAAATACGAATAAGACAAGATTTTTGATTTTTTAAGAAAAACTAGGGCCGACTATACAAGATAGGTAGTGCACAGAAGAATAGAGGATAATATCAATTATTTCATTATTGACTACGGGTAACTTTGAAGATGGACAGTTAGTTATCGTTAGATAGAAGATATAAATAGAAGACTTTTGTCACCAATTTCAAAAGTAACATTCCTCTGTGGACTAGTGAACAGGTATCCTCTTGACAGTATTGCAACTTTCAAGGGGACCTACATTTTAAGATTTGAAACACCGATATAGGATATACCATTCTACCAGGTCAGGGGGTTTTGAGGCGTACCTTATCACGCTGGCTTAATGCGGGTATGTGGGATGGTAAGGAGCAAATAATGCCGAAGGCTAGTTTTTGCCATTTATTAGCAATCCTTGTACCCTCAGAATTATTTAAAGAGATTTTTATGCAAGGAAAAATTCCTTGACCTAGTCGGGCTCAAAACTACCTTACCAACTAGTACCATTACCTACCGGATAATAATAATTTATTCAGGGTAACATACAAATCATAAATAAACCTAAAATAATATGCTAAAGGAATTGTCTGACTTTATATTTACCCTACAAACCCCCTACTGAGATGCAAATAGCATCTGTGTGTAGACCTAGACTCAAAATCAACCTTTACAACATTTATAACTACAAATTAATATACTATTAATTAAAATAAAAACTAAAATACAACTAGAAACTTACATAAAATATAAAAATCATATACACTGTGGACAAAATTTAGTTGGAACAGCTTTTAACGTATTACATTTTTTTTGTTTGCAAGCCGATTTTAATAAAATTTGAACACAGTACGAATTCGTCAATTCTTTAACGACTGTTATTTCTTATAAGGATGACACTACAGGGCTGGATCAAGGGCTTAATTTATACTACAGTGCTATTTTTGTCGTTGCAATAATAAGCGGCTGTGATTAGTAAACATGTTTTGAGCTCAATGAATTTTTGTAAAGTACATTTATTTTTAATAATAAATAATCTTTACTGTAAATAATAAATGTTTGAAAATGTTTTACTTTTTATTTTATATTTACGATTGTTATAATACTGACATTATGACACCCTGCATTTGACATTGCGTTATTCAGCCTCTTAACAAAAATGGAAAAAAAGGATTTTTTTAAATTTTGTTTGTATTATTTTATTCTTATTTAGTGTGCCGATGTTTATTGGTCAGATTGAGCTCAAAACATGTTTACTAATCACAGCTGCTTATTATTGCAACGACAAAAATAGCACTGCAATATAAATTAAGCCCTAACTCCTAACCTGTAGTGTCATCCTTATACGAAATAACAGCAGCCGTTGAATAATTCACGAATTCGTACTGTGTCCAAATTATATTGAAATCGGCTTGGAAACAAAAAAAAATGTAATAGGTTAAAATGTGTTCTAATTCTTAATTTTGCCCACAGTGTATAATAATTATCATTTCATCATCATTTTATACTATAACTATATATTAGAAGAAGTTCATTTCTCTAAGTGGAGTGGTGTAACCAGTTAAGAAGAAAGAAAACACGAAGTTGTCTCCACAATTTATTGATGGGTTAAGATGAAGTATTAATGAGACATGTTTCGGGTATTTAAACACCCATTATGAATCAAGGTTATGGAGATGAAAAAATCACATACCAGAATTATAGTAAAATAAATAAATCAAAAACATGATTTCAACTAATTTTACCCATTATTTATTGAAAAAATAAAATGTAACTTCTACAAAAACTACACAAAACTTCTACATAAAAAATAAAAGAAATTAAATTTTGGAGTTACGTCTACATTTTCACCTGTCAGTTTCAACGAAAGAAAATTTAGACGTCATATTCTATAGTATTATTTTTTTCCTTAGTGAACTTTCTGATCAAGTCGCTTCTAGATTTTGTAGAAATATGTTTATTTCATATTTTCTCAGTGGTGTAATCGTTGAACGTTTTCTTACTATTCAGTGATTTCAAAATATATACCAAAAATCTTGCTCTCTCCTAGTGCTCCATCCTGATAAAATTTGAATTTAAAATATAACTGATTTTGATGTTCCTGAAAATAATCCTCTTTTTAATCCTGTCTGATAACATTCTCAGTTTTGAGAACAATTGGGGAGTTTTGGGGGGAAAGGTCATGCTGGGTTCTGAAAAGCTCAATTTAGAACCGTCTTCCAGCACTCCTCTTTCAAATGAAAATAATTCAGTACATGTTCTCTAACCAGAACATACAAAGGGATAAAGCGACAGCTCGTAGCCAGCAGAAAATACTTACTAATATCGATACTAAATGGTAATTCCTTGAGTTGTTTTTTTAAACTTTGGACGGCCGCCATTTTACTAGTCTGATGCCCATTAACAAACTTGACCTGATTCTATAAGAAGTTTATCTCAAAACCAGGAAAAGAATTGATTTTTATACCTTGTCCGTTTGGAAATTTATTCAAACAGCTGATCTTTTCAGTAGGTACTTACGAAGCTCATAATATACACGGGGTGCAAGTCCCGTGAATATTCATTTAGCTACTATTCTTAAAATGGTTACTTTGTCAAATGTATTTAATTTACCAATTTCTCTTATCGGCTTTCATCTTTCTGTCGAAATAAATTGCAAGCATATCCATAAAATCTCGTTATGTCAACAAAGGCTATCCAATTTGCAGTACGAGCAAATTAAAAAGCTCTTAACGTCCAAAGCGAATTGAAATAAAAAATAAGGGATGCGTTACTAATATTCATTACATTGAGTGTTACAACGAAAATCGAAATTGTGCAAATATTGTTTGTTGTCAGTGTGCCTCAGAGAAAAAAGTAAATTGTGTACACAAATCGGGATAGGAAGGCATTTTTTAATTATAATCAAAACGGAGCTTTCGATGACAGTAACTATGAAAACTAAAATGTTAACATGCACAAACAAACTAGGGATCTAATATTGGCCTGTTCTGCATCGTATAATATTTGGTGTATTGATATATATCTGCAATACATTGGCATATATACATTTCATGAATTATCTGGTATTTTCGCCCGGATTTACTATACAACAATAACAAAATAGATCCAGAAAGCAAAACGTTGCGTTATTACTCTAGTGCTATTTCACTAAAGTGATATTGTAATAGATATAACAATCAGATCTGAAATGAAATTAGTGAAATAATTACTTTTATAATGTCATAACGAGAAACGAATGTTATATGAACAGAGACATTATTGTTGGTCAAATTAAATCCTCAATTTTCTGTTCATTGCACTGCTTATATGACGTAGTTGACCTATAAAGGTTATTGATGGAATAAAAGTATAATCGGATTGTATTAGCTCTTGTCTTAGAGTAATTTACATAATCGTTTGGTTTCATAATGATAATTTGTCCCAAAACATTTTAGGAAGTTGCGTATTACACCTTGATTATGTCAAACAGAATCTGAATATTACTTCTTTTATTTTCTGACATTTTTTTATAAAACATGCAAGTCTAACAAACTCTAGAATATGCTGACTTATTTAAGGCAATTCGTCATTAATAATATGTTGAATAAAAGGATAGGTTGCGTCAATAAGCCAGCTTCTGATAACGTAATAGATAGATACAGCTGAAAGTGGAAATCTTCAATAATAATTCATACCTAAGATCGTGATATTTCAAGAATTATTTAATTTTTTTGAGCCTTTGGAAATTCAGTTGTTAAAAAAAGCAACCTTCTATAAGGAGGAGCAATATGTTTATGCAGTCAGTGTTTTTGTAACCTCTAGACATATGAGAAGAAGCTTTTTTTAATATTTTAAATGAAAAAGAAACTTCGGCCATTGTCATATTTATCATGTCTTTGACTTGTCTGCACGAGCAGTAGATTTATTTCTTGTTTTTAGTGTGGTATATAAGACGTTCAAAATAATTAATTCACTTTTTATTATGGCGCATAAGCATAAGAAAAAAGATCATCTTATTTTTTTTGAAAATTACTATACTTACATCTAAATAAAAAAATCGAATAAGAAACCGAAATTCATTGTGCACAATTCCGGGGAATGCTAGCTATCCACTATCCACTAAAAAGGCACCGAATCCAGAGCAAACCGTTCACTTCACCACAACCACATGCTTTAATTTGCTAAGAACAGAATCTAATTGAAACATTAATAGTCGATTCTTACTCATTCGCAGGTTGTCTTCTAGACGGTGCCCCTCATCCTCCAGATGTCCCCCCCAGAAACCCTACAATGAGTAGACTGAATGGACGTCTTGCGGCTTCTGCGCCCACGCAAGATGCCTCTCAAGACTTTGAACCATCCTGCTTGGTTAGGACTCCCTCCGGAAACGTGTACATTCCCAGTGGAACATTGAGTAAGTATATACAACTTATTAAGTACCTACCTACTTATTTACACCGATACATACCGCCAAGCCAATTACTTTGTAGTGATGTTCAGAAATAAATATGAAAAAAAATTCAAATACTATTTTTAATATTCATTACAAATAGTGAATTATACCTTGTTGTGCTTGAAATTTGGAAAATGAAATATCTGAGATTTGTATTTACATTTCTACATGATCACATATTGCACCTACATCTACGTCCTCCCCCATTAAACTCAGTATATCAAAAAGGCCTTGTTATATTTGTAAAATAATTTGAGATTTCTGTATTACTTGTACTCGGTAATTACAACAACTTCCGAAGGTAAAATGCCAAACTCAATAGATCAAATCCTACACTTGCGGAATCTGGAATCAGGCTTATTTTTATTGTTACTCAATCACATAGAATACCTACAAGTAGGTATACCTAAATTGGAATAGACCTCGTATTGAATATGTTGCTTTATACAAAATGAAATTATTATTATATTGAATATAGAAATATAAATAAAGACGGAATATTGTGGAGCTTTGACATAGAACAAATAAAAAAAGAATATTCAATGAGTAAAATGACAGAGTACGTTGGTTTATATTTTAAAGATCTGAATTATATGTCTATGGTAAGAATCGAAGCACTGAAAAATCATCATCACTGGATACGACAGGAAGGCATCTGTATTCAATAAACATATTCTAGAAATATAGAAAATGTAAATAACGATTTTTGGTATGTCAGCAATATTTCAAGTACAACCTTCTAAAAAAACAAACTATATACCTACCCCTCTGGGTTCTGAGGAGTATACCTAATATTTATTTAGATTTATTACTTACATCACATATGAATGTTTATATACCTACTGCCATATATTTAATATCTATATGCCTAATACCTAATAATTAAATTGTGGATATGCTGAAACGATGCACTCCAAATATAGATGTACAAAAGTAGACTGACCAAAATTGTCGAACCTACATTTTGTTTTCACATTAAGTGTTCGTTTGCTATTTTGAATGCACGAAAAACTCATGTATCTTGCGTATGTTTCATTAAAACGTCAACTCGGATGAGTTTCGGTACACGTTAGAAGATGAATTACGTTTGGGATGACCGTACACGGAGATCTTCAGATAACGTCGTTAAAGTGATTGAAGATACGCCAGCTTTGGTCGCTTCTACTGGCACACTTATGGGATATAATGTATGTGACCTGACAAATGCTAATGACAATTATTATTCGTTAATTGGGCCGGAATATTTCCAAGAATGTGGAGACTCTTTCAGGAACCAAATTTACTCTATATGATCTAATATAAAACCTAAAACAACTATTTATCAAATCATTTAGTTTAATTTTCACAAAAAACGCCAGTTACTCATTAGAAGCTCGCATGTGAGAAACTATTATTGAATAAATAATTTTGAATAAGCAGTGAGTTGCCTTGGACTTGAAAAAAGTTACACGCAGCGTTCTGAATAAAAGTAACCAAGAAAAACTGAAGAAAATATTAATTGACAAAAAATTCCATTATCATTATATATTAAGCTTTATAAAAAGGGGACTGATCATAGAATTTAGCTATGTCTGGAGATGATTATCAACTGAAAAAAGGGCATTAAACTGATAAGAAATACGAAATCTTACGTTGATATTTTTTGCGCAAGTAGAATATTTAAATTGGAATTGAGATACAGAAATAATTCAAATACATCATCAATCATTATCATCATTAATCATATCTCTATTTTAAATAAATCTGATCAAATTGAACCACACTATTTCATTCTGATTCGTGCTTCGCTAAACACTTTCAAAATAGACTCTTAGAACAACTATAACAGGCTCACAGGCCTACAAGATATCAGAGCTGAAGCTGATAAAAATGTATAATGCTTGTATATTGCCGATTCTCCATTTATTTTATTTGATCAAGTTATCAAGACGAATCATTTAAAAATATACTGGGTCCACCATTACTGCAGAATAATTCAAAGATATTTTTTTAAATAGCGCAATCTCTATATTTTATTATTTTTCTTATACTATATTAAAACTAAGACTATTAAAACCTTTTATCTGAAACTTTTTTTAAAATTATTAAGAATCGAAATATAAGCAAGTAAAGCTATTATTGTACACGGTGTGTATTTTAAATACTTCAAATACTCACCCATAGGTCCTCGACCCTTTCAAGTTTTAAATTAAATAATATCTTTGAACATTTCCCGGAATCTTGTCAACCTAATCCCTAAAGCGATTGTCAGGTCTAGTTTGAATAAAGTATAATAATTATTTCTACACGTGGGCGTCTCCAAAATTGAATTTTGTGATTTCTCTGACCACAAGGTGAATGTGGGCAGTGGAAGATTATGTCCGATTTGTGAGATTGATTATTGTCGACATTTTCCAAGTGCTTAGTCCCTCTCTCTCTTTAGAAATTCTATTTGATAATCATCAGCTTTAATCCAAATAAGCATTATACTTACATTTGAATAGATAATATATACCCCATACCCACGCTCTTTACACCCGTAAGAGTATTTAGAATAGTTTTTTTCTGGAATGATACAATAACTTGCTACTTAATGCAGCAGCCTGGCCGCTATCTTATTGGAGCATTACGTAATTTAAAACTGAAACACATTCCTGTCTGAATGTATATTACATTAATGCCATAGATCCATGCATTTGGTATAGTATAGAAGTAAGTAAATGTATAATTTCTATTTCAGTTATATAGTTCCATGATTACTAAGGGAAAATAAAATAAATTAGCTTTACTGAAAAAATGCAATTAATAAAATATTATTTAGATAGTAATTGAAACAATATATTAAATTAATAATTAATAATAAAATGAAACAATTGTTATGTGCCTTTAAAATATATAATAGTGGAAATGTTATATATTGTTTCAATTCCTATGTAGATAATGAATCTGATCCTGAATGCAGTCAATCAAGAGTATGAATTATCAATTTGCATTAAGTTTATTTTTGGACCTTTATAAACCAAAGACAAAATTATTGCCAGTATACCTACATCAGTTAAAAGTCTTCCTAAACGCATTAGCGGTCCTCCGGAATCGATTCGTTAGTGGAGGGAACACTTATGAAAAGTAGGTGCAACTTCCAATATGTTATGGATAGATT
The DNA here is from genome assembly GCA_958507055.1 of Crioceris asparagi. Classification (NCBI taxonomy): domain Eukaryota; kingdom Metazoa; phylum Arthropoda; class Insecta; order Coleoptera; family Chrysomelidae; genus Crioceris; species Crioceris asparagi. The sequence goes on along the minus strand of OY293826.1, from coordinate 56,839,787 downwards.
TGAATTTTTTTATCAGTATAAAATCAGCAGTAACCAGTAAATAAGTAAGTCATCCGACCTGTAAACTGTAAGATGTCAATATCTCAGTTTAGAGCTGCAAGTGGGCTTTAAGTAAGCATAAGACAATAACAGTTAATTTATTTCATATAACAAAATAAGCCCTGATTTTGAAAATTTGCTTTTCTACTGTTACCCCAAATAGCTAATCGTGCAAAATTTTCGCCTTTCGGTTTTCAGTAAATGTTTATCTCGGGAACGGGTGGACGGATTTTGTTGCTTTCTTTTTTGTTTTTTGGGATATCGAGATCACTCGCTTATGGCTTGTGGCACAAATATTAAAGCAGAAAACATATCTTTGAATGTCTTCTCAAGGCGCATCTTTGAGAAACAGCAGAAAAAAAATGTACTCGAATAAAATGTCATATTTTCCACCTGTTTATTCATATTTTGGCTGAAAGATTCGTCTTGCTGGAAAAATGAATGGTCGCACGAGCCCATCGTAAGATTGGATAAAATTTTAAGTAATCACATAGCCCACATTTCTATAGAATTTTGTATGACGCGTCAGGTATGAGGATGTATGTATTCGCTATTGATTGATGCGTTTATATTTTTCTAAATCCAGCTTGATTCAATAGACATTATTTGCATCAGTGCATCAAGTTCCATTAACTTTTCCTAACCTATATAAATATTTACTATTGGATTTAAACATGTTTGACCTTGAAAAGAAATGTTTATCTTCCATAGAAGCTTATACAATTAAATGTACATTATTACAAGAATAAATATCTACACTAGTATTGCTACTTTTCTTCTTATAAAATTTCTAAATAAACAAACAAAACCTACATTACGATTATGCATAACATGCGCTATTCTCATTCATTTTTGATTCGATTGTCTTGCTGACTTGCTTCGTCCGCGCGCTTAATATAGTAAACCTAGGTACTTCGATTTTTGATTTATTTGAAAGAGGATACTCTAGAAATGGTCCAATATTCGTAAAAACTCAAATCCGAAATCTCCTTCTCTTCAAAAAGCACCCCCGAAGGTGGTGAAGAGACATTTTTTCTCTAAAATCGAAAATCTGAGGTGGCAGAAATTGTTTTTTTTTCAAAAGAGTTACGTGTTCGAGTTACAGCGATGTTAAAAAGTCAGGTATGTGTATTTTCGCTATGTGGAGGGAGCAATTTCTTTCGAAAATTGAAAATCTGAGGCAACCACATAAAATACCAGATTATTTGTAGCAACATTTATATAGAACATTTTTTCCTTAGAGTTACGGTTTTCAAGTTAGAGCAGTGGTAAAATGGTAAAATCTTAAATAGTTATGCGTATTTCATGACTAATGTTAAACTCAAAAGTGAAACATATAAATATTTTTTACAAAAAACTTGACCGACGTTTTAGTTGGCGCACTGAAAAATACAAAATAATATTAATTCTATTGTTGCTGATACATGGGAAGTTGGTGCCAAAAGTTATCAATCTAACTGCAACTGCAAAACTTCAAAAGTAACAGCACCAACAGAATCAATATTATTTGCTATTTTTCAGTGCACCAACTAATAACGTCTGTCCATTTTTTTAAGAAATATTTTATATGTAGGTACAAAGATACTTTCTTCAAAGGGCAGTCAATATGGTTTTCGTACATTTCGTAAATTCGGCAACGTTATTCTTGATCCATTCTCTTAAAATATCATATAAATCAGCCCAAGATTGTTAATTTTCAAATTACCCATCTTTTATTTGTTCAATGAATATTAGACAAAGCTTCGTCTGTAAATACAAATATCGAATTAATCTGTTTATTTTACTTTTGTATAAAAATAAATTATGTAGATTAATTCTTAACAAATGTTTGCATTTGGCAAGGCGTGAAGTTACAACGAAGCATCAAAAGTTAGCCACGATTCGCATAAATATAGATCTGTATTTTCTTGTTCTTATTTCTTTCAACCGATCTAAACAAAAACGAGTTCTATTTCTATTAATAATTCTACTATTAGTAAGGATCAGTTCCTATTCTGCTACACATTCCGTTACTTTTTTCTCATAGTTCCAGATCCTCAGTCCAAAAATGAAAAAAAATATTTCAAAATACCTACAACTTCTTCTTTCCACAATGCCAATCTGTATATAGACAAACATAGTTGATTCAAAACATATGGTGAACGACCGCTCAGGATATTCATCTTTGTAATTATGGGGTAGGTATGGTCAGGTACCAAAATCTCGGATCTGCCATTATTTCTTGTCGAGCCTCCTTCAGACCAAATTTCAAGAGGGTCTATTGAAACTGACACCATATAGAAATAGAACTTCACAACAGAATGTAGGTATACTACTAATCAAAATATTTGAGAGAAATTTTGAAGGGTTTATATCTGAAAATAATCAATTGTAAATAGATCGCTGGATGAATTCCAATACAACTCTTGCCTGATATAATTAATTAAGTGTGTAAATTCTTGACTACAACAGATGACAGATTAGTTTCAGGTATAGAATTTTTAGTCAAATATTTTGAATAGTAGTATGCCTATAGAGTGCTAATCCTATATAGTACTTTTTACACTATGCTTATATCAGATTTATTATGTAAATGAATGTCAGTACATTTCAAAAACAATTCATTATTGCAACTCCTAAGATCAATAACATATTTTCTATTTCCTTTTATGATTGTGGGCCAGGGAAACAAATAACTAAAATGATTTCATATGATGTTCATTGGCTCAGTCTAAAATTGTGTTTCTTCTGGGATCACATCATGTTCCCAATGCCTGCCTAGAGTCAGATATAACGGTTCTTAGTAATTAGGTAGATGTTTATGTGTGTATATGTATAGGTATTTACTAAATTCCTGTCTCAACAATCTCTGGTTTTATTGGATGCAAGTTAATATGCTAATTAGACTTCTATGAGATTATATTGACCAGTTTTCTCTTTTATAGTAGTTTCAAAATGGTCGCCAAAAAAGCAAAATTAAAATGGCGAATTTAACGTATTTTACAAAATTACAATAGTAGATACGGAACCCAGAAGTATAATTGTCTTAATCTATTGGACAGTTCAACTCAAACCATGTTGTAGATTGAAATGCTATCAACCAGACCATACAGTAGTTGGAAACAGTGGAACCCTTTATTTAATAGAATTTGCTTTTGGAAAATTCCTAATTCCTCCAGCTGACAGCTATCGAACATCAATCACGAATGCACAAAATTAAAAGAGATCGATTCTATGCACTCATTTTCTCTTCCTTTCTATTTTTGATCAATTTGCCTACTCTATGTTATATATGACCTCTATAATCAATACTTATTCTATAAAAAGGAAAGAAGCAAGCAGGTTTTAAATAATAAACTTTATGTACTATGACAAAAAATGGAATGAATGATATTCTTCATCGTTCTAGTTAATACAAGCACATGCAACTCTTGGATGCCGAAAGCGAAAATTGTTAAGATTATATTGTTTCGACAACTAAAAATCCACGAAAAATATAAATTTGTTGTATTTATTTGAAGATTAATTTATGTTTGGTCTATCCAATAAAATGTGTACTTCCAATCAAAAACACTTAGACTGGCTAATCTCATTTTGCAATTCAAACTGAATAAGTACTAAAACAAATAATTATTTTCTTCTCTTCTCTTACAACTTGATCATAAACGACATAATAAAAATTTTGTTATGTTTATGAAATTTGACTCAAAAACTATTTCCAAAACTATATGAAATATATTTATATATTATATTGGAAATTCTTCTTTGTCCATTATATTCCAACCGGCTTTATTCCGAAAATGTCAACCGTCTATAAATTAACATAGGTATACCTACCCCTCTCTTCCGTTTCTTTACTCCTATTTGCCAGCTGCTGCAGACAATGATGTTGTCTCAGAAGTAGACGTCGCCGTGCCTCTACCGTTTACTGTTTCTCTCCGTCAGGCGTCAAGCTATTAGGATCTTGCAACACGTGCTACTTCAACTCTTTCTTTTCCATCCGAACTTAATTGAATCTTCTTAAAATAAACTTTTACTAATGTTATCCTGTCAACTTGTCACTGGTCCTTCATTTTCTGTTTCCCCCCTAATTCTCTTTGCACCTTCTGTATCGTATGCGACACTTGTGTCAAGTCTTATTATGATTATAAAATTTCCCTTTTTTTTTCTATTTGATGAAGCAAATTATCTCAAATCTGTACTATTAAAATAAAAGACAAAAATTTGTAGGTATTAAATAAATTTTAATTATTAAGTTCTCGTTGTTATTCAACCAAATCAATATAATTTAATTATGATCATATCAAATGTTTTGAGCTTTGATTCCAACTTATTAATTTATGTACCTACGATCTTCTTTCTGCCTCTCGACCTTCAACAGATGATTTTGAAATGTCTCCGCCTACTTCGATTCTTAATTCATCTTTGGCCCATTACCTGCGTATGTTAAGAAAACGGTCGAATTCCATTGCAGGCAGACGAGTCGAACACCCAACTACTATTTTGATACAGAAGTAACAGATGTGAACCCTCAGATTTTTCTCAACTTTTGAAAGATAATTACAAGTGGCATCAGGTGGTGAACGCCAGATTGCAGAGGTGCTCTTTCGACTGGAGAATTATGATCATTATTTTTCAATCTGGACAATGAAATCAGCTGTTCATGATGACACGAGCGATAATGGAAGCACAAATCGTCGCAAGCAATAATTATTGGAAATCTCTTTAAATAGATTTTGTACTGGTACTTTGATACGCACGTGCTAAATGGATTCTCAAAATATGGTTTTTATTGATTGAGATTTCCGTGGCATTACAAGATTTTATCCCAGTTATATCTTAGAAGGCTAGAAACAAGAACTTGGTATCTATGCTATTGATAAATTGGAACAGCATCAGTCAATCAAATTATCGTTGTATGATGTATTTTTAAGACCTATTTGGAAGTTAGCGACTTAACCTATTTCGCTTCTTGAAGACACAAATACAATTAGATTAGAAACTTTTCATGTCAAATAGCTGATATCTATCTAACTCATTATTTTTAGGGCAGCGGTGGCGTATGATCACAAATATGAATTGATTTCATTAATGGAGCAATAATTTTTATAAATTTTATGATGTTAAATAATATATAATTTTACAATGTTTAAAAAAAATATTTGTATCGACCATCGATATTAGTTTAATTAGATTCAGTCTATTCTATTTTCAGTTAATCGGTTAATTAAACTTCACCTATACCAAAAAGGCCTTATACAATGTAAACTAATTATAGTTAGTATTTAATAAAGGTTCTAATAAACGATTGATTTTAAAAGTTTAAATTCTAATATCTTCTTGATAAATACTTTCGCTTTCTAAAAACATAGTTTCCCGTCTGATATATTCAACTCTGAGATCACTTTTGATACAATATTTATTTTCTTGCCTCCCATGCCAAATAAATTATTTTCCTGTATAGAATAACTTTTTCAAATCTTGACATCTGGTGATTCTTCCATTAATTAATGGTAAATATAAGTAATACCTATGTTTTTTCGGACATACATTTTGTAAATTTCTTCTCTTAAATAATTAAGTATTATTCGTAATTCGAGTTTTGCTCTGGAAAACGTTTGCAGACATATTCCTTCTTAATTCGTCCGTTGCTCTTTTTGGATTTTTTAGGCTGCATAATGTGCTTTGTGGATTATTCAGGACTACAAACGCTTTTTGATTTGCTCTTAAATTGAGATACTAAAGCATTTACAAATAACTTACTTCATGATTGGTAAATCATGTGGTTATTCCAAATGGGTAATAAAAATGTACTATTATCGACTGATCTATATATTTATTACACAGTTGAAATTCTGAGTTCTCAGTGAGTACTGAACCTATCTTCAAGATTTTTGTGTCAAATTAAAGGGGATTATCCGTAGGTTTGCTGAATTTCCTCAGAATTTACGTTTTTCTTAGGGCTATGCCCTACAGCCCTTCAAAGGTTGAGCCAATACAAATCTTACAGTAGAATAAAATTCAGTTATCTAATTATATTAAACGAGAAATGCTTATATATATATATATATATATATATATATATATATATATATATATATATATATATATATATATATATATATATATATGCAAATTTTATCTCGGAATCTGGTCTACCGATTTCGATTAAAATTCATATGTATGGGTTTTAGAGTGTATTGAATCGATTGGTTGTATTCACATTCACAAGAAAAATCGTTTTTAGCTATTAATTTTCTCATTTTACGAGTTCTTCTGATTATATTTAGAATACCAATATGAAACCATCAACATCATAGTCATTTGGTTAAGGTTCCGGATAATGATATAGAGTTCCTCGGTTCGAATTCTGATCACCGTAGAGTTTTTTTAACAAAACCCATTTTTTAGATAAAATATGTTAATAATATGAGTTTCTAATAATTTAATCGGAAATTTTCAATGAAAATTTGTACATATCTAATATATTGCGGCCCTTAAGGTACACATTAGCAATTTCAAGGAAGGGTTAGCAGATTTTGGTCAAAAATAGCAAAAAGAGTTTTGGTATATATTTATCATTCATATTACACATTCATATTTATTTCGGAATCTTATGAATATGTGAACAATAAAAGCAGTATTTACCGATCGGAATACATTTTAACCAGTAATATGCACATTTTTTAATAAGTTTAAATATCCTTAGTAACTCTTATAGACCCATCTTAAATCCTGTTTTAACCGAGCAAAGCTCGGTCTCCAGATATTAATAAATATAAACTAGTTTTATAAAAAGCGGGGGGTATGAGATACAATTCGATTGTACGTTTACATTTTTATTTTTATTCACGCGAAAATACACCAATTTTGATGATTGTTTTACCCAAAAAAATCCCCTCAAAATCTATAGAAATTTTTATCAAAAAATTTACAAGAGATCATCATTTAAAACGAAATAAAAAATCAAGCAATAGAGCGCTTGAAAATTTCAAAATTTTTGATGCTTTACTTTTCACTGAATACCTTTAAATAAACTTTAACTAATCTTGAGAAAAACCATACGAATATATTATCTACCTATATTATGCCCCCTACCTGATCCTTTATTACATTTCACGAAGATTATAATAATGATGAAGATGAAATAACTAAATATACCGGCTACTAACTATTCCGGATCCATGCCATGTGGTTGGCGATCTTATGAATTATGAATTGTTTTAGGATGAAATTTAAAATTACACGCATCCACAGGTCAGAACATGATTATGATTATGTTAATTGTTGTTTGTAGGGCACATATGGTGCACAGCTTGATGGTTATTACAAAAATAAATCGAAAATTGCACTCACCGCCCTGTGCAGTTGTTACCTACACCGTTCAGCTTAGTTGGTAAATTGGGATATACATTATTTCCCACCGTTTGTGTGGGTAAATGAGGCATATAAGTATAGGATGACCAATACTTCAACATTATAATTCTTATAATTCTTGCCTCTAAGAAAACACTACCGATAATTAAATATGATCGAATTATTTGAATGAACATGCACTGGAATCAGTCTTTCTGCTAGTCTAGATATCTGACAATGCATCATTCAAAAAAAATGTATTTATCTAGGAATATATGGACAATTCAGAACAGCCCTCATACTGTGAAACTGAATTTTGAAACATCCTTCAGTTATTTTCGCTAAGTTTCGTCCATTCAAAACTATTCCATTTAAAAATGGAGTCTTGAAACGTTCTAATGAAAGAAACTCATTTGGTAATGTTTGTCGCTCATTAACGACAATTTAATCGCGGTTTCTTAAGTTGATTTGGATTTATCATTGGTTGAGTGTCAAAATATAACGTTATAGTTGTGAATATAAGCATAGATCTACGTAGTTATTTATTATTTATATACAAAGAACTGGTGAAAAGACTATTTTTCTCTGAAGTACGTAGGTACATACCAGTTGCTTAATTTTAAAGTACCTATATGCATATACTTATTATAATATTGAACAAAAAAGAATATAAAAACAACAGTTATTTGCGATGGTGCATTTGAATTCAAATGCCATTATTAAATCAGTTGTTTCTACAACTGTTATACGGCTAATGTTCAGAAATCTTATATCTAACAGACATGCGTGTTGAGATCGATTCGCAAACTGTTGGAAATCAGTTTCGGATTCTGGATAAAACGAACTCTTCATGAGTGTTGTAGTCATCAGGAATAACGTATCCATTGTTATAATGAATAATAACCTTTTGCACTTAACTAACGATGCTATGCATCATTAACTTTTAGGCTTTGGACAAAGTCATCCAATTCAGTTAAACCCATCCAGAATACTAATTCTTTCAGTCTATCTAATTTAGAATGTCGGTTCATTAGTTGTAATGGGATACAATTGGATACCGAAATTAGAATAGAAATAGCCGTCATGCCCCAATGACTATCATGTAATTGGCCTTGATATGTTGATTAGAACAATTGGTTGGATACTGCTGGTGACATCATGATTTTTCCTTCCGATTTGATTGAATTGAAATAACATAATTCAGTAGAATTATATCGATTTATACCAAACATTTTGTACCATGATGAACTACTTTGTTCTTTTAGAAAGAAAATGTTGTACATAAATAGTATTCCCTCAAATGTGATGTTTTTTTTTTAATTTGATTCATACCTTGTCAAATAATATTTAACGTTAGAATAAAATGATTTTACGACCTAATTGTTAGGAAAGTAGAATCTTTTGCTATATTGAAGAAAAATCGATCAGATATGAGTTGAGCTCGCCTGGAGTTCCTTACTTTCGATTTTAACTGCAGAGGAATGTTATTTTTGAAGTTGGTGACAAAAGTCTTCCATCTATATCGTCTATCTAATTATAACTGTCCATCTTCAAAGTTACAAGCAGTTAATAATAGAATCGGTATTATATTTTTTCTTCAGCGATTTCCTGTCTAATAGAGTCGGTCCTAGGTTTTGTTAAAAAATCAAAAATCTAAAAAAATGCAATGACAAAAAACATAAACTGGGTCAGCTGTAAGCTTTTTAAGGGTACGGATATAGTGCGCCCGCTTCTGCTACCAGCTTAAACGCGGCAAACGAGCGGAAACAATAATAAAATGCATTCTAGATTAAATGTCGATATTTATAAAATAAAGGAATTCTCTTGAGTAAAATATACATTTTTCGAGAAACCTCGTACCAATGCAACAAACGGATATCTGATTCTTTCAGTTTGGGTTTTGAGGCGTACATAACATTACAACAAGAAAATCTTCTTTTAAAAAAAATATCTGGAGACCGAGCTTTGCTCGGGTAAAACAGGATTTATGATGGGTCGATTAGAGTTACTAAGGATATTTAAACTTATTTAAACTTATTAAAAAATGTTCATATTTCTGGTTAACATGTATTGCGATCGGTAAAGACTGCTTTTATTGTTCACATATTCCTAAGTGATAGATTTCGAAATAAATATGAATGTGTAATATGAATGATAAATACACCAGCTAGTATATATATATATATATATATATATATATATATATATATATATATATATATATATATATATATATATATATATATATATATATATATATAGACAAGCATTGCTCGTTTAATATAATTAGATAATAAAAAAATCTGGTGTGTTCACTCACACGACTACCGCTCGCAGGCAAATTCCAGTGAATGAAAAATGTTACACTATTACAATACTCTCCTTACATAGCCACGATAATAGCGGTAGTAAAGTAAAAATCATCTGGTCAAATCGTGCTACCACTCATTTTTTTCAGCATGTCAAGACAAACAACAATGGTCATGTAACATTTTTTCGGAATATGAACCGTTTAGCCAGAATCTGATGAAACATGTGGAAAATAAGGAATTGTATTCAAGCATAACTTTTTTTTGTGCCTTTTCTCAGAGATGGCTCTGTATGTGGGTGATAAAGGGCTCACAGAAGAATACTTTAGACAAGTTTAATCAAAATCCTTAGAGCCGTTTTCGCGCTACAGTCTTGAGCAAATCGCGTTTTTTGGCTATAGCTCAACACCCAGTGCATACAGGATTCTCATTCAGTGTCACCGGCGAGTGATATTGGTACCAAACAAAATAAAAAAGAAAGCAACAAAATACACCGATCCATTTCCGAGATAATGTTGTCACAGACAGACGGACAGACAGACAGGCAGACATACCAATGGCTGAAAATATGTTTATTAGACTTAGAAAAATCTGAAACGTGAAAATTTCACACAAATACAATACTTTCCTTATACAGCTACTATAGTAGCGTAGGAAAGTAAAAAAAATGGTACCGACTTGATTGAACACATTATATACAGTATATATTAATGTTTGTTAAAAAATAAGTTATTCTGGTTGAAAGGTTATGTACGCCTTAAAACCCAAAATGAAAGAATCAGAAATCCGTTTGTTGCATTGGTACAATTTTACTCAAGAGAATACCTTTATTTTATACATATCGACATTCAATCTAGAATGCAATGACAAATTCTCACTAAAGCGCTTGCCGCTCTCTACGACATTATTTCTCACTTCACCACCTTGAACATCGCCTTTAATATTAATTAAATTTTCTTATCTTCAGTAATACATACTACCCAAACATTTTTCTCGATGGACCTATCACCGGAACAGGAATAAAGATATGAACAAAGAGAAGAGAGCACAATGGCCGGAAGGCAGAGGAGTTATTTTTTAGCTTAATTATAACTGTTCCTGAGTGCAAAGATAACAAGTCTAGTTTATCATAACTGAACTTTGTCGATTGATTATTTTTGTTAGAATTTATTCTTGATAAAGTCATTAGTTCTTATATATCAACGTCAATTTTTAATTGTGAAAAAAGAAACAATACGCTATTGTTTCGCAGTAATAATGTTTACATGTTGATCGGTCATTATAAATTTGAACCTCTCATAAGAATATTGAATCAGTAGCTGCTTATAAAATAATTAATTAGAGCTTCAATACTTCATTTGAACAAAATAAGGTTAGTCAGGTATGTCTGTGAAAAGAATATTGAAAATTCATAGATATGGCGAATGCGCCTCTCTCATTTCCAGAGAAATACCAGTGATTAACTGATTTATTGAACAAGTTACCTACATGTTTTACCTGGTCCAGATAGCCGTAACTCTCATTAAATAGTCGACTGTGAATATTTTTTATTCAAATAGTTATATATACTATTTAGACTGGCGGCGTAAGAATAATATGAAATTAATCAATTGCAAACCAAGCAAAGCACACAGTTCTGCAATAAATGAGCCTGATATTCAAATTCTTTTATTGAACGTATTTTTGACTCGATAGTTATTTCATTATTTTAAAGTAGATGTCTAGATATTGTATCTATTTCACTTAACAAGAAAAAAAGTTGAAACTACATTTTGGTATTTTTGTTGTTTTTGTCTTTATTTGTTTTAGCCTTCCAGAATGCTATTATCGGTCCCCTTGATGTAGTTTTTAAAATTCATAATTGGAGTATTACAAATAAGCCTTTTTAGTGTTCCGTACCGAACTGTCGAAAACGGGGCCCTATTATACAAAGACTTCACTGTCCGTCCGTCCGTCCGTCAGTCAGCGGTCTCTATATCTTAAGAACCATAATTGGTAGACAGTTGAAATTTTCACTCATTGTGTATTTCTATTTACAGAATAACAACAGATATTAGGTAAATCTGTCTGTGCGTTCGTCAGTCTGTAGGCTGTATCTCATGAACCGTAATAGATAGAGAGTTGATATTTTGAGAGAATGTGTATTTCTTTTACCGTTTTATCCATCCGTCCGTCCATATACTAGCCATCTTCATCTCATGAACAGTTATAGGTAGACAGTAGATTTTTTTCTTTACAATGGTACGAAACCCTTTGTGTGAGATTTTGACTCGCATTATTTCAATTAAGGTAACAGGTATTCTCATTTTTAAGGTCTTTAAAAATTCTGAATTTATTATAATTTCCAATCAAACCAAACAAAAGTTCATCATTGGTTGGAACGATATAATAATTATACCATATTATAATTATATTTATGGTCAATTATTCTACTGATTGTCCTGACTTTTATAGATCACCAGAATAAAACACCCACGATAGCAGACTACAAGTCTAATTCATCATGTAGTAGCCCTTCCAAAGATGCTGTCGCTTCAAAGGAACGCTCAGCATTCAGTAACACCCACTCGTTTGGTCGGCACCCACATCAGAGTGGTCCTGTCCTACCTTTACGACGCCCTGCCTCCTCACATTTCCCGCCCAACGGTTCGGGTGCAGGCCGTTTTCATTTCCGAAAAGGCCTGGCGTCGCGTTGTACTTGGAGGTGTGCAGCTGTTGCCTTCATCACATTGTCTGTGATACTGACAGCAGCTATAAGCTATATCTCAGGTTTGTTGTTACATATCTTAACATACTCTGAACATTATTCTGACTATTTAATTCTTCAACAGCCTCCAGTCTACTTAACTGGTCATATCAGAACACAAAGCCATGCGAGGTTTTGGTAGGTGAAAACACACAAATCGTACCAGCCTCCAAAACGGTACCGTCCGAAACAAATCTTTCAACATCGACAAGGCCAAAAACATCAACGAATTCTGGAGGTAAATACAATGATCTGGTCTACTCCAGGCGACGTAGACAGGTCAATAATACTTTGCATGCTTCTATGTTATTAAATACCACTCAAAGCCACAATAGTACGGTTGGGCTAGGTATTGGCAGTAGTGATAATTTGCATGCTAGTAAAGTTGAAATTTTGCATGATTTGAACATCACTGGTGAGACTAGCACTAATTTGATCTCTATAACTGAAAATACTACTGGTATTGATACTCCTATAATCGACATGTCTACGAGACTCACTGCACCAGAGCTTAGAGTTGATGATCTTATTTACAATATTCAAAATCTTTCTGTTGAGTTGAATGAAGAGATGGATCAAGGCAGTGGTAGTGAAGAAAATCTTTCTGATTCTTCACTATTCGCTCTTGATTCAGAAGTCTATGATGAACTAAAGGAAAACTATAACTCCTCTCAGAGAGATTATAAATCTTCAGAAATTCAACACGATGCTCCTATTCTCACAGTAGAAGCTGTTGAGGACTTGCAAATAATAGAACTGAATAATGAAACATTATCAACAACTCATAAATCGAAAGCAATCTATAATGGCAAATACGAAAACAAAACGAAACTTGAACCAAGCTCAAAGGAACTAACTGATGCTAATTTATCTATTCTTCCAATAAAAGATGACACTGATTTGAAACAAATACATTTCAACGATCCTTCCATTTTGAATAACAAAACAAACATTGTGGAATCGAGCGTTTTCAGTGAAAATAAAAATGGAGCAAATGTAAAAAAGATTGTAGTTCCTCCATTTATGGATGCAAACATACCCAATTCAAAAAGATTATTATTAAATATAACTATAGCTACAGATCAAGCTATTGAACTCAATACTATGCCACAATCGATATACTCTGTTTCAATATCCATTCCAACCGACGGTAATCTAGAACCAAGTATCAATGTTGATAAAAAATCTTCTACATCAAATGTCTCACCCCCCATCTTTGAAAACGACAAAGACAATTCTGGTGGAGCATGTGAGTGCTCTTGTCCAACTATAGCTTCTTCTAATGAACGTGGAGATACTTACGAATATGACTATGAGAGCTTATTCATAGAAAAATATAATAATAAACCAACTACGAATTCCCATAAGGTTGTCACATCTTCAGATAGTAATATTACACTTGAAGAATCTCCTTCAACGACCGTGATGTCCACCGAAACAGAAATGACATTTACCAGTTGCCCTGAAGTAACTACGAAGCTACCGCCTCCACCTACTATCCTTATATTGGAAGGTATGATTTGATCATGTTCTCGTCGCTTTACAAAGTTAACCGAGCAGGGCATCTTCACTTTATTCATCATTCATCTTCTTCAATCACAATTTCAACACAAAGCATGTAATATATGTGTGATTTATACTTACACTAGTAGCTACCATCTAGCAACTAACAGCATGTCTCAGAACAAATGGTTGACACTGCCTCTATGTGAATTCAAAAATATAAAGTATTAGTGGGTAGTACCTAGATAATCTATTGTCCTGAGACCGTACAGCTTTAAGAGTGATAAGAGAAAAACATAATAATAATAATAATTTATTTTCTCTATAGGAGCTAGAACTTTTCCAGCACAATCATTTCCTCCTGATGGAACTACATTTTCTCAGATTTCTCTTGGGCAAAGATTGTCCAAAGAAATTCCTCCTTACAGTTATTGGAATATGCAGTTCTACCAATCAGAAGCAGCCTATGTACAGTTCGATTACAGCATCCCTAGAGGTGCCAGTATTGGTGTTTATGCTAGGAGAAATGCTCTTCCAACTCATACTCAATATCATATTTTGGAAGTTCTTAGTGGATTTAAGGCGAGAGTTGCAAGAGCTTCACACGTAAGTTGAAATTTTTATATTGAGAACATTTTTTGAAGTTCACGTAAACCTAATTTTCGTAGCAGTCCACAGTGAAGAAAGAAGTAACACATTACATGGAACAAGGTCATTGGTTTCTTTCTTTATACAATGATGACGGAGACCCACAAGAAGTTACATTTGTGGCTGTTGTTGCTGACGATATGACCCATAATTGTCCAAATGGTTGCAGCGGCAAAGGGGAATGTCTGATGGGACATTGTCAATGCAACCCAGGTTTTGGAGGTGATGATTGCAGTGAAAGTAAGTAATTCATTTGATATAATTTTTATAAATTTAAAAAAAATTATAAACAATACATTTTATTATATCTTTAAACCAATTTATATAAATTGTGCATCATATTTCTGAATCTATTCTTGGATCTGCAAATTATCATTACTCTTTCTAAATGCACTCGTACATTATTTATATCTGAAGTCTATATAATCCAATAAGTTATTTCTGCCATTAACAGCATGTGCGTCTGCATAATATGAATGATTTTTTTCCTTTAGGTGTATGTCCAGTCTTATGCAGTCAACGAGGAGAGTACATAAATGGAGAATGCCAGTGTAATCCTGGCTGGAAAGGCAAAGAATGCCAATTGAGGCATGATGAATGCGAAGTGCCTGATTGTAATGGGCATGGGCATTGCGCCAATGGTAAATGTAATTGCATCCGTGGCTACAAAGGAAAATTCTGTGAAGAGGGTAAGAACTATTTATTCCGACCTTCCAACGAACTGTCTCCTTGGCGCTGTTCTATTAATTATAGTTGTGCAAAATGAAGAATATTCCAATCTTATCTTACAGCCGATTGTCCTCACCCAACCTGTTCGTCGCACGGTTATTGTGTTGAAGGTACCTGTGTTTGTAAGAAGGGCTGGAAAGGTGCGGATTGCTCTCTGATGGACAAGGATGCACTTCAGTGTCTTCCCGATTGTTCTGGTCATGGAACATTTGATTTGGAGACACAGACTTGTACATGTGAGCCTCGATGGTCAAGTGACGACTGTTCTAAAGGTAACTTTTATCAAATGCCAGTTATGGCAGAGGAGTTTAATTTTTAAACTGATTCCTAGAACTGTGTGACCTTGACTGTGGATCTCATGGCCATTGTGTTTCTGATGCTTGTCAGTGTGACCATGGATGGTCTGGAGAATTTTGTAACCTGAAGCTATGTGACCAACGTTGTAATGAACATGGACAATGTAAAAATGGAACTTGTCTCTGTGTCACCGGTTGGAATGGGAAGCATTGTACAATTGAAGGTTGTCCCAACAGTTGTTCTTCTCACGGTCAATGTAGATTCAATACAGAAAATATGTGGGAATGTCGATGTGATACTGGTTGGGACGGACCAGATTGCAGCCTTCTCTTGGAGCAGAATTGCAATGACGGAAGAGATAATGATAAAGGTTAAACAATTAGTAACAATTTATATAAAATTATTTTACCATAATATTCATTTACAGATGGTTTAGTTGACTGCGAAGATCCAGAATGTTGTATGAATCATGCCTGTAGAAATAGCCAGCTATGTGTATCATCTCCAAAGCCAATTGATATTTTACTGAGAAAACAGCCCCCAGCAATAACTGCATCGTTTTTTGAGAGAATGAAATTTCTTATAGACGAAGGGAGCTTACAAAATTATGCGCGCCCGGAAACATTTAATGAAAGGTATGTCTCTTCTATAATTGTTGATTTCTTCGACTAAATTGTTTAAACTGTGTTTAATGTTATCTGTAAAATTTTATAGACGCATTGTTGTGCCCCATGTGCAGTCACATCCCTTTATGTCATTTTACCTTCAAACTCTCACTATTACTTGCTTGATGAACTATGCTCGTAAATGTTAAATATACTTATATCATTTTATTTATATTGCTAAGAAGTACCTACAAGTAAAAAATATCTCCCAAAAATAGTGAAAAAACAGCCATTTCGCATTCATCAAATAAATTTAAAATAACAAGTTGGCTTTTTTATTCTTGCTGCTCAGTCAATTTTGGAACAACTTCAACACAAGGTAAGGCAAGGTGCCGTTAAATTCACTGACTAGTTAGTTGTAGCTACCTGTATAGTTAGTAGTAAAAACTTTTCCAGACGCAAGATCTTTATTTATTTTTGTGTGTCTTATCCACTTGTGATCATGTCTTCTTTGAGTTTGCTTCAATGTTTTTCTGTGTGCATTTATTTTATTATAAATTAATGATTTGTATACAGTTTGGGGAAATATTATTAAGGTGAAATATTGGAAAAGTCTAAATTTATATGGGCTATTTCCACTTATTATAATATACCTAGCTTATTAGAAAATAATAAAATTTGCTCAAAATATGAATATACTAATTAATGTTTTAATTTAGTCGATCAGCCGTTGTCCGTGGAAGAGTTGTCACACCAATGGGTACAGGCTTGATGGGTGTGAGAGTGAGCACTAGTACTCCACTTGAAGGATTTACGCTCACTAGAGATGACGGATGGTTTGATCTTCTCGTAAATGGAGGAGGAGCTGTTACTCTTCAGTTTGGAAGATCGCCATTTAATCCACAAAGTCGAATTGTTTTTGTCCCTTGGAATGAAGTTGTCATTATTGACAATGTTGTAATGGCTTCAGGGGAGGAAAGAGCAGTAAGCCTAATTCCATCACCTTGTTCATCCCATGATTATGATACGATGAAACCGGTGGTTCTTGCAACTTGGAAACATGGCTTCCAAGGCGCTTGTCCAGATAAAAGTGCAATACTTGTTGAATCGCAGGTTATCCAAGAAAGCTTAAGAATTCCTGGAACTGGTTTAAATCTGGTATATCATAGCTCTCGCGCTGCCGGTTACTTATCAACTATTCAACTCCAGTTAACACCAGAAGTGATTCCAAGCGATCTTAAACTTATTCATCTTCGTATTACTATAGAAGGTATTCTTTTTGAAAAAGTATTTGAAGCAGATCCAATCATTAAATTCACTTATGCATGGAATAGACTCAATGTATACAGACAAAGAGTCTATGGAGTTACTACTGCCATAGTTAAAGTTGGCTACGAATATAGTGACTGCAAAGATATAATTTGGGATGTGCAGACTACAAAACTAAGTGGTCATGATATGAGTATCTCAGAAGTAGGGGGATGGAATTTAGATATACATCATCGCTATAATTTCCATGAAGGTAATTTCCTAAAAAAGTGTCAGTGTCTTGTTATTATTAAAAATATTTTGAATTCTTAGGTATACTTCAGAAAGGTGATGGTTCGAATATTTATCTCAAGCATAAGCCTCGTGTAATACTGACTGTCATGGGAGATGGTCATCAAAGACCTCTAGAGTGTACTGATTGTGAAGGTCAAGCTTCCAAACAACGACTTCTTGCTCCAGTAGCCCTAGCTAGCGGATCTGACGGTTCTCTCTTTGTTGGAGATTTCAATCTCATCAGAAAAATTCAAACTGATGGGAACGTGAGAACAATTGTTAGACTAAAGTAAGTTGAATAATATTCATTTCTAAAAAACAATATATAACTAACCAATACAGTCCTTCCAGTGCCACTAGAGTATCGTACCGCTACCACATGGCTTTGAGTCCTCTCGATGGAACTCTTTACATATCTGATCCAGAATCACATCAAATTATAAAAGTCAGGAATACCGATGATTACAGCGATATTGACCACAATTGGGAAACTGTCGTGGGTTCTGGAGAAAGGTGTCTTCCGGGTGATGAAGCACACTGTGGTGATGGTGGATTGGCAAGAGATGCCAAACTTGCTTATCCCAAAGGAGTTGCAGTATCCAACGATAATGTTCTTTACTTTGCTGATGGAACAAACATTAGAATGGTTGACAGAGATGGTATAGTAACAACTGTTATAGGGAACCATATGCACAAAGCTCATTGGAAACCATTACCATGCGAAGGCACGTTGGTTATCGAAGAAGTTCATCTTCGTTGGCCCACTGAATTAGCTATCAATCCTCTTGATAATACGCTGCATATTATTGATGACCATATGATTCTTCAACTAACATTAGATGGACGTGTAAAAGTTATAGCTGGAAGACCACTTCACTGTGCCTCACCTCTAAGTGGCTATGATATTGAGTTGGCGACTCACGCCACTCTAGTTATGCCTCAGAGTATTGCATTTAGTTCCACTGGTGACTTATTCGTTGCAGAAAGTGATTCTCAAAGAATTAATCGAGTTAGAGTTATTGGAACTGATGGCAAAATATCACCATATGCTGGGGCTGAATCCAAATGCAATTGTCTCGAAAGAGGATGCGATTGCTTTGAAGCTGATCATTTCTTGGCTGCTAATACTAAGTTCAATACGATATCAGCTGTAACTGTAACACCAGACGGACATGTTCATATTGGTGATCAAGCCAATTGTAGAATTAGATCTGTAATGGCAAGCATACCTGATGCTAGTATGACAAGGGAATATGAAATATTCTCCCCAGAAACGCAAGAAATTTATATATTCAATAGATTTGGACAGCATATTGCTACAAAAAATATTCTCACGGGTGAAACAAGTTACGTGTTCACCTACAATGTGAATACGAGTAATGGAAAACTTAGTACAGTAACAGATGCTGCAGGAAACAAAGTTTTCTTATTACGTGATTATTCTAGTCAAGTCAACTCAATTGAAAATACTAAAGGCCAAAAATGTCGTTTACGCATGTCGAGGATGAGGATGCTTCATGAATTGAGTACGCCAGATAACTATAATGTTACATTTGATTATCATGGGCCTACAGGCTTACTCAAAACCAAATTGGACAGTACCGGACGAAGTTATGTTTACAACTATGATGAATTCGGTAGATTAGTCTCAGCTGTTACACCAACTGGAAAAGTAATCAGCCTCTCATTTGACTTGAGTCTTAAGGGAGCAACAGTACAGGTTCGTCAAAACAACAAAAAGCCAGTCTCAATGTTAATAAAGGGTTCGAGTGTCTCAACGAAGACAGATGAAGTTGAAAATAAAATAATCTTATTAGCAGATGGAAGTGTTGCCAGTATAGCTTCTTGGACGCATACAACAACAACTGACACAGTTCCTTACAATATACTGGCAGATAAGGAACCGTTGCTGGGTGAAAGTTATCCAGTACCGGCCAAACAAAGAACTGAAATTGGTGGAGATCTTGCTAATAGATTTGAATGGCGGTATTTTGTTCGACCTAATCCAAATTCGAAAAATAACAAAGCTCTTATTCCAAGAACTATCACCAAAGTTGGTAAAAAACTCAGAGTAAATGGCGAAAATCTTCTGACAATGGAATATGATAGAGACACTGCATCTGTGTCGGTGTTCATGGACGACAAAGTTGAGTTACTCAATGTTACGTACGATCGGTCTGCAAGACCAGTTAAATGGGGACCTAGAAATGGCCTTTTCACAGAAGTGGAATTAGAATATGATCGATTTAGCCGACTAAGCAGTTGGAGATGGGGAGATCTGAGTGAAACGTACGGTTTTGATAGGGCTGGTAGATTGAATGAAATCAAATATGCAGATGGATCATCGATTGCATATGCCTTCAAAGACATGTTTACAAGCCTGGTAAGTATTTTATTTATATACATAGTACAATTCTTTACAATTAGTATCTTCTAATTCATCTGCTATATTATTATTTTTGTCATATATCAATCTTTTGTATGTTTCAGCCCCTCAAGGTCAGTACCCCAAGAGGTTCCGATTATCTACTCCAGTACGATGATTCAGGAGCGTTACAATCTTTAACAACGCCCAGAGGGCACATACATACTTTTTCACTGCAAACATCACTTGGCTTCTTTAAATATCAGTATTTTTCACCAATGAATCGTCATCCTTATGAAATAATTTACAACGACGATGGGCAAATATTAGCTAAGATTTACCCTCATCAATCAGGAAGAGTAGCCTATGTTTATGATGATGCTGGAAAACTAGAGACGTGTTTATCAGGCATGAGTTCTACCCATTATGTTTACCACGAAATTCTTGATCTGGTGAAGAACATAGAGATAATAGAGCCTAACTTTGAACTCAAGCAAGAATTCAAATATCATGCTGGAATACTCAAAGATGAGAAATTTAAATTTAATAGTAAGAGTGGTCTAGACAACGCTCATTATAAATATCAATATGACGGTAACGCAAGGTTATCAACCATTGATGTAGACATCAATGGTAAAGAATTACCTCAAACTAGATTAAAGTACAATCAGAATTTGGGAATCTTGGAGGGTGTCAGCGATCTGAGGATATACAGAAATACATTTAATCGATCAGTGATGCAAGATACTACGAAACAATTCTTCACAATTACCGATTTTGATGATCACGGAAGAATCAAGAGCATACTTATCAATATTAAAACCTTTGATGTATTCAGACTTGAAGTGGAATACGATGTAAGAAACCGAATAAAATTACAAAAACTCATGGTCGGTCGTAGTCAGTTCATGGATAGAATAGCCTATAATTCGGATGGACATGTATTAGAAGTTGTTGGAACAAGTAACTGGAAGTACGTATATGATGAGAACGGTAATGTCATAGGTGTAATAAAGGACAAGGAAAAGATATCACTGGGGTATGATAGCGGTGATAGAGTTGTTCAATATGGTGATGTTGAATTCAACAGCTATGATACTAGAGGTTTTGTTGTCAGGAGAGGAGAACAAAAATATAGATACAACTCAAAAGGTCAGCTTATTCATGCATTTGAGCGTGATAAATTTCAAACCTGGTATTATTATGATGATAGAGGTCGTCTTGTATCCTGGAACGATGATAAAGGCAATGTCACTCAGTATCTTTATACAAATCCCAGTACACCTGACCTTCTAACTCATGTTCACTTCCCTAAGACTGGCAGGACATTTAGATTTTTGTATGATGCTCGTGATGTTATTATTACTGTTGAAACCTCTGAACAAAGATTCTACGTTGCTTCTGATCAAAATGGGTCACCACTTGCACTCTTTGACATTAATGGCAATCTCATCAAAGAAATCCGAAGGACTCCATTTGGAAACATTATGTTGGATACTAATCCTGACTTCTACCTCCCAGTAGATTTCCATGGTGGAATCTTGGATCCCAATACAAAACTTGTTTACATAAATAAGAGACTATATGACCCAGAAGTTGGCCAATGGATGATACCAGCATGGGAACAACTGGCTACTAAGCTTACTTCACCTACAGATGTCTTCATTTACAGATTTCACAATAACGACCCTATTAATTCCAAAATATCTACAGACTATATGACAAATATGAATAGTTGGCTCAAGATGTATGGATACGATATAGAAAGAATGTTGGGGTCTGAATATATAAGTAAACTTGTATATAGACCTAGAGCAACAGTTACTGCTCCACAGCTTGCTCCAGACTTTGGTATAATGTCAGGACTACAATGCATTGTAGACAAAGTAAGTCTTCGTTTCAATTTCTTATTCTATTTTACTAAATTCTACTAATTTTCTAGATAAATGAAAAGTTCATGGACCTTAGTTTCGTACCTAAACCATTATTAAAGATGGAGCCCAAGACGAGAAACCTTCTTCCAAGAGTTGCTTACAGAAGATCTGTATTTGGTGAAGGTGTTCTAATATCAAGAGCTGGAAGTCGAGCATTAGTCAGTGTCGTAGAAGGAGTGAACGGTGTTGTACAAGATGTAGTAACATCAGTTTTCAACAACTCTTTCTTCCTGAATTTGCAATTTAGTATTCATAATCAAGATGTTTTCTATTTTGTTAAAGACAATGTTCTAAAAATAAGAGACGATATGGAAGAGTTAAAAAGGTTGGGTGGGATGTTCAATGTATCAACACATGAAATAACTGATCATGGGACTTCTGCTGTAACAAAAGAATTAAGGCTCCATAATCCTGATGCTGTTGTTATAATTAAATATGGAGCTGATCCTGATTTGGAAACGCACAAAATATTAAGACATGCGCACAAACGAGCAGTGGAAAGGGCCTGGGAAATCGAAAAACAGCTAGTAGCGGCTGGTTTCCAGGGCAGAGGAGAGTGGACTGAAGAAGAAAAAGAAGAACTTATATCTCATGGAGATGTAGATGGCTACGAGGGTGTAGATATTCATAGCATACACAAATACCCTCAACTAGCGGATGATCCCGGAAACGTTTCATTCCAAAGGGACATTCGACGAAAACGCAGAAAGAGTGGCACAAGACGTGGTCGGATACATAGACATAATTCGTGATTGTTTGTTTAAGAAGTGATAAATAAACAACAGAATATTTTTATGTGCCATACACTCCAACATCAAATCAAATCCTAGTCGTTCATAAATTTAAAACAGAGACAAAATACTATTTTTCATAAAATTTGTTTATGGCAAGTATTTTAGTAATGTGAATACGGAGCCATGAAGCTGTCCAATAAATGAATATGTAACTGTGTTGTGTAAAAGCAATCAAAAAGGCCTATACGATAAAAAACGAAAAATAGGGTGGAACGTTCTTCTACAGGGTAGAGGTACATCTGTCATGAAAGACTCTCTATAAAATATTTCATAGTTAAGGCAATAAAAATGAGAAGTGTACATATATCAGAAGCTTTTTATATGGAGAATAATAGTGAAATGCTACAATGAGTATAGATAGTTCATTTCTCAAAACACTGATCAGATTTCCAATAAGCTTACCTACTCAAACTAACATTAGGTATAATAGTTTAAAAACATTCTAGATCAAGAATCAAGTGAAAATTTTCTCTTTATAGTTCCTAATAATTTTACTCTAGCTTCTTTGCTCCAATCACATCAATAAGATGCCGTTGGAAATCTGATTCAAGTCAATTTATGCTGCATCTTTCTTATGATGTTTTTTTTTAACCATTTAACCTGTAGCATACGACTGATATACAAATTCATTCACAATGAATATAGTAGGTACATACATTCATTATTCAATAGATGTATATATATATATATATATATATATATATTTATAATTTCTATTAAGTTTTATAATTCTATCAAGGATTCGTCAATTGCTGGAACATAGTGTATACAGATAATTCAACATATATTGTAGCAGATTGTGTAATGTTAAAGAAAATATAAGGTAGGTACCTACCTTATATTGTGTTCTTTGGCTATGTACACCAAACAACTTTATATCCATCTTTTTCCTCACATTGCCTAATTCCGTAATATTAAAAATAATAGATTTTTTTAAATCAATATACTAGTGTCTAATTCTTGACAAATCCTTAATATTCTTGGTGCTTATCTCCTCAATCTATCGATATTAGATTTTACCTGGGCCGTAAGTATCCCAAAATGGCCATGTATCATTAGAATAGCGTACTTCTGTGAACTCTATAAATAATGCATTTAATAGAAACTTAATGAAAATTAAAAATCACCTAATCATTTTGCCATAGTTGATATAATATAATAAACTAATTAAATGGATTTGTTAGGTACAGCTGTTGTAATGATAAATGAACTGTATTTTTTCTCATACATTCTTTATATTGTAGTTGACTGATAAGTTGTTTATATATTATTTGGAATGTAATCATGGACTTCTTGAGTGATGATGCATAGGGCAAAAGCAGCCAAAATGTGGAAGTGATATTTTTTCTAATGTGACTAACAAGAAAGCAATACTTTGTAACTTATACGTCTTTGTAATTAAATTGAAGCTATATTCTTTTATTCTGAACCTCCTCGAATAACAACTAAAGTACTATTCAGTCATTCTCATTTTAATATTTTCTCATTCATAATGATCTCATATAAGAGTAAGAGGCATTTAGGATAGAAGAATATGCTGTTCTAGTTCGTGCAATTGTCAAACGGCTAATTTTTTAGTCGCAGGTGAAATGCATTTGAGAATTAAGAAACATAAAATATTGACACTAACATTTCATGTATGTATATATAAATTAATTGTGTATATTGTTTTTATATGTAAATATATTTTGTTTTATTCAGTGATATACTCGTTTATTAAATGCAGAAGTATTTATCAATATCATGTGTTTAATTGACCCTTGCAAGTTATTCTTCTATATGTTTTGGCGTAGAATAGGGATCTTAACAGATTTTTTTGTATCCCCTTTTTCATTATTGCAGTGGCTCTGATTATTATTTTTAACTTCCTGCTCGGAAGTTATTGAAATGGGTCCATAAATTCTAATTTTGACAAATCACCACGTTTTATGTTCCCCAGGGACGTATAAAAATGTTTTCGTGGGAATGGTGTCTACAGTGAATTTGCTGCTCAATTATCTCATGAATCAAAAGTTATAGTGACATGTTACTAGGTAGTTACTTTTAATCGATAAATACTCACATAGCAATAGGCTGATTAGATTTTGAACTAAAGCTCTGAAGCAGTTTTTCGTTAATTTAAAAAACTGTTGAATTTTTAATTCATATTTTACAGTTTTGTAAAACACTGCAAAAATCGGTCCTTAATTAACTAAGATAAATTTCAATTAATCAGTGTCGACTTCTCAGCGATGCTTTAACTTCTTCGGACATAACCACAATCCATATGTGTACTGACGAGTTCCATTGAGAACGAAATCGGCGATCATACACTTCATGTGATGTGTTCCGAATTAATTAAAAGCATAATGGCTAGAAGGTTTTGCAATATATGTATTGCATACTATTTCAATCATATGGCACCTATCAACGATTATGTAATCTAATGCGGGATAGAGTATTTCCTCACCGAGAAGTTGTCATCGTTGGTAGGCACGATAATATTTATATTTAACATATTTCACAGTAGAAATCTTCACATCTTTCATAATAAAAGCGCACTTCACTATATTCAGCTCCAATCTTTTTGGTTCCTAAAAAAGAAGGAAAAGATGGAAAAAGCAATGGCGAATGATGGTTGATTTTTGTAAATTGAATGAAAAAACTGTAGAGGTTACATACTCATTACCTAATATCAATAATATCCTTGATATTCTAGGTGACTCGAGCTTTAGACAGGGTATCATCAAATTGAAATAGACAAAAACTATCGCCATAAAATAGCTTTCTTCATTCTTGACCGAAACCGGACATTACGAGTTTATACGTACCTACGCCATTTGGACTACGCAACGGCTCTGCAGCATTCGCGCGTTTAATGAACGAGGTTCTGAAAGGTTTAGTGAGATAATGTATGTAGTATTTTTAAATGATATTTAATAAATCAATGGAAGATCATTCGAGAAACGTAAGAACATATCTATAACGACAATGACAACATACATTTAAAATACAAATTAGAGTTTTTCTTACAAGAGATTAAAAATTTAGGCAATATTGTTACAACTCATGACATTAAACCCAATCATAGATTCAATAAAATAAAAAAATAAAAAATTGAAAGTACCTTCAAATCCCAAACAAATCAAAATATTTTTAAGATTATCCGGCTATTATAGGATTTTTTTTAAATTTGCGACTATTGCTAAACCATTGTCATCCTGTTTGAAGAAAAATACTAAAGTCTAACATTCACCTAAATTTATCGAAGCCTTCGAAACCATCAAGAAAATTATTTACAATGCGCCCGTATTAGCCTAGCCAGATTTTAAGAAGATGCTAGTCACGTAGGTCTAGGAGCAGTTCTTTCTCAAGGACCAATAGTTTCCGATAAACCTTAAGCTTACATCTCCAGAACACTAAACGACCATGAGATAAATTATAGCACGATCGAAAAAGAATGTTTGACAATTGTATGGTATGTTAAACAATTCCAATCATATCTTTACGGAAACAAATTTTCCATTGTTTCTGACCTCAAGCCTTAACAGTCGCTATTTAATGTTAGAAAACCGAATTCAAAACTGGTAAGATGAAGACTTAAGCTTATGGAATACGACTACGAAATAATATACAAAAAGGGCAAACTAAATATGCAAACGCATATTTTTATCACGGTTAGATGCGCCTTTTACATGTGAACGAATCACCAGACGATCTGTTATCCCTATTCAAAGTAACACAGTGTCCGACATAGGTAGGTACCAATCAAACCCCCAGACTATCAGCCTGTTCCTAAATACAAACCATTAGCCTGACCAGACCTAAATTATGTTATCAGTCAATGTCATTTTCCTATATTGAGTCCATAAATCTGTCAATTTTCTAGGGCCATTTAAACCGTGGCCAGGCTAATGGTTTGAATTTCGGAACAGCCAATAGAACAATACTAATCTTGAATAGAATAATTCAGCACAGAAAATACCATAAGAACTCCAGAAAGGTCAAGTCTGATAATAACACCGTACACTACCAAATTTGGTAACACCATTAACAATAAGAAAGAATAGAACTTCAAAATCTCGAGAAACAACTATAGAAATGAAATACAGATTATTTCAAGATATTAAACAAATCCAAAAGTTACAAATGCCATTTACTCGCCAGGAAAGCAAACAATCGGTGACTTGAATACATTTTTTTCTTCTTATCACGCCCTCTCCTCACGAAGGTTTGCGATCTATATAGCTAAGATTGTCCTGGACACAGCAGCTCTAAATATCTCAGTCGATGTACACCATAACCATCTTCTCTCCAACAGATCTTCTTCCATGAATCTTTCCCTCAATTATCAGCACTTAGTAATTCGTATTTTTCGCCTGTCATGATTTATATGTAAAAAAATCCCGATGGCCTGTAGTCAGCGGAAAGGTAAATTTTTCAAAATTCATTGAATTGAAATTTGAACAACCTTTTCATTGGTATACCTACATGTTATTACATAAAATTGTTGTATCTGTCATAGCCTTGCGAATAGAGGTTTTTGTTTTGGCAGACAGGGTTCGATTTCCACTTCGAGGCAGAATTTTTTTTTCGTCTATTTCTTTTCAATAAATATACTATATATTTTTTAAATCAGGGTCTATATTAAGATCTCCAGAAAATGTACAATTACATCAAATTTATATTGAGTGTTCATGTTTTATAAATATTTGTTATTTTTCTTTATTTATTTTTATTTTTTTATTTGTGTATTTTATGAAAAATTGCTTTGAGCAAAAGTTGTAGGTACTGATTATATCTATAACCTAAAATTATTTTTGATGATATTTACACTACGGCTCTCTTTTGATAATTTTTTTAAATGTTTGAATGGTCGCCATTTTGAAACTACTTACCCGATATTGCCCAATAACGAACTCGATCCAGATATTCGAGAGATTGATTTTTGTAACAAATTTGAACTTGATAACTTCAAAACTGCGACCTCTATCGTGTTAACAAATTTCGTAATATCCCATACATATCATACATATATGGTTGTCCATTAAGCGCGCGGTTGTCTCTAGCGATCTTACCGTTGAAGTAAGAGGAAAATGTTCTTTATAAAAAGTGTTTCTTTTCGGGTGTTCTTTCCGGGGAAAATAATTTCAAATATGGCGGACTTTCGGATATACCTTATTTTAAATAGAACACTATGTATATTTTCACACTTTTGAATTCAGCATGGATTTTAAGGTCCAGTTTGTTAAGTATAGTTGTTGTCTACGGTGTCTCCATTTGAAGTTATTCGGTAATCTTTAGAAAATTTGACGTTTGTAGTACTTCACAAAAATTGTAATATCTCGGAAATTACACCCGATCGAAACATGAGGTTTTCGTTGTTGCAAAGACCGAAAAAACGTTGTTATGTTTTAAAGTAGCATCACTTCAAAAGAACTGTAAATAATTATAGTAGAAATTTTCAAATTTGAAAAGTTTGATACATGCAGAAGTCATTTTTTTCAAATGGGATGGTATGTTAAGTTTCATATCCGTGAATGCGAAATTTAATTATCTTTCGATTTTATTCAGGCATATTTAGGTCTATCTCTGTTGATTTTCAAGCTATTAACGCTTTTTCAATTATTCTATAACAAAGAAGTTGTCAAATTTAATAAAATTTATTGCGTGCTGTAAGGGCTCGTAATCAATATGAAACATGCCACCCAAGAACTAATTGATATGGTTTATATCCTTGGAGAATGTTCAAAAAATTGTCTTCCCGCATCCCGAGTGTACGGTGAACGTACTTATGTTTTAAAGGTAGCATTACTTCAAGAGAACTTAAAATAATTACGCTAGCAGTTTTCAAAATTGAAAAGTTTGAAACATGCAAAAATAATTTTTTTCAAATGAGGTGGGATGCTAAATTTCATATCCATGAATGCAGAATTTAATTCTGTTTCGATTTTAGTAAGGCATATTTATGCCTATCTTTGTTGGTTTTCAAGCTATTAGCGATTTTTTAATTATTCTACAATGGCGCGGAGAAAATGAAAAAATCGTAGGCGACATGGTTTAGTTGGTGAAAAACTAGAAGAAAACAAAATATGGCAGAGATTTTATTGGTACAGATTTATTTCAATAAATATTTAAATTGCCTACCATTTTGCTGTAAACACATATTAAATCTCTCAGTAATGATCTATCTACATTATGTAACATTATGGGTGTAACAAGATTGAATGCCGCTCGTATTTTTTCCCGCATGTTTGCTGCTGTTGTTGGGGGTATTTTGTAGACCAGATCATTAACGTATCCCCAAAGGAAATAAACCAATTTTGTTAGATCTGGTGACCTTAGTGGCCAGGCAACGGATTCACGTCTTTCAATCCAGCTTCCTGGAAATCTTTCATCCAGAGTGTTTCGGACTCTGACACTAAAATGCGCAGGCGCTCCATCCAACTGAAACCACATTCTTCTCAACAAATCCAGTACTAGATTTTCCAACAGATCATCTAGATTCTCATTCAAAAAAATTTGGAAGATATTTCCAGTAAAGTGTTCATCAAAAAAATGGGGCCCTTATGTGGTGTCCAGTTATGCCTCTCCAAACGTTAACACTCCATCTATGCTGGTTGTCGATCGTCCTCACAAAATTCGGATTGGCATCCGCATAGAAATGTAAATTATGCAGGTTTACACAACCGTTATTATGAAACGTAGCTTCGTAAAGAAATTGGTTCTGTTTTCAAAATCTTGCTCTTTAAGTGCTTGATTCAGCTGCACATGATAAGGACGATAATTAAATTCGCAAAGATCCTTTTTACAGACGTTTGTCTGATTTCGGATGTACTGCTATGAGGGTCTTCAGCTACAGTTCCGAGAACATTAAACTCATTATCTTCAGTTATCACATTATTACTTCTGCTATGTATCTCTTAGTTAACTGATCCGGTCCTGTCAAATCTATATGTCAGCCTTTCAAAAGATCTTGGTTCTGGATGCCTTCTATCAACCGTTCGCCGTACACTCGAAATGCGAGAAGACAATTTTTTGAACATTCTCCAAGGATATAAACCATATCAATTAGTTTTGGGTGGCATGTTTCATATTGATTACGAGCCCCTACAGCACGCAATAAATTTTATTAAATTTGACAACTCCTTTGACGTTACTGTGAGCCATGCCGCCTAGTCTTTTTCCATTTTCTCCGTACCGTTGTAGAATTATTGAAAAAGCGCTAATAGCTTGAAAACCAATAGAGATAGACCTAAATACGCCTTTATAAAATCGAAAGAGAGTTAAATTTTGCATTCATGGATATGAAACTTAACATACCACCCCATTTGAAAAAAATGACTTTTACATGTTTCAAACTTTTCAAATTTAAAAAGTTCTAGTGCAATTATTTAAAATTCTTTTGAAGTAATGCTAATTTAAAACATAACTACGTTTTTCGGTCTTTGCAACAGCGAAAACCTCATGTTTAGATGGGGTGTGTTTCCGAGATATTACAATTTTTGTGAAGTACTACAAACGTCAAATTTTCTAAAGATTACCGAATAAATTCAAATGGAGATACCGTAGACAACAACTATGCTTAACAAACTGGACCTTAAAATCGATGTTGAATTCAAAAGTGTAAAAATATACATGGTGTTCTATTTAAAATAAGGAAGTTGATGTGTACTTCCGGTATATCCGAAAGTCCACCATTTTTCGCAGAAAGAACACTCAAAAAGAAACACTTTTTGTTTAGAACATTTTCTTCCTATTTCAACGGTAAGATCGCTAGAGACCACCGCGCGCTTATTGGACATATATAAATAATGACATTTGTAATTGATGGCTATGAAATCTTTCCTGTTTTTGGCTAATTTATTCGAAATTCACGATTTGTAAGTATTTTTATAATACTATTAATTTGTTGTTGAAATAATTTTGTAACGATTTGTAGTTTGCCCTGAAGAAGAGAATAAACATTCTCGAAAGCTCGGCTTCAATCAAATAATTTTATTGAATATATGACTGCATCCTCAAGAACATCTTTTTATTTATAACCAAATGTTTTTTTGGACTAACTTATAGACATATAACAACATGCCGTTGAAATTTTTTCGAAATTCAAAAGTGTGAACGATCGCAATAGGTACATTTCTATAAGAAATTTACCTAATTATATCGATTAGGTATAGCCGTTTATAGCTTTCGATATATGCCATCAAGTCGAATGATTTCATGGTGTAGTGGTTAGCGTGGTTGCCTTAAAGCTTACAGCCGACTCCGGTTTGATATTCAGCCATCGCACCTTTCTAATAAACAAAAAATACATCAAATAATTATAGCGGTAGGTACTCTTTGACTGAAGAACCTAAAAAGGAAATATTCCTTCTGTATAGTTAATTCGGTTTCTTCGATTATTCCAGTGAAATTGTTTTATCGTGTTGTCATGATAAATTGTTTATTTTTATAATATGTCATTTAATTAATTTCTCATATGCAAAATTCAGAATATTCTGTAATTTTGATTTTATACCTGTAAAAAGACTTTTATTTTATTGATTTCCTTTCAGGTAGGTAAGATACGTTAATTTAATATAACTTCCTTTTAGAAAGAAATCGATTGAAGTCATTAACAGAAGAGATTATCATCTTACATATATATATATAACATATATATATATATATATATATATATATATATATATATATATATATATATATATATATATGTTATATAAAGTTATTATTGAATTATTTTTTAAAGTCAAATAATAATAACAATAACAAAGTATTATTTTAAATATTATTTCATATTACATCCGCAAGACGCAGTATCTCACCATATCGTATTACATCTGCAAGACGCAAAAATATTGCACCATATCCTATTACATCTCCAAGACGCAGTTTAAGAAGATAACAAAAGTGATAAGGATATTTACGTGCCAGAGATGCAGACCAGTAGTCAGCAAGTTACCATAAAGACCATTGTTAATTGTTTATCCAGTTCGGCCTCCAAAAAGACATGACTATGTATTTTATTTACAATATTCTAGAAGTTTCGATTCAACCTTAGGAGAAAAGATCCATTGTATTAATTTACGTTTCTTTTTATATTTCTGATGATTAAACATTTTTTATTGTATAAATACTAGATCTCCAGCTAACAGAATCATTCACAATTCACTATTCACTTACTTGTGTTGTGAGTCAATATTATATTTTATTTGTACTTTAATTTTTTTGTGTTAATAAATAATTGTTTTTAAAAAGTTAATTCCAAGTTATTTAACAAATTGGCGCAGTCAGTAGGATAACTCAACGTGATAAAACAAGGCCTACTTCAACAACAAGTTTCCCCTCATTATCACGGTGGTTTCCAAACCTTCAAGTGAAGAATCAACAGCTCCAAAAGAAGAAGAAGAATTATTAGAATTGAAGAGTAGGATAACTCAACGTTATAAAACAAGGCCTACTTCAACAACAAGTTTCCCCTCATTATCACGGTGGTTTCCAAACCTTCAAGTGAAGAATCAACAGCTCCAAAAGAAGAAGAAGAATTATTAGAATTTGAAGAGTAGGATTCTTCAACGTTGGTAAAACAAGGCTTACTTCAACAACAAGCTCCCCCTCATTATCAACGGTGGTTTCCTAACTTTTGAAGAAAAGAACCGAACAAGACAAATGTACATCTTACTACTGTTACTCAGTGAATTATCACGTATATTAATTTTTGAATTTTTGAACTGTTCGATTTTCTTTTATAATATTTTTTTTTATATTTGATACCTTATATTTAATTAAATCAAAATGGCAAATGAAAGAAATCCAGCTCAAGAGGTTGAGCTTGAACCATATAGAATTTCGGAAATATTTTGTATCGTACCTGAATTTGAAGGTGATCAGATATTTCTCGGAACATTTTTAAATGCATGTGATTGTGCTTATAATATGTCTACCAGAGACCAAAAGGCTCTGTTAGTGATTCACATTAAAAATAAATTAAAGGGAAAAGCGGCTCAACTAATCAGCTCGCGAAATCCTCAGACTTACGCAGAGATAAGACAACTTTTAAATCTTCATTTTGGTGATTCAAGAGACTTCTCTTATTCATAATTTACAAAGATTAAAACAATTATCGAATGAGTCAGCTCTAACATTTTTCAATAGAGTGCAAGTCTTGAATGCTAAAATGCTTGCAAATATACAAAAAACATCAAATTTATCAAATGAACAAAAGGTTGCACAAGAAATTCTTATTGATACTATGGCTCTTAATATTTTATTAACTGGACTTGAACCCCGTCTAGGACAACTTATTCGTGCTAGTCAGCCTGAAAACTTGTTAGAAGCACAAATTCGCATACGAAGAGAATTGCAATTATCATATTTTGAGAACCAAAAATTTAATAAGCCAGCTTCTAATATTGTAAGTAAACCTCAAAATATATTAAATGTTAGAAAACCCCAAATACAAACTGTAAAATGCTTTTCATGTGGTAAAAATGGTCATACTTCTAATCAATGTCGTTTCCAACAGCAGAGAGCATCAGCTCCAAGCTATAACCCAAATTTCAATAATAATTTCCAGAGACCAATGAATTTCCAAAATCAATCACAAAATACTGTGCAAAATAGACCGAATGTTCCTATTCAACAAAGACCTTTTATTTCGCAGGGACAATCCCAGATAAGACCATCAGTAATTCAAAAGAATCCAAATTTTCAACAAAGAGTTCATTTAGTCGGCTTCAATGGTGAAAACGATTCATGTTATTATTTCGAAAATAATCAAGATATTTTTGAAAATGAATTCCAAGAAAATTATAGTAACTATTCCGAATCATCAGACTATTCTCCGGATTTTGAAAATTATCCACAAGATTTTGAATCTCCTGAAAACTCCAATTTCCAGGATTTTCCCATTTCTCAAATCAAAGACCATCCCCCAGATTGTCCGACAACAGAGAATTTAATTTCAGAAACAGTTACCAGAATCCAAACATTAAATTTCGAAGAGATGAACCCGAATGTAAATTTTCCCGAACAAAATTTTCTTTAAATCCATTTTTGACTGTTAATTCCAAAAATCTTTATTATATTGAAGATGCTTCTAAAGAGTTTAAGTTGCTTATTGATACAGGTGCAGGAGTTTCTATTTTTAAAGAAAATACTGTTAAGAAATTTCCTCAAAGATTTACTGAATATGTAACTATTCAAGGGATAACTGATCAAAAAATTTTACTGAAAGAATCTGTACTTATTCCATTTTCTGCAAAAGATCCACATAAAGTTTTTATTTATAATCTTAATATTGATTTTGATGGAATTTTGGGTTCAGATTTCCTAGAACATTATAATTGTATAATTGATTTGAATTCAAAACAATTGATAACTAATTTCAAAACTATACCTCTGTTTAAAGTTACCGAAACATCACACTTGTCTCAAAATAATCAAATTTGTAAACAAGATTCTGAATTCTTACAATTTGAACAAAATACTGAAAATTGTTATAAAAAAATAGCTGAGAAAAACATTGATATTTTTGACATGCCTCATGATTATTCATTAGCTCATTGCGTGGCGGAAGATTTGCAAATGCAAAAAGGCATTGCCGCGGAATTTAAGAAACGATTTGGAAATATAGAAAAATTATTAAGTCAAAATCAAAAACAAGGTGGTTTAGCAGGTTTGAAAATTAAGAATGCAAATACAACTAGATATATTTATTATCTTGTAACAAAAGAAACTTCAACCGGAAAACCCACTTATCAGACTTTATGGTCATCTTTAAAGAAATTGAGAGATCATGTTGGTAAAAACAATGTTCAAAAATTAGCTATGCCAAAAATAGGGTGTGGATTGGACAAGTTAGATTGGACGTATGTTAAAAAAATGATATCTTATCTTTTTAGAAATTTAGGTGTTGAAATTGTTATTTGTTTGCCAAAGATACAAAATCGAATTTTTATTGAGCCAAGAATTGAAAAAATTTTCAAATTGAAATGTAATTTAACAAACACAGATGCACTACTTTTCGGACAAGCAATAGAAAATGTTAGAATTCCAAATGCTTTGGTACATGTAAATGAAGAAGGTGAATTCTTTACTTCAATTATTAATTCGAATGCTATTCCAAAAATTGTTGAATTTCCAAATTTGAATCTAGATCCCTTTCCGAATTCTGAATGTTTTTTAAATTTTAATTGCGTTAATGAAAATAAAACTAAATTTAATCAACCTGTTGATAGAAACACTATAATTTTGGATCAGTTGCGTACAGATCATCTCAACGAAGAAGAAAAAGAAATTATCACAAATTTATGTTTAGAATTTTCTGATATTTTTTATTTGGAAGGAGACCAACTAACATTTACTAATGAAATTAAACATTCAATTGAAACTGATAATGCGAGACCTATATTTACTAAATCATATAGATAACCCCAAATTCATAAAGAAGAGGTAAAAACTCAGGTGAACAAAATGTTGGAACAAGGTATTATACGTCATTCTATTTCACCATGGTCATCCCCAGTTTGGGTTGTGCCAAAGAAGCTTGATGCTTCAGGAAAACAAAAATGGCGTGTGGTTGTTGATTATCGTAAATTAAATGAAATTACGGTAGATGATAAATATCCATTACCCAACATTTCTGATCTCCTTGATCAACTAGGAAGATGTCAATATTTTACCACCCTTGACTTAGCCTCAGGTTTCCATCAAATCGAAATTGAACCAAAAGATATCTCCAAAACAGCTTTTTCAGTTGATAACGGTCACTATGAATTCGTTCGAATGCCGTTTGGACTCAAAAATGCCCCGTCCACTTTCCAACGCGTCATGGACAACATTTTACTTGGCATTCAAAATGAAAGATGTCTTGTTTATATGGATGACATAATAATTTATTCTTCTACTATTTATGTACATGTTTCTCGTCTGACTGAAGTTTTCAACAGACTTCGGAAAGCCAACTTGAAAATTCAACCAGATAAATGCGAATTTCTTAGAAAAGAAGTCGCTTATCTTGGACATATCCTTACCCAAGATGGTGTTAAAACAAATCCAGCCAAAATAGAATGTCTCAAAAATTTCCCGGAACCTAAAAATCCTAAAGATGTAAAATCTTTCCTTGGTTTAGCAGGATATTATCGTCGCTTTATACCAAATTTTGCCAAAATTTCTAAACCCCTTACAAGACTTTTACAAAAAGATGTTTCTTTTATTTTTAATAATGAATGTAAAAATTCTTTCAATGATCTAAAAGCTGCACTTACTTCAGATCCTATTTTAAGATATCCAAATTTTGAAGAACCATTTATTCTCACAACTGATGCTAGTGCATTTGCCATTGGCGCTGTTCTATCACAAGGTCCCATTGGTAAAGATCTACCAGTAAGTTATGCTTCGAGAACATTATGTAGTGCAGAAACAAGGTATTCAACAATAGAACGAGAACTCCTTGCTATTGTATGGGCAGTAAAACATTTTCGTACTTATTTATTTGGAAGAAAATTTACGCTAGTCACTGATCATCGTCCATTAACATGGCTTTTTTCCATTAAAGATCCCGGAAGCAGACTAGCTAGATGGCGACTCAAATTGGAAGAATATGATTACAAAATTGAGTACAAGCCAGGCAAAATTAATAAAAATGCAGATGCACTTTCAAGAATTAAAATTAATCATTTTAAAGAATGTGCAAATCTACAATCTAAAATTACAATTTTGGCAAATAATGAAACTAATGAGGTTATACCATCAACAAGTAAAGACCCTAATGATCCTATAGAACCACAAAAAAATGAAACACTTATAGAGGAACAGGATGAATTAATGACAGACGAATTTAATAGATTTGTTGACCTTTACAAAACAAAATCAATAATCGATTATTCAAAAATTGAAACATCAAATGACCAGTTACTGGATAAGACTCATAAGAATATTGTCACTTTATTTTGGCAAAATAAACTTGAAGATTTACATTATAAAATTATTGAAGATATTTTTGAAGAAAATTTTGATTTTCAAATGAATTTAGAAAATATTGTTTCTAGTAAAAGTGTGAAAGATCGCAAGTATTTTATAATACCTCTGATTTACGATCCAGAGTTTGTAGTTCAACAATTATTTTATACATTATTTAAAGAACAAAGTAAATTTGATCCTTTCAAAACTTATTATATAGAAAATAATCTTGAGTTACCTATTTTAGAAGTATTCTCTTTTATTTTTGCTAATGTTGATTTAAAATTTGTAGTCTGTCAAAATATTGTTAAAACACCTGACCGAGATGAAATACCTATCATATTGGATCAATATCATAAAGGCAAAAGTAATTTACATCGCGGAATAAATGAAACTATACGAAGGATAAAATCTAAGTATAACTGGACAGGACTAACAAAAGATGTAGAACAATTTATTAAAAACTGTGAAACTTGTCAAAAAGTAAAAATCTGTCGTAAGAATTTAAGCACTCCTCTGGTAATAACAGAAACACCAAAAACTCCGTTTGAAAGAATTAATATTGATATTTTTGAGTATCCAACAAGAAATTACGCTTTAACGATTCGAGATGAGTTAACTAAATTTACTCAAGCTTATCCTATTTCAAATAAAAAAGCTTCAACAGTTGTAAATACACTATTAATATTCTTTCAACATTTTGGAACACCTTTGAGAATTCATTGCGATTATGGTCGAGAATTTGATAATTCATTAATAAAAGATTTGTGTACGCTTTATGACATAAAGCTCACTTTTTCTAGCGTTGGCCATCCACAACCGAATGGTTCTTTAGAAAGATTTCACGGAACTCTTGTGGAAATGATCCGTGCACATAAGACAGAAAATCCAGACGAACATCCGTTTAATATTTTGCAATATGCGGTTATATGTTATAATAATACTAAAAACAAAACAACTGGTTTTACTCCATATGAACAGATTTTTGGTCATACGTCTAGTAGACCACCTGAAACTTTATATAATGAGAAAGCCCTTATTACTAAATACATACGTGATTTGAACAACAGAATGCAACATTATTATAAAATAGCACGAGCAAAAACAGCAAGTCAGAAAGAAAAAGCAAAAATTAGATTTGATAAAAATATTTCAGGAAAGCTTCCAGAGTATAAAATAGGAGATAAAGTTTATCTTAAAGAATCTCTAATTAAAGATAAAACTCAAAATTTGTTTAATGGTCCTTTTGAAATTGTGCAATTATTTGATAATTCTGCAATAGTTTTAAATCCACAAACTAATCAAAAATCAAAAATTAATTTCTATAGACTTCGTGCTGATAAATATTATATCAGCTCAATACACACTTAATCCTGTTAATAACACCGTTGGAATCTTTTTTCATGAAGAATGTACTATCAAAATTACGAATGAAAAATGGACACTTTTAGTTTACAAAGATCTGGCCACAATTAAGAAAACAATGGAAAATAATGATAAAATACTTATAGAAATTTTGGATACTTTAGAAGATCCGTCTCCAAGGTTTATAGCTTTTAAGTCTGAAGTTCAAACACACATAAGTTTATTATCACAAATTTCGAATTCAATAGGTCAAAAATATAAAGAAATTATAGGAGAAACTAAATCTTATAACTCCAGGGCAAAGCGAGGTATATTTAATGGAATCGGAACTGTTTGGAAAACTATTACTGGTAATTTAGATGCATCAGATGGAGAATATTATAATGATTGTATTAACAAATTATCTCATGATGAATTTGAGTTAGAAAATCTTCTTAAAAAACAAATTTCAGTTACAACTTCTGTTATTAAAAATTTTAATAATACTATACAAAAATTACAAATTGATGAGAAGACTTTTAATGAAGATATAAAAGAAATTCAAAATACTTTGATGGATATTGCTGATGATGTCGCATTTTATGAAGCACAAATAAGGATATTGAATATTTGTGAATCACTAATGGAAAGCTATATTTTCTTAGAAGATTCCCTTAATACTATTTTAAATTCTATCACTTTTGCTCGCATAAGATTATTACATAGCTCAATAATAGCACCTTCAGATTTAATCAATTCTTTACAAGATATAGCAAAATCTCTTGTAAGAAATAATTTACCTTTAAAACCGTATACGTCAAATATAGCTAATTATCTTAATATTATTGAATTAGAGGCATATCAATCAGAAAGTAAAATAATATTTGTTCTCAAAATTCCTCTCATTGATCCAGAAGCTTATATACTATATCGACTCTATCCAATACCAATATTAGATGATCGAACAGGTATCTATCATATTTTACCAACTACACAAAAATATATTGCGCGGGATGATGATTCACTGCTGTATTTGTCATTGCGAAATCTGGATAACTGCAAGACTCTTGAAAGAAGCATAAAAATCTGTTCTAATCTCCTCCCATATCCAATTGACAACGATGCAATTTGCGAAGCACAACTATTAAGAAGATTAACTCAGATGCCCAAGACATGTCAAACATCTCTTCTTTTTGTTAAAGAGTATAATGTCTACCAAATTGATTTAAATCTATGGTTAATCACTGTTTCGGACCCTTTGCCAATCACGATTAAATGTGGAAATAGGGAAATTAAATCAGAAATTATTAAAACTAATAGTTTACTGAAATTACAACCTGAGTGTAGTGCCTTTATTGGAAGTACAAGAGTTCATGCTCAATACCCAATTGACACATACCAAGAAATCAAGTATCGAAGTCATCCAGTCACAATTCCATTTGACTGTTGCAAAGATATTCCTGAAAAATTACAAATTCCTGAACTAGAACCTCTTAAGTTGAACAAAATTGATTCCGAAGATTTGAATATTGCACAACACAAACTAAATCAGTATTCAGAAGAATTAGAAAAAATGATGAAACAATCTCCGATCAGTAAATATACACATTGGTTCACCATTTTAACCATTGTAGTAATAATTTTATTGGTAATACTTTATGTGACCTGTAAATGTAGAAGAAAGCATCATCGAATTGGAATAGCTTTAACTAACGATTACCCACCATCACCACCAGGACCAGGTTCCAGTATTTCATTCCAGCAAAGTATAAGAAGAATTCTGCCGAAAAGAAGAGCAAGTATCCATGTCGAAGAACCCATAGAAGAGAATATCGAATTAAATCCAAATAAATCATTAACTTAAAAAGTTGTTGCAAACTCCACCAACTTTTCTTAAATGGGGGAGTTGTTATATAAAGTTATAATTGAATTATTTTTTAAAGTCAAATAATAATAACAATAACAAATTATTATTTTAAATATTATTTCATAATATTATATTACATCCGCAAGACGCAGTATCTCACCATATCGTATTACATCTGCAAGACGCAGTAATATTGCACCACATCATATTACATCTCCAAGACGCAGTTTAAGAAGATAACAAAAGTGATAAGGATATTTACGTGCCAGAGATGCAGACTAGTAGTCAGCAAGTTACCATAAAGACCATTGTTAATTGTTTATCCAGTTCGGCCTCCAAAAAGACATTACTATGTATTTTAATTATAATATTTCTAGAAGTTTCGATTCAACCTTAGGAGAAGAGATCCATTGTATTAATTTACGTTTCTTTTTATATTTTTGATGATTAAACATTTTTGATTGTATAAATACTAGATCTCTAGCTAATGGCATCACTTGTGAGTCGACACTTGTGAGTCTAGATTCATACAGTCATGTAAAGTTAAGTTATATTTGTACTTTAATTTTTGTTAATAAATAATTGTTGTTAAAAAGTTAATTCCAAGTTAAGTGATTTAACATATATATATATATATATATATATATATATATATATATATATATATATATATATATATATATATATATATATATATATATATATATATATGATATTTCTGAATATGAATTCAATTGATACATAATCAAGATGATTATATAACATAAGCCGTTACTGGTAAATAACTAGATTACGCTAGGACGTCTAACTGTGCCGACAACAACTACTGCGAGGGCAAACACCCCTTCCGCCATTGAATAACGTCAACAACTGTTAGGGCAATACCTACAATTTCACATTGTCACAATATTGCATAATACCACTATAAATGTTCAATCAGATTGATTACCAAACAAAGCACCGCCACCCAGACAAATATCATGATTTCAAGGTTGTTGCCTATCTTCAGTTTGCCGCAGAGCGTCGAGCCGTGTCTGATAATCAATCCTTATTTTGAACTCATATTAGTATCAATCTTCAGCGTGGCGCTGACGGTGGTGACCAATATGAGCGATGCATTGAACACGTATAGTGGGTGGATATAAGCACCCGGCAAGTGGAATTATTTAATTCAAGATTATCCTGTACCAGTCATATTATGATATTTCTGAATATGAATTCAATTGATACATAATCAAGATGATTATATAACATAAGCCGTTACTGGTAAATAACTAGATTACGCTAGGACGTCTAACTGTGCCGACAACAACTACTGCGAGGGCAAACACCCCTTCTGCCATTGAATAACGTCAACAACTGTTAGGGCAATACCTACAATTTCACATTGTCACAATATTGCATAATACCACTATAAATGTTCAATCAGATTGATTATCAGACACGGCTCGACGCTCTGCGGCAAACTGAAGATAGGCAACAACCTTGAAATCATGATATTTGTCTGGGTGGCGGTGCTTTGTTTGGTAATCAATCTGATTGAACATTTATAGTGGTATTATGCAATATTGTGACAATGTGAAATTGTAGGTATTGCCCTAACAGTTGTTGACGTTATTCAATGGCGGAAGGGGTGTTTGCCCTCGCAGTAGTTGTTGTCGGCACAGTTAGACGTCCTAGCGTAATCTAGTTATTTACCAGTAACGGCTTATGTTATATAATCATCTTGATTATGTATCAATTGAATTCATATTCAGAAATATCATAATATGACTGGTACAGGATAATCTTGAATTAAATATATATATATATATATATATGTATATATATATATATATATATATATATATATATATATATATATATATATATATATATATATATATCTTGTTTTTCTGTCTTTTATTATGGTTAATAACTCTTTTTCATTCGTCTTAATACTTCTTCGTTTGTAACTCGGTGAATCCATGAGATACGAACTATGCGGCAATATACATACTAAATACATCTCAAAGGCCTCAATCCTTCTTTCAGTTATCGGATCGAGAGTCCAGCCCTCACAACCATACAAGTAATACATTGAAGATATAGCACCTGACCATGCGCATTCTGAGTTCCAAGCTCAGATCAAGACTGTTGAAAAAATGCTTCATTCTGGTGGAAATTTTCCTGGCTTGCTCCATTCTGGAACTTATCTCCCGCTTCGGGTCGCATGGCGCGTTGACTATGGTGCCAAGATAGGATGTGACTTGTTCGATATTTCTGGCATTGATCAAAAGCGTTTCGATGATATGTACCTTGGGGAAAACGATCAATTTGGTCTTGGAAATGTACATGTGTAGACCGAATCGTTCACTGTGTTGTGTAATCTGGTCCATCATTTCTTGCAAGTCTGATTTGTTGTCGGCTAAGATCACGGTGTCGTCCACATATCTTATATTAGTGATGCGGACTCCATTCACTTTAATGCCTCCCACATCTTCCAATAGAGCTTCTCTAAAGATGTCTTCCGAGTAAATGTTAAACAGGAGCGGAGACAAAATGCACCCCAGCCTTACTCCCTTTGTTATTGACACGGCATCCGAACTCCCCCTATCTACTCTCACCTGCGTAGTCTGGTTCCAGTAGAGCTGTGCTATGATTGTAATGTCTCTGTTGTTAATCCTGGTTGCTGGTAATATCTCAAGCATCTTCTGAAGCCTGACGCAATCAAATGCTTTACGATAATCTATGAAGCAAGCGTATACATCTATGTTCATATCCCTACATCTTTGTGTTAACACATTTAGGGAAAAGAGAGCTTCTCGAGTGCCGAGTCCAATCTGAAATCCGAATTGAGTTTCAATAATTTATTTTTCGCATTTCTTATAAATCCGTGTATGGATTATTCTTATGAATACTTTAAGGACGTGAGACATCAGACTAATCATGTGGTAGACATCACACTTTTTTGGAATCGTTACGAAGGTAGACTTGAGCCAGTCGGAAGGGATTTTTCCTGCTCAGTAGATGGTGTTGAATAGATCAAGTATAAGCTCTAGGCCTTTGCCTTCTGAGAGAGAGAGAGAGAGAGAGAGAGAGAGAAATGCTTTATTGTCGAAAAAATATAAATTTTGTAGACAAAGCAAAATAAAAATATCAAAATCAAACAATACAAAAACAAAACAAAGTCAAAACTAAAAATTAAATTAAAATTAATCAAATTTATATAATATAAAACAAAAATATATATCAGAATGAAACCTACAGCTGTATATTCGGTTAGAAAGTAAGTTAACATACAGCTGTAAATTCAGTCAGAAGGTAAACACTAACTAAATCACAAAACAATAACAAATTTTGTACAAACAATAAACCAGTGCGTGAGCTGAGCAGAAACGTGCCTTAGTGAAAAAAGTCATTAACTGCATAAAAGGCATTATCCTAGGTAGTAGGTATTTAATTGAATCTGGGATAAGCCGTTATAGATTTAATTTCGTGTGACAGATGATTTTACATTACAAAAGACCCTTAGGATATCAAACATCAAATAATATTCACTAAACCAGTGGGTGTAAGAAGCTTAATATTAAGTATTAACAATTTTGAACAAAAAATTCGCTTACTGCATAGTTTACAATAGTTTTAAGAACCTCTACATGTGCTTTATCTGATCTAGTGACTTTTCTGTTTTTCTGAATTTTTATTACGTGGATGACTTCGCTTTTTGTAGGTAATAGTAGGTGCCTTCTCTCTGTCATCATTCACCTCTGTGGGAGGCTCCGACCGGTCATCATCGAACAGTCATAGTTCTCGCATCTTTTTAATTATTCATCGATCCCAGTTATGATCTCATTATTGGCATATCTGAGGATTCCCAGTCCTGTCAGCTCTTTTACCTTCTTGTACACATTGAAGGAATTATGTTTTGGCTACAGTAACTCAATTTCTCGGCATTTCTCGGACAGATACATCTTCCTTGCTAATCTACACTTCCTTATCACGGTTCTGTTTGTCTCCTTATACTTCAGCAGTATTCCTTGCCGTTCCTTATATCCGTCATAAGTTCCAGAATTTCCTCTATCATCCATTCCTTTCTCTTTCTGTTTTTCTTGAACCCAATGTCTTGTTCCTAAACCTTCACTATGATATTCTTTATTTTATTCCAAGTATCTTCTGTGACTAGTTGTTCTAGTGTGGCAATTTCCTCCCTCTCAAATTTTAGGCCTATTCTTGTTTAGAATTCTATATCGTTAAGCTTCTTCAGATCGATTTGTTTTTTAAGTGTTGTATTTTAATTTTGTGAAGCATTTCATTCTGAAGTCCATAACAACCGGGTTGTGATCGCTACGGAAATCTGTTTCAGGATAGGTTTTTACTGATTTAACATACTTTTTGATTTCGGGGCTAGTCATTATGTAATCTATTTGATTTCGTATTATTCTTTCATGGTTGTCTGCAGTTGATATCCAGGTATATTAGCGTCTGGGATGTTG
The DNA here is from genome assembly GCA_958507055.1 of Crioceris asparagi. Lineage (NCBI taxonomy): Eukaryota > Metazoa > Arthropoda > Insecta > Coleoptera > Chrysomelidae > Crioceris > Crioceris asparagi. The sequence goes on along the minus strand of OY293826.1, from coordinate 56,795,311 downwards.
TTTAGAGAAAGTATTGGAGATGAAAATATTATACTCATCTCACCGAGACCAAAAGCTCCGAAAGCGTCGCGGTCTGCACCATATCCAATTTTAGCATTTAGATCTCCCGTGATTATCGTAATTTTACCAATTTTAGTGAGTTTCATCACTTTATCCACTTTGCTATAAAATTCTTCTATAGATATAGATGCAGATGCATCTGACTTGTCATTGGTTGGTGCGTATAATTGTATGACGTTCATAATACGATGAGACGTCTGAAGCTTCATCAGTATGCCGATCGTTGAGAGGTACATAATCCACAACGGCCCCCTCAAATTCGTCCCTGATGAGTATATCTGTTCCTTATCTATGAGCATTATCGGATCCTCCGGAGTAGTAAATATACCCGCTGTTGTTTTTCAGTTTACCCGATCCGGACCATCTGACTTTCCTGTGATCCAAGATATCGATGTTAGTCCTGTTCATTTCTTTCTCCACATTTGCAGGTTTCCCTGCCAGGAAGAGACTGCGTATGTACAGTCTGATCTTGTCATTTTGATTAATGGACGAAGACGAGGGGTTTCTTAGCACCCTCTCCTCATTTAAGAGGTGCCCCGGACTCTCTTTTCGTCAGCCAATAAGATTTTTTGGAAACGATAGTGCAGTAAGAGTTCCGTTTCTTATCTGCACTGTAGTTTCGAGACCATTCTGCTACTATAGCTCAGCTTTCCAGTTTTCAATATTCTGCCACTTCAAAGTCGTTATTCTCACACATATCTGGGAAGCGTTCCCCTATCCCACACGGAATAAAATTTATCAAACGAATTAAATGAATAAACACACCGATTACAATTTAAGCAACTAACTTGTGCGTAATACATTGCTATACTTCAACATTTAACCCCTTGGATTGACACGTCGCTGGTCTCGCTGCCGCTACCAATATGTATACTGAATCAATCCTCCTTGGCCGCACGCTAAATATATCCCTGGCAATTGTTCACGGAGATTCTTCTCCAAATTGTAAGAATTTATTACCGGCCAAACATAACGCAAGATTTTAATTTCATGTTAATAATTGTCCAATCTGCCAGCAAACAAGAAAGAAATACTGTCAAGTACAAGTTAGATAGCACCATAACACCAAAATAATACGCAGATACAAAAGGCAAAATAACGAATACATCGATGAACTAAAAGTAAAAATTAAAACCATCTATGATCCTGACGACCAGAGAACTGGAGACAAATAAATAGAAAAACGAAACATACGCCGCATCGACTTTCCGAGAATGAACAGTCTAGATGCTTATATTTCCTCAAGACCCAGAAATAAAATAACATCATCAAAGGTCAAAAATATCACAAGCAAGAAATGACACCAACAAGAAAAATTCAAGAGACTCTGGTTCCATGTATTTCAGATGGGCCTTTTTGCGACAACACTGACGTTACTAAAACAAATACAACACGACTTAACAGTAGTGCCAGAAATAGAGATTAAATTTCTCGAAAACAAACCTGATATCCTACCATTCAAACTAGGACCAACTAGTCTATAATGCTCCCATCATACCTTCATGCATAACTACCCTATTCTTCGCAGCAGTAAAATTTTAGAACTTGACCGTTTCAAATCCGATTATCGGATTTTCTCGAGATAGATTAGCCATATCATATCAGATAGAATTTGAGTACCTACGTAAAGAGTAAGGCAAGCCAGTTAAAATAATGAGACGAGGAATGGTTAATGCAATATGATTGATTTTTAAATTAATTACAAGATCAGTTGATGCATCAGACGGCGAAAAATACGACAAAGCCTTAGAAAACTTGAAAGCTAACCAAGAACATATCATTAGTCCTTATAATAATCAATTTTCGTTAAATTTACAGCTTATTAGAATTTATGAGAAATCTATTCCAAATGTTTATCCTCAACGACGAGTGAATGTTAAATCCAATTATTGTGCAATTATGAAATAAAATAATAAATGTTAAAGTTAAAGTGTTCTAGTGACTTTCAGTGCACCATTGAATATGTGTAGTATCTAGGTATATGTAGGTATGTCGCAACACCTAAGAAAAACACGCGAACAGACAACAACAGATCCTTTGGAATCGAGTAAATACTAGATTCTAAAGGATCTGTAAATGGTAAATACCATCAATATAGCGGAAATAATAGTAAATAATAATTTTCCATCCAATAACACTTCACTAACAGGTCAATTTATACCGACAAAGACCTAGAAAGTATCTGTAGAAAATGAACATAAAACACTCAATACATTCGAATTTTTATTTTACAATTTTTCAACAATAAAATCCTGACCTGCCCGACCCAGTAACAGCAAAAAAATCGCCCTCTTTTTAGCTGAAAGGCATAGTAAAAAACGTTGTCATCAACCCACATTTTTACAAGCATTGATAATGTCCATAACTAATGAAACTATACTGGAAGAAATAGAGAAAAATAGACTGGAATCAAAATCTTTGATTGAAGCAGTGGAAGTAAGATTAACACCGAAACTCGAAGATTTGAATCGGCAACTCACCTACCTGGAACAACAAAACGAGACTGCAGCAAACAATATCGAAAGATTAGAAAGAAAATCCAAAGAAAATAATATTATTATTTTTGGATTGGAAAATATTCCGGAGGAGATCACAATGGATTACATCAGACAAGAAATAAAAAATATAGTTGATCTAAATATTGTGGCGAGTGATATTAATATTTTTTATCAGTTGGGCAAAACAGATAATCCACCAATCAAAATTGAGTTCACTACATTCTTAAAAAAGGCAGCCGTATTCAAAAACGCTAAAAACTTGGGAGGCACCAACATTTCGATAGCTAATGTCCTAACAATCAAACATCAAAAACATAATATTTTAAGAAAACATATCAAGCTTCTCAGATAAAAAAAGAGAAGAATTATTTCATTAAAGGAAATAAACTACACATGAACGGAAGAAGTTATACACCTGAACAACTGGAAAATCCAGAAGAAACAGAATATTCTAATTTGGAAAAACCACATAGCGCTCCCAGTACACCATCAACGATAAAAATAAGCAAATAAAATACCAAACCCAATACAAAACCACCAGAACAGTCAGCAAAGATCCCGCAAGAAAAAATCAACACCCCAGCGACATTACAGCTACCTGAGAAACCATCAAGAGGTAGGTGACAGAATGTAAACACGTTTGTACAGTGGAAAGTAGTTAAATTGGTTCTTTGTAATGTTCTCAATAAACCTCGATTCATTAAATTTAGACATTCAATCTTTCGTCCTGTCAACTAAATTAATGCATATATATATATTATATATATATATATATATTATATATATATATATATATATATATATATATATATATATATATATATATATATATATTATAATAATTATTATTACAAGTATATGTTTTGTAAGACTCTGCTTAAATATGAATAATTACATTAGAGACTATAAGATTGAAACTATAGAAACAAAAAACCATTTCAAAAGGAATTATGTTTAATTGAGTATTGCAAGCAAACATAAGAAGTATCAATAAAAACTTTGATGATCTGAGAGTTATACTTAGTAGTAATGACTATAAATTCGATTTTATAATACTTAGTGAAACGTGGAACATATATTATGATACATCTCTGTATAATATTCTAGGATATGATATCAAAGGAATATCAAAATTATGGTATAGTTGCTTTCATAAAAAATGAGATCCAATATAAGAATAAAACTATATCATTAGCATAGGAATAAAATTACTACAAATACAACTAAATCTTCACAAAAAAATACTCATAACAATACTTTATAGAGCACCAGCAACAGATGTAAAAATATTCAATACTCAACTAAACGAATATCTAGAAAAATGTCCGAAGAATGTTGATCTCCATGCTTTCACAGGTGACATTAATATCAATATTCTGGACAATCAAGGTTTAGTTCACGAATACCCCAATCAATAATAAATAAACACACACTGCTACCTTACCAGTAAGCTAGCAGAGCACCTGTTCTTTTCTTGTGATATACGTATTTTAATTGCTATAATAATTATATGCTTTTTATGTGATAATTTCTTGCTGCATTTAAAAATTTTGCGCTTTTTCAGTTTAGTTTCAGAGAAATTTGAAAATTAAAAGTTTTGCTACCTAACTTGTAACATACTGAAGCACTGCCTTCGACACCATTCTTAACGTCTGAGTAGTCTAGTAAAAATGTTCGTAAGTATGGTGCAGAAGGATCATGGTTCGATTGCCGCTCTGGGTTGTCTTATTTTCTTCAATGAAATCACTTTTTTACCTCTTTTTGGTTCTATAATTTCTAATTCTAATTTCTTATAAAATATGTCTTTCAGTTTGAAATGGAATTCTTAATAAAATAATAATTTGGAATTTAAGTATGTGTTTGTACCTTGTACCTACTACCTATTGATGAAGGTTGAGATAAATATTTATCTACGAATAATTTGATTTTGTTGCCAATTGAAATTGTAAAATAAATAACATTTAAAAAAATACACAGAAAAGTACGAAATAATAACTCAAAAAGTAGTCCGAAACTGGAAGAGCACAAAATTTTTAATTGCAGTAAGAACTTAGCATATAAAAAGCACATAATTATTATAGAAATTAAAATACGTATATCACAAAAGAACAACTGGTGCTCTGCTAGCTTACTGGTAAGGTAGCAGGTCCAGATTGGGAAAATTATCATTCAGAAATTATCTCACCAACAGAGCATAATGCGGACTTGCTCCATTTGTTGTAAATAGATATGTCACCAAACTCATGGATATTTGGATATGTTACTGTCAAAAATGAGATTAAATATGTTCGCAACATTTCAAGATATTTTGCAGCAGTGACATTTCCCCCAAAAAATATGGTCCCACTATAGTATTGTAACGTGGGTAGTTTATCATGTACTTACTATTATTATTTCTTTTAGTTTGTATTTGTTCTAATTCCTTATTTCCTATAGTTGTTTCATGTATACTTCATTTATTAGTTCTAGAGTTGATAGATTTATTCTCGTACCTTCCAGAAATTATATGTGAGGTACTCTTTGTCACATTATTGTCATTATTATGAGCGTCTAGATAATCATAGAACATTCTCGATGAATATCATATCATAATTCAGATATATAAAGCCTTGATGATCACGAGACGAGTCAGTTTATTGTATTAGTCAATTGGAGACATAATTCGAAAGTAGTTGAAACGCGATAGTCAATGTGACAAGTTGTGACTTTTGTACTACAACAGAAGGCCGTGTACAGAGTGTTTGAAAATAAACCATTGGAAGCAATCTGTGAACTTTTGAGTCTTACGCAAGTGAACTCATCCCCCACTGCATTGATCTTGGCTCTACGTGGTGATGCCCTAGAAATCTTAAATACCCTAACGGGCGGTAAACATTCGCATGAGAGTTTAGTGGATCAACTTGAAATGCGTTATGGTGACCAACATCTACAACAAGTTTACCAAGCACAGTTAAAGAATAAACAACAGAGGTCTGGAGAAACAATGCAGCAATATGAAATTGATGTTGCCCGGCTTGTTCGACTGGCGTATCCTACAGTACCAAGAGACTTTCTTTAACAACAACAAGAATTGAAGATGCCCTTGCTCGTGCTCTTGAATACAAAGCTGCTAAACAGGCGTCCAGAAGTGATCTCAGACTGCGACAGACACGATGGGTCAATTCAATCCACGAGGAGTCGTATGGAAAAGGCAATTCCATTAAACAAGTTATTGAAATGTTACAAAAACTGGATGGATAAACAAATGAACAAAATACTTTGTGTTGGAATTGTGGACAAGAAGGACATATAAAGAAGAATTGTACACAACTTCAAAGTAGCAATTTGCAGGAAAACTCCAGTTAGCCAGTTTTGCGGGGCGACTGATTCATAAAGGATCGAGCTTGGCTGTGAAAGGAAGAATATGCGGTCGGGATTGTAATATTGTTATTGATACTGGTTAATTTTCTACCATTGTGCAAGCTGATGTTATTCCTGCTTGCAAAATTAACCATCCCTATAGAAGTTATATAATAATAATAATAATAATATTTTTTTTCCAATATGCTAGTTGAGCAACGTTAGTCCGCCAATATAAGGTTCTCTTATTACGACGAAAACCGTATCATTGGACATATGGTTCAACAACGTTTGTCTAAGGAGGAATCAAAGTGATAGACAAATATCGATCATTGTTTCTCACAGTTCCTTTCCATGAGATCAATTCCAACAGTTCCTTTGCGAATCATATTATTAATCATAAACATACCTTTGATATCACTAAAGATATAATATTACACCTGTCACCAAAAGGCCGTTTGTTGAATATCTTAGAAATCTTTGAAATCAATTCTAATAACAACAATCCATTAATCATATCTCTTAATGCAAATAGGACGAAATCATCATTTGATTCTACATTCACCTCTAGATATACTAGCCACTTCAATAATAAACCGGAATCTAAGGTACCATTTTATGCACGGATTCGAAAGTTCACAACAGATTTGAATATTACATTCCCAAACGTCCTTTCCGATGACATCAAGCACCCACCACCATGGACTATTAGCATTCCAAAATGCAATGACACCCTCACTCAGTATAACAAATCCAACACCAATACATAAATCATCAAAAACTCACTACTGGAAATTCTTTCCAACGATTATTCAGACTTTCAAACAATTTTCACTGATGCCTCCAAATCCTCAGAAGGAACGGGATGTGCAGTAGTTATAGGTCAAACTGTTGAAAAATATGAACTCTCACCCCTCAGTAGCATCCACACAGCTGAACTCTATGCAATATACCGAGCATTAGTATACTTGAACAACTACAACTATGAGAAATCAGTCATTCTAACGGATTCATTAAGTTTTATTTTATCACTGCGGAGACTATATCCAAAACATCCTATTGAAAAATTAATTAAAGCAGAACTCATCCGCCTCGAAAATTTTTCTAAGATTGTTCACTTCATCTGGATACCATCACACATTGGAATTCATGGTAATGAAGAAGCTGATCGAAACGCGAGAAATGCCGTGACTTGTGGTAGAATTAGTGAGTTTTCGGAGTGCGTAGCCTCGGATTTGAAAGCCTGGTTTAAGAACAAATTATCGACAAAATGGCATAGTGAATGGTGCAACTCAAGATCCAAACTGCGTGAAGTGAAAGGTGACATCCAGCCTTGGAGATCATTACCAAAAGACCGCCATTCTCAAGTAATTCTGACTAGACTTCGACTTGGCCACACCAGAATAACCCATGAATATCTGCTGAAACGAACCGAAGCTCCCAGATGTGATGTATGTGATGTGACTCTAACAGTGAAACATTTTCTCATTGATTGTAAAAAATATACATTATCTAGAAATAAGTATAACTTGCCACAAGACCTTAAGACATTATTAGGAGAAACATGCAATCTACTTAATCTTAAAAATTACATGAAGGATATAGACTTATATCATGAGATATAAAATTGTTAAATTTTGATGTACTTTGTATTTTTTTTGTGAATCTAAGTGAAATATTGTAATTTCGCTAATAACCGGAAGGTGGATGCGACTTTTTTTTCTTAAATAAAAAAAAATATCTCTTAATGAACAAACTAACTTTGATTGTATACAATTCTTTAACATTCTTAACTTTCGAATTTGTTTAAGGATACTTATGCTTCTCCTTAACCTCATTTATTAACTTGTCATTATATTATATTATATAGTTTTTTTCAATTTTCAATCTTTATACGATATTAATTTTATCAATTATTTCCAGTCATTTATAGATGGCACCACGCATGGGTTGATGAGCTATAAATTATGATCTCCAACCAAAATTTTTCTCTTTCACATCGAACTTATTAGCAATCATGTAGTCCACGTCAAGTTAGAATTTAATTTTAATTTTTGGTTTTTAATTTTTAGAATGTAATTTTATTTTATTTTGGGGCACAATGTGAAAGTTAAGTTTTCTTCATAATTTTTATTTTATTTTATCGTCTAATTTTTGGTTCGAGATCAAGTTTATTTTCATCTCCACGTGAGTATCATATTGGCCATTTTTTCTAAGATGTATTTCAACAGTGTCGTGTCATTAATTTGTACAAATTTGTTACAGAACCTTTTAAGATTGATAATGAAACTATATAGTTTCGAAACATGTCTCTTATGGTAATTATAATGTAAACAATATATTGTGGAGAAGACTTTGAGTTTCTTTTTCTACACAATAACAATAATAATCTCGACAGAAACAACATACTGGCCAACGAGCAAAACGGTTGCCGGAAAAACACCAGAGGAAGCAAGGAACTTCTTGTCATCGACTCGATTATCGCCGAACAGGCCGGTACAGACAGCGCAACTTATCTGTGGCCTGGATTGAGTACAAGAAGGCCTTTGACTCAGTCCTACACTCATGGCTGTTAAAAGTACTAGAACTGTATAAAATGCACCCACAAATAGAGGCATTCCTGAAACATATCATGTCCAAATGGCGCACAAAACTACAGATCAACTCAGACACGGTAAGCTACTCGAGTAAGGAAATAAAAATAAGACGAGGAATATTTCAGGGGGATTCATAAAGCCCGTTGTGGTTCTGCTTGGCGCTAAATCCCCTTAGCTACCTGCTCAATCAAGTCGGCTACCCAATTAACCGACAGGAAAACGTATATCTGTCTTTTACACCATTAATGCAGATCAGTTGCAGAGCCAACTTGAAACAGTTAAATCCTTCTCGAACGCCATCCATATGAAGATGGGATTGGAAAAGTGTAGCGTACTGAATGTTAAGAGGGGAAAAATTGCGAAAAAACAAAATATAAATCTGATGGACGGAACTATGATCCCTGCTGTTTAGGCCAACGAATCCTACAAATATTTAGGTATTCAGCAGGGCTTGACTGTGAGACACACTGAGAGCAAAGCTGACCTTCAGGAATGACTTTACCACAAAGTAAGGACTATACTGAAAACCAAACTCAACTCTGGGAATCTATTCAGAGCGCTCAACTCATGGGCAATACCATCTATATCTTACTCATTTGGAATTGTTAAATGGTCTCAGAGATATCTTAAAAGGATGGATACAAAAATAAGAATAATGCTAACACCGTATCGATATCATCACCCAAAGTCAGATAATGCTCGACTTTATATCCCCCGCATCGTACGCTCATTCCTACAGACAACTTAGGATGTCTTGGTAATGTACCCGACACTTAAGTTCTCCCCTACAAGAGGTGAAAAAATAATAATAATAATAATGGATTTTATTGTTCTAAGCTTCAATAATATAATATAGTAGAATATAATTTGAGGTCCAAGAACAAAAGACAGAGTTCGGTTTCATCAGTAAATCGTGTTACCAATGAGACGCGCTCTTCCACTCAACTTGAAACTGCAAATGGAGTGACAATACCCGTCATTGGTACTCACGAGGCGGATATCCAGCTGGGGCAATCAAAAGTCAGACGTAAAGTGTTTGTTGCCGAGATTTTGGACGAAGTTTTATTTGGGCTAGACATCATGAATAAATTTATCTTCAACCTGAACCTCCAAGACCGAATACTCCAAATCAATGAAGAAGAGTTACTCATGTCAACATCTGAATCTAGAATAAAGAAAATTAAGGTAAACAGAACCATTACGATACCTGGATAGTCTGACAATCTCATCAATGTTAAAATAGAAGGTTCTAAGTGCAAGGAGGTACTGGTACTAGAAAGTAATCCAAAATGTCTGCGAAAGGAAATAATTTTAGAAAACGAATTAATAAATCCATCAAGTGAGCATCCAATTAAAGAGAGAGTTTTAAATCTGTCCGAAGAACCTAAAGTTTTAACGAAAAATGAAGTAATTACCTGTGCGGAACCAATAATATCTGTCAAAATCTCAAGCAGTCAAGGGAAAACCTTGTGCCAGAAAGGAAGAGAGCTGAAAGAGAGAATCATTTCTCAACTTCCTAACCAACAGAAGGCGAAATTTGGTAATTTATGGGAGAAATACAAAAAACTATTTTCCAGCGACTTTTGAGATATTGATGGAAAGAGTGCTACGTGGACTCATTGGAAAGAAATGTTTAGTATACCTTGATGATATAATCGTTTTCAGCGAAACATTTGAGGGACACTTGAAAAATCTATAAGAGGTATTCAACGATTCTCACAAGCAAATCTTAAACTTAATCCCGAGAAATGTGCTTTCCTAAGAACTGAGGTGAAGTATTTGGAACACATAATATCCGCAAACGGTGTAAGAACAGATCCGGAAAAGACAGAGGTGGTTCGTAATTGGCCTGTACCAAGGAACAAAATAGAACTACGAAATTTCTTAGGCCTGTACTCATATTACAGACGGTTCATAAAGAATTTTGCTAGTATTGTCCGCCCATTGCATCGACTAACTGAGAACAAAAGACCTTATAATTGGACTGCAGAATGACAGAGAGAAGGAGAATTTATCCTAGATACTGATGCCAGTAAAACAGGAATTGGGTCAATTTTGTCCCAAAGAATAGAAGGGGTGGAGTATGTACTAGCATATTACAGTAAGATTTTATCAAAGGCTGAATAAAATTACTGTGTGACGCAGCAAGAGTTTACTTGCTGTAGTCAAGGCAATAAGACATTTCCATAACTATTTATACGGTCGGACATTTATTTGTTCTACGGACTGATCACGCGTTACTTAAATGGCTGTTAGTTCAAGAGCCCAGAAGGCCAGATAGCGCGCTGGCTCCAACAAGTTCAAGAATATGACTTCAAAATTAAACATCGTCCTGGTATTAACCACGGAAACGCTGATGCACTGTCAAGACGGCCTTGTGAAGATTGTAAAAACTGTTCAAAACAATTTGCCAGAAATTCTTTACTTTGATAAATGGCAAGCCAAACTAGAGTTCGGAAGTACTCAAACAAGACCAACTGGATGATAATGATATTGGACCAATTATGAGGTGGAAAATGGATGGAGCAAGACCTACTTGGCAGGAGATAACAGATTTGTCTCCTGTAATAAAAGGATACTGGTCACATTGGGAATCTTTAATAATTGATGATGACGTTTTGAAAATAAAATGGGAAAGTAATGATGGTAACACAAGTACTACAAGAGATTCATTGTGGAGCATGTGGTGGCCATTTAGGTATCAATAAAACTTTATCGAAGATCAGAGAGAGGTTATACTGGTTAGGAAGTTGTGCTGACGTAGATCCTGCTATACCAGTAAAGGCCCAAATACCAGAACCCGCCACAGTACAACGTGGGTGTCCCATTTGAGCGAATAGCCATCGATATTACGGGGCTATTTCCAATAAGCAGCGCTGGAAATATCTCTTGGTCATCATGGATTATTTCAGTAAATGGCCAGAAGTAGTCGCAATTCCTAATCAAGAGGCAAAAACAGTGGCCGATGCCCTAATTGAAAATTGGAAAAGTCGGTTTGGTGTGCCGTTAGAGATTCATTCGGACCAAGGTCGAAATTTTGAGTCGAAAATCTTTCAGAGTGTGTGTAACCTAATGGGGATTAAGAAAACTTGTACAACTCCACTGCATCCACAATACTATGGAATGGTAGAGAGATTTAACAGAACACTAAGAAATTATTTGAGGTCAGCAATCAACGAACACCAAACAAACTGGGATAAGTGTATACCGCTCTTCCTACTGGCCTACAGATCTTCCACTCATGAATCGACCAAAGAATCCCCAGCTGGCATTGTGCTTGGTAGAAATCTGAAACTTCCGTCTGACATCTGTAGATGCCTACATCCAGAGTTTGAGGCGAAGACTCGGGGAAATACACAATATTTTTAGAAAACAGTTGAAGAAGTCTAGTGATGGAATGAAGGCCCGATACAATATTCGCGCAGAAACGGTACTATTTAAAACTGGTGATAAAGTGTGGTTGTACAATCCACAAAGGCGAAAGGGTCGTTCACCAAAGTATGACAAACAACGGGAGGGACCATATACCGTTATGAAGAGAATAAACGACGTGGTATATAGAATTCAGAAGTCCCCACGCAGTAAAATGAAAATGGTTCATATCGACAGACTTTCACCGTACAAAGGGACTGAGCTGACGTTTGATCAGGACGATAAAAGCTAAAAAGGGGGCAGTGTAACCTGGGTAGTTTATCATGTACTAACTACTATTATTTCTTTTAGTTTGTATTTGTTCTAATTCCTTATTTCCTGTAGTTGTTTTATTTATTAACTAACTAGAGTTGATAGATTTATTCTCGTACCTTCCAGAAATTATATGTGAGGTACACTTTGTCACATTATTATCAGTTTGACAAACTTCTGGAAGCTTATTTTGAGCGTCTAGATAATCATAGAACATTCTCGATGAATGTCATATCATAATTCAGATATATAAAGCCGTGGCGATCACGAGACGAGTCAGTTTATTGTATCAGTCAATTGGAGACATAAGTCAAAAGTTGTTGAAACGCGATAGTCAAAGTGACAAGTTGTGACTTTTGTACTACAACAGAAGGCCATATACAAACTGTTTGAAAATAAACCATTGGAAACAATCTGCGAACTTTTGAGTCTTGCGCAAGGGAACTCACTCCACAACGTTTAGCACAGGGTTAAACGTTACAGTATTCTTTATAATCCCTGCCCAAACATTTACTTTCTGTGGATACTGGTATGGACTTCTATCATTTAGTTTGGGTTTCAGTTGCCCAATATTTACAATTTTGTTTCAAAGCCATTATTTTCGTTACATATTCTCTGAATTGTGTCACAAAACTCTAGGCGTTGTCAAAATCATTTTGATTTAGAGCATGGCCAGTTTAATTTTATAAAGATATAATTTGGCTTTCCTTAATACTTTGTGGACAGCCCCACCGTAAATCTTACTATTGTGGGATAACGTTGTGATTGAAGAATGAGGATTTTCATCAACTTCTAATAAAATTTCAGTTGGGTATCTTCAGAGACGACCGGTCTGGCACTTTTATATTTATCCCTGACATGCCCTATTTCATTGAATTTACCCTTTATTTTACTCAGTGTGGACTTCTTTCTGGATATTTTTCACTGAAAATGTTACATACTTCTTCCATATTCCTGTTACGATCACCATATCCTAATATCATAAAAAAATCTATTCGTTCTTTTTCTGATAAGTGATTCATAGTATCTGAAGTTGTACTACCTCAGAATTTATTAAATTGAACAATCAGAAATCAATGTTTATCTTAAAAGTGTAATCATACAGGGTGGCTAAACGAAAACGAAACGGTGGCCATGTCGGGCTCGTAAAGATTTTAAACAGAAAACGCTCGGACACATCAATTTAGATTACCATGGGGAAACATTTTCAGAGTATACCACCCCTATCTGGCATCCCTTAGCCAGGGTGGAACTAACCTCAAAAATTGTAAATGGAATAGTGGGTCGAGTTATACTTTGTTTGAAAGGTCTTTCGATTCTCTTTACGGCTATACCTAGCTTAAAGGATTTTATTTCAGCGGTTCTCAAACTATTGACTATTTTAACATTTTACAGTTTTTTGGAAATCGCAATTCTTTGTCAAACATTACTTTACAGAAGGCTCATGTAGTATTTATAAACAAATGGTTTATTGAAGCCAGAACAGATTGGTTTTCGAAAAAATAGTCCAGTGACAACCTGATTGATCTAGATTCGGAAATTCACAAAAACTTTGCAAACGGACGGGACTATTTAGCTGTTTTCTTCGCCATAACTAGAGCATACGACACAACCTGACGGTATAATATCACTAAAACACGGTATAATTGAAGAATTATACTAAAGTTCACAGACAACTTCTACTTACAGAAATCATTAGATAATATCATAACACATCTGGTCAAAATCTACAGACTTCAATTATCCTTACAAAAGCCAAAATGCATTTTTTTTAGAAAACACATAATACAAACTCCAGAATTAAAACTTGACGAGTCTCAGCTGGAATATGTTGAAAACATTAAATTTCTTGTTCCTAGGATGATATTTGATCGAAAACTGAACTGGAAAGCTCATATCAAAAACTTGAAGACATCCTTCCAAACAGCATTTAACCTGATGAGAACCCTAATAGAACAAAAATAGGAGAGCAGAGTATGTTTCTCTAATGTGATTTTATAAGGCTATAATAGGTTCGAAACTGAACTGTGGTTCTATAGTCAATTCCTCACCCAAAAAGTCAGCACTTCGAGAACTCGATATCATAATACGGCTATCTGAATCGCCGCTGAGGCATTCTGCACAAACCACATTGCAAGTCTCCTCTGTGAAACTGAGGAGCCTTCATTATATCGAATAAGATAATATGCAGTTGCCACAAATCAGCAAATTCCAGTATATCACAATATTTTCTCGAACCAGTGCAAACAGATATATATCCAGAAAAAATGATAGATCCTCCTTTTTATGAACGATTGAACAGAAATTTATTTGAACTCCAAACACCCCCCACCCTAGATAACGATAATACCTGAATGCGACATCAGCCTCTCGAGATTCAATAAACATGAAGCTAACACCACCATGTATATATATTTTATCTATGCACCATGTTAAGACAAAACTTCAACCACATACTGCAGAGTAACTTTCAAGACTCAATCCAAATCTATACTTTATCTATATCTATGTTAGGACTGGAAATGAGATATATTACAAAAATATTTTTTAATTTTTATACAGGATATTTTAAAGGAAGAAAAACAATTCAGTTCTGTTTTTTAAAACTGCAACTCCATTCTTGGTACAGTTTTAGATTTGCAACTTACGTGTAGATATAACTCATGAACTCATCCAGTTTCTCAGATCTTTCTGCAATAGTTTTTAACATATGTCAATTTATGTGTCAAAAAAGCTTCGTGTATAGACCCAAAAAAATCATAATTTCAAAACCATTGAAGAAAATTAAACCAATTTCTTTTCAGTGGATTCCTTAAGCTTTGGAGCATTTTTTGAAATGTAGACAAGCATGAGCTTGTCGACCATGAGGTCGATTTTCCCTCACCTACAAGGAGGATTGTATAGTGCTTAAAAAATCTGTTTTCTGATGAAGCAACTATTATGCAATCGAAAAACCTCATTGATCACCAACAGCGATGGTCACTTGATTTTTGGGGAGGAATGATTGGAGATCACATTATTGGACCCTACTTTTGAATGCTAGAATAAGTGGATTTAAACACCAGAAGGACCATGTGGTTGCAGCATGATGGTGTTCTAGTACATAACCATAGGATAGTGGGTGAGTTTCTAGACCACTCTTATCCCAATCGTTGGATTGGTAGAAGAGATACTAAACCTCAGCGCGCGATCCCCAGACCTTACTACAATGGATTTTTTTCTTTGTGGTTATGTGAAGGAAAGGGTTTTCATGGATCGTTCAACAACCGCAGATAATATGAAAAACAGAATCAGGGTGTCCTTACGTTCAATTTATGCAGCAATTATGGTGACCTGTTTGAGCATTTATAAATAACCTTTTTTACATTCTTCACTGTTAAAAATCGTTTCCTGTTATTGTAACCTCTGTATGTACTCATGTTTGTCATCAAATTTCATTTTGTCAAAATATCATTTTGAGAATGTATTGATGTGTCAGATCTTATAAGAATGGCCTACAAAAATCCTTCTGTGAAGAAATATTTTGCATTAAATATGTAAAATTTCACAAATTATACCTTACAAACCATATATCGACAAAAAGCTTTGTATAAAAACAAAGCAATGATGCAAAATAATCGTATCATAATGAATATTCTTATTTTGCAAACAAAACTTGTGAATTATAGAAATTAACGGCTTTAAGGCTTTAAGAAACTGCTATTTAATAATGCAATAAAACATAGGGTGTTGCGTGAAAAAAAAAATAGTTACTGCCATTATTATTATGTCATTTTAAAATAATCTTAGTAGGTGACGGGAAATCGATCCTGAGCTCGTCTTTATTTCAAAAAATGCCCCAAAGCTTACTGACTCGACTGGAAAGAAATTGGTTTAATTATCTTATCTTTAATGGTTCTGAAATTATGATTTTTTGTGGATCTATACACGAAGGTTTTTTGACACATAAATTGACATAAGTCAAAAACTATGACAGAGTGCCTACAAGTTAGTTTAAAATCTAAAATTGTACCAAGAAGGGGGGGTTGCCAGTAAAAAAAAAAACAGAATTAAATAGCTTTTCTTTTCTTCTTGCTTCCCTGTGAACCGGATGGGCATGTCTTGTATTTATATTGTAACGTGGATCGGTTTATTTCTTTTAGTATGTATTTGTTCTATTTCCTTATTTGCTATAGTTGTCTCAAGTATATGTCATTAATTAGTTCTAGAGTTAGCAGATTTATTCTCGATCCTTCCAGAAACTACCAGGCTGTTCTAAAATTCAAAACATTAGCCTTGCCAGGGTTAAAATGGCCGTCGAAAATTGACAGATATATGGACTTAATATAGGAATATGACATTGACTGATGACATAATTTAAGCCTGGCCAGGCTAATGTTTTGTATTTAGGAACACACTGTATATGTGAGGTAAAGTTTGTCACAGTATTGTAAGTTTGACAAGCCTCTAGAACATTATAATGTGCATCTAGATAATCGTAGAACATTCTCGATAAATTTCATGTCAAGATTCAGACGTGTCGATCACGGACACAGTCAGTCTTATAAAGTCATCAGTATTATTGGGTCAGATGTTAATAGTAATTCAGTCGGTGAAGACAGTGACAGTTTAGATTGTCAAGGTGACAAGTGGTGACAGTTGTACTACAACAGAAGGTCGTGTACAGAGTGTGGAAAATAAACCATTGGAAGCAATCTGCGAATTTTGGAGTATTAAGCAAGAGAGCTCCCCCACAACGTTTAGCACAGGGTTAAACGTTACAATATTCATAGCAGGTCTATTTTGATAAAATCTTTTTTTGATTTTGCAAGAAATTGTTAATTTTTGCTTGTAAACAATTAGACATGCAAAACAAACTATCATTTAAACGAAATTCTAGTTCTTTTTCTTTAATCATTGTTCTGTTTACGGTTTAAGCCGTAATTAATGCTAAAAAAGTAATGTTTTTTAGAATCATTTGTAAAATTCATCATAATAATATTTTCTTTTATTTTTTTTTAAATAAATGATTATCAAAGTGGAGCGATGATCTCAACCTACATACTGATGTAATGTGGTGAGGGAGCTCAACTTGGTACTATAATAATATCGAGATAGAAGCACAACAAGCGTTTTGTTGACCAAATGTCAAATTACTGATACATGTTTGGTGTGTTATTTGTAAGTTTGGCTATTGTTTCAATTTGTTAAACAAAACAATTGTTGTATTTTGTATCTCGAAATCATCATAAGTTTTATAAAATGTGTACCTACTGGAAAGAATGCGGCAATAAAACTTTCGAGGGGAATACTTGTGCTGCTTGCTAAGTTATTGTCTTGAATATATGAATATGAAAATAACATTTATTTCGATTGCTTGCAAGATTATTAGAAAATACATATTTTTAAATCGGTTCACTTGCAATGTATTTATATACAGGGTGTTCATTAAGAATGCACATGGTGGCCAAATACGAGTATATATTTCGGAAACACCATGAACCGACTACTCTACACGAAGTTGAAAAATTTATATTTTTAATTTTCTGTTAATATAGATCGTTTATGAACAATTGTAACGCATTTGTTTTTTTATGTGACTCGATATTTAATGAGTTATTAGATTGTTAAATAGTTAACACCGATTAGCCAATACGTCTTGGAAGTAGACCTTTGCATTCTCTATTTTTTACTAAATTTATCAGAAATCGTTTGTGAAACACAAATATAATAATGAAATCGTTTGTGAATCTCTATTGTTTTAGAAAAATCCAAGTTTTAAATCATAAATAAATAAAATTTGTGCATGGAACGTCACAATACAATGTAATATTAATTCTATTGGTGCTGGTACTTTTGAAGTTATGGAGTTGTAGTTAGATATGAGACTTTTGGCAACAACTTCAAATATCAGCACCAACAGAACTAATATTATTTTGTATTGTGACTTGTGACTTTCCATACAAAACTTATATTTAATGACGATTTAACAGTGATGTCTTGTTAGTTGCATACACAAATTTTGAAATGAATTAAGATTTTTCTAGAAAGATATTAACTGAACAATTGAATTTTTCTAGACCAATAGAGAGTCGCAAGTGATTTCATTATTATGTATTTCACAAGCGATTTCTGATAAATTGAATAAAAAATAGAAAATGTAAGGTCTATTTTCAAGACCTGTTGGCTAATCGGTGTTAACTATTTAACAATCTAATAACTCATTAATTATTGAGTAACGAAAGTAAACAAAGTGAACTAAGTGATTTCAGGTTAGCGGTTGAAAATGGAATTCAAATCCCAAATACGTGGTAAAGTTTTATCTGGACAAGACAGGGAAATTGTGGCAAATGGTATACATTTTATGCAGCGAGAATTATGTGACGGAGTTTTTGTGGCTGGTGCTTTAGTGAAACCTGTAAATAATAAAATACCTATAAAAAATTTAAATGTTCGGGAAGACGAAATAAAATTTAAAAAATTTAAAGCAAAAATCGAAATTAGCGATTTTGAAATGTTGCAATTTAGTAGTAATTCAGAAACATCTGTTGAGAGAGCAGATATAGTTTTAAATTTATTGAACATAGAAAATTTGAGTAAAGAAGAATCTTATTCTTTACAACCAGTGTGCTCAAAATACGCTGATGTTTTTCCTATAGATATTGACCCACTATCCGTGTCAAATAGTTACAAGCAAAACATACAATTATTGCAAAAATCAGCAAAGCCCGTGTATGTGAAACCTTATATACCACATGCACAGAAAGAGGAAATACATAAGCAAGTAGAACAGTTGATTAAGAGTGGTATAATTGAAGAAGCGAAATCACAATGGTCTTCCCCTCTTTTGATCGTACCGAAAAAAACAGATAGAGATGGAGTTAAAAAAATTCGAGTTGTTATTGATTATAGATTACTTAATAAGCTATGCTACCACAGATGGTGGTACGGCGGTGACATGAAGTTAGATGACCCACAATACAATGTCCGCCTCTCTCTCTCTCTCAAAGTTTACGTCATACTTTCTCTCTCGCACTTACTGTGTGCCCTATCTTTGTATTAGAACCCCCTTGCAAAGATTAGGTGTTTCTAATCTTTGCCCCTTGTATATCTACTGATAGAGCATGACAAATTTCCCTGCGTAACAGAAATTTTGGATTCTCTTTCTCAATCGGTCGTATTCAGTCATCTCGATTTATTTCAAGGTTATTACCTGATTGAGTTAGAAGAAAATAGTCGCTAACAGTATATACTCCAGAAAGAGAGCAATATCAAATGAAAAAAAAAGTTTTTCACGAGCAATGACTACGTCAGGACTCAGTTATGAAAGTTGTTTCGTTTGGATGATTTAATTGTGTTTGTAAATAATTTATCAAATCATAACAAAAATTTAACTCAATGGTTAAGAGATGTTAATTTAAAACTAAATCCAAAAGAATGTCAGTTTTTTTAAAGAAATTTTGTATTTTGGTCATGTAATTTCTGCAGAAGGTTAATCCCCTGGTCCTGAAAAAAATATTTCAATTCAAAATTATCCACTTTCAACAGACTCAAATGAACCGAAAATATCCATCTTGAAAACAGACGCATCCGGTTATGCTCTTGGGGCAGTTCTTTTAAATGGCGATGACAGATCTAGAGCATTTGCTAGTCGTTCGTTAAATAAAGCTGAGAAAAATTACTATACAATAGAAAAAGAATTACTAGCGATTGTTTGGACACTTAACATTTTAGGTCATATTTGTACGAGAGAAAATTGAAAATTTTTACGGACCATATACCACTAGACTAGTTTATCTTTTTGGAATGAGAAACCCATCTAATCGACTCACAAAATTTCGCCTGATTCTTGAACAATATGATTTTACTGTAGAATATATAAGAGGTAGAGATAACGTGGGTGCAGATGCACTTTCGCGAATCGTAATGACATCTAATGAATTAAAAGATATGTGTCATACTGTAAATAACACAATAACTCGTACTCAGAGCAAATTTAACAAAATCTTTAAAAAGCAAAAAGACATATTTTATAATGGTATTAATATTACATATAGTAAGTCTGCGCTGACGATTTTCTCAAAATGGGAACCTCGATCAACGTTAGCAGTAGGATACATGCGACAATCACTTATCTATGGTAGTAGGTGCATCGCCGAGAGACCTGAAAACATTTGTTTGAAAAATGCTATTCCGGAATTAGTTATAATAGGGTCGTTAAATGCATAGAATATTTTATGTTTTATTTGTTTTAAACAATACAGTTTATACCGCAAACAAGCAATTCACCATTAAAATTATATTCAGACATATTTTAATTATCGAAATGTTAATTTCAATTTGTCCACGTATTTAAAACCGAGATGAAATTCCCGCTTAAAAAGTCACACTTCCCGGCACCAATCATGAACAAGTAGTTTGTTCGGGTGCGTTGTCCGTGACATCCAGGTCCATCTGAGAGAGAGGGATATACATGTTATGGCAGATATTTGATGTTTGTGTTGTTTGGTCAGTTTCAGTTTTGTATTTCGTTTTCCTTTGTGGAAAAAAGAGAAAAGACAATAATGTTGTAATATCGGGTTTAAAAATAGATACGGAAGATACAAATATTCTGAAAGAGGCAATAAAAAGTCTGTTTGAGCAAAAAATGAACATAACAGTAAAGCCAAAGCAAGCATGGAAATTGGGAGAGAAAACTTGGCTAATAGAATTAAATTTAGAAGAAGAAAAGGTAGTAATGGAAAATAAAAGGAAATTAAGAGAAATACCTAACGATAAAATTTTTATAAACGATGATCTAACCAGAAAGGAAATGGAAATTAGGAAAGCGATCAGAGAAAAAGCTCAAGGAGAAAAGAGTAACGGCAACGACGTTAAGATACGTTATAGAAAACTAACGGTAAACGGTAAAGAATGGGGGTGGAATCGGGAAAAGGAAGCACTAGAAGAACAGGGAACAAAAAACTAGGAGGCGGAAGAGAAGGGAAACTAAACTTGACGAACCAGGCAAAAATAACGGACACGACGAAGAAAAAGAGAAAACAACCTGTAACAGCACTAAATATACAAAAGAAAAAATATGTCAGTCACGGAAAGCTAAGAGAAACAATGGACAAAAAAGCGAAGACTATGAGGAAAATGGGGACATGAAATGTGAGAGGTATGTACGAAAAAGGGGGACTTATAAACCTGACACAGCAAGCGGGAAGGTACCAACTGGAATTAATAGCGATACAGGAAACGCACATAAAAGAAACAGATATAACAGAGAGTGATGGTTATAGAAGAAAAAGATGAATTTAACGAACTATTGGAGGAGACATATAATAAATTAAGCAGAAGAACAGTACGAATAGTATTAGGTGACATAAACGCAAAAGTAGGAAAAGAAGAAATGTATAAATATATAACAGGTGGACAGAGTAAACATACTGAGAGTAATGATAATGGCAGAAGAATAATAGAATTTGCGGAAGAAAAACAAATGAAAATAATGAGCACACATTTCAAGAGAAAAGATATTTACAAAGGGACATGGGTCTCCCCGGATGGACGTTATGTGAACCAGACTGATCATGTATTAGTAGAAAAGGAATATTGTACTATTATAAAAAATGTGAAGTCAGCCAGAGGTGCAGATATGAATTCGGACCACTACTTGGTACAAATAAATCTCGGAATAGAATCGCCACAGAAGAAACGAGCCCAGAAAAGGAAAGGTAGGAAAATACATGATATGGGAAAATTGAAAGATGAAGAGATACGACGTAGATATGTAAACAACATCGAAGACAAATGTAATGAATGGAGTGAAACAGGGAGACAAGATATAAACAAAATGTGGCAAGAAATAGAAAGGACAATCCAAAAAGCTACGGAAGAAACGGTACCAATACTTGAGAAACAGAGAAAAAAATCTTGGTGGGACGATGAATGCAAACAAGAGGTAGAGAAACGAAGCAGGTTAAGAAAGTTAGCAATACAAACAAAGAAAGAAAAAGACAAAAGAGCTTATGAACAACAGAGGAGGAAAGTAAAGAGCACCCTAAGACTTAAAACAAGAAATTATAACGAAGAGAAAATAAAAAGAACAGAAGAATATTACAACAGAAAAGAGATCCGTAATTTTCACAGAGAAGTGAAAAGAGTAAAACAAGGGGATAAGTGTCTAACTATCACATATACTCGTAAAATCAATTACATATATAATACCTATACAATTAACAATCAACCACTACGAAGAAGAAACAAATGCAAAGATCTTGGAGTTAACTTTCAAACAAACATGAAATTTAATGACCATTATCATTATGTCGTAAATAAAGGGTATCGAGCATTGGGTTTTATTATAAGAAACACAAAATATATTAAAAATACTGACACAATAGTAAGATTATATAACGCACTGGTCAGATCTCACCTTGAATACGCGTCCGTGGTCTGGTCGCCGGATACAGTTAATAACATTGATCTCCTCGAGAAGGTTCAAAAGCGGTTTTTGAGGTACCTTTTCTTTAGAAAGAATAATCTTTACCAATACCTCATATCTTACAAAAATATGGTAACTAAGTTTAACATTCAAAGTTTGGAAATATGCCGGATGATGCACTCAGTGTTGTTTATGTATTTTATAGTCAACAACATTAAATATAAGTCATGCAATTTTGTTAATAGCATACACTTTCATGTTCCTAAGGTTGGTTTGAGAATACGAAATCCAGATCTGTTTCATTGTGATGTGTCAAAAATTTCTCCGATGACCTTAATGCAACAACAATGCAATATATTAATTATGAAGTATAATATTGACATATTCAACATAGATGTTAACAGATTAAAGCTTTATTTTTCTCTATACTAATACAATGTTCAGTCGTTAGATTTAGTAGTAGTAGTATTTAGTGTAACTTAGGTAGATACTGTGGTTGCAGTTTTAGTTTTAGTCTTAGTAGTTTCAGTCTCTTACTTGTTGTTATCAATTTAATTGATGTTTGTAAGACGTACCATAAAATAAATAAAAAATAAATAAAAGTGGAATCAAGTTCATTAGATATAAAGAAAAGAACCTAATAGGAGAGGACAATAAGATGGGAGAAAGGTGGAGAGTATTTTTGTGAAATCCTTAATAACGTAGAAGAAAATGAAGAAGAAGAACAACAAATCAGGGGAACTGCAGAAATTATGGAACAGTTAATAGAAGAACCTACGAAACAAGAAATAATTGAAATAATAGAAAAACAAAAAAACAACAAAAGCCAAGGAAGAAATGGAATAACAGCAGAGAACATTAAGTTCGGAGGCCAATTACTCAGTCAAAAAATAAACGAACTGATCATACAGGTGTGGAGACAAGAAATTCTACCAAAGAGCTGGGAGAAAGCTATTATTTCACCAATTTTCAAAGGGGGGATGCAACTGAATGTAATAACTACAGAGGAATATCTTTATTAGACAAAACATACAAAGTACTTGCAACAATTCTCAAGATTAGACTAGAAGATTATATAGAACCGCAACTAGGCGATTACCAAGCGGGCTTCAGAAAGGAAGATCAACTATAGATCAAGTGTTCATGATGAAAGAAATCATAACAACTTGCTATGAATACAAAATACCATCGGTAGTAGTCTTCATCGACTTCAGGAAAGCGTACGACTCTATTAAATGAAGCAAAATTTACCAAGTAATGGAAGAACTCGATGTTCCCCAAAAACTGATCAGATTAACCAAAATAACCTTAAGGAAAACCTCAAGCAGAGTGAGAGTAAAAGACGAATTGTCAGACGAATTTGAAGTCACAATAGGAGTTAGACAAAGAGACCCCTTGTCAACACTGCTATTTAATATGATATTAGAATGGGTGGTAAGACAAAGTCAATTGAACGGGCAATATAATGTCTAAAAGTCACCAACTGATAGCTTACGCAGACGATGTAGCCGTCATTGCACGGAATATGAAAGAAGCAAAAAACGTGACACGAAAAGTAATACTAGCTTCGAAAGAAATGGGACTTGAAGTAAATGTTAAAAAAAAGCAAAGTTTTAAAAATAGCAGCGACCGAAACAGAAGAGATGGAAATAAATGACCAGGGAACAAGGATAAGGCTGCAAGAAGTAAAAGAATATATTTATCTGAGAACAATGATAACTAACAAAATAGAGGAAGAGAAAGAAATGAGCTACAGAATAAAGAAAGCTAATAGGTGTGCAGGAGCCGCAAATCACCTATTACTAAACCATACTAAGACCAACTCTTTTATATGGATCTGAAACCTGGATTTTAAATAAAAATTTAAAAGAGAATATTCAAAGATGGGAAAGGAAAATACTACGAAGAATCTTTGGTGGTAAAAAGACGGTGGAAGGGTACATAAGAAGAACAAATAGGGAAGTCTTTGAGTTATATGGAGAACAGGATATAGTAGAAACAGTTAAAACAAGAAGATTGCAATGGTTAGGACATATAGAAAGGATGAATGGGGATCGTACAGTAAAACAAACAGCGTGGAAATATATAGATGGGAGAAGAAGGGGAAAACCAAGAAGAAGATGGCGGGAAGCAGTACGAGAGGATATTAGAGAGAGAAATATCACAAACTGGAAGGAGATAGCAAAGGACAAAAAACAGTGGAACAAACTAACCAAGCTCAGGGCCTAAATGGCCTGTTTGTAAGCTTTCTATATATATTGTGCAAAACACCGGAATTAAGGTAAAATGGAAGAAAATTTTGTGAAAGGATCATCAGAGAACTTACCAAAAAAATATTTATGGTAGCTACACCGACAAAATCTAGAGTCAGAAGTTTTAAAAGAAATTGAGGAAAATAAATCATTGAAGATCGTGCCGTCTGAATTGATATTGAAAAGGAAGTACCCAATATTTAAAGCTTCTCCAGATGGCATCTCAAAAGATTATGTTATAGAAGTGAAATGGCCAAGCAAAAAAGAAACTGTTAATCGTTTTGTGGGCAAAGGTGTTATAAAAGAAAAATATAATGCACAGATTCAAATGCAAATATTTTTTGGGGCTGTTTTGAAAGGAAGATAGAATTGTCTGCATATGAAGTAGTTTTTAATAAAGAAAATTGCGCTGATCTTTTAGAACTATATAAAACATTATGGTAATCTTAGTACTAGTAAAAATCTGTTATATATATATATATATATATATATATATATATATATATATATATATATATATTTATGTTGACAATAATTAGGTATGTATAGTTACTTTTTACTATTTGTTATTTATTTTTTAGTTTTATTCAAATCAGTAAACAACTAAAGAATATTTAATTTGAGTTTTGTTTCACAGAGAAATATTTATTATTTATTTATTAGAAAATGTTTTTTAAGTTTTTATTTTTTTTATTTATACATAGTGGGATAGTAGGGCTACTGGCGAACGACCCACTACAAAAAATGTAACGCGCCGTAGCACTACCTACAGGGGTGGTGTGGAAAAGTGCAAGTTGTATTTTTCTAGTTAGCAGGTATAGAGTGGACCTCCTCTGCAACAAATATCACAAGCCGCCACTGTTTCACAACGTATTACTAATTGTCACTGTCACAATGATTAATACATAAAATCTGCCAATAGAAGATGAGTGGGAATTGTGACATCACGGGGCGCTAAAACGCACACGTTTTGAACCAATTTAATTTTGAGTTTTGAGTGTATTTGAACTTTTTTTTTTCTTTTATATAATTAAAATTTGGAAAAAACAAAAAACACGGGTCAATTTTTTTTAATAAGGTTTCAGATCATCAATAAAGAAAATATATGCAATGACCGAATTAAAAAGAAGGAAAATACGTCATTAATTAAATCAATTGCAAGTAGATATAATAAATATTTGTTAAATTCAGGCATAAAAATATCTATCATAAAAGCCAATGAGCATATCACTCATAAATATACACAACGAATAATTATTAATGATTTTCACATATTGCCGACGGGTGTATGGAATAAATCGTACAAGTAATAACATCAAAAAGTATTACTACTGGTCAAGTTTAAAGAAAGATGTTGAAGGTTTTATAAAACGCTGTAACCATTGCTATAGGTATAAACATTCAAAACAAAACACAGAACCTTCAACAATAACCCATAGACCTTATAAATCAAAGGTCTATGCAATAACCACAACTGCTTCACGTGCTTTACAAAAAATTTATCTAGATTTAGTAGGTCCAGTAGAGACTGACCTCGATGAAAACAGATACATTCTAACCTAACTCTTCAATGCGAGCTAAGTAAATTAGTGGAATGTTACCCAATAATTAACAAAGAGGCAAAAACTGTATCGCGAGCTTTTGCTGAAAATTGTATTCTTCTTTATGGAATACCAGACGAAATAGTTTCAGATCAAGGAACAGAATTCATAGCAACAGTTTTAAATGAAGTTTGTGAAATTTTACAAATCAAAAAATTGTCATCAACTGCCTACCATCATCAAACATTGGGATCTGTGGAAAATTCACATTCAAATAAATGTTTAGGTGCATAACTACGTATGCAAATATCAAAAAATGTAGGTAATTGGAGCTCTTGGGTACCATTTTGGTGCTTCTGAAACTAAGTACACTCCTTTTAAGCTTGTATTTGGTAGATTAAGTCGAATTCCCTCTAATTTGTCCACACTGAGTATTGATTATATATTTATGAGAGTTATCCTTTGGAACTCAAATACAGGTTGCAGCAGGCATCTAAAGCGCGCAATAATTTAGTTGCATCTAAAATTAAGAAAAAAGGGACCGGTATGTTGTGTTAAGTGATAAATCGCCAAACTTAGTGATTCAGGTAGACAATAAACCAGTAACAATGCATAAAAACAGAGTGAAGCCTTATTTTAAACAAAAGTGATTAGTGTGTCGAAAATTATTATTTAGGATATGTATCTTCAATTGTAAAATATTCAATGATTATTATTATTAAGAAAAGAAAAAGTAATCTTTTGTAATACATAGATTACTTTTTCTTTTTTTCCCGATGTATGGTGTAGTGTATAGAGTTCATTATACCTAATAGCGTAATCAGATTTCATAACATTTAGATAAGCACTTCTTTTATAGGTCACCAACACAGTGCCGATGTAAGCTAAATTACTGTCTTTAAGTTGTATAGTTTTAAGGTATATAGAAATGATCGATGTGTGATCGGAATGGGTTGTATCATATAACCTGTAGCGATGCTATTAAATAAACTACCATATAGTTAAGTTACAATAAGAGTTATTTTACTTAGAGCGCTATATAGATGAGTAATTTCGCCGTTCGCCATTGTGTGTCCTGACTATCACTTCAGTTGTATAGGTTGAGAGCTTGTTTACGTATCTTTACGTGGATAACCTATACCACTGACGTGACAGTTGGTGACAGTCAGGACACACAATGGCGGGCGGCGATAATACTCATCTATACAGTGCTCTAGTTTTAATGGAACACCTCACCCATCACATGGCTGATGGTGTCCATTTCTTCCACCATCGGATTAATATTGATGGGGTCTGTGTTGGATGGGAGCGGCTCTCCTCCTTTGGTAGGTTTTTTCTTTCGTTGGTTTTTGGTTTTATATTGTTTCCACGAGTATGGGAGGTCTTCGGTGCCCTCTGCACAGAGCCAAGGCTACTTACTAACGAGATTCTGCCCATTTT
The DNA here is from genome assembly GCA_958507055.1 of Crioceris asparagi. Taxonomy (NCBI): domain Eukaryota; kingdom Metazoa; phylum Arthropoda; class Insecta; order Coleoptera; family Chrysomelidae; genus Crioceris; species Crioceris asparagi. The sequence continues at coordinate 56,767,492 of OY293826.1, read as the reverse complement.
CTCGGAGGCCCCATTAATGACGGTGCTATCCCACCGCCAAGCACCCACGGCACGGGTCGCGTAACACCTTGGATTGGATTTATTAAGGATATGGGAGTGGATGAATAAGAGATATTGATAGGTAGAGGGTTTGGACTTGATTTCCTCCAAAATAAGGGTGGCAGAAGGAACATTAAGTGCTTCGCGTGGGCAGGATTGCCTAGTCCTGAAATAAACCGATCTTCCACCGGGATTATGGAAGATGGCATACTCGCTACTCCTAGTAGTTTTCTCTTGACATTGTTTATTCAGAAATTGGAATAATCACACTATTTTAATTCACACCTGATGACATTGCGGAACTTATAATATTTTCTAAATCATCTTCTTCTTGTACATACTCCAATACTTCCTGTGGTATGGTTGATGTTGCAAGTCCTAGTTTTAAAGTTAGGTTAGGTTAGGTTAGGTTAGGTTAGGTTAGGTCTTGATAGACCATTATGAATTTAAAATCAGTGTCTGAATGCAATTGGTAGTCGATTAAATCCACTTGGCATCTCAAATCTAAATCTTTAAACAGTAATGGCTTAACTACGATGCTCTTTCTCTCACTTTTCAATTTTTTTAAACAAGGTATAAGTACATATCGATAAGTAGGTACTGCATGACGTCTTTGTACGTGATATTTTTGTATTTTCTGCGCAATACTTTTACCATTCGATCGCTCCCACCATGGCCGATTGATATGCAAAATATTAAAAAGTCCTCTTCGTGAACAGAATAAACAATATCTGCGTTTTCTTTCATAGGCACTATAAGCAGAGACAACCACATAACATTTTAGGTGTTATGTGGAGACAACCATGTTTCTCAACTTCCGCCACCACTATTGCATCGAAACGTTTCAAAAGTTTATAATCAGAAGGTTCTCCGGTCAGCTTCTCTTTAGCGCACTTTACTTTGTTTATGATTTCACCGCATTTATTTATCGAAAAATGAAAACTATTTTCTTTTATTTTCTGGAATAAAACTTTGCTTTTGTAACTTATCTAGCAAATCGCGCGTGAATCGCAAAACGCTTGGCGAGCTTTCCCTACTTGACAGCAGATAGTGCTAGTATTCACTTGGGACAGAGCAGTACATACAGTACATTTGAAATATCTGTTCCGTACATTTACATTTACTGGCAAGGAACATCAAAATCCGTGGTTGCCAACATTTACTACTGAATGCTGACATTTACTGATTTTCTACATTCCCTTTAACACACAATAAATAATAGAAATTCTACATAATAGTCGATAGTGTAGTATAAGATATATAAATAATCTGTGATATTCTAGTGTAGAAATAAATAAACTTGAAGATAAATACTTTCCAGCTTTTCAGTCATTCCATAGGCTCGTTACATTGGTGTGGGGTGTGGGGTAGTATAGTGTATTAAACGGGTTGTAAAGGAGATAGTGACTGGGAAGAATGACTATTGGAATGAACTGTATGACTGCAGATATTGCGTGGAATTGTGTCGGCCTTCACGGTTTTTCGGTAGTGATCTTTTAGGATATTCTAGACTATCCTGAGCTGGAAAACATAAATATGAGGAATGAAGGAAACTAGGGCACGTTGCTTTAAATATTCCTCGTTGTTGGTTAAGGAGTAAGAGCGTTATCTTGCTAGCATTTTATGATAGTATCCAGCTCCTGAAGAAATTGTGGTGTACCACTGACCTCAAACAGCCTACCCGGTGTCTCTGCCGTCATTTTCTGACATCTCAAGGGCTACTAGAGTCTGGTTGCTAACATGTTAGAAGTCTACAATCGCATCATGGAGAAGGTCCTAGACGCTGGGCATGGAACGATGACAAGGATCTGTTGGTAATCCCGCAAGTAGTGCTGCATTTCCGGGTGTATTGCTGACCAGTTATCTGTGAGTGTCACTGAGAACTGCCTCTAGGATAGCGTAGGACGTGGAGATGCTTTGGGTGCAAGGCCAACGGTGTAGACTGTGCGTCCTGGATTTGGATCTAGCTTTTACTCCTCCAACTACGAGGAACATTTACAGTACCGAGCCCTGCATTCCGCCATTCTTCATATTTATGTTTTCCATCTCAGGATCGTCGCCTCAGCAGCTGTAACAGCATTTATCTCAACATCCGTTCTATTACCAGTAGCACACCGAAGGCACCGAGCTGCACCCATTTATCGCAGCCATCTCTATTTCGATAACGTTCGAAAGAGTATCCCGGCATGTTCTAAAAGGTCATACCCAAAAGCCGTGACACAATTCCTCCCGAATTCTTCTGTCACACAGTTCAGTCTGATAATTATTCTTCCCAGTTACTTTCACCTTTATAACTCGTTTTTATCAAAATGACTGTGACTTATTCATCTTTAAATTTATTTATTCACAAACTAAAATATCACAGATTATCTATATATACTATTTATATATCTTACAATACACTATCGACTACTATTTACAATTTGTATTTATTATTCACACAATGTACAAACATATTTGTTAGTGGCCCCCTACCGTATTCTCGATGGACAGCACCGTTCTACTGGACTGCACCGTTCTACCGGTCTCCACCGAACCCCTGTACTCACTCAACTACTACACGAAACTGACAGCTCCGCAGCGAATCCTCTCCAATATATAGGCAAGCTCCTCCATCTCGAATCTTGCACCGACATCTTCCAACGTCACGAACATTAGACCACTAGCGCGAACTCACTAGATAGATAGATCTTGCTGGTCGTGCGTTGGAGGTATGTTTTCTCTGGTCGTGCGTCTGTTAATCGTGATACAACACGTCTAACAGTCGCTACTGTGGCCCTTCAGCACTTCCGTAGTATATATAAGGTAGAAGGAGTCAAAACTTTTACCTATGCTGTGATCAGATTCTTTATCCAAAGAATATATTGTTCTTAATGGTTTAGTGATTTAAGACCTTTGTTTCATACCCTCATTTGCTTAAAATCGCCATGCCTCGATAAAAACAATAAAATTTCAGGAGTACCTATACTTATTTACTATTCTGTTGTTCGGATAAAGTGATGCGACATAAACTAACATGTGCCGTCAGCACTAATGTAGCGTATTTGCGATCTTGAACGAAGTATAGGCTACCTATTATCATTAGAGAGTACTCAAAATTTAAGACAAATTCATATTTTTGATGTAGGTGCATATCAAATCTAAGTCGTTAGTTCTCTCAATAATTATGAACGACCCACCACAAAGAATGTAAGGTGCCGTAGCACTATCTCCAGGGTAGTGTGGAAAAGTCCAAGTTGTAATCTTTTAGTAATTTTGTAGAGTTGGCCCCCTCTGCAATAAATGTATATACAGTTTGTTTCACGAATCATGGCTATTGTGTGTAATCATTCACGAGCTACGTATATATCGCTATACGACTTCATCGCATTTCATTATCATAAAATTCTCTACTGTGTTTGTCGATCTAAACTACGACATCAATATGTCAAGCTTATGTCCTTTTAAACAATGATAGGGCGCTGCACGTATGTCCGAAGGCAACGCCTTTATTTCATAGGCGTCACAAAGTCATTGTGACATTTCAGATAATTCAGGTGTATACATAACTCAAGCAATAAATTTGTATTTTGTGTGTTTGCATTATTGTTGATAATAAATCTTTCATATTATTTAATCAATCGATATTTTTTCCTCTAATTCTATGAACTTCCTGAAATGCCATATCTTAGCTCGAAATCGTTACGCCAGTGATTTACTCCCGTCAGTTGGATTGATCCATTTTTCGTGTTTTTAAGGCAGAAGCCAACATTCGTGAAACAAACTGTTTGTATCAGTATGTGTTTTATTTCTGTTCTTTTGTTAGACATATATATTCCGTATATAAAGAGATCCTTTGAGTGTTTGTATTATCAAAAGATTCTTACATCAGAGACAAAACATACATACAGCCCGCAATTATAGCTGTTGGCTTGCGCCAATTTATTTGGTGTTCACATAGACCAGAGAACACTACCTCCACATAGACAAATAATGTATAATTATATGTCTATGGTTGTTCACCTCTATTTAACGCCATCTTTTGGCACATTACTTTTGCCAATACCATGCCAGAGACAAACATACCGATTGCAAAAAACTTTTAGAATCGTCTAATGAGCATTGATTTTTGCAAACAGCTGTTTTGTAATCTTGTGTGCTTAGTATATATCACGGACATACAGAAAGGTCTTGAAACGAGCGTAGGAAGAGTGTTTCGCTTAGCGTCCAGTGTTTTTCAGCTTCCAATTTCTGCCGTGTGGTTCGCAGTTAAGGGGATAAAAATAACAATCAAAAGGATAATGCAGAGTTGTAAGAAGATTCACACTGACCGTGTGCACAGCAGACACAGAGCAAATTAGCGGCATATCTGAGAGCTAGCAAGAATCTTAACCCATTTACACCAGATACAATCTCAAAATTATCTTTTATAATTTTTATATAGTCGTATATTGAATTGAAATCAAATGTTCTGCCTTTTTCTTGTTACATTTTTGAATTTCAGTTGTTAACATGACAGCTAGCTGAGTCACAGCTTACCGTTATGGTAAGCTGTGGCCACGGTCTTGCAACACCACGGGATTCGGGTAAGCCAAATTGTCATGGGATATTGAAGATATTTTTAGTTTGCATTATAGCCCTTTTGGGTGTGGCGCTAGTCGCTAGTGTCGTGTCAATGTGTCAGTGGCTGGTATCTGTTTAAAATTAATCTCAGAGACAATTATTCGTTTAAATCGCTTTTATTATATAATATATAATTCAATTACCGGTTCTGAAATTAATTTGAATTCAGTACAGTACAAATCAAGAATCATATTTAAGAAATTTGCAGCGATACTAGATTACAGCGACATGCGGGGCCAAACCTAGAATTACGAAAAACGCCTCCAATAAGTGTGACACTTTTTTAAGTGAAGATGCAAGACCTTATATTATACGACCGTGACTGTGTGATAACCAAAGTTATGTCCAAGAGTGTATCTTAACTTGCTAGCTAGCAGGCAGCAGGTGTCTGTTTTGGGCATGGCCACTGTCTCCGTTAACATATTTCCATCTCGATAGGGTTTGTCGATAGGTCTTGATTTATCAATGGTCGCGTTCATCAGAACGTAGCGCTCTTAGAGCGATCAACAATTTTCTGCTGAACGTCATATTTTGTCCACTGATCGGATAGAGCGCTGGATGAGCGGTCGCCATTTTTTCGAGCGGAATTAAATCCCGCTACGCTACGATCAATCGCTGCATCATTTGTCATTTCTGTCAAAATTCAAACAGTTATGTTCTATTCTGTTATTATACCGGTTTGCTTCATGAAGTAATAATAGATAGTTAGGATACAATGGAATAGTTTCAAAAAACTATTTATTTCTATTGCGCAGCAACCGTTCCCGTCCTTGCCAAACCTCATGAGGTTCTATGGGCTGTAAGAGTTCCACAGCTCTATTCATTAATCCACCGATATCTAAACCGCCGTCTTCCGCAATTGCCAATGCAGCTGGGATAAGATCCATCTCAATAACAGATGGAAATATTGGAAATGGCAGAACGGCTTTCACGTTTCAGTATCCCTTATTTGGGTTTATTTAGGGCCTAGGTTCTCACCAGAAAGCTCAAACTCGACATAATTGTAGCACCTAACCTCCTTCATCTGTGATTGTAGCATGCGCGCATGCGCAAGAATTAATCGCATTTGAATGGCAAAACGTACGTTTAGCAGAATAATTATCTGATGGAGCGCTTGTAAAAATCGCTACCTCATCAAATTTTTCTGATGAACGCGACGATTGTCACGATCATTTACTCAGGTCTTGCGACTGGAGCTTTGTACATGGGACTGTTAACATGTTGACCCGCCAGGATCGCATCTGTAGAGGAATAAGTACTACTGATGGCGAAGAGTTACGAAGATGCCACGAAGAATACTCGAACTAGAGCTCATCATTTAGCGCCCTGTGCTTACTACTCTTACTAGAACGAATTTACCAAAGAGAATTTACTCTGACACGAACTATGATATATTTTGTCTAATTTAAAAAGCTTTATTTTATTCTCTATGATACAGAGTATTGATTTAACTGAGAAAAAAGGCAAACATGAAAATAATTTTAACTATGGTTGATACTCAAACTTTTCCCTATTAATCAAGCGGCTTGTTGTGAACCTAGGTAGGTACGTACAGAGAATCACACTTGATCATATTTTATAGATTCCGCTCAAAGTGAATTCTAAGGGCCAATATATTTTTCTTCGAGATGTTTTCATTTACATATTATCACCATATTATGAAGAGGTCAATTGCAAATAGCACTTTGTCACTTTTTCAGTCACTCACTGTTTGATTTGAAGTACCCTGTAGCACTTATTACATTACAATACAACGCAAGGTTTTGCCATTTTTAAATAATTTCACAGTCACTTCAACACAATTAAATAAAATGTTCGAAAAGAACTGCAATAATATTATTACATATTACATAGGTAAATTATGTTTATGTACGTATTCCTTAGAGATGTATTCCTTATTTCTCATTATGGTATTTTTTATTGTTAACATTAAGTAGATAGGAATACGCAAGACTTGAGTAAATGATCATGATCATGGTATTTATTCTGCGCTCATAAACACATAACTTTTTCAGAAGATTAAGGTATTTTATATTCTAAGTAACATCCCCTTTTCTCTTTTTCGCAGTGCGGGGCAGTGCCATGTGCCTTCGTTGCCTTTGACACTTGAACAAGACGTTAAGCGACTCATCTACCCATGTAATTCGCCCAACGATTCCAGACCTCTTTGTGCGACTGTGGACCGTGGTATATACAGAGCAAGAAGACTGGAAACAGGAGAGTAAACTTCCTATGCTTCTCTACGTAGCCACATTAGAGAAGTTGCATAACACGGGCGTGGCCTATGAACGGCGAACATCTGTACAATTACCTTAAATATTTGTTCTTTTTATTTATTTTCGTAATCATGATCTGCTCTCTTTTTTAAGCGAGAGCCGCTTGTTGCCCACGGCATGGTGTGCAAAGACGCGCTTAGACAAAGGACGCATTTACAAAAGATATGCGTATAAGATTATACACGATTCTTAGGGCGAGCTTAGTCTCTTGTTTCCAGTCTTCTTGATACGATACGATATGGAAATCTGTTCGTACTTAGAATATATGTTCTAAGGTGTTTATGAATTTTAAATTCTAAACAAGTTCCACTTTATGTTCCATCTTTCTTTATTAGGTGTTCTTTATTGAATTCAGTGACTTGACACTTGACTTTTGACTTCACTTCCGCTTCCGTAAATGGAGGTAGATCTAAATAAAATGTTTGTATGTTTGTGTATATTCATATAATATTTTCTTCTCCCGCTATGTCGCTTTTATTAGAAATATATTCTTTTTCATCGTAAAAGGTGTCAATTTCTCGCGGATTTCTTCATTACCAGTGGCAGAGACAACTAACTATTGGGTGGGTAGTAGATGGATGTGCAAACCTCTTAATTACCTGTCAATTGAGCAAGCATCCATCACCTGTACATAAAAATATAATTTATTGGAGCCTTTTCTGTAGCCGGATTGAAGAGTTAATTTCCAATACATAAATTGAGATGTATAATAATGTAAGAATATAAGGTAATATTATGACTTCTCGAATCTTAAATTTAAGTTCCATACAATTTCAGTCATCGCAGTATCCAAGTGGGAGCTATCAAAGCTCATATCCGCAATATCAGCCACCACCACCTCAACAACAACAACAACAGGAGTACAACTACAATTATCAAGGGTATCCGCATTATGACCAGGTATTGTATAAAAAATAATAATTTTAAATTGTAATATTAGCTACATTAACAAATATTTTTTTAGATTCAAACAGTTGTTAGTAACGCGGGGTTCCAACCTTTGAATAACTGGAGCAATGCTGGATATACTGCAACAACTGATCGTAAGTAGATGTCTTTTCCATTAGGCAATGAAATCTAACAATTTTCAGTCTACTAATTACTGTTGTACTGTTCATCAATTTTGCCTAATTGTGCAGTGTCGCTATGAAGGAGTATTTGGCACAAGATCTATATGAATGGATTGTATAAACATCAAACGAAAACAAATTAAATCCCACTAAACTATTCTTGTGGAAATTTGTTTGAACCTCACTTAATAATTACGTATCATATTGAACTCTGTATTTGTGGGTGTATGACCGTCAAATTAATATTTATTTTATTGAAAAAAAAACATGATCCGAACTTATGGAGTAGACAACCTAATAATTGGATTCAAAATATCAAATGCGAATAGGGTAGTACATGTTTTAATATATACTTGGCTAGTATAGTCTACCTAGTCTAGCTTTAAGGTTCGATCCGCAAGACTACTAACATTTCTTGTCTTCTATTATTCATAGATTTTTTTCTGGGATCTTATGAAGTTGATTTTTTTTACTTAGAGGAGAAGGCTCAATTTCATTGGTACCTTTGTGTCCAGTATGTTTGGCCACATATCCTTCAATATTCGCCTCAAAAACTTTTAGCTCCTGTCCACGTTCCATTACCAGTCTATTTTCTCTGTAAAATGCTATACTTATTATCATTGACATATCTTGAAATTAAACCGGATATTTTAACTTTCCATTTTTATATTTTTGGTTCAATCTGTTTAAATTTGAATAGGGCTCTCTGTTTCCTAGCGCGAGTACCATACAAGAAATTCTGTTTGATAAATCACGAAAATCACCTATTCGAAACCTGTTTATGCTATATAAAAGGTCAACTTGGTAAGCCGATCCCGTATAAGAGCCCACTGATCAGAATAGTGTTGCCAGATATATAGCTCGGTTTCTGTTTCGTGACTACTTGGTATATCCATATTAATTAATTTGACATCCTTTGTTAAATTTGAGGCGGAAACCAATGCAGCTTTGACACAACCTGTATTTTGAAACAAATTGAAAACGAATCATATCCCGGTTATGTTCTTATTAGATACTCTAGTTCTAGAAAATAGAAAAAGGATTTTGATGAAAAAAGTATATCCCTCAAAGGGGATTCGATCCATGGATAACTAACATTCAGATCACTATCCTAACCAGCCACGGCGCCGGTGAAATTTTGCGAAACTCTTGGGTCTGGGTTACAGAGGCCTCAGGGTCGTTAATTCATAAATCAGTGTATTAATGCGAAAGCAGTTACTTCAGCTTCATATTTCAAATAAAACAACGTGTTTACGAAATAAGTAGACACTTCACTGTCGAAAGCCTAAGTACAAAACCGTGATATGTTAAGATTAACAGATTTGTGAATCCCTCTCAAAGAATCATCTAAGTCAGTGCACGTTAACTATGCGGATGTTCATACATAAAAAATAACACAGTCGGATTGTGAAGTATATTAAACTGGCACAGCAAAGTCATCCGAATCAAATGTTTTATATTTATTTGCTATTTTTGCATTTTTTTACCGTTTGGATAATTTTATTTCTGTAGTCCATATTACATAACGGTAGGCTCAGGTAATATTGAGCTATAAGAGCACATATTGAAAAAATGAATAAATTCACATTTTAAGGACTCCTTTCGATAGCGAGAATTATTTTCTAATTATCTGCTTTGAAATTCTGAAAAAAACTTAGAAATTCGAAAAAATAAAATTAAGAAATGCTCATGACATGTTACAATAAGTCTACTCGTACGAATCCCTCGGATTACATGCAGATTAGAAGTTTAACCATAGGTTATGATTTCCTGGATCATATATTTTTCCAATGTAGTAAATAATTCCTTGGATTATTTGCTGATGAAATATACTGTATTATATTTATTTGTTAATGTTAATGAGTTTTTCTCAATTTTCTGAACAATTATCACAATCGCAATGGAATATAAGTATATTCCATCAGCAAATAATCCAGGAAATCATAACCCAAAGTTATACTTCTAATCTAAAGCATGTAACCCAAGGGATTCGTACGAGTAGACTTATTGTAACATGTTAAGAGCATTTCATTTTATTTTTTCGAATTTCTATTTTTTTTTCAGAAGTTCAAAGCAGATAATTAGCAAATAATTCTCGCTATCGAAAGGAGCCTTAAAATGTAAATTTATTAATTTTTTTCAATTTCCATTGTTGGTTTAGGTTTGTTTTGTGGTAGCTCTTTTTCCAGATTTCTTAGTGGACCCTAAAATAATCTTTTTTATCTAATTATATTAAACGAGCAATGCTTGTATATATATATATATATATATATATATATATATATATATATATATATATATATATGTAAATTTTATTTCGGAATCTGGTAATGAGTAGCTCGTTGGTTAAGCTCACGCCTGATAATCTGGAGATCCTCGGTTCGTATCCTGATCAAATTAGATTTTTTTTCTAACAAAACCCATTTTTTGTAAATTAAAGGTGTTGATATGATTTTCTGATAATTTAATCGGAAATTTTCATATGAAAAAAAAATTGTACATTTAAATACACAATTCTTGTATATATACATAAAAAAATCTCGGAAACGGTTCCAACGATTTTGATTAAATCTTGTATATATTCGCAGATTTGGATAAAAATTTGCAAGAAGGGGTTTAAGAGCCGAGAATTTGATTGGCGTTACTTGCATTTTTAAGGCAGTGCTCACGTTTAGTATTGTTTCTAATATACTTGTAATGTTCGCGTTAATATTGTATTCATTAGAGTATATTGTATCCCATTGATTGTGAAATAATATTATATGTGATATAGTGAAAAAAGTGTCGATAGTAAAAAGCCACAAACCACAGAAATAGGTAAGAATGATTAATGGAATGAATTGTTTCTAATAATAATCAAATTTTTCAAAATTTGCTTCATTTCGTACACTTCTACAAGTGTAAAGTGATCTGTGACAACACTGAGAGGGAAAGCAATTTTACATTATACACAATGTCAGGCTTCCGCAGCTCCTATCAGTGAACGCCTCTGTCACATTTCTTCCACAGCTCACATTGCATTTGTAGAGCTGTATAATATCATATAAATATAAACAGACTATATACCTAGGTTATTCATAAAGATTTATTTTTTATTAGAATTTGAATTATTCGAATAGGAAGGTACATGACTAAGAATTCATGATTTTTACTATTTCAGGTAGGAGATTCAACATATCACTGAAGAGAATTTCAACAATTACATATAGCATTTCATTTTCTCTTTAGTATTTGAATATGATACAGTTTTATATTGTTAATTAATTGTTATGTTTATTTGAAATATATTTAATTTTGTAGTATTAAAGGATATTGTGATGCAGAGGTTTTTCGACGGTATGTGCTGATACCCTCCTTTCTATGGAATACCGACGTATGAATACGGAGATTATTACAGCTTCTCATTTTCCAAGTTGCAAATAGTTTTCATTTTTCAACACAGTTTTTGCTAATACATTTTTCTTATAGCTGTCGCTCAGGAAATGCAACAACAGAAAGCTCAACTAGCCAAGCAACGCGAGGACTATGTTAAAAAAGTGTCGGTGTTGAGGCATGAGCTCGAACAGCTCCGCGTCCAGAAACAGCAGTTGGCCAGTGAAGGAAGGTCATCAGATAGAGATCTCGGAAATATCGTGAAGCAGAATGACAAATTGCAGGTGATAAATATTAAGATTTGATTTTTAGGTGTTCTCTTTTCAAGTTTATTTATTTCCATTAAATAAAAAATAAGTTTGCTTTATTTGAACTGACGGCAGACTAAAATAGTATTGATAGCGGGTATATTATAAACTTTTGTCTCTGTCTTGACCGTGTTGCAACTGACCAGTTTACCTACATTTCAAGTTGGATTTAGGTGGATATATAATCCGAATAAAGTTTTCTTTTACCGGCAAACTGTATTCCATAACTATTGTTCAAAGCATACTTTACCTAAATGTTATTTTGGAGCCGCGATTTTGGGACTTTCTGATGACATAGTTTTTAGATGGAGTGGCTTCTTAGTCTTATCCCTCTGCGACATTTTCAGACCTATTCTGGTTCTTTATTGATGACGTAAATGATAATAATAACAACAAATTTTCTTGGTAAATGTTGGATATGTAGTAATCTAAAGCCTGATGCTATATATAATTGTTAAAAATCCGTAAAGAAAGGAGTTCAAGTTCATCGTCAGATGAAAATGACGATTTTGTTGTTATAAGAAGACAGCTTTTTTTCAATATATATATATATATATATATATATGTTCTCAATCGTTTTCAATTTACAAAACCAACCGTATGTAACTAAGCAGAACGAAATCCAATTACGATCTTTGTAAAACTTTATAAAACTGTGGCAACGATCATCTTTTGTTGGTGCATTTCTTGCATTTCATTGTATCTTATTTTTATTTCTTCTACCAATTCCACTTTTTAGGGTATCAATACTATTATAGTATAGTATGCTATTGTATAAAGTTGTACACCTATAATGATTCTTGAATCTGACATAGTTTCAAAAACACACCAAACTCTAATATTAGGTGTGTGTGAGGTTTTGAAATATGTTCTTATTCTCCGACATTGATTCATGTTTAGATAAACGCTGAATAGTAAATCGGTCTGAAAGAACTTGCGTTTGGAAAATCAACATTCAATCACAACCTGTAAAATTGTATTTCATATAATAGATAGATAGACATGCCTATACTTGCTAACCATTCACACACATTTATTGTCTATATTTTTTAGAACCTACCTAAAGAACATACAATAATATATATTTACTCTCTGGGACTACCTTTACGTATATATTTCAGAGCTGCCAATAAGACAAATTTACTTTAATTCGAACTAAATTTAGAGGATGATTTTTTTATAGGGCTGTCTAGCATTAATGTTTATTTAAAGCCATTTTTTTTCTTAGGAATAGCTTTATTAAAAGGATCATCTTTTCTCTATGAACTTATTGTAAGACAGGTTCTGAGATTACCATTGAAGGGTCTCTTAAAAATATACTACTGTAGATTTGTTCTTATTTTGCGGGAGTGGGAGTATTTTAAACTATTGCCATCATTGCTAACGCTCCGTTCTGCTTAACTTCGATATATCGAAGCTATGCTCTTTTTATTGTATGTATGAAATAGCTGCTGATGCCCTCATCTTCGTCCATATTTTAGTGGTAATATGATGTAATAAGTAATACCTAAAACCCTTAATTCTTTAAGAATATTTTGACAAATGCTTATTTTTTTGCGATGAAACCTATTAGTTAACTACATGATCCTTAACCGAATTTTCTCAAGATTCGTTGATATAGAGGTAACACTGATTTATCTATATTTTTAGTTGGTCTTTATATTTTGAAATCAAGATAAAAACTTCTAATGGGCACAGTCTCCTTGAAAAAGAACACCTAATCATATCTTGAGTGCAGTTCACACATAATTGTTTTATTACAATTTTGTTTGAATTGTGCGTTCATAGAAATAATTTTATGAAGCCATTTCTGGTAGCACTGTTTTGTTTCGCAGTTTTGGCACGAAAACAAGGCATCAAACACCAAACATTCATGTATTTACGTTCTTATAAAATATATATAATATGCTGAAATGGAGCTCGAAGGTGGCCAGTATGTATATGAAACCTTAGTAAATAATATATATCCGAATGTTCTTAAAAATAATTTGGGACTTCTTTTGCAGGAAGAAATTGTGGGTAAAATGAAGGCGATATTAAATGTAATAGAGATGCTATCAAGTATTATCAAAGATGGCAAATCTGCAGATGATCTTGAAGCATCCTTACCAGGCAATGAGGGTGGCAAATCCAATGCAGCTCTAGCTGTAGATCAAGTAACACAGCATAAGAGGTAGCTATATCTATCCAATATGTACAAGTCTCTTCCTGTCGTAACGTAAACGGCTCCTTCAATATTCAAATCTATCAATAAATAGTTTATTAGCTCAAAAAATGAAAAACACAGTTAATTAGGGCTCATTCTCTGGATATCGAAAACAGATGCGTTTACATGAACAATACACGTTTGTAAACGTAGACACTTTACAAATTATATGAAAATAGCCTAAGAATTATTTAAATAAAAAACTACTTATATCAATGCTCAAAATTTGATTAATAATTTCTGCCATGTAATCTATTATGAATTCCATTGCAAAACTAATGCTTCACCGATTTATCCTATAGTCAATGCTAAAATGCAAATACATATTCTCCGATAATAATAAATAATGCAGTCTCTTGCTAGTCAGTATTTATGAAAAATAAGAGGAGAAAAAAAAAACTCCAAAGGTTTAGATTGAGTATTATATCTTGTTTTTTCATTTTTATTTAAAACGATAAAGAAATAATTTTCATTGCTGCGGTTTGTTTCAAAGCTAAGTATCGTTACAACGTTGAACCTTGCTCTTAATATGAAATAGAAACTATTTTATATATATAATTTCAGGAGTCGGCATTTTGTTAGAAATTTTTCCATTCTAAAGATCTTTTCATTTCTGTAACATCAATGTTTCTTGAGTAATTTAAAAAAACTACAAGCTTTTTTGGAATCTTTCAAATTGTTTTTAATTTTTCTAAATGTTTTATTACGAATCCAATGAACTAGCGAATCTCATTTTATTTGCATTAGCGAGGATTTATACAGTTTTGAAATTGTGAAATGGAATAAGACTTTCCGCATGCTTTTCACATTTCAATGGGGGAGAGGATATAGGAGAAAAAGCGTTGTTCATTTTTATAAAACCATTCACAACTCGACAAATTTAAACGTAGCTACGCTACTACAAACCATCGAACGCCCCTGTCGCATTACTTCCATGGCAAAGCTTAAATTTGTTAAGCTGTAGTTTGTTTATCAATTTATCAAATAATCCTTCTTAGGAACCATCAAGACGAGGCTGCAGAGGCGAAATCATCCAAGTATTGCTATATACACTATGATACAGGTTTGCATTGGTGTAGGTCGTGTGATGATTTCCCAGAAACAGCTAAGGATTTCTTACTGCATTTGCAAGAGAGAAAACATCACGAGTCAGCTAAGGAGAATGACGTGGATAATACGCCATGGCATAAACTGCCAGCTGAAGAAGTTTTACCTACTGATGAAGATTTACCGAAAAAACGTGTTCCAATCAAAGGTATAAAACTATGAAAGTTACATCTCATCTGAAAAGTCAAGAAACTTATTATATTTCTATAGCTTTTTAATCACTTAACTGAAATAGCAAAAGGAAGTCTAGATATTAATACATATTATACACTACATTGTAAAAAAAGGCAAATAGATTTATGTTGTTTTGTATGTCCAGTTCTCACCAAAAAAATAGAATATTACAAGCGAAGAATTTATTAGGTATGCAGAAACCGGTTATTCAATTTATCTCGTGCACTGACCTGTAGGTTATGGTAAGATTCTAAGGATTTTTAATAACTGTTACATAATGATAGGAGAATACAGTATTCTGTAATCAGAAAACATCAGAATAATTTTCAAGTGCAAACTTTCTTAGGCCCAAAATTCGTAAATTTGCGTGGGTTGTAAATTGAGCTGATATGTGGTGCAAATAGTGAAAAATATTTAGAAGTTGTTTGTTAAGTAACTTGACAAATCAACTATTTTGAAGAAAATGAATTATTGATTTGAGTTCCTTAATGATCGGTATTCATTGTAAACTCTAATGATTGAAATCCTGATTAGGATATGCAGTACATCAAAACTAATAGAATGAAAATAATCAGAGCTCAATCATTGAATGCCCTGTTCTGTTGTAAATTTCAAAGAAATATACCTATGAATTCAGTTCTGTCTCAGTATTTCATGCTTTTCTTATATATTAATATTTTAATACTTATTTTATTTTTCCATAAAATGTTTTGTGATACTTATTCCTTTCAGGAGAAGCAATAGTATTCAAAAGTTTGTAATTCCTCTCTCTGTGAACATTCCATTATAGATTGTTCAACTCAATAGTCCTGAATATTCTTTTGTTCCAACTAATTTCCTAATTAGACTTATAAATGAAAAGTATCTACTTCGGTTGCACGGTCTTAAGCTCACAATCTTTTTTTATAATTGCTTAGTTAACTTCTTTCCTTCAACTTGGTCCCTGGAATTACTAGTCTATCGCTATTTAATTAGTCAGGAAAAATATCACTGTTTATGTATTGATCTCATTTGGCATTCTTCATTCGCTTTATACAAAACATTAGCAAAGTAATACTTTTTAGATTTGATCTAACTTACAGATGCTATAGAAAAAATATTGATACATACGATATGTTGTCGGATTTAAAAGTATCTCAGTTCTGAACATTGAAAATATTTGAAAAATATGTCTCAAATCGGCCCTCGGTCATACTATTATTTAGAAAATCAAATTTTTAGGACTGCAATTTTTCATCTCCGCTCCGTCATGGTATTGTAAACTGTGTGACGTTTGGATTGGAGATCTGCATTGCGCATCGCACCATCTCAAATCTGTTGCCCATTACAACAACTATGAGGTGAGTAGGTACTTTGACTTTGAATAAGCGTTGGTGTAAAATACAAATCAAGAATTATCATTGTCTCAACTCTTTTAGGTGAAACCAAGGGATATTTCTCAGATTTCATCGAACGAATTTCTTCATTTAGAATTAGTACTTGTTTTTGAATAAAATTTACTTACCTGTTCTATACTTTTCTTAAGACATTAGATTATAGGTGATGATATTTATGGGAGGCCTTGCATTGTTTTCATTATGATTGTCTTTAAAACTTATATATAATATGATATTTTACCATTTCTTTATATTTATATATAAGCGTTAGACGTAACCTGTATTATATAATATTTTATCGGTGTTTTTTATTGCAAATGATACTTATGGGTATGCAAAATGATTTACAGCTGTAATGGTATGAGTCTAATTGTATATTTTTACAGAACTTCATTGCTCAGAATCCTCATTGGGAAATGGAGTGGTTAAAAGACAGAGAAAAGTCCAAATCAAGAAAGGGATTGCAAACGTCTTCAGATTCGGATAACGCAAAGAAGAAGAAGCGTAAACGTCATGCATTGGAGAACTTACTTCTTAAAGAAAAAAAGAAAAAGAAGCGGTCAAAAAAGAAAAGGAGGCAGTCATCAGAGTCAAGTAGCAGTTCTTCTTCATCAGACAGTAGCTCTGATGATAATAATGATAGATCGAAAAGTATAAGAGTTGCCATGCGCAATATGAAGCAGGTTCAGTCAATAATGGACGAAGACTTGAGTTCCAAGTGGACTGTGTTGGAAAGATTAGTTGAAGAGCATAAAAAAAAGGAAAAGGAAGCTCAGGAAAGAAAAGATAAAGGTATGATACTTTCATTTTCAAATTTAGTTCATTGCTGTAGGTATCTGCCAAATGTAAATTAGAATCGTAAAAGTGTTGAATTCGGATAATATTCCTAAAGACATCATGGTAGAGACAGTTTCTTAATCTACCAACCCCTGTCTAAAAAATCTGATACTAATTAAGATAAATTTCCTTATTGACTGTTTTTTAGAAGAGAAACGTGACGATCCTTTGATTAACCAGTGGATGACTGTATCTCAACCTCAGGACAAGGATAAAGTACTTTTGGAAGGTTTGAAAGATCGAATGCGTCAGAAACAAGATCTTGAAAAGGTCAAAGCTGCTGAGATGGAAAGAAAACGTCTCGAAAAAGAACAAGCAGAAAGAGATATGCAGGATAGAAAACAGAAGGCGCTAAAATTTGCCCAAGAAGCAGAAGAACGTGAAAGGCAGCGAAGGGAACATGAAGAGATGGAGAGAATAAAAAATAGAGATCATGTCCGGTTTAAGGCCAACTATCGAAGGAAAAAATCACCCCAGGGTGATGAGGATGATTATGAAAGATATGGTAGAGAAAGGTGAGGGCATTTTAATGAATTAATATTCCCCAGATGCAAATACTCAATTAATTATTATTCTACATGGTACCCGGCATACAACCATAGTTTCTTTCAGTTCGGCAGTTAATTTAAAAAAAATCCTAGAACATTTTAGACCCAATTATAGAAAAAATGTTTTTGTTGCTGGCTTTTTAACAAGCTGCTTATTAACTCACCCAGAGTCATCATGTTTCGGTAGAGAAACAATCATTGTCTACAAAATGTTAAAGGAAGTAGTGCTTGCGGGTGTCATTGTTTTAGCTTATGCTATGTAAGAATAGTTAAAAAAGAAAAGCAGAAGAAAATCTTGCGGGTTTGAACCATGGATAGATAGACACGATAATTTGGTGCATCGAACTTAAGTATATGATGTCTCTTTGGAGTTCCGGAATTAATGATTTCAAAGTTACTGGCGGTAGATATTCAGAATATTCAGATATTGTATACTCTATACTTCTTTTTATCAGAATACAAAGAAAGTTTAGCAAATGCATATATGTATAAACATCTTTCATCTATCTATAAAGATACCTAACCTCACTACTAATTCATTAGTTGGCTAGTGAGAGAGTAGAAGTTTAGTGTGCCGACTCACTGGCTTCTTAACTCGCCTACAAACAGCTTGTAAATTCGCTCTTTAGAGATCTGCAGATAATTTCTAAATATTTAAAATTAGAATTTTCATATTGTTTCTTAAATTTTCGGAATGAAAACAACTGAAAACCATTCCACTACATAGGAACAAATAGAGCGCTTGCATCAATTTATAGCTTAAAATTATTCTGCTTGTGTAATATTAAAATTTTATATTAGAAATGCCAGCTCAGCTCAAATAGCGTTCATCGTTATGAATAGAATAGACAAAAGATAATGGATATGGATTTACTATCTTTCTCTCTCTCTCTCTAGACACAGGAGTGATAGAGATGGTGGATTACATTCAAGTCGTAGATCTAAAAGTCGCAGTAAGAGCGTAGATAGGAAGTCCGATGAATATGGAGATAAGAAAAAGTTCCAAGGTCCATCGAGCAATAAAAAGTTGCCATTCATAGGAAGGATGCCTTTATTCAAGAATAAGAAGCCTCAGGATGACAGAGAAGAGAAAAAGGAAATCAAAAAAGAGAGTTATGAAACTCCGCGACGTACTAGATTCCAACCTGGAAATTTAGCAAAAGCTTTTATCCCAAGACCTGAAGTTGTCTGTTTCCCAAAGCTATCCAGTATTCCACCATTAACATTACCACCACCGCCTACTATTGCAGAGGAACCAAAAGCTCCTAAGGCACCGAAAATTCCTAAAGAACCTCAACCACCACCGCCTCCGAAAATTGAACACAAAGAAGACCAACCAGCCAATCTCAGCGATGATGAGGTCCTTTATGCGGATCATGGCGAAGGCATTAATCCTAGTATGATGGGTCAATATTATCAGGATTATAATATGATGTACTCAAATGATTACTCTTATTCCCAGGACGAAGCAGCACCTCCACATTCCTTCACTATGCCTTTAGAACCTCCACCACTCCCTCCAGACGATGATTTAGCTATGTTGGGAATTTGCGCCGATGACATGGCGGCACAAACATTTTGATTTTTTTTATGTATTGTTTTAATTTTGAGTAATAATTATCATAAGGAATGAAGTGGTTTAAATATTTTTATTTTGAATAATTCAAACAAAAGTAATGAAAACACAAAAAAGTGGTAAGGAAATTAATTTGGGCAAAGTCATTTTTTTAAATTCACGTACACTTGAATGAGTTTAATGAAAGTTAGACATGGGAGTTACAAGTTTACGCAAGCTGTCAGTGTTAAAAGAATATCATTTCTAACAGAATTTTAGACACTGACAGCATGCGTTAAAAATTCTACTTTCGCTGACCTTTGCAATAAAAACATTTGGAATTAAGATCAATCAATGATCTCAAAAGGAATTATTTTTGGTTTTGGACACTCTTCTCGCAAAATAAAATGACCTTTTTAACACTTGAATATCCGAAATCTATATATTAACATGTGAAAAGAATACTCAGAACCCCCTTCTAATTTTTGATTTGACAAAGTTGAAGTTTATGCAAGAGTGTAGAAAACTAATATGTATTGAAAATAAAGTAAACGTCGACCAGCCGTTAGTTCGAGTAGTCAAGTCAAATGTTCTGGTAGTTAGTAGTTAGCGTCGTTGCCCTTTTTAGATAGCTGCCCCGTGTTCGATTCATGGCCATTAAATTTTTTTCATAATTCTATGAAACTGATAAAATGAAAACGAAAATTAAATCCATAATTATTGAGACAGACGAACCTCAATAATGTTCCAAACTTAAATGAATTACGGTTAAATTTCTACAGCCGGACAATCACTAGTAACTAACAGAATGATTCCCAAACTTATGTAAGGTAAAAATGGCGTTTTCAAAGTTAAAATATTTTGTAAAACTTTCTGGTCAATATCTGGATCATAAATTTATCTTCAAAGCTGAGACTACGGTTAAGTATCCGGCAGTTTCAAAATGTATAAAGGTCAAAAAAAGGGGATAGTTTATCATCACTATCACTAAAAATACTATAACCCGCATAAATGCAGTCCAGATTAAGTGCCTGGGGTGAACAGTCGGAAAAAACAAGGCGAGATAAGAGTCCAAAACGGTCGCATTCAAAATGAGCTAAGACAGTAAGACATGCAGATAGGATGGTTTGGTCTCGTAAAGAGAATGCAGGAACCAAGGCTGACAGGCAAAACCGCACCAATGAAAGAACCAGCACCATACTTGAGAAAACCTTAACGAAAGCTGCAAACAAAATGTAGAACTGGCAGTCGAACGAGACTACAAGGAAGTTAAAGAAGAAAAAGTTTACAATTAATTTAACTGAACAGATGATACACATTATCAGTCACTTTTCTTACAAACAATAGTACCGATTTTATTAGTTAGTGTACTGAAAAATACAAAATAATATTAATTCTACTGGTGCTGCAACTTTCGAAGTAGTGCAATTATAGGTAGATAGAAGACTTGGTACCAACTTCAAAAGTACAATAGAACTTCCCTATAACGAAAGCGCTAAATCTACTCGGACGTGTCAAATAACAAAATGTGCAACGTTTATTATTTTCTCTTTATTATCATTTTTAACATGTATTTACATTCATATCTAAAGTGCATGTATTTATACTTATTTTTCTGAAAAGTTGACTATTTTTTGAATACATATTGGGTAATTTTTGTTTGAGCGGTACAAGTAAAAAACATTTTATTCTCATAAAAAAAACTTCGCATTTGCTCAGTCATAAATATTATCATCCAAACTTAAACATTTCCTTTTAGATATTTTCGCAAGACAAATTCTCACGCTCACGTAATGGTTCAATAATTGAAACAATCTGGGTAGTAAGAGGTACCTGTACATTTACAACTCTTCCAAAACTAACCCTCCGCCCACAGTAATGCTTTATGGTCACCTGTCGGGATTTATTATTACCTATGTTCAGCATAATTACGGAAAAACCTGTCTTATAAGTACCCGATTAAAATGTGTTGTTCCATGTGATGGATATTCCACAAACATTCGTTATAGAGAGATTTTACTTCGTTATAGAGGGTGTTTTAAATATGTTAATTGGATTAAAGATGCAAGATCTTACAAACAATTCGTTACACGGACGTTCGCTATAAGGAAGTTCCATTGTCCTAGGAAAACAAGATATGTTCATGCGCATCATATACAGGGTGGTCCGAATTATAATGCAGAAACTTCAACAGCGTATTCAGCAGATAAAAATAATTAAAAAAGTTCATATAAACTTATCTCCAAAAACGCTTCATTTTGGAGATACGAGGTGTTGAAATATTGCGGAAAACATCGTTTTTTCTTATTTTTAAAGAAACTCTTCTAGATTTTGCTTTCAAACTTAGTAGGTATCATTACTACAAATTTATAGCATGATGAACACTTGTTTTTGCTTTACCAGTGGCGTTCGTGGGACCGTTTTAATTAATTTAAATAATGAAAAAAGTTGTACGCAGTTTTGTTAACAAATTTAGATATCCTGATCAATTCTAATCAAAAATGGTATTTCAAGTCTTTTCGCTAAAACGAACCGTTCTCGATAAAAAAATAATTTTTGTCTGCATGTGCACCTAATATCTGAGGTTTGCAAATTAAATTAAGATAATTCGCACTATTTCCATTCGTTTTTATCTAGATCATATTTGCAAACCTACGATAATGGGTGCACATGCAAACAATAATTATTTTTTTCTCGAAAACGGTTCGTTTTGGTAAAACAAAAACAAGTGTTCATCATGCTATAAATTTGTTTTTAAGTGGCAATAATACCTACTAAGTTTGAAAGCAAAATCTAGTAAAGTTTTTTAAAAATAAAAAAACAGTTTTTTGCAATATTTCAACACCCCGTATCTCATAAACGAAGTGTTTTTGGAGATAAGTTTATATGAACCTTTTAAATTATTTATATCTGTTGAATACGCTCTTAAAGTTTCTCCATTATAATTCGGACCACCCTGTATATACTGATATACACATATTGAATGCTGATTTTTTTTGATAATAATAATAACGGTTTATTTCCCAAGAAACATAAATGTTTATAATAGGGAAAGTAAAAAAAATATATATAATAATAAAAAAACATAAGTATTAGAATAAACAATGAAATCAGAAATGTAATTAAAAAAGCTATATGAAACTTATTTATTATAATAAATATTTTTTCTAACTATTTTTGAATCTTGTTTTGCCGATTTTTTTAAGAAAATCCGGTAAGTCATTATATAATTTTATGCCGTTATAAAGAATTGATTGTTTGCCAATTGTTGTTTTAATTTTTATTAATACAATATTATTGGAACACCTAGTTAAATAATTGTGTTGATCACAATTAAACCGAAAAAACTAAATTTGAATGTTTTAAATTATTTATGACTAGATGAATGAATATACAAATTTTAATTTTATATAATGAATAAATGTCAAATAATTTCCTGGGTTTATATAAATTAACTGTGGGTTCTCTGTAATTCAATTTGAATATGCACTTTATAATTTTATTCTGAAGTATTTTCAAAGGTTTCAGTAAATTTTGTTGCTGAACCCCAAACTGAAATTAAATATTGAATCTTTGAATATACTAGTGAAAAGTATATTAATTTCAGGTATTTTAGAGGTAAATAATTTCTAATTTTATACAGAATTCCAATTATTGGAGCTATATGTTTTCTCAATTTTTCAATGTGTTTGGACCATGTTAGATTTTCATCTATGAATAATCCAAGAAACTTTACAGTGGAAGAGTATTTGATATTATCATTATTGAATTTAATTTGATTTTTTAAATCTGTAGATATATTTTTTCTGGCTATAAAAATAAAAGATGATTTTTTATAATTTAGTGTTAGCTTGTGACATTTTAACCAACTAGAGATTTTATTTATATCCCGCATCATATTAGTTTTGATTTCTTGTAAATTACTTCAGCAAACAAATTTATTTTTCCATTCAATTTCAAACTTATCAACGAATTTATATACATAAGAAAAAGAACTGGTCCCAGGATAGACCTTTGTGGAACACCACATAATACGGTTTTTTCTGAACCAGAACCAGAACCATGCATACAAACTGTTTTCTATTAAATAAATAATTTTGAAACCATTTGCAAACCAATCCCCTAATTCCCATATGATACATAATATTCAACAAAATTTTATGATGCACTGTATCAAATGCTTTACTCAGATCCAGTGATAAAAGTCCACCATATTTTTTGGAGTCTAGATCAAGTTGGAACTGAGTTATCACATCCAAAACAGCTGATTCTGTGTCACTATATTTTCGAAATCCGTATTGAGCGTTATGTAATAATTTTGATTTATCAAGGTATTCCAATATGTAAATGTACAGATTTTTCAATAATTTTAGAAAGTACTGATAAAATTGAGATTGGTCTATAATTTGTCATTTCATATTTATTACCTGTTTTGAAAATTGGTTTTACCTAGGCAATTTTTGTTTTATCAGGAACTATGCCCGTCAAAAAGGAAAAGTTTATTAATTTGCTCATCAAAGACGCCAGTTCTGATTTCACTACTTTAACAATTTTAATACTTATTTTGTCGGTGAGTGGAGCAGGTGCGCTATGGCAGCTGGTGAAGCGATGCCAATGGAGGACGCCACATAACCCCCCTGGGGAGTGAGGAAACCTAGGGTTGAAGATGCGCCGGCTGGAACTTGTAGTGTAGGCGGGCGAATCAGGCTTGTGAGTAGGGGTGGAGACGGCGACTTAGGACCGGATGCAATGGGTGGTGCAGCAGGTGTAGGTGAATTACCGACGTCGATGCTGCGCTCACGGTGATCAGCAACAGTATCAGGTGAGGCGTCGTCTTTGATGAGGAAAGCTGGCTTGAGTCGATCGATGGACATAGTTATGGGTTCGCCACGGATGCGTAGCGTGAAAGTCTTGTTGACGGCTTATCACCTGATGAGGACCAGAATACGGGGGCTCCAGGGCGCCGCGGACGGTGTCGTGTCTCAAGAATACGTGGGTACAAGTTGAGAGATCCTTGAAGACGAAGACAGACGGTTGAGCGCGACGAGAGGCAGGTGTGGGGCGGATTTTAACTATGATGTGTCGGAGGTGGTCAGTGAAAACGGTAAATGTCATTCGGAATCTGATGGCAAGTAGGAGAGGCGAGCATCTCACCGGGGAGGCTTAGGGGTTCTCCATACACTAATTCCGCGGGGGATGTTTGGAGTTATGCTATATGAAAAAGTTCTACTAGTTGTCTTATATTTTCCAACACTGTGAAAAGAAGTTGAAGAAATACTATAGGAGTAAGATTCAAATGTTCTTTTGGTAACAATATATTACTTGTATTCTCTATTTTCTTAAGCAAAGTTTTATAAAAAATTTCATCTAACTACAATACAGAAATAATTAATCTATGATAGAAATAAATCCGTTTGAAACATCTGAAAGGATATGTTCCATGAAAATAATTTTCGATGGCAAAATCAATAAAAAGTTAACAATCCGGAAATGAAAAAATGTTATTTTCACAAATACAAATTACTTTTAGGTTATTTGCACCTTATTACTTGTTATGAAAAAGAGGCATAATAGCAAAAGCCAAATAATTACGAAGTAAGCACTTATACACAGTGCTGTCCCTAACCCTTGTAATTTTTGTAGAATCAATAAATTCTACTCTGTTTTATAAGAACAGTATATAAGTAAAATAATTATTGAGATAAACTGAATTCCCTTTTTTCTTGTAGGCGAAGATGATGTTTCGAGGCCCCCAACAAGCCGCGTACCCAAAGTACCCTTTATGGTAAAAACTGCTTATATAAGCTTATTCATAAAAGGCTAACATCATTATAAATTCCTATGGGTGCATTCACATAAACGACAAAATGACACCTTTGATATCAAAATAATATAAACAGCATAGATAAAAGATCTGATGCTTTGAGATGAACTTGCGGGAACACATTGCACAGGGTGTCTTTTGACGAAATTCCAAAGACAATGAGAAATAAAACAATATAAAAACAAAATTGTATTGGCTGATACTTGATGGAAATCCATGATAAATTTAAACAAAATATTAATAAATTTCCACTTATATATTAAATACATGAATACATGACAATTGTTTCGACACACCGTGTCTTTTTAGAATCACATTTGATAAAGGCACAGTGTATCAAAACAATTGTCATGTATTCATGTATTTAATATATAAGTGGAAATTTATTAATATTTTGTTTCAATGAAAAAATATATGTGCATTTTAGTAAATAAGCTAAATCAATTGATTATAACTTTGCTCTTATATGGTTAATATAGCCACTGGCAAGAAGTCATTGTTCATTTGCTGTCCATGTGAATTCATACCAATTTCTTAAATAAGCAACGTCAATTTTACTAACATCAAACACATTACCTAGATGTAATCTAACATTCGTAGAACACGTACACTGCATAATGGTAAACACATTTTTTAAATTTCCATTAACATAAATCAAATTATGGAGGAAATAGAAGTTTTTTCATTAAATGGAAATAAAACATTAAAGTTAAGAACCAGTCAAAACTGGAAAAATTAACACTGAAACTTTCTACTTGTAGTGTCTGAACGATGGAGGTAGTTGAACTACATAACCTAGAAATTAAACCTAATACAACCGTTAGTTGCTATAGTTGCTGTTTCCTCAACTAAACTCATCGTAATAAATGGATATTATTACGTTATAAAAAATGGTACAGATACCTATGTTAAAAATTTGACAATGTTTGACAATGAAAATGTTGCTTGAGAATATACAAGATCGTATAGAAGAGGACTCCGAATAGACCATTTCAGTCATACAGAAGGGATGAAAGTAAATATACGTAAAAAAATTTCAATTTGGTATTCACAATGTCCTTAACCTATTTCAATCCGTGGACGAACTAGTGTGTCACATTTAAAAAAAAAAAACGACAAAAGCCTCACTAGAGACAACCATGCCTCACACAATTGACCACTTCATAGAAAGATAAAACGCGACGAATGTATGTCTATCTGCAAACCTGTGACGGACAAAACTGCAATTGAAATGCTCAGGGTTTTGATAATTTTTGACCGACTTCAAAAAAGGAGGAGGTATACAATTCGGTTGTATGTTTGCTTTTGTATGCATATGCATGAAATTCTCAGAAACGTATTGATAACATATTCAAAGTTAAAAAGAAAACTCCATAAAATAAGGGCACGGTCTTGTTGAGGGTTTAGGAGAAAGACATCGAAACTACGTTTATGGTTTTGTGTTATGTGATAACAGAATTTAGTATGAGAGCGAATCATCGCCGCCGTTTGACATGTGCATAAAACGTATAGATTGTTGGTCTACATCATCTACTTTTTGGATATTGGTTTCAGTTAAGTTTGACGTTGCTGATTTGGTATTAATGATTTAGAATCATGTTTATTAGTGTTTAAAATTATTAAAAATTTTAAATGTTCTAACTTTTAATAAGAACAAGGTAGAAATTATGTTATAGAGGATTAATCACTTATTCCACTTACGCATCACGATTTATCAAGAAATACTTTTCAATTAAATGAAATGCAATTTGATTTGGATTTGGAAGAAGCACAGGGAATATCAACATTTGAAGTTTTTGTTTCTTTGAAACTGTTTTACAATAATTATTAAACATTATCGATATAGATTATACTACTCTGACAAACTATTAATTATTGTATTCTCCAAACATCCATGAAACATGAAATAAATTTTAGAGAATACGGGTAATAAAAATGAAAATCTTTCCAAAACACATAAATAAAGTTTCAATTAATTCCCAATGGATAATGAAAAACTAGAGAATAACTAAGATTCTATTGATACGTTTGATATCCAAATGGTCTATTGACTAAAAATAAACTAATGATTTAGGGTAACTCAACAATACACCAATTTCAATAAAATTTCAGATTATAAGAATCTTAATATTCTATAAAAATTCAAGAATTGGTTATAAACTCAAATTTTGATTAAATAAATTGAAAATTGTTTACTCGACGTAGGCTTTCAGAGGACTTGACCAAAAATAAGATATCTCTTTATATTTCGAAGCAAAGATGTATGGCAGTGTTGAGGAGCTGCATAAGGTTTTAGAATGATAGGATAAAATATGGTAAGTAAACCTTTGTGGAGTGTAAAAAAGCTTCTCAATTAAATATGTTTTCGGAATAGGCGATAATAAGGAGATATCTTTGTATTTTCGGCAACACCAGGTACTGAAGTTCTTTCGGTATTTTGTGTTAAAAAATATAGTTTCATGGAAGTTGGTAAATTTAACATTAAAATTATGTTTATATGAACGTTACGGGATGTATAAACTAAGTTCGATATAAAAAGTTTCATTATTGGCTATTTCTAAATACCAATAAAAATCATGAACATTCTTCTAGCATATAGACCAGCTTATATACAACCTAAATACAGTTATGGGGCTAAAACAATAACTATTATTTATACTATGTATAAAAGGTTATCATAATTTTGATAACATTTCTATATAACTTAAGGCTATCATCATTCTATACTTTTCCATATACGTACCCAGGAACTGTAAAGGAAAAAAAATGCAAATGATGAGAAGAGACACAACAGTAAATATTATTATTATTATTATTTGCTTTTAATATCTAATTTTAAGGACAAAATATCTACTCACCATTCGAAGTATTATGTCACTGCATTTGCGCTACACTTGTCATGCTACCACTTGTATAAGCGGAACTTCCCAGTGTTGACGATAAATCTTGAAAACTAAATTGAGGAAAGTAGGGGGGTTCCTCTTGTATTGAACTAAGATGTCTATTGGTATCTGGGGGTGTCAATTGTACACTCTCGCCAGTGAATTCAGAATCAAAGTACCTCGTATCTGTATCACTAGTAACTTGAGGTTTAAAAGGTGGCGGTATCTAAATCATTGAATACATTAAGACATTTTTAAATATAATATAAAAATATTGCCATTTGGTTAGTGATAGATGAATAAAATTGATTTAATTACAATCAATTAAAGGAAAAATAATAGATGTAAAATTTATGCAATAATGGATTGAATGTTCTACCTTCTTTAATTCTAAATCGCGCCAATTGATGCCTTTGAAAAATGGGTGAGCCATTATCTGCTTAGCATCTTCTGGACCACCTCCTAATCGTTGTGCAGGATCTTTCACTAGCAATCCAGCAAGTAAATCTTTGGCCTCCGAGCTAAGATGTCTGGGAAATTTAACTTCCTCCATAAGAATTAATGTGAATAATACATCATGATCTCTATTATAGAAGGGTAAACGACCACACATCTAAAGAGATAGAATAGAAAGGAAAAATAGCAGAATCTTAATAAACATTCTCACCATTTCGTACATAACAACACCAATACCCCACCAATCAACAGCTCGCCCATAGTCATTGTCTTCCAACACTTCGGGAGCAAGGTACTCAGGTGTACCGCAGAATGTTTTTGTCGTCCTACCGTATGTTATATCCTCTTTACAAAGACCAAAATCCGCAATTTTAACATGACCATCTTTATCTAGTAGTAAATTCTCCAGTTTTATATCCCTATAAATAAATGTTTTCAAAATTATACATTGACTTTGAACATTCAGAACATACGTTGCGGTATAATTGATTCCTACAGACCTATTTGTAATCTAATGCATGTCAACTTCATATTTTCATAGGTTACTTGTGTTTGTATTATCGAATAATAGCGGTAATAGTTCTTAATAACGCAATGCTCATTTTATATTTATAATTAGTTTGTATATTTTGTAAAATAAATATGACCGCTGACTTTTAAATCAATCAATACAGTTGCTACTAGGCAATGTTCAATGGTTTATTACTAACTAATTTATGACGTCATCCAATACCAATATTGTTGTTTCACACGGCAGTTTTACAACAACTATTAAAAAATTCGTTGTAGTTATAGAATTAAAACTTCTTTTATGCTGAAACAATTAACATATAACTTACCTATAAATTATCCCTTGAGAATGCAAGTAGGCAAGGGCTGAAATGATTTCAGCACCATAGAAGCGAGTTCTGTCTTCAGAGAAAACTCTATCTCTTGAAAGATGGAAAAATAATTCCCCACCATTAACATATTCCATAACAAAACATAGTCTATCATTTGTTTGAAAGGAATACTTCAATGACTGAAAAGTTATAGGATGAACAACATGTTTAACGTATGATTCAACAATAATACCGTTAAAAATGGATGGTTAGTACTCCTCAATACACGATTTTCAGTTTGAGTATGTGCGACTTCGTCTTTCTGAATTATAACCTCCTTCTTCAAAATTTTTATCGCATATAATCTACCAGTGGCCTTTTCTCTACACAGAATAACTTTACCAAATGTTCCTTTTCCAAGTACTTTCAAGAACTCAAAACTTTCCAATGTTACTTTTCTTTTACCCGTGGATTTTGAGATTGATGTTCCTTGGAGAGAAAACTTCTCACACAAATCTTCCATGGTTCCAGTTTCATTACTAGCTGAATTCATCTCCACATCTTCGCAAACTGAGGACAAACGTTGAGATACCATTTTTATAGCTGCAACCCATTCCTGCCTAAATTTGATTTAGCATTATTACAGAATTGGTGTTGAATAATTAATGATAAAGATATCTCACTACAGGTATATAACAGTATTGGAAAATATGATCAACAAGTACCTAAATATATTAGATTAAAGAAAACGACAAAAGAACTCGCTAAGAATACTCTCGAAAAAGACAGCTTTCAAACAAAAAAAAGAAAGCGGGTTGATTCTTCATTCGTTTGGGAGCTACGATGTCACAGAGAGAAACATTCGTTAAACTTGACAAAATAAGATAAGAACACTCTCGATCAAATTACCTTTCAAACAAAAAAAACTAAATTAAAATCGGTTCAACGGTTTGGGAGCTACGAGCCACAGACAGACACCCAGATACACACGATAAACGTATAACACCCTTCTGTTTGCGTAAGAAACAGTTGAGTTGTAGTGACATTTTGAGTTTCATCTTTTGCCTTTTCCTATTTCGTTTTGGCAATATTCAAATTTCAATTATTTTCGATAAAACTTTGGAAATTTAATCTTAGAATAACTCTCCTTCAAACTTTCGAAATATCGAACAGCTTATGATTTGATTGGACGGGTGCAAATGCGGCCGGAAGATGCGGAAGATGGTCAGATACCTGAAGCTGTCTTGTAAATTCTGCCGGAGATTTAAGGGTATTTTTGGCCGAATAAATATTGTTGAAAAGTTATATTTTATAAAATTATTTCTCAAACTAAAATCAAACGCCAACCATATTAAGTACAACCGAAATATAGGTACTTACAGTTGGGTCGGCGAAATATTACCCATGCGCCATCAAAGCAGATAAGATAAAACACCTAATTTTAATTTTGCATCTTTGTTTCATGCACATTAAAAAAATGACAAAATAGTAACGTATGTTTTTAAAACTATATTGTGTTGTTCAGGTGAATATTATTGATGGGGCATGGGTAATGGGTAATCTTTCGTTGACCCATTATACATCCCTATCTAATAATAATTACTAGTGTTTGCCTAGTGTCCAATTTTTTTATTGAAAACACTAAAGCTCCCTCGAAAGTAGGGTAAAAAAACAGAGGTACTGAAATGTTTTTGTTTTT
Source organism: Crioceris asparagi (assembly GCA_958507055.1). Taxonomy (NCBI): domain Eukaryota; kingdom Metazoa; phylum Arthropoda; class Insecta; order Coleoptera; family Chrysomelidae; genus Crioceris; species Crioceris asparagi. The sequence goes on along the minus strand of OY293826.1, from coordinate 56,736,340 downwards.
AGCTAGTTATACAAGCTGATTTGATTTCTCAATCGATCATGTCCGTTCTACCAAAAATATTTTTATTCTTACATCCTACAGGGTGTGAACAAATTCTACACCAATTTTCTTATTTCAAATATAATCATCAATTTTTTTCCACATGGTTTGATTGACGTTCTAATTCTGCATTGAATCAACCCCAATTTTCATAAATATATCACAGCTTTGACATATGTTAGTTTATCTGAAAAAAATACCGCTGGAATAGTTTTGAACAGTATGGACCCAGGCGACTTTCAAAAACAGATTTTCTTCAAATCGAACCAAATATTTTCACTATTCAAGAAAAAACTGAATTTTAAGATGAGTTTCATAAGCATTCCCTATACCTAAACTCACCATTTATCGAGATAGTTGTCATCAAGTTATCTTCTGACAAGTCCAGTTTATCGTCAATATTTAATGACATATTCAATCAATCTTTGTAATTGTATTACAGCAATTAATTTATGATATATTCTAACAATTGGTAGCAGAGCATGGTTACGGGATCACTCTCGTTGTTTCCGACTAAGTTTTCATATCTAAGGAGAGAAAAAATTAAATGTCAACAAGGGCGAATCACTATCGCATCGAACCAGTTATCGAAAAATACGATATACGGAACATGCAAGCCCAAGCGATACTTATGAAGAGTAACTTGTGAAGTTATGCCACAACAGACGAAAAAAGAAACAGAATTCTTAAAGCAGGATTTGCCAGCACGTTCGGAATGATCACTTCTTATTTTAGCTTCGGAGCTAACATAAGTAAAATCATGAAGAAAAGAAGAAGTATGGTATAAAATTAAGAATACCTATCACAGTCAAGAGCCTGTTAGAAATATCGACATGTGATTTACTATGCCTGCCCGCTACATACAAAAATATTTGGAATTGCAGTCGAGTCTAGGTCTAGTCAACTTCCGACTCTTGAAAAATGAAAAAATCATAGAAGAAAGGGAGGCTAGGCGGCAGACAACGTATGTTAGAAGCGAAGGGGCTTTATACCTAAAAATCAAAAAAACTGCAACCAAAAGGGGCATCAAACAGAAGCATGTTGAAGAATTTGGAAAAAACAACAAGCAACACGCAACAACAAGCTGTAGGAGATCAAAAAACTTGAATATATTCTTATTTACAGAGAATATGAATGCAGAAAAAAATTCATGACTGCGACGGAACAATTGTTTGAAAATCTCGAAAATGAAGACGCTTCGAATTCTCTTACCCCATCGATGAGAGGAAGAAGGGAAGAGCCAATATCATTACCAAAAATAGTTATATCATGCGACAAACTTTGTTTGTGCCCCGGTCTATCAACAAACTTCAATCATACACGAGATGGAATTTGAAATTAGACAAGTAGCTACAAAACATGGGTTTCATACCATCAAGAATGTGTTTTCATCCTAAAGAAAAAAAGAAGACAGTCATACTCACGATATATATCGACGAAGTAAAAGGATGTTAAAACAAAACCAAAATTCTAAATGGAAGACCTAGGTAAGCCGAAGCAACTATTAGGAATCGAAATTGAAGAAGGGAAAGATAAAGAAAAAAATTTAACAAGGTTGTACCTCCACAAATACTCTAGGTAGAACCCGACCTGAAGCTAAAAAATCAGAAATTTGCGACAAAAATAATGCATACCAAAAATTGATTGTATTTATCAATAGCAAGTCGACCTGAAATATATTTATGCAGTAAGATTCTTGTCACAATTTAATAATTCATATTCTGAAGAACATTTCAAATGTCTCAAACGTGTTCTAAGATATCTCAAGGGAACCAAGAATACTGGAATGGTTGGCTGATACTGATTGGGCTAGTTGTCAACAGGGTAGAAAATATTATTCAGGATATTGTTTTAAATACGTAAACGCATAGGAGTCATAGAAACAACAATGTGTTCCATTGTACAGCTGAGGCTGAATATGTTTCCGTGATTAAATCTCACCACAAACCATATTTTTAAAGATAACCAGGCTGCACTGAGACTGTTGAACATTCAAGTTATAATTGGAACAATCAAAACATATAAAACAGCATTTTATAAGGGAATGTTTTTAAGTTATAATATATTCTAACAATAATCAATAAAAATCAAGAACTGTCTTATCATTTCTTAGCTTTTTCAAGGTGCAATGGAAACAAAAAAAACAATTTTAATAATTCAATCAAAAATACCAATTCCTATTTAGTACACATGACAAATTATTAATAACCAAAAAAGAGCAATGTACGTCAATATTTAGAATGATCACCATTTGTGTTCAATCATTCTGTTACTTTACAAACGATATATTGCGAAGTACTCCTGATTTCGTTGAGATCGAGACGGTGTAAGATGGTTTGTATTACAGAATATGAAGATGCCAATTCAAAAGATGCCGTTCGTAATGAGGTATGAGAATATGTTTGCAAATATCCGAAAATGTTGATATGTTATCTTCATTACCAGTTAGTGGTTGCACTCGTAATGGATCCAACAACATTCCCAAAATTAATGAAATTATTTTTCGTGACAAGTTTCCTCGTGATATTCTTGGTCAGTTTGGATATTTTAATTTAACTTACGGAAAGTTCATTAAATAATGTTTCAACAGGACCTATGAATTTACACATTTAAAAGTTGTCTGCGACCCATAAGGTACAAAATGGTACCATCAATGTAACACCAAATGTTGGATTCGACTTTCAAGTATACGTGTATCGTATACTGACATGTCTAAAAGTGTATATTATAGCTTGATTTGATTCAACTCAGAATTAGAAAATCAATCTAACTATCTGGTAAAAAATAGGTTACTATTTGAAATAAGAAAGTTGGCACCGACATTTGGCACACCCGGGGGGTTATCATGTAACTAGCAACTACAATGCGACCGCGACTATTGCACAATCGTCGCTTTCAAAACGTCGATTTTGTACAGTGTTGCCGCTCATTCAATGTAGAGCCTAAATTGATGCTTGAATAAAATTATCAAAACATGTATTTGTGAATAATTAAGGATTTTTTAACATGTTCTTTATAAAATAGCTATTTTCACTTATTTATCCAATATTTAAAAGAGAAGGTCTAAAGGACTACATGTAGACAGTGGCAACACTGAGACAACAACGCGATTGCAACTGGTTGCTAAATTTTACATGATACGGGGGCCGATATACCTGTAAGACTACAACTATTTTAGGTAGAAAATGCAGGCACACCAAATTCCAAGTTTCTAATCACACTGCATGTTGAAAAACTTCTAATGCACGGTATACAGAGTGAATTTGAAATTTTTGCAAATATTTTAACCTGTTGATCTTATTGATTTCAGAATAAATATAAAATAATTTACAGTCGAAAATTTATTTTATTAAAGAAAAAAATATATTTTGTCTAAAATATTCCCAGTGTCGCCGCTGACGTCTTATTTATTTTTCATAGTGAGGTACATGCATACAAATAGAGCTACAAATAATTATGTTCAAGGGTAAACTTTTGTAAGCCATACATTTACACTTCAATGATTTTTGGACACAATTTATTTTTTTATTTATTATCGTGTGCTATGGTTAAAACATTTTCCGGCATATGCATATACTTAACTATAACAATACTATCTATAGCTTTTAACGAAGTTTAATTTATTCCATACTTGTTCGTTTTTTTATTTTTGCATGAATAGTTAAAAAAATATGCATCAGTTTGAAATTCTTTTCTAATTTTTTGGTAATGGTAATGCATGGGTGATAGGATTAGAAGGAAGAATTCAGTTTTGAATGAAACGATTTTCAATAATCTGTAGTTCTTTTTGACTTCCCAAAGGTCGGAGGTATACAATTCGATTGTCTGCATGTTTGTTTGTATATTTTTTTAGAAAATCGAAAGTTTGGGAAGTATTAATGCTTGGAAGAGTTATAACGGGTGACAGAATTTTTAACATGGAACGAAATAAAATTCTGGTAAACAGAAAATCCTCTGTGGATCTTCGCCTGCTCGCAAAGATGTCGCCATATATGCTGCCGGTATGTTGCGAGATCCTTCCATCTTTGGACCTCTAAGATCTAAGATCCTTAGGTCCTTTTCCACGTCGTCGAGCCATCTTGTACGTGGACGCCCTCTACAACTAGATCTGACATTTCTGGCAATATGTCCAGTCCATCTCTCTGCACTTTTAGGAACTTCACAATATCAGGATCGGTGAACAGCTGATACAGTTTAAAGTTATAACTGCATTTTGTTTATTTTCCTCTAAAAGATATCAAACAATATTTTATTTTGAGAGTGAAACCTGTATCACAAATATTGTTCAAATTGTCTGCCGCCTTGATGAATACACAGCCCGCACCTTCTAATCACTCCATAAGTGACGTTCATTATAATATTTGGAGGTATTTCTTGACAAACTTCGATTATTTTTCTTCTAATGCAGTTTTCATTCTGAACCTGATTTAGATAAACTTAGTCTTCAATGTAAGACCAAAACCAAAGGTCAAGCGGCGTGAGGTCAGGAGAAAGAGCTGGCCACCGAACAGGTCAATTTGTCCCAAACTATCTTGCATTAAATCTGTTATTTAACCAATTTAAAATTTACATTCGCATTATGTGGAGTAGCCCTAACTTGTTGAAAACAGATTCTATTGAGTTCAGCCATCTATAAAGTTTTTGATATTTTCCTTCAAAAGATCTTAATATTTATCTCGTATGAGTATTCCGTCGATACAAAATTGCCCAATCTTCTGTGAAAATTATTTTCTACAATAAGTCTAGGATTTTTCTGACTCCAGTACCGATGGGTGTTTCTATTATAAATGCCATTATTGCTAAAGGTACACTCATCAGACCAAAGTATGTTTCTATAGAAATTACCATTCCCACGAACCGCGTCTAAATAAAAACGTCAACATTCAATTCTTCGATCGAGATCATTTTGCTCCAGAGCTTTTACTTTTTACGTAACGTACAAGATAAACTTGTGTTCTTTTAATACTCTATCTACAGAATCTTTTGATTTTTTGTTCAAATCAATAGCAATTTCACGAATAGACGTTCGCGCCTTTTCCAGAACACTGAGAAGTACGCCTAACTCCACCTCTTCATTAAATTGACGATGCTTATTTTAGGCTTCCCAAAACTACCAGAGTTTCTTAAATTGTTTTCAAATCTTCAGAATTTTCATCGATCTGGAATTTCTCTGTTCGGAAATCGATTGATGTAGAGACGCACTGCCCGCCCACCATTTTTATTATATTCATAGTACACTTGGAGCATGTCGGCAAATGTACTGTTATCCATCGTAGAAATTAAAGTGATTTTTTCACAGTTTTATAAAAATAGTCAAAAAATTGTGATTCTGACAATTCAGTGACTCGATCTGAGATTTTTCTAAAGGTAAGTCTTCATGTGCGGAAATTAATGCGAAACTAAAAGCGAATTACAAAAACTATGTCAAATCATATTATACTGTTGAATTCAGAAAAAAATGGTTTACAATATGACGTAATAATGACCATATGTTTCCATTTAGAAAAAAAAATTGACTATCGCTGTCACTCAGGGCAAAGATTAAAAAATGAAAGTCGATGACATCTTGTAAAATGTATCAAACCATTCATTTGATTTTTTGAATTTTCAAAATCCGCCAATAAATAACGAAGTTACAGTTTGGGGCGTTTTTTACGATACAGCCTGTATATTATTATTTATATAATTTGATTATATGTTTTCACTGCCGAGAATGTATAACCAAGGAGTTAACAATAGGGTTGCGGCAATTTTGGGCTTAGGATAATGAAAACCCTTTTCAATTACCAACGTTTCGATAGCGGTGGCTATCTTTTTCAAGGCTACATTAAGAAAATAAAATTACAAAACTATACTTAGTAAAAGAAAAAACATTAAGAAAAAGAAGAATTAAAACATTTAGAAGATAAATCTTAATCTTAATTAATACTCAAATCAAAGTAAGTCAGATTTATCTTCTAAATGATTTAATTCTCCTTTTTCTTAATGTTTTTTTATTTTACTAAGTACAGTTTTGTAATTTTTTTTTCTTAGTATAGCCTTGAAAAAGATAGCCACCGCTATCGAAACGTTGGTAATTGAAAAATAGTTTTCATTATGCTAAGCCGAAAATTGCCGCAACCCTATGATTGTTAACTCCTTTATTATATATATATATATATATATATATATATATATATATATATATATATATATATATATATATATATATATATATATATATATATTTTTTTTTTTTTTTTCGTGAATATCGTGGGTTTAGGGCTCTTTCAGTGATTGGAAATATTGAAATAAACGTACATTTATTTCATGTCATAATGTTTACAGAACAAGACGTTTCGATCCGCTTTGGGACCTTTATCAATTGTACAAAAATTAAAAACTAAAATATGTATATGTATGTCGCAGCGAAAAGATTTTTCCTAATTTTCTTAACCTAAACATCCAACATATCTATTTTCACGATGTAAACCTAAGGCATAAATTTCAAAATCACATTTTACAACATTTCAAGGTAAGCTTATTAAATATTATCATCTCGGATACAATTAAATACATATTCTATCTAAATAAAGAACTATCAAAACATGTAGAGATACTCGAAACAATGATACCACCTAGCATTCTAAATTCATACATACAATACCAAAACTCAAAATTCAATATACGCTTCGATAAAATAAAATCTAACAATATTAAAAAAATCAACAACCTTAAAAACAAAGAAATAGCAAAACACGATAATCTGAATATACCAAACAATTGGATAGAAAATTTATCAAACACCACACTACCAGATTATGCCATAAACATACTTGGTCTGGGGCCTAATTTCGCTTTACCAATGAAAAATCAAAAAGATATACCCATTCCCGAAATTATTACAAAAATAGAGTCATCCATTAAACATCTTTCGTCGGAAAATAAGGACGAAATACGAGCAACATGCTGCAACATATTAACCAATCACAAAAAAGTAAATAGAAAACTTAACCCAAATCAAGAATATATAAAAAATAAACTCATTATAGATTATAATAAAACAAGAATTTTTCTGAAAAATAACCCAAATTTGCTAGTACTAAAACCAGATAAATCAAACAAAATGGTAATAATGGAGTCCGAAACATATGACTTTAAGATGAATGAGTTATTATCTGATACCACCACTTACAAGGAAATTAAATCGGATCCTACCAACAAATATCAAAAAATCAATAACAACCTAATTAAAAGATGGAGACAACAAGAATACATCTCAGAAGAAACAAAAAAGAGATTAACAATCAACAATGCATTACCACCAAAAATATATGGTCAACCGAAATTACATAAAACAGGAATCCCTATAAGACCAATTGTATCCACCATTCATTCACCTTTTAGCAAACTATCCAACTTTTTGAAGGAAATAATACAGAATATTATCAATAAGTCAGCCTCATATATCAAAGATTCGTGGCATTTCAAAGAAAAAATAAAAAACAAAGATTCCTGATAACTATATTTTAGTATCTCTTGACGTAACCTCACTATATACAAATATCCCAACAGACTTAGCTCTCAAAATAATTGAAAAAAAATGGAATGAACTACAACAATATACAGATATCCCTCTCACAGACTTCAAGGAAGCTGTCGAGCTCACACTTAACTCCACCTATTTCGCGCACAAAAACAAATACTACCAACAAATTTACGGCTGCGCAATGGGATCCTCAATTTCCAGTTGCATTGCTCAATTAGTCCTAGAAGACCTTGAGAATGAATTGCTGCCTACCGCCAACTTTCACTTACCCTTTTTCTACAGATACGTTGATGACTGCCTAACAGCTATTCCCAAAAATAAAGAAGATAACATTTTAAAACTAGTCCATTCATATCATAACAAAATCAAATTCACGATAGAAACAGAGCTAAACAATAAAATAAGTTTTCTGGACTTAACATTAATTCACAACAATAACACTATATATACAGAATGGTACACAAAAAGTACCTGGTCAGGAAGGTACCTACATTTTCAATCAGAACATCCCTTATCCCAAAAAAAATCCGTCATAAACAGCCTTGCTGACAGATCAATTAAACTAACCGACCCAAAATATAGACTCAACGCAATAAATAAAGCTAAATCAGTCCTTATACAGAATGGATATCCAATAAAACTTATTAACTCAATTTTCAAATTTAAAATAAATGCAGCCTACAATATAAACAAACATGCTAATACAAACCAAAATGAAAATAAGCATTATCTCACACTACCATACATAGAAAATCTATCTAAAAGTTTGCAACAAGTGTTCAAAAGCTATAATATACCACTCATAAGGGCCACAATCTTCTTAAAAAAATCTACAGCAGGCTTAAGACCAAAACCGACAAAACTAAAACAACACACACCGTTTACGAGATACCATGCAACGACTGCAATAGTAAATATATAGGTGAATCCTGCCAATATTTAGAAAACAGAATTAAAGGTCACAAGTATGATAAAACAAATAAAACTGCTCTGTCGAATCATGAAGAACAAAATAAACACAAATTCAACTATAACGAAACAAAAATACTAGCAACGGAAAAATACTCCTCTAAACGAAAAATATTGGAAATGATTTACATAAAGAAAAACCCAAATGCAATCAATTCTAAGACAGATATTAAGCAACTCAGTAAAATTTATTATAACTTACTATAAAATATTCAATAATATCAGTTTAGAAACATCATCAAGACTACCATCCGAACAAACCCACTTTTTAGGTAAAAACTAAATATGAAACCTAACCTTACAATAATAATTTCCCTCACCTACATCCTGCTGTCTGTCACTTTATATCATTCCCAATTAACAAGTCAAGTCAACACATAGGTAAATCTTCCACAAAATTAATCTACACGGGAGACAATAAAATGAAGAAAAAGAAAAAGAGAATGTAGTGCAACATATTTTGAACCCATAGAATTATTTTTCAGTTTTATTTTATTTATTATGTTTTTTTTTTTGGAGGAAGCTGATTTTTTGTACTTTATGTCTTAGGTAGGTTATGATATTGTTCTAACAACAACATTTTTCCTTACTTTAATTTTTATTTTACAGAATAATATTTTAGTTTTTAATTTTTGTACAATTGATAAAGGTCCCAAAGCGGATCGAAACGTCTTGTTCTGTAAACATTATGACATGAAATAAATGTACGTTTATTTCAATATTTCCAATCACTGAAAGAGCCCTAAACCCACGATATTCACGAAAAATAAATCCACTAGACTCAAAAACAAATAGCAACGAAAATATATATATATATATATAAATTAGTGGTGGAAGTACGACAGTATTTGTTAGATCACTAACACTTAGAATAAAGACTGGGAAATCTGTCGATAAATGGGGCTTAGTTGAGAAGACTCTGTTTGCTTACCGAGCTTTGGAAAATGTTTATTTTCTTTTTCAAGGCTAAAAACAGGATACAAAGTAGTTTAAAAAAAATTATATATAGTGTACAAATTATATAAAAAGACTTACTACGCAAGTGAGGTTACATCGTTAAGTAAGCAAAACATAAGTACGGATACATTTTCTCCATTAGGTTAACAGTAAGGAACATCACATATTATAATCACTGAACCGTTTAACGTATATATATATATATATATATATATATATATATATATATATATATATATATATATATATATATATATAGCAGCTAGAGCAAATAATAGACAAACATATAATGTCTACAATAATCACCAAATATATAATTTCTAGGCATTACTATAGACCAAAGACTTGACTGGAAAGCGCATGTGGAGAGACTGTCTGGTGAATTATCCAGATATTGCTATGCGTTAAGAGTGATTGTGAATGAAGTAGGGATGGAGGCAGCTCTTTGTATATATCATGCTCAGGTCATGTCCAGAATCAGATATGGTATCATTTTCTGGGGAAATTCAGTGAATGCAGAAAGGGTTCAGATTATGCAAAAGAGATTTATTAGAATAATCTTTAAAGTACGACCCCGGGATAGTTGTAAACCATTCTACAAAAACAATAAATTGCTTACCTTCACCAACCTTTATATTTTTGAATCTATAAAGTTCATATCTCAAATCATGCCTTTATTTGAGGGAAATTATACAAAACACCCATACGATACAAGAACAAGAAATGATCTTGTATCAGATAAAGCAAATTATACTTTAGTACAAAAAATGTAAAGTATAGTATGACAATAATTTGGAACAAAATCCCAATGTTAAATAAACTTAGGACATATCTAACTGAAAATCCGTTTTATACTACGAGAGATTTCTTCAATGCTGATATAAAATTTTGATTGTTCTTTTTATTTATGTTTTAATTTTCCTACTTCAAATTCATCTTTTATAAGCCGTATTTTATCCATAAGTTGTGGTGTGTATTTTTATCTATATTGTGACCTGTTGAATTTAAATGTATACATGTATATTATGTGACAAGTTCCACACCTCTCAATGAGGTATTATTTATTGTAAATTTTCTTTTACTAATGGAACAAATAAAGTATTATTATTATTATTAATATTATATATATATATATATATATATATATATATATATATAATATTAATAATAATATATATATATATATATATATATATGAATAATAATTTCACGCCTAGCTGGTAAATTGAACCTACATTTCGTAGGGTGCCGCAATAAGAACGAGGTTTGTCGTCTACATATTGCGTTTGTGTGCATTTTTTCCACTATGCTGCTCAATTAGATTGATTACCAAACATAGCATCTGTCTCCCAGATATATATCATGATTTCGAGGTTGTTGCCTCTCATCAGTATATCGTAGGGTGAAGAGCCATATTTGATAATCAATCCTTATTTGGAACTCATACTTGTATCAATTTTCGGTATAGAACTGTCGGTGGAGACAAGTATGAGCGATATATTAAGCAAGTATAATGGTGGATAATAACAATCGGCAAAGGTTAATAATTAATTAAATAAATGAGGAGCTATCCGTACCAGATGACCATATTAGAATATGAATAATAATTTCACGCCTAGCTGGTAAATTGAACCTACATTTCGTAGGGTGCCGCAATAAGAACGAGGTTTGTCGTCTACATATTGCGTTTGTGTGCATTTTTTCCACTATACTGCTCAATCAGATTGATTACCAAACATAGCATCAGTCTCCCAGATATATATCATGATTTCGAGGTTGTTGCCTCTCATCAGTATATCGAAATCATGATATATATCTGGGAGACTGATGCTATGTTTGGTAATCAATCTGATTGAGCAGTATAGTGGAAAAAATGCACACAAACGCAATATGTAGACGACAAACCTCGTTCTTATTGCGGCACCCTACGAAATGTAGGTTCAATTTACCAGCTAGGCGTGAAATTATTATTCATATTCTAATATGGTCATCTGGTACGGATAGCTCCTCATTTATTTAATTAATTATATATATATATATATATATATATATATATATATATATATATATAAATATATATTTTCTTTATTTCATTGCTTGTAGTGTTTGTTGTGTTCACTAGCGATCCAAGGTAGATGAATTTGAATTGTTAATTGAATCCAAAATGGATTCCCGATCCAGTCGCAAGCTGGACATGGTCGACATCGAGCTTGAGCCCATGCTTGAGTTCTGACTATTGACATCAGAATGAATCGAATAGTGGGGTTTAATCCGAAACTACTTTGCTGCCACCTGAATATTTATTCTAAACGTTACGACTTACCTATCTTGTTCTGTTTCAACACAGAACATCCTTTCTATAACTGTCGTCCATTGTAATCCTCTAATGATAAACGTATACGGTTTAGGCCTGTCGATCGACATGATCTGACAACCTTTAGCAGTGAAATTATTCAAAGGATCGACATTGTAGTAATCATCAGGCTTAGATTTGAAACCGATCAAGGCACCATCGTCGAGTAACACGAAATATCTGAAAGTTTTTTAACTCATGTTAGAATTGAAATCAATACTTTTTATTCGTTTAGTGATCTCTTTAATTATACCTAGGCCTCCAAGTTTTTAAATGTTCTCCTCGCTTTTGCAGCCAACCTTCCTTGATGATATGATTTTTATCAATAGCATTCATTCCCGAAGGACCCGCAGATCCTGATTCATTCATGGTTTATCGATCTAGGAAGAACCTCATTCGTATAGTTCTATACCTACATCTGAAAGAACATAACTATTCAGGATACAAACGATATTTATAAAATTTTAAGCACTACATACCAGCACCAGCAGCTAGAGGCAGGTTAGGTTGGTTGTCTTTCCTGTTCCTTCCTACTTCCTGGATAATATGACTGTAGGCACATGAACTTGACTCAAAATTATATCAGAGTGTTCCTTAATAATTCAAGTGATACTCTACAGTAGTAAATACAAATACTCCTATATAACAAATTTATCAAAAAAACAATTAGAATATACGCATTAAAGAGCACGATATTCTTGCATCACATTCCTTCATTATCCTTTACTTCAAACTTCAAGGTTATATTTTGACATTTTAGTAGTCATGGTACAATAAGGCCAGGTATGTTCCATTGATGGACGCGTTTTCGTTCAGTTGGCGCACCGCATCCGAAATCCGCAATATTTGTTTTATCCCGCTTTCCAATTCAAATTAGAATATCATTTCGCTACGATTTTTGTGTGTATCATCAACTAATCTTTTTATATTCATGCTTTTCATTTACTTTCTCATATTAAGTATCAGAAGCAGAAATGATTAAATTTATGTTTTTAATTAAAATTGACAGTAGAGACATAAAGCAACATCATAAATTACTTCACCCGACTTATCCGTATCCGTATACGTTATGGAAGAAGATAAGTGACACAGAGAATTGGTCCGCTTGGTTTCGATCAATTTGTTTTGTGGTTTGGATACGTCACGGATCGCGATCTGATACGTGTGCCGCATGGATAAGTTTCAGGTAACGTATCGAAGCAGACGTATCGGGTTTGCACATGCTCATTTCGGTAAGGATACGGATACGTGACTATTTAAAATACTGCTTTATGTCTCTAGTATATTCAATTATACGGTGTAAATCACTTACGTTAACTATGATGTTATAGCAGAGAACAGATACTGTTCTCTGGTTATAGATATGAAAACTTGACCTTATTGATATTTTTTAGAAATTATAATATAAATTGGGAAATTGTTTATAAACTTTTTTCATGAGTCTTCGATTCTATTGTTTACATGTTGAGATGCTTTTAGAGTGAGAGAGATGCTGGATGTTAGAAGTTACCAGTATCTTGGAGGTAGTGTTCTCTACACCATGTTAGTAGTCATGTAGGATTCAGGATTGCCACATTGCAAAGTGTCGTTAATCATTTGCGAATGTTTTACCAGAATATTTCATAGTTCTTTATACTGTAAGTCATTTGACAGTGGGTCGCCCTCTAGATGTATCCAGTGTGAAGCTCTCAACTTAATTTTTTTATTAATGTATATGGAATATCAATCTACCCCTAGAAAAAGTAAAAACACAAGAGCATTTTTTATAGGATACATTTCTTTTTGTAAATAAATAATTTAGCAAATCAGTAATTTTACGAGAGAAACTGATATGCACCTTTTTATCGCTGCTAAAATGATAAAAATGACATCAATCAGTGACCCGTTTTAACTACGGCAACAGTGTAATATTAATTTACCTCTATGTAAGAAGGACGACGGCAGGGTCACACAAATTGTTATGGTAAGCTGTGGCAGGGTCGTGGCCAAAAATATATAAAGCGAAGATGACTAACTCTGTATCCTGTTCTATTAGCAGAAGTGGCTGAAATAACGTCCCGTGATAAGTTATCAATTTGGTATGTTGCGCAGTATTTCACTGAGTGTCTGTTGTTGTATTTAAGCTTCCTTCGCCCATACTACATAAGGATGCGCTGCGTGATTTTGCGCAACACACCGAAATGACAAACGATAACCATATGCTTTTTGTGCTACTCCCACTACTCGTGTTACTCGTCCTCCCTATATTTGTTCATAGTTGTATTTAAGCGTCCTTCTCCCATACTACATAAGGATGGTTGTCTCTGATAAGGATGCGCTGCGTTATTTTGTGCAACACACCGAAATGACATACGATAACCCAAAGTTCAGAAGCTCTGTAGACAGGAGATTCAACTGTCTATACAAAACCAAGTGACGCTCTGACTCCGCAAACGACGGCAGGGTCGTGACCTATTAAAATCGGATATGCGCGCTACGTTAGTGCGCACGTGTCATTTGCCTTTGATGTATTTTTAAATTCAAATTCATGTCAAGGAAAATCTTATTGTTTGACGTTTCGGTGTTTATTAGTTTTCAACTTTATATTATGGCTCACGTTTGTTGCATTGAATAATGTTTTTGCAAGTCGGAGAAATATAACAGTAGAACTAATGGCATTTTGTTTAAGAAAATCTTCTTCATATCAGTATTTTTGTTTATTGTAATGAATAGTTAATAGTTACCTGCAGAATTCTCAAAAATATCTTACGTGGTTTGATGCTGCGGTCATTATTTCAAATATGTCAAAAGAGGTAGAGCAGCTATGAAAAAAATATTTATTTGAGATCTGCATATCGAGGACAGATGCTTCGACCCAAATAATTCATTAACAATATTGAGAGACGGTATCAAAGAGAAAGATATTAAGTGCAAATTGAGCGAGAACGACAATACGAGTTTAGAACCTATTATGAAATGCACAATAAACACATTTGGATCGTTTTTTAATTCGGAATCCCATAAAGACAAGAAACACTACTTAAATATTATTACCAATTCAATACCCTATACAACGATTTTACTTTTATGAGAATAGATAATTAAAGCAGATCTTATCACTATAATAATTCTTATGCGTTATGCTATCCAAACGATTTTCATACCTATATTATAATACGAGGAGGTCATTTGCTATCTGTTCATATTTCGCATAATCGCCGCTCTACCACATTCCAAGTCACTCCATAGACAAAAAAGTCGCCCACTTTTTAATGATATTTTTTTTTCTAGAGCCCGTTTTATATTGCTTTTCTGCGCGCCTTATTTCATGTACACTCAAGCATCAAGTTTCAAATATTTTCAAATGTTTTACAAGCAATCATCAATAGACAATGAGGAATGTAATTTTCTAAAAGCTTATGTTGATCTTCACGCATTCTAAAAGCTCAATTATCTAACCTTATTTGAATTTCTCTTCACAGAGAGAGGAGAAAGAGAACATAGATAAAATTTACAGAGAAGACACATGGAGGTGCGCACTTCCGTTATGCGCAAACTCGATTTATCACAGTATAAAGAATATATTTCTTTATACTGTGGTTTTATAGTGCAGTTCAGCACGTCATTTTTCATGTACACTCTAGCGTCAAGCATAGATAAACTATTTGGTCAATTTTCAAATATGCTTTGCAACCAATCATCAAGAAGACACACGGAGGTGCGCACTTTCGTTATGCGCAAACCCGAGAACATAGATAAACATAGATAAAATATATAGATATGGAGACAGAGAAACACAAGGAGGAGCGCACTTTCGTGATACGTAGACCCAATTTTAGGCCACGGCCCTGCCGTCGTTCACAGCGTCACCCCATCCACAGGTGTTATATCTCCTGTCTAAATAGCTTCTTACCTCCATGAAAATGGAAGAAGGTTGAAAAGGAATCTGCCAATGCTTTTTACTTGTCACTTATGACATGACTGACTATTGACTATCATATAAATATAGAGGGACTTTCTTTAATCCTGTGGTGACGATCACGACAATCCGAATAGTAAACAAATATACCTGCTATGTTTTTTTAAATACTAAATCGATTTATCCATCTCCAAGAGTAACAATCATCAACAAACGTACTTATTGATGTAATGAAATTGGAAAAATGTTGGAAATGGACGCTAGAACTCAGAAATTGGAACAGCAAGTAAGTTTGTTTAGAATTTTTATGTTTGATTCATATTCATACATTTCAATGAACTGTTTGTAGAGGCAATTGATGGAACAGAAAATGAAACAAAAACGTTTAGCTGCCGGAATGGTACAGGCATCGGATATACGTAGCGATTCTGCGAAAACTAGAAATGGAAGTGCTAATAGGAAAGAATTGCATGGTATAAAATATATCTCAGAAAAAAATCGAATTATTATTATATTATTTTCCAGCTTACGATGGCCCCCTTCATTATGCCATGGGTAGTGATAATAACCCTGATCAGGTTATATCTATTCTATCGTGCTCAGATAGCATTGATGGTAATTAAGAATGCTATCTTAATGCGGCTATATACAGCGTTCTATATATTTTTTGTAAAACAAAATTCGGTAATTCTTCATTATCCAGGTTTCTGTCATTTCTAGAGGTTTTTGAAAATTTCGTTTTTCAGGTGTTTATATAGGTCGAATATAACAGAAAACAGCGACCCCCTATGTAAAAATCAGTTTATTTAATTTTTTATTAATAAAAACATAACGGGATGGTAGGCGAACAGTAGTCTATGGTGGGTATAAAGCAGCAAAAATCCAATGTAAAACAAACAAAAGCAGTAAATCCCTTCACAACGGCACCCTGTATTCATTAAAACAGAAAAATAAAGTTTTAAATTTTTAAAAACAATTCCACAAATGTTTTTCTCCATCGTGATTTTGATTTTCTAATTTTGGTTAGCTGATATATGTCAAACAGAAAGAAAGATGCAGCTTTGCCAAATTTAATATAGAATAGAAGACTAAGAAGAATAAGCGCAGTAATTTCCTATTTTAAAAGAAGGGGTAACCATTTGAAATAATAAAAACTCACCTTATGTGGCATATGAATTGCTACAGGATAACTATCAATCGATATGCCTCATAAATCAAGTTTTTATTATTTCAACTGGTTAACCCTTCTAAAATATTCTGTATCGAATCTCTGGTATCCACCATCTCTATAATCTGTTTCTTTGGCAACTCCACACATATTTTTCGCCTGCCAAGGTTCAAGTTTCTTAAACTTTTCATACGACTGTTTTGAATCATTTTTCGTTTCAATGAATTATAATGTTTTTAAATTTTCACAAAATGCCTTTTGTGAAGTGATTAACTGCTGTTGTTTGTTTTACATTGGATTTTTGCTGATTTATATTAATCCTAGGCCCCTGCTCGTATATTTGTATTAATAGAAAATTAAATAAATTGATTTTTACAAAGGCGCTCGCGGTTTTATGTTATATTCGACCTATATAAACACCTAAAAAAAGAAATTTTAAAAAACCTCTAAAAATGGCAGAAACCTGGATAACGAACTTTTACCCAAAATTCAATATGTAATCAACTCTGTAGTTCTGATACCTTTGGATTTCATTCGTAACTGAAAAATCACTATCTGGATTTCAATAACACTTTGAATTAGTTATAGAAAGTATATAACACAGTATTTACTGAGAAATAGTAAAAAAATTATACTGTGTATTTATTCTTGAAGGTATGACTGAAGAGGAATTGTCAAACACAGCACCAATCGATCTAATCGATGTAGAAGATGAAGAATCCTCTCCTGTTACTACAACACCTAATGACAATGGAAATATGCCTGTCAATCCAATTCTAGAAAAGCCTAATTTTATACATCAATCAAATGGGGTGCGTTGATTATTTTTTTGTCATATCGCAGGAAATATTACTATATTTTCAGGCTCCGGAAGCTGAGGGAGATATTGAAGGCAATGTAGAGAAATTTGTGCTTCAACCAGCATTATTAAAAGTATTATATAAATGTAGAATAACTAGGGACAGAAAAGGAATGGATCGAGGTTTTTATCCAACATATTTTCTACATTTAGAGAAAGATTATGGTAAAAAAGTATTTCTACTAGCTGCTAGGAAACGAAAGAAGAGTGCTACTAGTAATTATTTGATATCGACTGATCCAACAGATCTGTCAAGGAATGCAGAATCTTTTGTGGGTGAGATTATTATGTTATTACTCATTGTGAAGGAATGTAAAACTGACTTGACTGCCTGTATTGTTTGTTGAAATGCAAGTTATGCAACGCAGTGTACTTCTTTAGCATAAATTTGAGCTATAACTGGATGTATCTCTTCTCAGCTCTGATGTAATGTGCTATACTATACTTATAGCAATGAAAGCGTTAATTGCACAATAGTTTTTCGTCTTCATGGCTGTATATAAGATGCAATCAGGACGCAAACATAATAGTTCAATTCCAATAAAAGAAACATGATATATCCAATCCGTCAGCCGGTCAAGATACATGCGGTTTGGGACATGCAAATCCATCTAAGTTATTTAGTAATCTTATTCCGGTTAAAATTCTATTCCGGTGATTCGATCCATATAACTCTTTGCAAATAAATATTTATTTTGTTATTATCTATTAGAAAACAATATGTGCTTTTGTCTAGGTGCAGGGTGGTCAAATAAGAATGTCGGCCATATCACGAGAACGGCTTACAGTACAGCTTTGAGATAAAAAAAACAGTTTTGGGAGCAAAATAGTGATCGGGAATACTCGTATATTCTAGTGCCTTACTAAAATGGCACTTTTTTACAAAATGTACCTGATGAAGTCCCGTTCTGTGTAACCAAATTTTATAAACTTATTATCGTTAAGAAGAGCAGTTCTTCGCCAATAAATAATGGAAACCTACATCCTTAAAACGTTATTATGATACTAAACTAAGGCGGAGCATAAAGATATATGTATGCCACTGCCTGAATTGAAGTAAGGCTGTGGCCTCGCTAGTGTCGAAAGAAAAGGGAAAACACAATGCGTGGATTTCACAGCTGATCCAGTAGAGATGCATGATTGACTGCAGTCTCCGTTTTTCAAATATCGTACTGGCCTGAGTAACTTCTCTTTTTAGCTCAGTGTAAAATCCATGTCCGGGAAATTTATTTCCATAACTGTAAAAATGTACCTATTGCGATCATTCACATTTTGAATTTTGAAATAATTTCTATGGCATGGAAAGTGGTAAAATTTTATATTAAGTGCGCTCATAAAGTATGGAAACGTTTCAATATCTTCTAAAATATTGACATAATGGAGTAAAAGCTCTTAGAGTTTGATTTTTATATTCATTTTCTACTTTTTTAAGCAAACAGCATCGTTTTGCTCGCTCCACGTTCAAAGTTATGACATCATAGTTATTTTTTAAAGGAGGTCATAATTTCATATCATCAAGTTACAGTTGAGTATTTTCTGTATACAAAAATACCAAATTCATAGCTATTCATATCTTTAAATAGTAAACGTGCTCCGACTTTCATTTTATTTTATGGTTCTTTTTCATTTGAAAGAGGATTATTGAGAGTTGTTCCCATTAAAAAAAATCGACATTCAACATGTCCTTCACCTCAAAAACTTCCCCCAATGAGGCAAGAGGGGACAATTTTGTTTAAAAATCGAAAATTTGAGATGACAAAATTAAAGATTTTAAAATTAAAAAAAAACATCATTGGTTTCCGAGTTACAGCTGTGGTAAAGTCTGAAATATGTGTGCTTCCGCTAATTGGTGGTGGCAATTTTTTTTTAGAAAATTGAAAATATGAGACGGCCAAATTAAAGAAAAAAATAAATCTAGCAAAATTTAAATTGGACATTCTTCAAAAAAAAAGTACGGTTTCGATGTTTTGAAATCTCTGAATAAGTATAAGCAACTTATTATCCCACTTGGTGAACGTTGAATGATTTTGATGGCTGATGTTACATTCACAAGTGTGAAATAATCAGCTGGACCGACTTTATTAGTTGGCGCACAGAAAAATACAAAATAGTATTAATTCTGATGGTGCTGGTACGTTTGAAATTGTATTATTTTTAACTAAAACTGCACAGCTTCAAAATTACTAGTACAAATATAATTATTATTATTTTATATTTTGCAGTGCGCCAACTAATAAAGCCGGTCCATTTTTTTGTAAAAAATGTTTATTCTCCATCCGATTTTCATGAATTTTTCACAGCTTTGTATGTTCATTTGTTACGATTTCTCAGAATTGTTCTAACAAGGAATATTTTTTGTTGAGGTAATTCAATACAAGAACAAATTAAAATGATAAACTTCAAAACACTATGTGGGAAAATTGAAGCTGGCAATTTTATTTACAGACTGAATAATTATTGTTAACGTGGCTCCTCCTTAATATATGATCGTCTAGATGAGCAGCAGCTTCGGTAGAACTTAGTAGCTTGCCCATGGCTATGACGGAATCTACAGCTAAAACCTGCCAAACAAAGGCCCTTACTAAAGAAGTGGCAGTCTACCGTCTTCCCTGGGTATACTCTTATCTTCCACTCCAGTTTGTTCAACCGATATTTTATCTTTGGTATACCCAACTTTCTTATGCCGTAATTTAGGACCTCATTCTTTAGGATTTTCAATGCACAATTGGCTACGGAAACGTCAGTTGGCTGCTTGAAAGGATCTTACTGAATCTCGACATTCACACCAAATCTCGCCTTTTTTTGTCCAGCTACGTTCTCATGAAAGGCTACTCTTGATAGCTTCCGAATGTGATAGATGACGTCATTTATTCTCTTCAACAATCCATATGGACCTTCTAATTGTTTCTGAGGCTTGGGATGAAAACCTCGACGCCGCTGTGGATTATAAAGCCAAACCAGGTGTCTCACGTTGAAGCTACCATCGGATAATCGAACATTACAATGATGATTCCGGCGTTCAGTTTGTCGGCGTATCTACCACCAGCGACACTTTCCTCTGTAGGTGTATGGCCAAATCCAAGATAACAAGGTAGGCGCAATTCTCGATCCAACATAAAGCATGCAGGAGTCTTGCCCGTTGTTTTATTGGCAGCCGCTCGATAAGCCTCCTGACCCTTCCTTGAAGAGATGTTTGCCCAAAGTCCTATTCATCCTCTCTACCATTCCGTCCGATTGAGGATGCAATGTTGTCGTCCTGGTTTTGTTTGCTCCTATTAATGGGCAGACACCTTGGAACAGGGCTGACTCGAAGTTTCGCCCTTGAATCGAATGGATTCCCAATGGAACGTCAAAACGAGAGAAGAATTCTTCCACCAACACCTGTGCGACAGGCAATACTACCCGACGCTCTGTCATGTAGTTGAAGTAATATCGCCGACACTTTGCTCCTTTGTATAGCTAGTTACTCGATAGTTCTATACAGGAGATCGTCTTCCAAAACAAGGCAGTCCCATTGGCTCCAATAAGCTTTCATTTCCAGATTTCGTGCACTTTTTTCTTGCCAAGTCGGTTTCTCCCTTCGGTGCATCGAATCTAGAACTATTCTCAAACATGGGTTGTTTTCCTCAGGCAGCTCGTTTTCTACGGCTGCTCAACGTATACGTCAAAACTATTTTTCTATCTTCGTACAGTGGGTGCAATTATCGTTGTAGGGTCTTCTGGACAAGTCATCTTCGTTCCGATAAATTTTGTTCGATGTCATAGTCATATTTCGGAATTGTAAGATCCATTTCGTGGTCCGTTTTAATTAGAAACCATAAAAATAATTATGGAAATGTTCCCAGGTTTTAACTAATCCAAGTAGTTCTCTTCTAATACCACAGTAATTCCTCTGTTTTCGCCAAAATGTTACTAAAATAAGCTATGACTTTTTCTTGTCCATCTTGTATCTGCGGGAGGACAGCTCCCAGTAGCAGTATTACTGGCATCTGTGTCCTACACGACACGAGTTTTCCATCATGCCTAGATAACCCGGTGCACTGATAAGAGCTTCTTGCAGCTGTTGAACCGTTGATAGTAGGTACACAAGCCCAGAAAACTTTCAAGTTCATGGTTCATCTTGGGAATAGGCCATTCCTTTAACGCTGTGATTTTTTTTGGATCCATTGTATCACCAGAGACAACCTGAGCCAAATATCTAAATTCTCGTCGAAACAGGTAACATTATGGGGAATTCACTTGGGTAATTCACTCCAAAGTTCGCAGATTGCTTCCAAACGTTTATTTCCAAGACCTTGTACACCACCTTCTGTAGTAGAATTTTTTGTAACGACTTGTCACTTTGACAATCGCTTGTCACGTCTGTTCGACTGAACTACTATTCACTTATCCGGCTTACTGACTCTATATACTGACTGTGATCCTTTATCGACGCGGCTTTGTGTATCTGAATATTGACATGACATCCATCGAGAATATTCTAGACGCTTGTCATAACTAACAATATGGTGAGAAAATATACTTCATTTGGAAGGTTCGAAAATAAATCTACCAAAACTAGAATTAATTAATGAACTATATATGAAATAACTGTAACAAAACGAATAATAACCATAATTACGTGATAATTCATCCACGTAACAATATCTTGAATGGTCTTCTCTGCTTCATCTTGTTTGTCCAATGGAAGGGGTCTCGGCTATTGTCTTAAAGGCTGAGAGTTCCCCCTATTTATCTTATGAGTTACAACGCTTGGTTTAGCCTTCCATCGCGAACACATCCTGAAATTCTACAAGCACAGCTCTCAAGTCTTGAGGACCATATCTACCCGCTCTTTTGGATACCTCGTTTTTACTAATTTGTCAGTCTTCTTCACAGAGCATATCGCTGATTCAGGAATCCACTTTTCTACCACAATTTTCATGCTCAGTTGGATAGGGCTTTCCTTCAAATTTATGACTCTGACAGGGAAGACATTTTCAACTCCTACTAGAGTTTTAGCAGTCAAGAACTCTTTGTATTTGTTTGTGTAATAACGTCACCCGCTGTTATCGAGTGGACAACATCATCGTTATCATCATGAAAGGAAAATTCTATGTCGTCGACCTTTAGGACACCATGTTTGACATCTTACACTACCCAAAGTTTCAAACTCAAGGCTCTACCAGAAGATGAAATGTTGACTGCCATTACTGTGGCATTGTTCTTCAAGGTCGACGACTCCCTCCTCATGTCGATCCGTTCTAGTTTTCTGGCTGATGCGTCTTTTTCATGCAGTTGTGGTGAAAGTGCCACTTCATGGGTTCTCTTTGGCTGTGCTTTACAAATTATCTTCCGTGGCATGTCATGCAGGGATTCTGTTGTTCCTCTTCCATCTCTCGTTTTTAAACGATACCCTCGGGAAGTTCGACTAGCAGTTTCGTGCCCTAAAGCGATATGATTCACAAATGTATCAACCGATATTTCATCAAGAAAGTTATCAGCTGCTGTACGATATTCCAGTTGCAAGATATATCGGCTGCATAACCTCGTAAAGCGGCAGTTAAGAAAATGCCATTTTGTTATTCAGTCCACTGGTTGGCTTTGGCTCTGCTTCAAACTGGTTAGATATACAGACCAGGAATATTTTCCATCTAAATTTGGCTGCTTGAATTTTATATTACCTGCAGATGCAAATTCTTAGCGAATTTTACTTCAAAAACCTTAGAAAATTCTCTCCATTTTTCTGCGATTTGCTTACCTTGTTTTTCTTGAACTTCTATTGATATTGATTTTATCTCCAGGGAATGCGAAAATTTCACCGAATATTTCCACAAGGGTCCTAGGAATTTCTTTGACAAAAAGCAGAACCTTTTTAACACTAACGATAAGCCGAATAAAAGTCTTCAGCAACACAAATCTGCACAGTCTTTAAAATTCAGTTAAAATTTTCCGGTAACTTGTAATTTCAAAACCCCAATTCTGACACCAGTTGTAACGGAAACTGCAAGGACTGGGCTCGATTTATATACATTAGACTTATTTTCACTTATTTACGGAGATTCATATCAAAAACTACGTGCACTAATTCTTGTCCATAGTAATAATGACACTTCAGTAGCCTCGCTTCTTATTTATATTCACGCCTAATTGATCAAGAATAATCTGGAATCTATATAAACAAAATAATTTTATTAAAATAACACTTTCTAGAACAATAATAGTTAGCGTAACGTTAAGCAACAAAACATCACTGAATGTTCATGTCGTGCTACAAGGTGAAGAATTTACGTACACGATTTTTGACATCAACATAACCTACATAAGTTCAAAAATACATCACGTGTCACGTGACACGTGCGCATTACATAGGCTGTGTTCGGGGAGTCGCTATCTGCACTATCTCGCACTATCAGCTGTTCACGGAGCTCAATGATAGTACTATAAACGCTATCGTGACGTCATTAGTTTTTGTGTGTCAAGTCATAAATGAATGCTATCAATGCTATTTCTTCCGAGATAGTGTATGGTAGTGTTTGCGTTTGCAAGCCACAATGACAGAAATACTGTTCATCTGACATAGACGTCATAATGACACTAACATAACAAACCGATAATCGTATATGATTCGGACAGTTTTCTAAAGCGGAGGAGGATGTGTCTACTCAATGGGATAAGTTAAATAAATAATTTAACTGAAATATTTTCAAGTGATGGGGAAACTCAGGTTCCATTAATATACAGCCGTCAACAAATTCATCTGCAAGACTATACTCATATACCGGTATATACCAAAAAATAATGAAATGAATGATATTATTTATTTAAACCAAAATTTATTAAAAGTTTACATACAAAGTGGTAATTTTTATTTATAACAATGATATTAGAGTGACCATTCTATGCAAAAACGAACAAGATGCTCACCAATATTGTGGGCTGCACAAACGTGCTGAAAATTATAAGAATAAACCAGCAATTCAGGCGGAGATCTTTGCGCAGGTTTGAAATTGAAAGTCATACTTAAGTTACTGCTAAGTAGTTTCAATTTGTACATATTCCAGCTTTAGTGAGAATACGAATAAAATGTATGAACCATCTTCGCTATTATGCACTTCAACCCAAATTTATCCACTGTATTGACGCCGGTTCTATTCCGGGTTGAAAAGCATTTTCAATTTGTAATATTTCTCGGACGTGTCTCTTTATAGACAAAAAATAAGTCAATTTTCTTTCATATTTTTGTGCCTCGACTCCTTAACCTTAATGTGACAGCAAATGATAGAATGTGAACGCTAACGCAAAATAGTGTTCATGGAGCTTGTTATCACTAACACACAATAAGCTCCATGAACAGCATCGGTAGTGTTTGCATTGATAGTGCAGATAGCGACTCCCAGAACACAGCCTTCGTGCACACGATGTTTAGGCTATGACGTCGTAAGGGCGTGGGTTTTGAACCACCGGTAAAACAAAATGGCAACAAAACTAAGACTTTTACAATATTCTTTTGGCTTTATAAATTAAAGCTTAGTTGGAGATTTTGAATAATACATGTTGGAGGTTTCAATACAATTTTCTTATAAAAGTGGCCATATCTTGAAAAGTACCTTGTAGAACTTAGTAAAACCCTTTTCTATAACTCATATAAAACTTTTTTCGGTATGTCATAGTACAACAGATATATCAATCTCCGTATATGTCGATCACCATGTATATTGAATAAATAGTACCAGATTCCCTAATTTGTTTTTAATGGGCAGAAAAATGCTTTTATTCCTGTTGGTAATCGACCTATACTTTTCAACTGACGGAAAATCCTAATATTAAGCAGTTTTCCATTTCAGGAAAATCAAAAGTTTCCAAAACTAAATTAAATTACATCTATATATAAAAATGGATGTTGGTATGTCTGTCTGTCCGTTCGTTCGAAGTTAATAGGCTTTGACACCGCTTGATATATCATTATGAAAGTTGGCACGTATTTGTATCTTTTTATGGGGAAGGTTTATACTATGGACCCTATACAAGGACAGCGATCTTTTATATACGAAGCTTTCAAATTGTGGTCAAATTTTGTATGCAAATTAGGGTAGAGAAAATAGCCGGGCGATGGCGCTGATTGTCGATAAGTTGAATGTTGAAGTTAGTTTCATTAATCAAAATTGATATAGATATCTTCAGCAGTCTTCATATACAAAATGTTTTTTTATATAAAATTAAACTTTTAAAATCAATTTACAAAGTATTAAAAATATACAATAAAAAACGATGGAAAAAAACTGTTGTCTTGTCTTGTCAAGAGGCTCAACTCCTCCATGTTGATTAATGTTCAGTGGTAAGTTGATATAATTAATTTTCGCTTGAGTTTTTATTTTGATATGCTTGTAAAATTCTGAGTCCTAATTGAAATATCAACTAATGCGTTTCTAAGTTGATGAAATCTTATTAATTATTATTTCATTTTTAGAATTCTAATGTGGAGGTACGCAAACCGCTCCTACAGTTGGAAACCCAACCTTCTATTAAACGTTCATTCATTATCAGAGAATGCTTCAGGATTGCTGACAAAGAAACGGAAAATAAAAAACTCAAGACTCGCTTTTGCAATGTTCCATCTGCATCAAAATAACATTCGGGTTTTCCAAAAACTTCTTTCAATAATGAAGAGAGATATTCTATCCTATACACGCGAAAGTATTTTCGAATACAATAAATTCTGACAAGGTTTGTTAGGTCATGGACTGTTATTTACATATTTATGTACTAATTTCATGCGAACCCTTTCACTGAAATCTCTATTTGCTTTTTTAGACCTCAATAACATTTAAGGACATCCAAAGCCTTATTAATATTCCACGAACTTGGTATTATTAAATGTTTCATAAGAACCAAATGATATTCGTACATATAGAGTCTTTAAAATACCCAGAAAAGCTTCGTGTGTTCATAAATGAGAACATATCTGTAAAGGTAAGTAACAAAATGTATACCGCTGATTGTCATTTAGCTCCAACGAACCTGAATTTCAAATTTATTTAGAATGTTCGTAGGTTTCATTTCATCTGCAACAAACATCCAGTTTGAAAACTGGAAAAAGAAAAAAAAATAACTTGGTTTCTTGTCTACTTTAGTTACTTTTTGAACATTATATAAATTTATGTTCCAGCGGAAATATAAATAGAAACGATTACTATTATTTTATTTATTTTCAGTGCCTCTGAAAGATGCTGTGCTGTAAAAGCAGCTAAGCAACAAAGTTTTTGACATTAGCACTTGAAAACGATCAACAAATCTCAACAATTTATAAAGTTTGCTAAGGCTTAAAGCACTCCAAAGCGCAAAGTTTGCTGATAATTATTACAAATTTCATATATTTATATACAAAATATAATCTGTAGAAATAAACAATTTAAGAACACATGGACCTTTCCCAATGTGCCGATCTATCTAACTAAGGAATATATGTTTTTTGCCAGAAATATATTCATATTTCAATATTAATATTATTATAAAGAAATGATTATATAATATAAAAGAGTAGATAATCTTTAATAGTAGCCATTTACCTTCAATGTTAATTCTGTTTTTAATCATATGATGCTTATATTTAAATTTGATTACAATTACAGAAATCGAAATATGTTTTGTGTCTGTTAAATAAATGACCATTTTCACAAAAAAAGTTCTTATTTATTTTACTTTTGTTGGTTATTACGTATTTAATAAGTGATAGTATTCTGTGAATGCAGCAACTATTTCCTGCGTTTGACAGATCTATTTGAAAATGTTCAATTTAAAGACCAACAGCGCCACCCTTATTTGCAACCAAAATCGGTTAACTTTTTTAACCTAAGATATTTCTCCTTCCATACCCTCCATATTTTATACGCTATCCACTTTTTTGTAACTTGCCACCAGATGGCGCTGCTGCACGTCAACTTTTATACCGTTCAAACGATGGCGATGAAAATTTGTATACAGAAGTACTTGATCACAGAATGTTTTTGTATTATCAACTTTGTCACAACTGACCACCAGATGGCGATGAACTTTTATACCGTTCAAATGATCGCGATGAAAATTTGTATACATAGGTATTTGAGCACATATAATATTTTTGTATTATTAACTTTGTTACAACTCGCCAACAGATGGCGCAGCTATAGTTCAACGGCAAGTGGGCACACAAACTGACAGACATACCAACATCCATTTTTATATATATAGATGTATAGCATCACATTTTTTCTTTTTTCTTTTCTTCACAATTTTCTACAACGCCTTATACATTTTAGGTTAGGCAGGACAACGTCTGCTGGGTTCGCTAGTCGAATATAAAAATCGTCTGATCAGGTCGTTTGACCATTAATTTTTTCAACATGCGGAGACAAACAACAATGGTTATATTCAATACTGACGTACGAGGAACCGTTTAGCCAGAATAAGATTAAAATGTTAGAAAATTAGCCAGTTCATTTGAGCATAACTTTTTCTGTTTTTTTTCTTCATAGAGATAAGCTTGGTAAATGGCTTCAAACGGAATATTTATATTATGTTTTATCAAAATCTTTATAGTCGTTTTCGCACTGAGCGAATCAGGTTTTCCCCATTGCCTAGCAATCAGTGCGGGCAGTATGCTCAATCTGTGTCACCGGTGCGTCTCGTCGATACCCTACAAAACAAAATAGAAAGCAACAAAATCGGTACATCCATTCCCCAGATAATATAGGCCCAGATAGATAGACCAATGGCTGAAAGTATTTTTTGGACTCAGGAACCTCTGAAACGTAAACATCTGTTGAAAACCGGACACCGAAAATGTTAAACGATTACAATACTTTCTTTACTAGTGTACTTAGGATACCGGCAGGAGAGTAAAAACTAAATCAAAATTTGGTTTATCCGTTTAGGAGCTGCGTTGCTTCAAACAGAGAGACAGAGAGATACCCACGCTAAACTCAACTAGCTAGAGACCACTCTTCGATCAAGTCACTTTTTAAACAAACAAAAAAAATCGATCCATACATATTTATAACTTTTCTGGGTAGGGGGTTGGAATAGTATAAAATCCAATGGTATATGTGTACTTTCTAAATAGTTTTTTTTATCACAAAATAATTTTTGATGCGTTTCATACTACTCAACTTTTAATATTCTTCAGAATGGTCGTCAAGCCATATATTTTTTTACATCATTCTCTTCCACTTTGTTTTTTAAATAGTTTTTATTACTTTCGGTTCTTGTATGAATGGACTCCGCAGCGATTTCTCAGGCCCCATACGGTCTAGAGACTTGAAATTTCGAATTCGTACTTAGATCGCAGACATCTCACCGCCTGTTAAGCTCCAAGTGTGATCCAATATTGGTAATTATAATTATCTCATTCAATCTCATTCAACCAAGATCATTATTTTGTCGACATGGAACGACAATGGGATCCGTCACTGGAATTACGCACGAGCATAGAGCGTATATATACGTCTCGTTCTCTGGTATATACAATTGTAAATTGCATGTTTTCGCACAAAAATTTTACAAATATTTTTTTTTCTCCAAAACGATAAGAGGTAGGTTGGCATAACTTTTAATAAAAGTTATCACAAATGTATCGTAGAATTCAAAAATCGTATAAAAATAATGGCATTCTATTTAAAAAATGAAGTGGGGTTAGGTTACCCATAAAAATTAACACCCTGTTTATGTGAAAATATTTTTAAAACGTAGTCTTTATACTAAGTATTCATCATATAAAAAATAATTTTAATATGTCTAATGGTTTCGTTACAATTTTCCGTTCCCACATCGTTGCATCACCCGGTATAAAGATATATTTTTGTGTATGTAGTTCCGGTAAGGTTTTATAAGAACAAATACTAAATAGAACCTTTTCGGTGGTTAAGCTGGTCTCAATTTTTCAAGAAACCTTTTAAAAAATATCAAAAACAAACTCGCGAAGTTTTATCGAAATGGTAGATTGTTGGGTTTACTAATTTTTGCTTCAATAAACTGCTTCTTTAGTTCGATAGCGTGGATTTTCATTCGAAACTAGCTCATTATTACATTATTGATAATAACCGATTATATTTATTTGTTTTAGGGAAGTTAAGGTCGAATCTGATAGGTACACAATTCACAGTCTATGATAATGGTGTTTCACCTAGAAGAGCCAACTTCAAGGAAGGGGTTATCCCTCGTCAAGAACTTGCCTCTGTCATTTATGATACCAACGTTCTTGGTTTTAAAGGTCCAAGAAAAATGACAGTTATTATTCCGGGTATGTCAGATGATCAGAGAGTTGCATTATATCCTCAGAATGACAGCGAAGGATTGATAGAATCATGGAAATCTAAAAACTTGGATAACTTGATTGAGTTGCATAATAAAACCCCTGTTTGGAATGATGATACTCAGTCTTACGTACTGAACTTCCATGGTAGAGTAACTCAAGCGTCAGTAAAGAACTTCCAAATTGTTCATGATAGTGATCCCGAATATGTTGTTATGCAATTTGGCAGGGTTGCAGAAGATGTTTTCACCATGGATTACAGGTAACTAGGCCTTGTTTATTTCGTTAATTAGGCTAAGAATAATAGATTTTTTCATGTCTCATATAATTACTGGGATACCGAAAATCAAAGTTATTATTTTTATAAACATATGCAAAAAAATAGCTTGCTATTTTGTCCCTTTTATAATATTTATAAAAACAGGTCGATGATATGTTGCCAGAATGCGTATAACTGCTTATGAAAAAACTTTGCTTGTATTAAAAATCGAAAGAAAATTAATTAAGTTATGAGAGACAATATACCAAAATCGATAACAAAAATATACTAAACTTGCCGCGACTACCATGTAATGTACGTATGCATTATACGGATAAACTTCTAACTTGTACCCTATTGAAAAAAATGGATCATCAAAATCCTGAGAAAAAATAAGTATATATCTTCGAAATTTTATTGGGATGTTTAATTCTAGAACGGCATAATCGATAAATATTTACCCAACGCCATAATACATAGTTAAAGAGAACATTTCTCTTTCTACCCAAAAATAGGGTGGTTGATCACATTTTATTCTTAAATCATTAGAATCATCATTTTAGAACTGGCCTGTTCACACATCCTCAAATTATTATTTTTTGTGCGTCACAGCACTCTACTTTAATCATGAGTTTCCGTCACGCTCATAGAGACATATTTTGAAACGACTGTGGAAAAAGGGCAAGTTTGAGTCGGAATCTCGTGGAAAGGGTTTTCATATAGGTTTTCCTGTAAATTTTAAGCAAATGTCTTATTCCATATTTTTTTCCAAATTATACGCTCATTAGTTTCGTAGATTATAGGGGATAATGGTCAATTTTCGCATATACTTATTCCTTAAAATCCTTTAAGCTTTTTATTAAGTGATAATGAAAAAATATACATATGTCACATGACGTGCTTGAAGAGTTTCTTTTTATTTCCTAATTTGTTCCACAAAATTAACCCTCATTATCAGAATTCGTTTATTTAAACTATACGGCCGTGTTGTGGATGTTCGGAACCTAAACAGGTTGGAAAAGGAATGTCATATGCCAATGAGACACTGTATCATATGTCTCTGTCTTGCAAACAGCTCCTGAGGTTAGTCATCATCCAACAGCAGCGCCACAACGTGGCAGAAAAGAGAAAACAGCCGCAGCCTATAAAAGCGACCTTTGATTTAAGACCTGTTTATAGACTGTTTATATTTTAATAAATCTTAGCCATAAATAAATTGAAATTGTATTATTATCTTACATGTAATATGGTTCTCTTACAACTCAAATGATTAAATTGTTTAATTGACCAGAAAATTAACAATAGTGTAACGTGAAGCCTTACCCGAATAATAAACTACATACACACAATGCATTCCGGAAAACACGGGAGACATCAGAGGCAACGAGAATAAGTCCTGGTCTATTCTCGAAGCCATATATTGAGAAATTCGATGAAGTCTCGAACAAGTTTGAAGAAATTTCTAGAAATAATAATGAGAAATTCGATGAAGTCTCGAAAAAGTTTGAAGAAGTTTGTAGAACTCTTCAAGATGAAATTAAAGATGTTTCCAGTAAAACTGACAAAAGACTTGAAGAAATTTCAAGAGCAGTTGACGAAAAATTTGTCACTACAGAAAAGAACATGGAGCTACTGCAACAGAAAATCAAGACATTGGAAATGGCAGTTGAGAATGGTCACTGTAGTGTACAAAAAGATGAAAATGCGAGCCAGACCTTCAAAGGCGAAGATATAGGAGACTTAGCCGCAGGTAGTATGAGAGTTAAGCTGCCAAACTTTGATGGAAAGTGCTCCTGGTAAACCTATCGAAAGCAATTTGAAGCTGTAAGGAAAGGCCGTCTTCGCAGGATATAAGCTTACGAAGCCCGGAAGTGAAATCATATTGGAGCCAATGGGACTGTCTTGTGCTAAGAGAAGATCTGCTGTATAGAACCTTTGAGTCTGAAGATGGCACTGAATCCAGATTACAACTAGTTGTGCCAAGAAGGTTCGGGAGCGATTCTATTGGGTGAATTGCAAAGAAGATGTGAGACAGTGATGCCGTAAGTGTGAAGTGTGTGCAGCCAGCAATGGACCACTTGGCAGAAAGCGGGCACCTATGAGGCAGTATAATGTTGGGAGTCCCATGGAGCGAGTTGCTGTGGATATTGCGGGGCCATTTCCTGAAACGGACAATGGGTATAAGTATATCCTAGTAGCCATGGATTATTTCACAAAGTGGACAGAGGCGTACGCAATGCCTAACCAAGAAGCATCGACCGTCGCCGAGGTGTTGGTGAAAGAATTCTTTTCACGTTTTGGCGTTCCTCTTGAAATCCATTCGGACCAAGGAAGAAACTTCGAGTCAGCCCTGTTCCAAGATGTGTGCAGACTAATAGGTGCGAACAAGACCAGAACGACCCCTTTGCATCCTCAATCGGACGGAATGGTAGAGAGGATGAACCGAACCATGGGCAAGCATCTTTCTAAGGTTGTTTCAGAACATCAGCGAGATTGGGACCAGTACATCCATTTGTTCCTGATGGCCTATCGGGTGGCTGTGAATGAAACAACTGGTAGTTTAATGTTGGGGCGTGAGTTACGCCTACCCTGTGAACTGGAATTTGGCCGTAGACCTACGGTGGACAGTGTCGCAGGAGAAGGATATGTCGACCAATTGAGAGCCAGAATGGTAAAGTCCATGAGTTAGCCAGACAGAACATCCAGCTTGCCAGTGATCGAATGAAGCACCACTACAATATTCGATCAGCTGATGGAGTCTTCAACGTGGGGGACCTTGTTTGGCTGTATAGTCCCCAACGACGTCGAGGTCTTTGTCCCAAACTCCAAAGGCAATGGGAAGGGCCATATGAAATTATGAAGAGGATAAATGACGTCATCTATCGTATCCGAAAGTTATCAAGGGAAAAACCTAGAGTGGTGCACATAAACCGACTCGCACCATATGCTGGACCGAACAACCAGGAGGAAGCACGAGTGGCTATTCAAGAAAAGAACGTTGAGGAGCGAAATTTCAGTTTCAACGACTTCATGTCCAACTACGCGGATCGGAAGAAGGTCAGACTCGGTGTGACAGTTGAGGTTTAACAAGACCTTTTCAAACTACCAGCCGACGTTTCTATTGCCCATTGAGTCGCCGAGGATCTACGTATGGGCTGAGGAATTTCTCTGGTGTTTAAAAGGAAGTTTGGAAGACTGGATGAATTGTCAGCCCAACGACCAAGAGTAGGAAAAGTTCTGCGACTAGCAGATGGTAATCGGAACCTCTTCTATTTGGTTACGAAGAAGCTGTCTAGAGGAAAACCCACTTACAAGGACCTCTGGCATGCACTGAAGAGCCTAAGGAATGAAGTCAGGAATTATGACATCAAGAAGATGGGTCTTCCGAAAATAGGTTGCAGGTTGGACGGGCTAAATTGGAAGATTTTAAGGAGCATGATCGAATAAATTTTCCAGGACGCTGGTGTGCAAAATGTTGCAAAAGGAGTGTACTCGGGAAAGACGATAGACTGTTAATTCTTCAACAAGGGTGTTTGCCTGGCACGAACCAAGTGTAGATTCCGCCATGGAACGGAAATCCAGCAAGGTACTATCAAGGATGATTGTGATCGGGACGATCAGATGCTAAGGAGGGGGCAGTGTAACGTGAAGACTTACCCGAATAATAAACTACACACATAATGCACATTCCGGAAAACACGGGAGACATCAGAGACAACGAGAATAAGTCCTGGTCTATTCTCGAAGCCATATATTGAGAAATAACCTCCAGAAACAAAGAAAACAACACTGGAATCATCTAGAGCTTTTTAGGTTAGATATATAATGCTGATGGCAATGTTAGTGATAGATAGACAGTCAGTCATAGATCACAATCGGATATAGCTCATAGATCAGACAGTAGTAAGAAATAAATAGTCCGAGAAATAAGTGTGAATATAAATGTGTATATAGACGGGTAGTTATTGGTGTAAATAAATAAGTGAAAATAAATCGAACCCAGTTTGAATACAAATCCCCGTTACAATAGTTATGCATTAATCAGCTACCATTTCCATAATTTCTTTATTTCTTTTAGGTACCCATTGTGTGCTCTGCAAGCATTTGCCATAGCACTGAGTAGCTTTGACAGCAAGCTTGCCTGCGAATAATTACCAATGTGCCTCAATCTTCTAATTATATATTGAGCTTATTCGGTATTACATAACGTAAATGTAAAGAATTTTATATTATATACAAGGTGCATATTATATATTTTCTCTTTGGTTATTTGAAAAACTTGATCATATAGCGGCAACACTGTGATATTATAATGTTTCCTGGTGGTATCCTTTAAATATTTCGTCTTATATTTATTTTCAAAAATCATTTTAAAAATTCAATCAAAGCATATTTAAGTTAGCTCAGCTAAGTTATTATCAATTATTTGTAATGATAACAAGTTAATTAATTGTCATAAAGACATTTCCTATCTTGCTCTGAAGTATTATTTGACGGAGAACTATGAGAGACAAAGCGATTGTGCGGCCAGTAGAGGGCTACTTACAGGTTATGACCATAGAATAGCTTTATCTTTTTCTCGAGAGTTGTCAAATTTATTTTTTAAGTCTATGACTGTTGTATCAAGCGTTGGCCTTCCGGTTTCGTTATGTGTTTTAATCGCGAGTTTAGAGAATAGATTGATATCTTTGTAGTTTCTTTAAGGTTTTTATAGGACTCTTTACTAAGTAGACCATTTTCAGGTCTCCGGTTTGCAAAATGTAAGTCGATAAACTGGTCAGATATTTTCAAGGCATATTCTATAACGCTTCAAGAACCTGAAGTTTTATTGTAATGGTAGATTATTGGATTTACTGCTAAGCTAGCTTAAGAAATATTTCTTGGGATACCATCTCATAAATGATTGTTTATAGCAATTCGTCTTTTGGACCAGGAAGAGAATTTTGGCGCAGCATAAGACACATGAATCTCATAGAAATATTGACTAGAGGCTGCAAAATCAAATCGATACAAAAGTTGATGGTATCAATGCCAAAATTCTTCTTTCTTAACATTTTGGAGTCACCGATATGATTTATATATATATCTATTTCTTTTTTTGGTAAACTATTATGTATATTAAATAAACTGTCATATTTTGAATAATCACTCGGGTGGACTTCAAAATTAAAATATCAATAATAAATAAAGTATGTACGTAGTTGGCCGCTTTAAATATTTTCAACGTATTATAAATATCATACATTGTATGTAAATTAGAAATATTCTAGTCTATTTGATGTATTAATTTTCTATTAAGTACAGTTTTATGGAGTGGTGACTTGTTATTTATACGTTTTTACTGATCAGGGTAAAAACACACATTCATTATTTTTTTAAATGAGACTCTCAGCACTACACCATAAAACAGAAGAAAACTTTTAGTCTGTTCAAAGACTTAATTCGAGTATCTGGTGCTATTACAATAAAAATGAAATATCTGCTTGCATTGAAATCAATCATATTCATTCCGTTTAATAATAATTTTAAAGGACAATTTCGGTAAATTTTGCTATGTTGTTTTGTTAAAAAAAGCTTTCACATTTGTGACATTTTGTGAGTTAATGTGACACTATCAGTATTTTAATTTAGTTTTGATTGATTTACTCAAAGGTTAGGTTAGGTTAGGTTAAACATAATTTAATTAAAAAATATATGTCTTGTGGCATAAAACTGGTATAGTTAATAATCGTATCATAACTGGCGCTAAAAGAAGCTAACCACTGGATTGTCTTTGGCATTAAAACATCTAAATACAAAAATAATTGGTTATAGCTCAACTGTGTAAAGACAGGTTATGAAGTTCTTTGATTTGAATACTTGGTGAATGACAAAAATTGCTTAGAGTAACGAATACCAGACCAGTACCCTCGCTCTCCTTTGAAGAAATGATCATTTGAGTATCGATTCCTGAGAGATTCTGAAGACTAAGTTTGGTATTTCCACTCTTGTAATTATTTCTTCTAAAAAGTATAATAGAAATTATAAGCCATTATCACAAGTTGGTACTACGAAAGGGGCATTGGAGTATCTCAAATTATTGCATATCTGCGTCCTATTTATCCTGTTCTGGTTGATATGGTATCTACTTTGAAATGAGCTATACCTATTTAATGCCATATAGGAAGTAAAAATAAAGTTTCCACAATTTTTAGTTATTCTCTTTGGCCATTCGCTTATCTGATTTGGAAATTATAAAATTTCATTATGTCTTGATTAGATGTTGATGCTATGATAAAAAAGTGTACTTAAAATGTGAAGAACAGGTTATTTTACGGATTGCAAGTATTTTTTTAATATGTGATAACCTTTGAATGTATAAGTTACAGCTGGCTATAACCTGTAGCCTCATCTTTCTTAAATACTTTTCTGTCTACTCTATGATTTCCATTAGAATGAGGTTTTCTCTGAATGATGATTGGATTGGAATATTATTGAATTGTACTTAGTTGAGCTCTAAGATAAGATTATTTGAATTAAGTAAGATAAGACGTGAAAGCCTACAAAACCAATTTGTCCTCGATATTTGTTAACCACTCACGTTTGCCTTTATTGATTAAGAAAAGCAGAATAAAACTGAATTCCCTCGCACAATTCACATATTTTGTTCACAACATCGAAATCGTGTATATTATTACGAAAGATAAAGTTATTTAATGAAAAACTATAAATTATGTTGAATATAACTCCGTACGCGATATTGAATTTAAACTGAAGGGATATTTAAAAAAATGTCTTTTTATCTTCTGTTATTTTGGGGGCACTTTATACTTTTTTGGTTTTCCTAGATGTTTGAAAAAATCGCCAGACCGTTTTGCGACATTTCATGTGGAAATGATTTTCTCATAATTTACGCTTTAATTTCGTTATAAAATTTTGTTTTACATATATATTGGAGAGCTTTATAATTCCTGATCCAGATAGAAGGCTCTTTTTTCAGGTTGCACAAATGAAAATGAGTGTGAATGATGAATTCCTGCTATTTCTATGATTATGCTTATTATACAGGGGTGAGCAAATGTTTATTGTCTCTCTCGTACTTCACCTTCGTCATAAGCAGTCAAAGGACAGTGTCATATGCCATTGCCTTAAATGGAACACCCTGTTTATTATCAGTTTTCGAATCCTTTTCTAAATTTGAAAAAAATATGTAACATGTTTTAATTCCATAGTTTTTGAAATATTGACTGAAAAGTAAATGTTCAAAATATTTTATTTATTCAACTGGCATTTTTTAAGAATATCAGTGAACTGCGAAATCACTTCTGGAAATTTTCAGAATATCCCAATCATTGAAATATATTATTTAAAAAAATTTGAATTTAAACAAATTACATATACACTTGTTTTCAAAATTAAATAAGGATTCCAAACAACTGATGATACACGAAATAATCCCTGTGTCCAACACACATCTAGCTAAAAAAGCGCTGCAACATTTTTGACAGATTTTGGTAGAAAACGCTTGCGCTTTTTAAGCTGCAGCTTCAGAAATACCCCAACAGTTATTTTTAAAAGCTTCTTTATAAACCAGCTTAAGAGCGCAACACGTCTAACAGCAAATCCTGTCAAAAATGTTGCAGCGCTTTCTTAGCTAGATGTATGTTGGACACAGGGATTGTTCCATTTATGAAAATAACATATGACAGCTTATGACGTTAGTGACATATAGAAGAAACAGTACAACAGAAAAATTGTAGCTGTAATGATATAAGTTTGAATCTATTACTTATGGTTCTCATGTAACTAACTAACTAAATTTTGCCCACTCCTGTTTAACTGTCTGGCTCCATGTAAAATTTGCCTTCTATAATATTGATAAAAATCATAATTATGTTGGTATATTTTTATTGTGTATTACCCGATAAGAAAAAAAAAATGGAAATAACTTATAGAACAAGCCTCATTTATTAACGTGTAGAGGTATGTTACTTTTGAAAGATAATTGTATAAATAAATATTTAAAATTGGAATGTCAACCATCAAGTCCTTGGACATGGACATTATTTTCTAGCTTGCTATATAGTGCCGTCAGTGAAATCAAGTAATAGACATTGATTGGGCATTTTGATCATATATTTTTATGTAGTTATTCTGACAATGAAAATCTTTCTTTTTCATGCCTTAAGTGTTTGCCTTACTCTGTTAAATAAATCAATTCAAACTAAGAAGCACAACATGTAATTATTATCTTAATTATCGTCCAAATAAAATTGACAAGCAAAAAATAAAGTTCACAAAAAGTAGAATATTAGAAAGGTATTTGGCCTAAAATCTGGAATTATTTTTGAGATGTATAGATTCTGTGATCATTTTAGTTTACCAGCATTTTTATACATTGTTGTGAATTTGTACTTCTACGACTTTATGAAATATTCAGTAGTAATATGGGAAATGTTTCCGTTCCTTAAATTATTCTAAGTAAAGGATTTGTCATTATTGTTAAGTGCCTTTGTGAAATTGGAGAGAGAAAAAATGTTATATAATGATTTAATTGATTTGCCAATGCATCATAACATTAAAATTTTGCATTTTCCATTAGTCAACATTAAACACTTGCAGCTGTATTCATGAACAGATCTAGAAATTGCAATTGCGAGTTTGTAAACATCTCACTCACCATGATCCTGCCACTCGCGCTGCCCACTTCCCTGCGGTATGTCAGGCAGCGCCATCAACATTGAGTTAATTATGAAACTAGAGACGTTTTAAATTATCTGTTGTCAAAACAAGAGTTTTGACTTCAAAAAAGTTTATATGCGTGGATTGGACTAATGGAAAAATAGTATTATACCTCGAAGTTTTAGAAAGTGAAACTTTAATAACCTTGACTTTAACTATTGTCATTAGTTAAACGCAAAGTAAAATTTGTTAGGTTAGGAGATAGGCAACATCATAGGAGAATATACTTAAATACTCTTTGCCTCGATGCTGCCACAGAACTATTTACGGCAGCGCGAACAGGAGCAGCAGTAGCGTAATGTAAATGAGGGGTAAGTTTGGTCCTAGTTTAGTTTGTTAGTTACCCTTGTAACGAGAATATTATACGCGACAATTTGGTACTAGATTTGTTTATGAATAAGGCTGTACATTTTTAAGGCTATGATCTGTTTCAGTTTGTTTTTGTAGTATATTTTTTAATTAATGAGACTTCGGTTGAGAGAACTTACAGATAATTATTCTTTCAGTGCGATTCACATTAACAATTAAAATGTTTAATAGTTATCGTTTGATAAGAGACAACTGAATTTATCTAGGGTATTTTCCGTTGTCCCTATTTGTTAAGTTATGTTTTAGCTATTATAAATGATAAGATGTAAAAGTAGGAACCTAGTACAACATAAATATTTTACCAAACCGTTGTGAGTTACCTTTTCTTTCAGCAAGTAAAATCGTTCGATTGAATTATTCACTACTATAATGAGAACGAAAAATTTATGAAACCCCTTTATATGTTGTGTTCAAAAATGGATGGCTCACAATAAAAACAGTATTCTAGAGTAAGTTATTTATGAAATTCTTAAAAAGCACTAAATGTTGATGTTTAGGAACTCTACATTCGAAAGAATACGTTTTGATTTTATTATAATATTCTTTTATTAAAATAAATGCATTGCAAATAAAATATGACTCTTACTTTAAAACATCTCCCTCCTTTGTCGTTGCTCCTATTCGAGGGTCGTGACCTTCATGAATATTTTGAAGCGTTCGTCCACCAGAGTCCACGATACTGGTCATGATCTCCGATAATGTGATTTTTTTTGTTCACTGGTTCGATTTGGGGATCTTCCACGCCTTCTGTTGCCTTCAACTGTGCTATGCTATCCTTATCTTGTAATTATGTGGCCGAAGGTTGTTAGGATCGGCCTTTGAATTTTTGATCGAAATCTTTTGCTGGCATCAATGTTCAGTTTTTCTGAAATGCGGCGTACGGTATTTGGAGCATTTTTCTGAAGCAAATCATTTTGAAGTACTATCTATTTAGCGAATCTCACATCCGCCCTGGGAGAGGCAACCATTACGGCAGAGACGGGCAGAGGATGTCCACAAGGAGGCGTCCTATCGCCCCTTATGTGGACAGTTCTAGTAGACACTCTTCTAGTCAGATTGTCTGAAGAAGGCATTTATTGCCTGGGGTATGCGGATGATCATTAGAAGAGGAATTCCAAATACTCTCTCAGAACGTACTCAAAAGGAATTAAATACAATAAGCGACTGGTGTAGGGAGAAAGAACTTTCAGTGAATTCTCACAAAACTACATTGAATGCGTTTAAAAAAACGGAACCTGCAAGGACTACAAAAGCCTCAGATTAACGGGGTGGAGATTCCATTTGCAATACCTAGGGGTAACCTTTGACCACAAGCTAACATGGAACTCACACATTGGGAAAACCATACACAAGTCCTGAATTGTCCTAGGAAGGTGCAGACAGATGTGTGGTAAGGACTGGGGAGTAAACTCCTGGATGACCAAATGGTTATATACACAGGTTGTGATGCCAATGATAACCTATGGGTCAATAATGTGGTCGTCTAGGACACGGCAAAAAGGAGCCCAGAAGCAGCTCAATGGAATTCAGAGACAGGCCTGCCTAAGTTTTCCAAGGGCAATGGGAACGACGCCAATTGCCGCCATGAAGGTAATACTAAACTTACCTCCTCTACATATTATAGTCCAAGGGAACGCCAGATCTGCCAGGCACAGATTACAGCAAGGACCTACACCGATGAGCCAAGAACACGGTAAGGTCTATGAAGATTTATATAAAGAAATAATGGCTGATCAATATTGGAAATGCCAAATGATAAAATGGCCCCACAATATAACTTTGAAAAAGAATATGCAGTAGTCGTACCAGATAGGAAAGACTGGATAGCAGGACCTCTCTTGAAGGCAAGTCTCAGCAGGTACACTGATGGCTCTAAAATCAACCCGGGAACAGGAGCCGGCATATGCGGGGTACAAGAGAGGTAATGATCTCTCTGAGCTTAGGAATTTACGCCACGGTCTTTTAGGCAGAGGTCACGGCGATACAATGGTGTGCGGAAGAACTGTTAAGACGGAAGGAATAGCCAAAAAATCGGCAATTGTTCAGATAGCCAAGCAGCACTAAAAGCGCTGAATTCATATCAAACAACATAAAGATTGATATGGGAATACTGCAAGGCCCCTGAACAGCCTGGGTAGTCGCAATAAACTGACCCTAGCCTGGGTACCAGGGCACCAGGGAATTGATGGCAACACAAAGGCTGACCAATTAGCCAAGCAGGGAGCGGAACAGGCCATGATCGGAACAGAGCCCTCCTGCGGAATCGCTAAATACATTATTAAAGGCCATACCCAACAATTGGTAAAAAACCAGGCTTGGCTGGCGTGTCAAGAAACCACAGGGCAGAGACAAGCCAAATTATTCCTAAAAAACCCCTCAAACAAAATGTCCCGCGAAATACTGAATCAATGTCGGAAAACGACAAGATTATTGGTAGAGATGCTGACAGGACAATGTAGGCTTAGGAAGCATATGAACAACATGGGCCTGGACATGGGCGACCTATGTAGGTTCTGCCAGGAAGAGGAGGAAACCGCATTTCACATACTATGCGAATGTGAAGCCTTGGTAGGAGTGCGGTTTCAATTATTCGGGGAAAAGTAACCGAAGGCAGAGAGCTACGTGAAGGACTCAGTATCTAGTCTGCTAAAAAGGATAAACCTAGTTACTGAACTCTAAAGCAACGGAGAACCACAATACACCAAAACTGGTCGCGGTGGAACAGGTCGTGCAGCCACTCCAACAACCAATCTTATCTAATCTAATCCTCCTGTGGAATCGCTAAATGCCTCAGGACATATCCATCAATGGATCAAAAACCAGGCATTGCTAATGTGGCAGGAAACCAAAGACAGAGATAAGCCAAATTATTCCTAAGAACCCCCTCAATTAAATAGTAAATACTGAATTAAAGTCGGAAAACGACAAGGATATTGGTAGGGACGCTGACACGACACTTTTAGGCTCAGGAAGCACATAAGCAATATGTGCCTGGGCGAGGACGATCTATGTAGGTTCTGCCAAGAAGAGGAGGAAACCGCAGTTCACATTCTCTACAAGTGTGGAGCCCAGATAAGAGTGCAGTTTTAAATATTTGGGGAAGAGAAACCGAAGGCATAGAGCTACGTGAAGGTCTCTGTATCTAGAATGTTAAGCCCGCTAAATGGGATAAATCTAGATAAACTATAAGGCAATGGAGTGCCACAATAGACTAAAACTGATCGCGGTTGGCTAGGACGCACAGCCACTCCAACAAATCTATTCTAATCTCATCCCCCTTTATTAGAAATTAAGGCCCCTTATCCGCCAATTCTAGCGAGTCGGGTCTACCCCACGACGTAGACATGTCGGCTTAGAATTACCTACCTATGTGAATTCAGAGAAGGGGTATCTGGTTTTCCATAGGCTGGGTTAATGCTCGTGTATGTTACCGGGAGCAAAAGATCAAATTGAGATATTCTATTATTTTTCTCATTGTTCACCTTCGTTAGAACATAGAAAATACAAAACCGAAAGTAGGCAATAAATCAAGGGCATCAGTTACAAACCGAAAACAAGTAGCAAACCAAGGTGTCAAGATATACCATACGACGTCTGATTCATAAAGTGTAGGTACAATACAATTTAGTACCATAACTGCATATAAGGAATCTTAATCAAAATATAGAGTTGTTCCCACCCAATAAAAACCTTTGTAAATGATGGACTCAAAGAGTATAACTGCATATGGAAGAAATTTTAAAATAAATGTGAAGTGTGTGTTTAGTTTAGAAATGTTCCACACATTTCGAGCACGACAGCTTTGAAGTTCAGGTAACTCTTTCCAAAATATTCTCCAATAAAAAGCAAAACAAAAATATGATGCTATGAAAGTATTGTATCTTCCTGTACCCTATGAAGACAATACGGTCAAATAATATCGATATATCCAATGAAGGAGAAGACAGCAAACGTGCTTAAAAGCTGCGCATGCAGATTAACCTCAGATATCTCTTGTTTCACCCCCTTTTGATGTGATTTCATTACTAACGAAATGAAATAAATATTACGTTATGCAGCACGTTTTTTTTTAATTTATTACTATTTAGAATTTTACGAAACGTATGCGGTTATAATCACGGAATAAAATACTTAATTATATGAGTAGGGCCGTCTTAACATATTGGGCGCTGGTTGTGGAAATCAGCATCCACCCAACTCTACAATGACATTAGGCAAAATTTCAAACATCAAATTTAATTTTTCTGGCTTTTAAGTTGGCAAATTTTTAATCGTCTGGAAATATTATTTCTATAGTTATTATGGATAAATGCCCTCCAATTGTAAATGTTTTGCAAAAATGAAAACCTGTTGTTTTGCTCGCAGAATAAATCGAATCGAATCGAAATTTGGTCTAATATGGGCTCATCTACACCTCATAATTAAAATGCCTTTTTCGGGGACGGTGGCAATGGTGGCACCTGTGAAATATGAGGGTAGTATCAATCGATCTCTCGACCCCGAACAGCTCTTGCTGCAATTTTTAATCGAAGTAGCTGCTGTGGACCGCGAGGATGGCCCCCTTAAAATATGAGTATCTTCAATCGATTTCTCTACCCCGAAAAGCCCTTGCTGTTTTTTTTTATCGGAATATGCCTAGCCATTCTCGAAATAGCTAGCATGGGCTTTAAGGGTCGCACGCAATAAAATAGTCACCAATAGATTTATAGACCCCGAAAAACTATTATCGAAATCTGCGGAGCCATTTCCGAATAGCTGGAGTGGACTTCGAGGGTGGCACCCATAAAATATGAGAATATAATCAATCGATTTATAGACAACGAATTCTCTTTATCGATATCTGTGCTCTCTCACGTTACGCTGCCCCTTCCTTAATTTTCTCGATCAGCAGCATCTTCTGGAGAACTTTGCAACGTGTCCATATTATGGCGGAATCGACAGCTGGGGCCTACCCAGCAAACGTCTTTGTTGCGGTAGTAGCAGTCTGTCGTCTTCCCTGGGCATACCTCTTTTGGGTTGAAAAAACAAACTGTAATTTGCACACTATTATCTTGTAAAATTTGTTTTTTCGTGCTTCTTACAATCTTCTAATCCAGTTTTGTAGGTATATCTTCGGTATATTCAACTTCCCTCTGCCATAATTTGTGAGCTCATTTTGAGGTACTTCAATGAAAGCCAGATGTCCTTTATAAGCTGGCCTATCTTCAGACATATTCGAAACGAGGTAGAACAGAAAAAGATTTCCGTCAGCTAGAGAAAGTCGGTTGGCAGCTTGAAAAGATTTTCGCGTAGTTGGATATGAAATCGTTGAAACTAGCATGAGATTCAACATTCTCATGAAGGATTCCTCTTGATTCGATTGCGCAAATGGTGCGAGTGGATTTATGTAAACTACTTTTGGTGGTCATCTATTCTCTTTAAGAATTCATATGTTTCTGAATCTTCGGACAAATACTTCGATGCCGCTGTGGATTATAAGGGCAAACCCCCACGTGAAAGGTACCATTCTGGCTTTCAGTTGGTCGACGTATCCTTCACCAGCGACACTTTCCTCTGTAGG
The DNA here is from genome assembly GCA_958507055.1 of Crioceris asparagi. NCBI lineage: Eukaryota > Metazoa > Arthropoda > Insecta > Coleoptera > Chrysomelidae > Crioceris > Crioceris asparagi. Next base: position 56,691,392 of record OY293826.1, on the reverse strand, counting down.
TCTACGGCCAAATTTAAGATCACATGGCATAATTCGCTACCCAACATTGTGCATGCAAGGGTCTGACCGATGGTTTCAACGAAGAATGAATACAGAGGAGTCGAGTTGGTTATGCCTATTAGTCGGCAGACATCTTGGAATAGGGATGACTCGAGGTTCCTTCGTTGGTCCGAATGAATTTCGAGTGGAACTCAAAACGGGAGAAGAATTCTTTTAACAACATCTCAGCGACCGTCGATGCTTCCATGGCTACCAGAATATACCTGTTTTCAATATCCGTTTGCAGGAAATAGCTCTGCGGTGTCTACGGCTACCCGTTTTATGGGGCTCCCAACGTTGTGTTGTTTCATAAATGCCTGCTTCCTGCCAACTGGTCTATTGCTAATGCACATACTTCACAGTTTCGGCATCATCGTCTCACGCCCATCTTGCAGTTCACCCAATAAAACAACTCCCGAACCTTATGCAGAGTCTCAATAATCCCCAAGTGTCCACCATAAGCTCCTTCATGTAGTTGGCGCCATACCTCGAAAACTTTGTTTCTTGGTACAACTAGTTGGAGTCGAGATGAAGAGTTCAGTACAGGAGGTCATCTCTTAAGTAAAGACAGTCCTATTGGCTTCAATAAGTTTTCACTTCCGGGATACGTTCACTTATTTCATCCCAAATCGACTTCTCCTTACGGTGCGTCCAATCTAGTAAAATCTTCAAACATAGATTCTTCTCTTGGGCTGGTCCTATTTTCTAAGGTCGCCACTTTTTACGGCTGATCGCGTTTACGGCAATGCTTGTCTTCTCTCTTCAAACAACTCTAGTTTACTGTAAATGCCAAGATATTGTTCTTGATTGCCCCCTCGTGTCAACACTTTGAAAATTTTCCGACAGCTGCGTAGTCTCTTACAACTGAAGTACTGCAGCCACCGTGTCTGATTCTCGTCTCGTTTCTTTGATTGTTCTTTCTATCCTTTGTATCATATCTCTATGAGACTCACCATTCAGTATGTTCTCTTCATCAGCAGCTTTCAAACAATACCTTTGTGACAGCGTTCGATCTCATGCTCCAAAGCATTAGCAAGTGCTTCATCCAGCGATTTTGATTTGAATAGCTTCAACGCCATCTGCAGCTCGCTCTCTCCTATTTTTGTGAAGGAAGTTATCATCAACTTTGGTGTAGGGGGTTGGCTTGGGTCGTTTGGGTGGCGTAGCGAAAGGAATAGGACAAAGTTTGTGGGTGTTCGAGTAGCTTGTATTATGCACAATACTTATTGCAGCTGTTCAAGACTGATACTTTATTACCATTATTATTGAAAACTACACAAAATGCGTTTTTATTACGAGACCATTTAGGCTACCATTGAGAGATAGTATCGCATCGTTCAAGTGTCAATTGTCACTCCTCGAATGAACGTCAAGGTGGTGTCACTCTAGGGTGGTATTACAGTGGTAAAGAAAAGTGAAACTCAACCGAGGGTCAAACGTAACTTTCTGTATTATAAACCTTCAACCCAAGGTTGAAATGACAGCAACTGACAGTTTTCTCAAACGTTTCAACCGTAGATTTTGCTTCAAGCGACGGTTTACCAATCGACGTTTGAAATGTCCTTTATAAAACTGGCCCTCAAATAACCAGAAAGTATATTTAAAAAAAACGGAACGTAAGATCGCTTTTGAAGCTTGAAAATTAGAAAACGTGACCTAAAAATAAAAATAAATAAATAAGCATCCATATGGCATCAGTGAAACTAGGTGATCACAATCTGGTAAATGTACTACTGAGAACAGAACAGAAACTAGCTGATAAAATCATAAAGATAGAAAAAGATAGTTATATGACAGTTTTATTATAAATCTAGTACCGAACTAAGATTTGTTCATACTTGTGCATGTACTTTTCTGATAAACTTTGTCCCTTATTCTGATCTAGTATACTGATACAACTCCAGGGAAATCCTACCAACGTAAATATAATTCAAATATGCGCCTCAATCGCCGAAATATCAAGTTTAGAAATTGAGAAATGGTACAAAGGCGGATAATATACTAAGAGCGAGAGAGTATACTAATGAAAACCAGCAAACGACCACAGATAGAATAAAACTAATAGATATATTAGAACAATAGAGATTTAAATATCAAGAAGGAATTAAAAAAAAAATCTCAAAAAAGTTAAAGAAATTGTCAACAAGCAAGACATGGAACAGAACTGGGAAAAATGCCCTTACGATGACAGCTGATATAATTAATGGAGAACTCCCACGAAAACAGAGATGAATGACAGAAGAAATTAATTAAATACTTAGAAAACACAAAACAGGTTAAAACAAGTTACAAAAATCTAAAAATTCCAACATAATAAAAACCGAAGGAACGTTGGAAAAGTATGTGAAGATTACATAACTCTTCTACGACCTTCGATAGCCCCCAACTTTGAACAGAGTAAAATACATCTGCACGAAAACAGCGAGAAATTCAGTTTGGAACGGAGAGAAAGATAATCTCACCAAAACTGTTATAGCAACTAATTTCTAAAGATAGTTAATGGCAAGAAACAGGAATAAATATCTACGGAAAGAAACTCAGTCTAACCTAACCTAGGAGATGCAATTATCATGGCAAAAAACTCGAGATTCATCAGAAAAGGCAAGACTGAGAATAAATAACCAAACGCATGACATACAAAGCAGAATAGGTCTGATATGGGCCGCTTTCGGCAAATTTAGTCATATTTTACGAAGCACCAATGTGTGCTGTCGTGCAGATATACGCAACTGAAACTGACGCTGACTCAAAAATCGGTCAATAAGTTAAGAACAACACAACAAGCTATGGAGGGTGCCATGCTGGTTATAAGATAAGCTTAATGGATCATATTTATACCAAACAAGCAAGTACGACAAAGATCTAGAGTCCAAGACGACATAGAGAAGTTAGCCATCATAGATTGGAATTGGGCAGGCCATTTTGCCAGAGTTCACGATTGTCAGTGGACATAGCGAATCTTAGAGTTAACATCTAGATACTCAACTAGAACCCGCGGAATACCACCAACTAGGTGGCCAGATGACCTGAAAAGGGTAGCCGGAAACTGGATACGATACAAAGATCTCAGAACAGGCAGGACTGATGAATAACGACGAAGCCGCTACCAATACTGAAATCCGAGTTAGAACATGCATTGAACCAATTAAAAAAAATAAGGTACTGATGAAATACATGCTGAGATTTAATGATAAATACAATACTGGAATGGTTCCTACAGGATCTCTATTCTGTATTATCCCTTTACCGAAAAAGATCAACGCAAAATTGTGTGAGGACCACCGTTTACCGTCTTATAAGTTTAATGAACTACATTTCATAATTATTCCTCTGATATTCTGCCTGCAAACATTAGCACACATAGGTAAAGACCAACAGTCAGACCTTTTTGTCTGCGTTATACGTTTTGAAAAAGCGTTCGACCGAGCGCAGTATAAGACACTAATAAAAATAATGAATAACATCCACATTGATTAAAAAGATCCAAATAATTCATTTATTGGTTCCAGAGAGCGATTGTAAAGGGAAGTATCCTTTCACCAATACTGTATTATTTGCAAACGTTGCGCAAAAGAATACATAACATCAACGACACTGTTGTGTTGGCTTATTCGGTCCATAGTTTTCAGATACTCTTTCAAAAGCTGCTGAGAGCTGTAGTGAGATCGAAAACTATGATTAAAATATCCAAGAACATGTCCCTCTTAAAAAATACCGGAAGACTCAGAATTACTTTACTAAGCAATATTTCAGTTGCCTTAGGGAAGTTTTCCACGATGTCCAATAGCCTTTCACACTGTACTTTCATAGTGTTTTTTTCATGCTTCAATCCCTATAAAACCATCGCTAACTTCTTTTCAAATAGTAACTTTTAGGTGCTTTTAATAAACAACAGTTTCCTAGTACATCCAGCTTTAATCAATAAAAATGTGCTATTCATATTTGCTTTATTAATTAAAGAAAATTGTAGGAATTTAAAATATCAAACTACTAAAGATGTTTTATATTTTAAAGCAGAGTTTATTAGAGCAATACAGTGATGAAAAAGGTACGAGCAAACTAGAAAATAGGTATTTTTTATTTTGTAAGTTGAGAATACGTTTTTTTAAAACTTCTACTTCCTCAACATAGCTGGCGCAATCATTCGTGATAAGTGTTTTCCACAAGATAAGACCATAGTATACTATGATAAGACCACTGAGACAACCTACTTCAGCCCCAGAAGCAACTAGCAACCAGCAGAAATCTTCTGAAACCAAGTAAGTGCCACATTCCCATTTTTCTCTTTCCTTATGTGTTTTTCCTTTGATATGAAATAAAAGTATTATCTACATGTGAAAACGTACATTTACGGGATAAGAGTGTACCAATATAAAATGAATAATCAGGATTTTATGTTACGTCAGAAAACGACTTAGAATACACTGATTGCGTATTAGAGTTTTCATTTTTTTTTTCTTCATTGAATCTAAGGGACATTCAATCGGAAAGCGGCCTAAATGACGAAAAAATGAATTTTGCTTAGTTTTATGTAAATTAAAGGCTTCCGCAAAAAATTTCGTTAGTACCAGACCAATATTTGCAATTATCTTAAAACTTGTCTCAGAGTGAAATTTGGCGACCATAGTGATCAACAAACGATAGCTCAACAAATCTTCATTTTTAAGAATTAATTATACTATTATATTATAAAGTCTTCTAGATTTTATAGAATGAATTAAGGATCTACAAACTAAGCTAAATTTAAAAATTAACGCCGATAATTATTTATCTCAGGCACAAAAAATGATTAATTACGAAATTAATGAACAAACAGCGTTAGAAGCTTATAATAATGATGCTCCGAAGCTTCAAACTATACTTGAAGAATGACATTTTTAAAACTTAGTCTAAGCCATACCAACTGTTATTAAATATATATCCAAAATAAATCCAAGACCGCTATTAACCGGAACAGAGCAGCAAACACACCAACAACCAATGTTAAGTCTCCGCATTCTTACAATAAACCACAATTCCAACAGTGGAGCAATCCACAAATTCATTTTAACGAGATCGATGAAAACTACACTCCAATAAATCATCATGAACAAAACTACATATTCCGAAAATCATCCAGGCGAGCCAGAAGAAGCAGCCGACAACTATGATGAACATTAGCAAACATTAGTTACTGATCTATTTCTAGCAGGCCAATTTTTTGAATATGTCAGAACACCAGCAAACATTAGTTACTTATCTATTTCTAACAGATCAATTTCTTAAATTCTACCTCGTCCATTTCCATCAACATTTTCATATTTTATTAGTTACCGAATACCGAATCTCTAGACGTGATTCTATACTTGGAACTTGATCATATCAGTAATCACGCTGAACTTGAGTAAATTTTTAATAAATTGTATGAATATCATGATACATTCTGCAGAAAAAACGATAAACTTACGTTTATCTCTATAATAAAACATTCTATTCCACTGAATTCCAAAAATCCTATCTTTTCAAAGCCGTATCTTTTTCCATACTCTCAGAAAATTCAATTTAACAAACAGATTTCGGAATTACTTGAAAATAATATTATATTATGGATTACCATCAGATACAAAATGATAAAAAGGATCGGCATAAAACAGCTTTTTCAACCATTTTTCACGAATTTCTAATGATGCCATTTGGACTTCGTAACGCTCCAATTTGTGTCTATTTAGATGACAATAATCTCGACATCATAGATTTAAAATACAAATAGATAAGTCAGAATTATTTCTAGAAGGAATCGAATACCTAGGACATATAATTGCCACCAACGGTATTAAGCCGAATTCTAAGTTGACCGAGAAGATTAAGAATTTAAAAGTCCCTTCAACAACTTAAGATATTAAAAGCTTTCTAGAACTATCAGGATATTACTGAAAATATGTAAAAAATTTGGCTTACCCCGATTTTAGTAAAAAGTATTCATTGACGTGTCCAGTGTTGGACTCGGAGCTGTTCTTTCATAAGGTTCAGTTGGTTCTGATAAACCAGTTGCATAAATTTCAAGAATTTTGAATGATCGAGAAGGAATGTCTTGCGATCGTCTGGGTAACCAAGTATTTTAGACCATATCTCTATGGAAATAAATTTTTAATTGTATCACAAACCTTTACAATGGTTGTTCAAAATCAAAGAACCGAATACCGAACTAGTGCGATGGCGATTAAATTTGATGGAGTACGATTATGAAATATTGTATAAACAGCGTAAACAAAATGCACACGGCTATTTTCTGTTAAGACTAGAAACTTACTTACCAAGTCTGCGACTCACCGGATGATTTATTATTATTTGCCAATCCTGGAGACATAGGCGACGACCGGAACTCGAATTGGAAGATCTTGGCAAATTTCTAGAAAGAGTAACATGAAATGACTATCAACAAAATCAATATAATCTCGGATGTATTAATCAAACAGCCAGACACGAAAAATTACCAAATCCAACCTCAACCTGAAAATCCTGCTATACCTACATAAACGACCAACATCAGACTATTTATACATAGGATAATGATGTATCTGCACAACTGACCATCACCGAGAAACCTCTCAACCAATATAAAGGACAAATCACTCTCAAATTTGGTAATGCACAAAACTGAAGTCTACTAATACTTTCGGCAGAGAAAGGCTTATAAGATTCAAAAGTACAACTTTCTAGAACCAATAACGTAACAGAAATTGTGAATATTCTCAAAGATGATGTAAATCCAAACGTTACCATTGCTATTTACTCAACCGAAAATCATATATACGAAGAGATAGCGACCACTATCAACCGTAACTTAATAATTTAAAATTTGTTTTTACCAGAGAAATATTAAGAGACGTTACCGATAGAAAACAGTAGATAGAGATATTAAAGAGGTATGAATGAATTACGCGAAGAAATCGAAAAATTATATTATTGGCCGAACATACTGAGAGACTGTCAAACTCACGCAAACGCACATTCGAAATAGTGTACTAAGACATGTAAATAAAAAGAAAAATCTGACATCTGTAGATAATTTTTCAAACTATTTTATGTATGAAGAATTCGAGCAATATTATAGAAGTAATAGAAAAATGTATAGAGATTTATTCACGTTATAAGCATCCTACTATTCATTAAATTAATGGAATGGTATAATAAAGAACATCATATTTCTACACCATTAGGTACATCCCAACGCAAACAGCCCCATAGAAAGAGTAAATGGTACGATCATTGAAATAATGAGAACCCTGACTCTTCAGGAACAGAAAACATTATCTCACAATTTATTAGAAAATGCAGCAATAATTTACGATAGGACAATACGTAGTACGACTAACCAACAGGCATTTAGACAAAAGGGTTATTCACGATGTCTATTCAAAAAAATATTACAACAAATATTTGGAAGACTTAAGAACTAAGATCAAATCTATGTAAAACCTAATTCACCAAAAAACTCAGGAAGCCAAAGAAAATTACATAAATAAACAAAATGTAAAGCGTGTGGATCTGTCATCGGTAAAGACTTATTTTTTGATGCTTACGTTACTACATGTCCACGAAATAAAATTGCTCCACCTTATAAACAAGTTCAAAATAATAAAGATTTTGGGTCTAAGATACAAACAACTAGAAAAACAAACAAAATCAGTCGTGGCCGAAATGATCAAATACCTATGAGTTCGTCAACAATAGAACGAAGCAACTGAGAAAGCAACTCAGTATGATTCACGCAGATATTTTTGATAATAGTAACAGAACAAAACATGGTATGAGGCTATGAAATATTTCAACTAATTTCAAAAGAATTGATGAATGTCTTTGAATGATGGATGGAAAAAATCTTCATATTACGAACACCTCAACCATGTTCAAAATTATTAGGTATCTTATAACTTTCTCAGATCGTAGAAAAACTACTAACTAAAGTTTTCTGCGCGTTTTCCCTCCTTAAAATATTTTATCTATCAATCATTAATGAAAACTCAATAAAGGCATAATGAAATACAAATTATCTAAACACCACAGTAGCAATCATTTCTATCCTAATGACAATATCCAGCTTGTATTAACAAATAACGTCAATATTATATTAGCGAGGAACATGTAGTATTTTACATATTCCCTACTAGATCCCAAAACCTTCAACATATACCACCCTTTTTCCATTCCTACAATCATATCCCCAACCTCATATATGGCAATGACGGAAGATACTACACATTACCTAAAATCGAAATGCCAAGAAGTTCAACAATAGTAATTCTGCCAAAGTTCAAACATCGAAAGAAACTTCTTCAAGAAACCTGTATTAAGAACCTGCTGCAAATAGAAGACCCTTAATGAATTCATGTCTCAGTCAAAATAGATAGAAGTCCACAAGCTTAAGGAGACCTTCATCATTCTTATTCAAGCTTTTGAGTCTCTGTTGTGAGAAGTTTTCCGACTTTAGTTCTTATTAACTGGTTTGTATTAAATATTTTGTTTGTTACGCGTTTCAAAATGGAATAAAATTTTCTGTGGTTATGCTAAATTGCTGCTTCTTCTGCTTTTAATGCTATTTCCTCTGACCACGCTCTTTTATCTCGTCGAACACTTGTTGTACTGATCAAGTGAATGTGCTCTTTTTTCACGAGTCCTTACATCATTTAGTTCCCTTTTCTGATCCTTCCTTTGTTCGATCAGGTCCCATGTGGTTTTTGACATCCAATTCCTATATTTGCCTTGCTTGACACTTGGGTAATCTTCTGCTGATTCAGAAATCTGAAAAATAAGCTACATAGGTCAAATAATAAAAAAAGTACCACATGACACAATTGATTACTTAATGGAAGATTGAAAAGGAACGTGGTGCGGGCCGATATCAAATGTCTGCTGAAGAACATCAGAGAATGGGCTAGCCTTGAATCAACATCTCTTTTCTGAACTACATTGGACAGAGATAAACCCTTGCTCAACGATACCTGCACACCTAAGAAGCTAACTGGTAGGTATGTCTACATTACCCGACTCTGTTTTTTTGTGGTATTCCAAGTATTTTTATTAATTTTAAACCTATCGTATCCTTCCATGTCCATGGGGAGGATTCCACCCACCTCGGTATAACAAAATTTATAAAAATAGCATCATCCTTGGTGCATTCGACAGTACTGTTTGAAAACTTCTGATTTTCTCATTTGAATCGAGTGTTCTTCTAATATATTTTATCACTTTCAGGTCATATCAATTCGCGTTTCTTCAAAATAAGTTTTCAGGAGGAGAATTTATGCACCTCCTGGTATATACGTATATATATATATATATATATATATATATATATATATATATATATATATATATATATATATATATATATATACAGGGTGAATCACGACCAACGGGATGGAGGTTTATGGCGAAACGGTAAAAGTTTTAAAATGTCTGTCACTTTAGTAGTTTGTACATTGATAAAGGCTACATTTTAAAATTATTTTGGAATATACAGGATGTTCCAAAAATTTGTGGCGTATCAAAGTTATATTTTTTCTTATGGGACACCCTATATTTTATTGCATTTTCTGATTGCCCGTAAAAAATAAGATACTCTTTCCTAAGGGTTCCATATACCTAAGTACAGAGGGTTCCGAGTTATGCTGACATTTCTTAAAATTTGAACTTTTCGAAAAAAATTAATATGTAATTAATACAACAAATTCTAGCAAATTTTCTCTTACATCTAAATAGCAGGGCATTTGTTGATTGTATACCACGATTGAGTGCTCAACATATCTTTACATGGTATTATGAATTTATAGTTTCATTATTACATCATTCAATGTGTAATATTGAGCTTATTTTAAATGAGACACCCCGTATTTTATTAATTCACCATGTCAAAAAAGAATTCGAATGGTATAAGGGTGTCCTATACCTAGGTATTATACTTTTCGTGCAATTTACAATTTTCTTAGATTTAATGGTAAATCGATTTTAAAACAAAAAATTCTTACATAATCTAGTTGGTACCTAACTTAATGTCATTTTATGACATTTCTCTGTCAAGTATCTTAACAATCCTGTGTTAGTTTCAAATTTTATTGCTACTAAAAATGAAGCAGTACCCGTTAAACGAATGAGTCGCCATGATACTTTGCATCGGGGAATGTTTAGAAAATTGTCTCCTAGCATCTAGAGTTTATGCTCAAAAGTACCCTGATAGAGCTCACCCAAAAAAGGAAGTTTTTGAAAGACTACTCAATAGATTCTGTAATACTGGTAACGTTGCATACGAGAAGGTGAATAAAACTAAACCAGTTACTGGTGACAAGGCCAACGAATTTGATATACTGCTGTCGGTTACGGAGAATCCTAATACTAGTACTAGAAAAATTTCAAGTGAATTAGGAATAAGTCAAATGAGTGTGTGTAGAATACTTAAGAAAAATCGCTACCATCCATATCATATTCAACTACACCAGCAGTTGACAGAACAGGATTATGATAAACTAAATTTTTGTTTATGGACTTTGGATAGAGTTGGAAAAGATCCTGATTTTTTTAATTATGTATTGTTTACCGATGAACCTACTTTCCACAATAAGGGGTTAGTAAATAGACATAATTTGCATTATTACGATACAGTAAACAAACATTTACTACGTACTGTTGATCGCCAACACCGATGGAGTGTGAACGTTTGAGGAGGGATTGTGGGCGAATATGTTATCGGCCCGTATTTCTTTGACGGACAATTTTTGAATTTCTTGAAAAAAGACTTCTGGATCCTTCTCGAAAACCTACCACTTACCATCCGAAAGAAAATGTGGCTACAATTGGACGCAACTCCTGCTCACTTTTCACGTGCTGTTAGGAACTACCTAAATAGAAAATTTAGAAATAAATGGATAGGTAGAAGCGGTCCTTATAATTGGACCGCTAGGTCACCAGAATTGACCAAGATGGATTTCTTCAAATGGGGTTATATTAAAAATATTGTATATGCTACACCGCCTACTAATCCAGTCGATATGAAATTAAGAATTTCGAACGCTTTCGCGTCTGTAACACCCGATATGTTGAATAATGTAAGTAGATCGTTTGAAGATAGAATCACATGTTGCATTGCACAAAATGGCAAGCATTTTGAGCATCTATTATAGTAATTTTACATTTTTTGCTTTTAATAATTTGTTGTTTGTTTTGTAGTATTTATGTATTTGCTTTATTAAAAATGTGTTTGTGTTTTATTATGTACTTAAATATTTATCAGTAAAAAAAGGAGCTAGTGTACCTCAGCAACAAGACGTGTGCATATTTATTAGCAACTACACTGTTTTTTACAATAACTATGCCAAGATGATTTGTTTAAAAATTTGGAGAGAATTGCAAATGTTTTAGACTTTGATTTACCATTCAATTTAAAATTTGTAAATTGCACGAAAAGTATAACACCTAGGTATAGGACACACTTATACCATTCGAAAGAAAAGTTCTTTTTGACATGGTGAATTAAGAAAATATAGGGTGTCTGATTTAAAATAAGCCCGATATTACACATTAAATGACGTAATAATGAAACTGTAAATTCTTAGCACCCTGTACAGAGATGTTTAGTACTCATTCGTGGAATACATTCAACGAACGCCCAACTATTTAGATGTAAGAGAAAATTTACTAGAATATGTTATATTAATTAGATATGATTTTTTTCGAAAAGTTTACATTTTAAGAAAAATTAGCATAACTCAGAACCCTCTGTACTTAGTTATAGGGAACCCTTATGAAAGAGTATCTTAATTTTGAGGGACAACCAGAAAATGCAATAAAATATAGGGTGTTCCGTAAGAAAAAATAGAACTTTGATATGCTACAATTTTTTGGGACATCCTGTATATTCCAAAATAATTTTAAAATGTAGCCTTTAACAATGTACAAACTACTAAAGTGACAAAAATTTTAAAACTTTTACCGTTTCGCCATAAACCTCCATCCCGTTGGTCGTGATTCACCCTGTATATATATATATATATATATATATATATATATATATATTTTGATTCTGAATTCTTGACTGGTTTATTATTTAATAAAATAGATTTTTTGTTGGGGATGCAGTCATTTAATAAATAAAATTCTTTGGATTATGCCAAGCTTTCGAGAATGTTTATTCTCTTCGTCGGGGCAAAATTCGTTTGTGTGTGTGTTTGTGGTTAATTTTATATAAATTCACGAATTTTGCCCCGACGAAGAGAATAAACATTCTCGAAAGCTTGGCACAATCCAAAGAATTTTATTTATTAAATGACTGCATCCCCAACAAAAAAATCTATTATATATATATATATATATATATATATATATATATATATATATATATATATATATATATATATAAATATTTTCTTTAAATGAATATTATAGTAATGGTTCTCATTCATTATTTTATTTTCTATTCCATTATTTAGTCTAAATTATACCAAACCTATATTTTCCTCCCTTAATATTTGTTGCAATTACAATTTAATAAATGTTGCGGGATATGGTTTGATATGATTGATGAAATTCAATTTAATTTGAATATAATTTATTCTATAGAATGGGTGCCCCCTATCAATTATTAATAGAAAGTAGATTCCTGTAATGCCGGTAATATTACTACCAGTCGCTACTGAGCTCAAAAGTCAAAAGTTCGATATGGTTCGATATTCGATAGTTTATGTCATTAAATAACGCATTAATAAACTAAAAAAGCATAGGTACTCAATTTAAGGGAAATTCATAAAACGTCCTGAAAATACTGCAAACCACGTTAAAGATTCAAAGAGAGCAACTAAACAGATTTCTAATTTTGAAGGAATGTGTTTCCGAACGTTAACCAGAGCAAAACTCGCATTACGAAGAATACTCTGCATTGTTTAAGAAAAATAATTTATAAAAATATACCCGAAAAAATATATTACTTCAATTTACCGTTAATGAATGGAAGATTCACCAGATATCAAGATTTCAAAAAGTTTTTTATTACAAAGAAAATAATTTCTAAGGCATAGGAGGCAGAGTTGAATGAATCCAACGACAAACTATTTTCAGAAAGCGAAAGTTTCTATTAAGAAGATATTAGACTTTAAACTTTTGAAATCAATTATTCATTTATTTAATTTAACAGAACAGCTATTAAATACTATTATTGCTTGTTATAATCACTAATGTTTTGTTGAGGTTAGGGTGTAGAACAGGTCCCCAAACTGTTTCCACCAAAAACTATCCCAGTTTCAGATTTATTTCATAGCCATGTAGCCATGTTTATTATGAATATTCAACTCACCCACTTCCTCGTAAAATAATTCACCCAGATTACAACTAGTCTTTCAATTAGTTCACAAATTCTACCAATAAAAATGTCATATCCCTTGTATCTGCATCGACAATTTGGTATGCATCCACTGATCTTGTTTTATTGCCTTTTAGGTATTTTATTTTAATTTCTCAAACTCTTTGAGATTTTCTTTTCCCTTTAATATTCTTTCGCATTTCATTATACCTATTCTTCTTCATGTCTCGGATGTCCTTATAAACGTATCATCCCGGGAACATTGCAAATTTGATTTTGCTGCATTCTCTCGAGCTAGTGATCGGATAACATCAATGATGGCGAAGTGGTTCTCTTTATTTTATGACCGACGAACCAAACGGAGGAAGTAAACTATTCGACTAGGTACGTCTTTTTTATCCTTGTTCGCGACTTTTGCATATTAAACTTGCTCCGATTTTGATGATTTTTCAATTGAGAGAGTAGCAGTGAGATTTGGTCCTATTGAAATAAAATCAAGACGTTTAAGTTGGACATTTATAAAAATAATCACAGGTTTCCGCGTTTCTGTCTGAAATATGTGTTTCAGCTATGTTGAAGGGGCAAATACTTCCGAGAATCGAAAATTCGAGATTTGAACATTAGAGAGGGAACCATATCTCGAAAACATTTTTTGAAAAGAGTTACGGTTTTCGAGTTACAGCAATGGTAAAGTCTGAAATATGTGATAGGTGTATTTCCGCTATGTAGAAGGGGCAATTTTTTTCAAAAATTGAAAATATAATACGGCCAAATTAAAGAAGAGGTGTAGTTATCAAGATTTAAAATGAACGTTTTCTCAAAAGAGTTACGGTTTTAGAGATACAGCAGTAAAGTCGGAAATATGCATATCTGCGCCTCAATGTTTTAAGATCTCTGCATAATAACAAGTAACAAGTAGGTATAAATGGTAATACCTACTATAAGTATTATCTTTTTTGATATTAGTGAACGTTAAATAATTTTCATGACTAATGTTACAGTCAAAATTGTGAAATAAATATTTTTTACAAAAAAATTGGACCGACTTTATTAGTTGGTGCACTGAAAAATACAGAATAATATTAATTCTATTGGTGCTGATACTTGTTAAGTCGGTGCCAAAAGTTTTCAATTTAACTGCAACTGCACAACTTCAATAGTACGAGCATCAATAGAATTAATATTATTTTGTATTTTTCGGTGCACCAACTAATAAAGTCGGTCCAAGTTTTTGTAAAAAAAAAATTATTATGGCTTCGTATTCGTTAATTGCAGCGCTATTGTTCGCATCTAGTTTGATTCCTGCATAAGATGGGCACTCTGGGCAATCATCATATTTGAACTTTGAAGAAATGCTCTAAAGCGTCAAGCTCCTCTGATCATATTTGACAAGTAGTTTAGCAAACAAAATAATGTCTTTCTGTGGTTTGTCTGGTCTATGATATCTCTGTATGATACTGGCGCGGTCATCTGTGTTTTCAGTTATTATGTGTTAAGAATTGGAGTACCATGTAAACTTTGGTTGACCTTTTTTTGACGGTAAAGATCGTTCTTCCGCTAGAACTTCGAGAGAGCACCCTAAAAAATATTCAAAATATAGATTTGTAATTTTGATTTGCTTTGAGGAAACGTTTGAGGTATAAAATTCAAGATTCAAGTGTATATTAGTTTTATCTATTTTGTTCGTGTCTTCATAATAATACACTCTCTGACTTCCCAGACCAGGTTACTTATAGCGCTCAAGACACAGAGTAATGCTCAAGAGGCATAAAGCATCATTCACATTCTGACTCTCGTGAGTCTGTGACCACTCTCGAACGACGAATGTGAGCCTCCCACCGCCATTGTTCATATTTCCCAAGACTGCCAGATAGACCAAAATCCACCGCACTCTACTCTTGGTAGTATTTGCTGTTAGCGAAACATTCTGGTTGCGGTTCCATTGTCATGAGATGCTAGTGTGTGAGGCGCATGTGGAGTAGACGAAGTCGCGTGACGATGACTTGGTGGTAGCGACTAGCTGGTGCAATGGTTCATGTTTTAGTGTTCCTTTGATTTCTTTGAGTTTTGTTGCCTTCTATTTCCAGCTTCTTTTCCATATTTCTACTGTCTTCGTCTTTGAGACAAGGGTGACTGTTAGATCTTGGATGGCTTCTTCAAAAGAATTTTAGGTACTTATATCTAAGGGATTTCAGCTCTTCTTTGATCATTATGGACAGGGGATGAGGTGCAATATATCTTAGATACGGTGTGGAGAGAGTTTATTTCTTGCTTAACAAAGTTCCTTGTAAATTGCAAAAAATCTCACCAGTAAGGATAGTTGCCGGTTCAGTCAGAATTAATTTTTGAGCGATATCACCTGCTGTGAATGCGCAAGCCACATTACTCTCTATTTTCGATGCATCAGTAAATATTTGTAGATGATGTTGGTGCTGGGATAATAGGTCTTCGTATTTGGCTAGCATCAGTTGTTGGTTCGTCTCGTCTTTCTTGAAACAGAGTAGTTCCGTATTTATTTGAGGTGAGGGTGAGAGCCACGGTGGGGTTGTTTGGATAGTAGGTATTTGTGAACATTTTTTTTATTGCTTACATCTACATGTTTTAAATTTAAATCTTGTGGTAGATCATTCTGGAGCATGTTGGCATGTAGTAAATTAAGCTTTGGAATTTAATGAATTCGAAAATAGGAGAACAAAACAATGTTGACTGTGTGTTCCTGTGTTGATGTTATGTTGATCAATAGGGGTATAAAATCTGGTTCATGAACACTTTTGAATAAAATCTTGCTTGGCTTATGCTTCATAATAATAAAGATTATGCTTGTTCTTGACTTACGCATACCTCCTGACCTTAAATTTGGTTGTAGACCCTCAGACAAAAGTGAGAACTGATAACCAGAATGAATAAAGTCTACGACGTCACATGAATTTCAATTCAATTCAAATTCATTTATTTTCAAATGTCAGGTTTACAATTTATGTGAGTATATTATTTATTGGATTCTCTTCTGTCTGATAGGGGGCTTTCCCCTTTGTCAGACTAGCCCTGTAAATACATGTCTAGGGGTACGCGGGGTAACACCTGTGGAATGCTACCAGGGGACCGGCCATGCTTTAACGCCCAGTGAGGTTGGGGACGGGGAAAACCACAGAAAAACCCACGTCCATGGCGGAATATAAATCAGGGACGGGCTATATGGCGTCTTCTTCTACGGTAGGTCAGTGGAGTCTCATCAATGGTGTTGATGGCTGCAGGTGGCGGTGCCTCCATGGCCTCCATTAGACTTACAGGCGGGAACGGGTACCGGTAGATCGGCCTTCTGGAGGGACGGTTTTTGTTGGTCCAGGAAGATAGTAGCAATGTCCGAGAGTGGGCCCGACCTGGGTGTCCGAAGGCACGGAGACAGAAGCTCTCCTGCAGCTTGGTGAATCTACTAGAAATGGGAATAATATTGAAATTAGAACATATGTTGTATAATTCATTAGAGTTATGTTCCCAACTGAGGTTGAGACACCGGCGCAATATGCGTCTCTCTAATGTGGTGAATTTATTAGTATGATATTTGTTAGTGATGGCACAATGAATAAACTTATTATCCATTAACGGCCTCACGAAAGTCTTGTATGTGAAAATTAAAGTTTCTGATGAACATTTGCCAAATCTTCCGTTTAGCATTCTGAGCAGAGAGGATCTTTGTCTGACCTTGTTACAGGTGTCTTGGATGTCAGTGCCCCACCAGAGGGTTCGCGTAATGCGAACCCCTAGATAGTTCACCTGATCCACGAGATTTAATCCTTCTCCCCACAATGACAAGGATATTGAAATCTTTGTTTCGTGAGGTCGCGATGTTTAATAAGTATGGTTTGGGTTTTAAGTGGGTTAGGTTTGATACGCCAACGTTGGCAGTATCGGGTGAACGCATCAATCATTACTCGCCCTTGATGATTAAGAATCTCGGTTTTCCTGGAAGTGGTGTAAAGCACGGTATCGTCCGCATACTGTATAGATTTAATGTTTCTAGGGAAATCTGACGTATAGATGATGTACAGTAAGGGTCCAAGGATTGACCCTTGAAGGACGCCGGCTAATGGAGTGAAGGGTTCAGAAATGTGAGGCCCAACTTTCACTCTGACTACTCGATCTGTTAGATAAGAAGCTATTAGTCTAACGAATGAGTGGGGTAGATTAAGATCCAGAAGCTTTGATATGAGTCCAGCATGCCAGACCCTGTCGAATGCGTTCTGGATATCGAGAAAGATCGCCAGAGTGGCATGTCCGTCATTAAGTGCGGTGGTAGTGCGTGTGATGAACTCTAAGGTTGCATCATGAATTGAATGGTTTTGCCTGAAACCGTGTTGGAAATCAGGGATGATACCCCGTTCTTCCACGTATTGTCTCAGGCGTGAAGATAATATTTTATCGAAGAGTTTGCCGACACAATCTAGAAGAGATATGGGACGGTATGAGTTGATGTTGGTTGACGGCTTGTTGGGCTTCGGAATCATTACAGTGTTTGAAGTTTTCCAGGAAACCGGAAAGTGATTGAATTGAAGACACGCATTGAAGATGCGTGTGTATTGATGTATTAAAGAGAACGGATTTTTTTTAAGGACTTTCCTGTTGATGCAGTTCGGCCCAGGAGCAGTGTTCTTAGAAGCTCTGAGGAAATTGTCCACTTTGTCAGTCGTAATTGTACTGGTTAGCAAGTCAAGTTCCACGTTGCCAGGTACTATGGGGAAATTGAATGCCAGGAATCTCTCATATCGGTTTTGTACGTATCGATAGAAATTGGGGTCGAAACGAGGGTCCTCGGGAATTCTGAACACTGTTTCAAGGTGTTCTTTGAAAGCTATAGCTTTGTAGAGAGGGTCAGAGATGATGTTGTTGTTAACAACTAGGTGAGAGGGCTCTCTGCTTTTCTGGCCTGTTAGTAATTTGAGGTTATCCCAGAATTTGGAACCGTCACGAAAGTCAAGATTAGCAGTAGCTTGACGCCACTGCTGCTCTTTGAATCTGGTAATGAGGATTCTAATTCGGGAATTAAGACGGTTCCATTCATTCTTGAGATACGGATCGCCGGTTCTTCGAAAAATTTTTAATAATTTGCGCTTCGTCTTAATTAAATTAAGAATGAAGCGAGGAATTGGTCGTCGAGATGTGTCGATAGTACGAGTGGCTATATGTTCTGAAATGGCACTTTGAATAGTGAATTCATGAGTTTGGATTGCAGCATCGATTTCGTTAGGTGAGTTGAGTGGTGGGTTGACAAGATTGTTAGAGATATGGTTCGCAAATGCGTCCCAATTGGTCCTTGCGTAGTCTGGTATGGTGCGAAATCGTGGTGGATCTGGTATTGATTGACCGAGATTCGAATGAATTAAAACTGGGACATGATCGGAACCTATAGAGTCTCCCATAAAGCACTCCCAATCTACCACTCCTGCCAGACTGGGAGTGCAAACAATGTGATCAACTATAGAGGCCCCGAAGGTGGTCACACAGGTGTAATTATCATTCTCTGGTCGGAACAGGTGTAATTCTGTCAATAAATCAGATAAGAGAATACCATTTGGGTTGCTGTTGTGATCTCCAAACTCAGAATTTCTGGCATTGATATCACTAAGTATGATAGCACGGTTTAATTTGGAAACGTAGTCGAACAGTTCACGAGATAGATTATCTTTAGGTGGACAGTAATAAGAAATGATAGTGGTTATTCTGTTATCAACGTGAATGTCGACTGCAGTGCATAGAAGGCTCGAAAGATGTGCTGGAAGATTGTGCTCTACTGTGGCGATTCCATATTTAGTAAGAATGGCCGTGCCGAAGCCTGTGTTATTTTGAGTGCAAGAGTAGCCCGGAATAATTATTGGATGTTTGGCGCGAATATCCTGAAGTGCCAAGACATGCACTCGATCCGATACGAGAGAACTTTGCAGGAGCGCTTTCTTATTAGAAAGGCTCCTGCAGTTCACGGTACCTAGCGCGAATTGGCCGTTCATCTACGGGTGTAGAGGAACTCCATGCTCAGTCCTGCCGATGAAATATGTGCCTCGTTTCCGCATAGACTATTGACCGCGGCCGCGAAAGCATCTCTGATAAGATTCCTGTGTTCAGGGAACACATTCATCATCGTGACGATGACTAGCTCGACAGCGATCATCGTCCTTGACTCTGGGAAATCCTTTTCAACAGGATTAGCAAATTTTATAGGTGCGACTTCTTTAGGATTTTTGGGAGCCTACTTCCGTTTCATACACTTGATATCCCAAGTGGGGTGGTCGCCATGGCAATTGTTACATGTAGGCTTAGTCGGAGTAGGGCAATATTCCCCTTTGTGTTCAGCACCACAATAGGGGCATTTGGGTTTAGGCTCCTTGCACTCCGATACATCGTGCCCAGTGCTGGTGCATCGGTTGCAGTATTTGGTTAGGTTAGGAAGGCTGTCCTTCGATGGCTCTGCTTTGATTTTCCTTCCATATACAACAATCCCTGTTTCGATGAGTGTTTGTATTGTTTTAGGGTTTTTAGAGAGGACTCTGACAAGAGTGGTGAAAGCACCTCCTCTCTTGCTGGACCTGAGTCTCCTCAGGGTGGTGAAGGTGATGTTGGCCTCCTGCAGTATTAAGGTAAGGTCCTCCATCCCTATATCTTCTTCGATGCCACGTAGAACGCAGGAATGCAGTATTTCCTTAGGCTTTCTGACATAAGGTTTCTTGGGCTTCAATCCGGCCAGGAGCTTGACCTCCACATTCTTGTCTCCCATGCGGTGGCGTAACTTTTTTTCTAGAGCTTCTGCAGTTACGCTGTGATCGGTGATTTCCAACCTAGCGGTGCGATTTAGGTTGACCTTGAGGTCCGCAAGTGACTTGCTTCCCCCAAGGATTTCGTTGGTGATTAGGAGTTCGTATAAGCTCCTTTGCGTCTTATAGTCATTAGGTATATTACGGATATTGAGCACCGTATTAGTCGGACGCGCAAAGTCTGAAGTGTTTGTTCTGCTGGGAGGGCGCGGTGGCTGAATTTGGGTTGTGGTCTGAGGAGACGTGTTGTTGTCCACATTGTGGACTTGGGCAACCGTCTCGATGGTGTTAAAATTCGGGGTAAAGTCGTTTGTGTTGTTGGGGTTGGCCTTGGTGGTTATTTGGGCTTTCGCCATGTTTCTTTTTGTCATGTGTCGAGTCTTGATGTTGGTAGGGGTTATGTCCGTTTTTCTAAATTCGCCTGCGTTAGGCATTTTAGGAGGTTAGCAGGTTAAGATTTTTAGTAGCTGGGGTGGCTTATAATACCACGGGTCCCGTTGGGTGGGACCCGATATAATCCCCCGTTGTGAGCGCAGGACCTCTGTTGCTGCAACGCGACTTATATATACGATACGGATATAATCACGATGGCCTCAATAGGTTGCACCTCTAATTGAAGAAGATACGCCGATTGTACCAATTCTTGGCAGTATCTCAGTTCTAAAAAGAACAATGATACCCCTTTGGTAGTGCAGGTTATTCACACAATAAATTAGGAACACCTAGGAATCCTTCTCTGTGGTCGACCAATGCAAATCAATGGCTGGAGAAAGAAGTCACATGAATGAGTATGCGGATAACCAATGATCGAATAAAATATTCACTATAATGTTATGAAACCTCGACGTAGGAGACTATAATACATAACGGCGTTGAACAGACACAATATCAGTTTCTATGTCAGCATGTCCATACTCGAAGTAAAGGAAGGTCAAATTGGGGGTGACTGTCGAGGCTCAGAAAGATATTTCCAGGCTTCCAATTCAGGTTTTTAGAGATGGGGTCTTTTCTTTTTTGAGCAAGATGCGTGATCGTTATTTAAATTCACTTAAGAAGAGATGTGTGTTATCTTCACAAACTATGTGCACAGCTTGCTTAATATTTACCAGAAATTACAACGAACACACCTATTTTGTTTCTCTATTTCTCATATCTTGATTCAACCAAATGTAATTAAAAAGTTTTTAAACTAGTGTATACTTTTACAATTTTTGAATTTACAGAAGATTACAGATTTATATAACAAACATTTATTTTTGTCCGTTAATCACAATAATAATAATATAATATAAAAAGAAACAGGAATAATAAATTATTTGATTTGGTTTTAAAATTGTACGATATTGTGATTACATTTTGCGTAATTATCTTGAAAGTAAGCAAAAAACATTCTTACCGTTTCAATTTACATCATTTAAAAATTAAAAGAAAACTATGTGTGTGAAAAATATGCAGAAGTTCCATTAGTATTCGGATCTGTAAAAATACACAGGGTGATTCACACAAAATTTGGTCAGTCGAGTAACTGGCCCTACTCCGTCGAGCTAAGACATTTTCGTCACTACGGCATTGCCGGATACTGATAAGTAGATATTTTAAATATCAGAAATTTGTATACCTACATAAACCGTTTTCGATAAATTAATTTATTTATGAAAATATAGCTTCAGTTTCTGTGGTGAAAGAATACGTAGAAAGGTGAAATATTCTATGTCCCATTCAAATGATATACATATATGTATATTCCTATTTATAATGAGGTTTCCGTGATAAATTCAAATTTCCATAAAAATCAGATTATTTTCGCATAATTTGTATTAAGTAACTATGAAATGGCAAAATATAAATCTTTATATATATATATATATATATATATATATATATATATATATAACATTTACCAATACTTTTATCAGTTCAATGAAAAGATTCTCGATTTACAATTGTACAACCAATGAACAAGAGGTAATTTCTAGGATTACACCGAATAATTACATTTTAGAGGTAATAAAGGAGTTGGTCCAAATATTTGACGATAAATTAAATTTAGACCTTTAGGCCTATGAAATTGTCCTGCAAAAGCATCCATTTTCACGTCAATAGATTTTTATTTGTTGGAGGATTTGAAACAAAAAGTTTACAATATTACCTGTGCAAAATAAATGAGAACAACAGATCAACTTCAAGTACTACAAAATAATCTACAAATATATGTTTTTTGTTTTTCTGGAAATTAACGCTCGTCGTTGAACATGTATTGTGTATGTCTTCCTATTTTTCACATAGTACTCTTTTTTACTTTTCAGCTGTACCTACCTGTTATTTGTTGCAATGAAAATTGTTTTCCATTAGTTTACTATAAATGTCGTTCTGCTTTCAGTTTTGATCCATAACTAATGAAATTATTTTGTAATCGTAGGAAACATTCTATCATTTATTAGTTGTGAACCTAAATAAATTTCGTTGATCTTCCTGCAGGTTCTGACTATTATTTTTGATCAAAATTTCATTTTATCACATACCTATTGTGATCCATTTTGAATTATTTTTTCGTTAATAAACGCGCAAATGTCTTATTTTTGATAACCTCATTCCATTAAAACAAATATTTTTCGTCATTTTTGTATCTAGTGTTAAAATCACAAATTTTGATGCACCTAGTACAATCTATAACGAATTCCTCTATATAATTGATTAATTTCTCGAAAACCTCAAAAGATAGGTAAAGTAAAGTGTTATACAAACAGAGAGAAAAATTGAATTATTTTGGATGTTACATTTAAAATATCAGAGTTGTAGCTACTTTTTGGTATAAGCGGCAACGCCGTAGTTATGAATATAGCCCGACAGAGCAGGATCAGTTAGTCAACGTAATGAATTTTCAAAATAATACCATATCTCGATTTCCATGAACGGCTAATGTATCATCGACCGTGTTCTGACAAGGGGGACAGCCCACTATCAGACTAAGAAGAAATGTATTAAATAAAATACTGCACTAGATGTGTAAAACAGATTTAAAGAAAATGTTGGATTATCTACTATTATTATTATCATCGACCGTGAACCAACTTGTATATTTAGCATTCTATTTAAAAAAATATCGATGATCTCTCAACTTTTTGTAAAATATTTTTTACTCAAAAGCATGTGAAATCCGAAAGCATGTGAAATCTGAAAGCTTGTTCAATGCATCCAAGGTTTTCTGGAAGAAAACAACCCTGTGTATTTCATGAATTTTGTTCATTATTTTACGGACATTTGTCTATGAATTTGTGTATGAAAACCACTCGTATGACTTACGAGAAATCCCAAAGTGTTTCTCTATCTATTATTCTGCAATTACATCAGTGAACGGACGTTTCCACCTAATACTATCGGAGCTCTTACCCCAACGACTTACATGTTCCTGCTAGAGGATTTTACACCCACGATGAACAGGAATTGGTACGGCGTCTCTTGCGCACAATCGATAATTTTCAGTTGGCACTCTAGTTCGACGACATTTTATTCATATTGAAACAATAATCACTGCTAATATTGCTTCGTAAATTTTCCTAGTGTAATATTTGGTGGCGGTGATGATGGGACTTGAAAAGTAAGTGAAACCAAAGTTATGTGGTAGGAATCGTAATCCTACTTCAGTTTGTGTCTCTTGTGATTACTTCGGTTAGAGTGAATTGATATTGTAGCTGATAACTAATAGAGAAATTTTCACATAGATGTAGAATTTGATTTTTTAGTGGTCACAAAGTTTGGCGCTCATATGCACTTTTTTCTTAGGACGGACTAATTTTATAGTAGTTGAGCATTTGCTAGGGTTATTTTATTTGCTTGGTCTGATGTACATAATAAACATATGAATCTTCCGCTCTATTAGCTTTTAGTTGATTTTAGATATAATTCAATTTCTCTAAACGTTATTGATGTAAGTTTGGTCATATGATGGGGAAAATCCAGATAAATGAACAAAATCAATAATATACGTCGCGTATATGACGTAGAGGCGGCGCTCTCGTCGCGACGTTGATGACCTGGTAGTAGTATTTTCTTCTTGTTACCCGAAGGACTATCTGCGTTCAGATAGTCCCTTTGAATAAAATATCGTAGTGATGTTGTTCTAATATAAATGTACTTGTGATGCAAGTTGTGAGATTGGTAAGTTTTTAAATTATTTAATAGTAAAAAGTTTCACAAGTGGTTGTTCAGCACGAAGCAGTCGTCGTATCGATTTCTAAAACGTGTTTAGTATGCGAAAGTGACATAGGGCAGAAATTTGACTTGAAAGGAATCCCAGTCATTATCTTGAACATCAGTGATCTGTACCATTCAATCCATGAATTCGTTTCACTTTAAATCATTCAGAGTTCCAGCATTGATTTATATTTGGACGAAAAGTATAAGTTACGATGAAAGAGTATAGTAATATATTTATTCTACGGAAGTTAAGAAGTAAATATAACTCTAATCATTTATTGCTATGACAGTAAACGTTTGTTTTGTTTCTCTTAGTATCCAATTAACAAAAAAAGATAATTGAGTTATTCGCAACTTGTGAAATAAAATAGATAATCAAATGGAACATTTATGGTACAAATAGAATGTAAATCCTATTTTTTTTACTGATAAAACTTGATGTTCATAATAAAGCAGGCCGCACATTATCGTGGAACGTAATGGAATGGGACGGAACGGAAATTTTGGAAAGCATATTATACTTACCTAAACCTGACCTAAACATACCGCGGATCAGAACAGCGCGGAATAGAACATGTTTATATTATGCTTTTCAAAATTTCGATATCGTCCATTCCATTCCGTTTCGCGCTAATGTGCGGCATACTTATTTGCTATAATATCGTTGTTTTTACATAAAATATGATTTGAAATCTCCTTTTCATTTTCTTTTTATCTACTTTTAGGATTTCTGATCATCAAATATACTAAAATATAATTATTAGTAGCCAGTGTAAATACTTTGATCAAAAACAATTATTTGAAAACTAAATTATTAAAAACTCACAAAAATTGTTTAAATATGAGATCGACTTTTGAAAATATTTCTGGAGACATCTCATAGGAGCATCATATTAGATAGATAGAACCAAGTGAGAGGGGAATTTTATTTTTGACTAACGAACATGTAGATTGTTCCAACTAAAACCATTTAGCAGAATGAATGTGTGTTCCCCTCGAAGTACCTACGCAATACGAACTTTTCATTAGTATTAAACTTAATTTAAGAAATGTGACAAGTGCGTCCGACGTACATAGAATGAAACCCGTCATAAGGCGATATCAGTCTCAGTTTTCGAGATTTTCGAGACGAAAACTAGCTTGAAAAGACGCTATCAAGATAGTTTTATGAGCTAAATATGCAAATATAATGAGACAGCCTTACCATGCGAATGATTTAATAATATAAAATATTGTTTATTTTGTTATTAATATATGGCAAGTTTATGCAACTTAATGTCTCTTCTCGCATCCCAGCCGCCATCGTTTTTTATCATTCCAGTCTCCTTCATGGAGCCCTCTACTTTCGATTTCGGTGCGGATGTTCGTAATCCATTTTTGTCGTGGCCTTCCTCGTTTATTTCTTTGTGTTGGTGTCCAGTTCCAAACCTTTAGTGGGTTTCGTTCATTCTATGCAGGTGCCCCTCCCATTTTAACTGTTTTACAGCTATATCTTCCATTATAGTATCTTTTAATTCAATTTTTTCTCTGATGGTCTCATTTCTTACGTGGTCAAATAAAGTTTAACCGGAACATCTTCTCCAGTACATCATTTCGGTTGAGGGAAGTTTTTGTGACATATTTTTATCCGCTACTCACCCTCTTATCCACTGTTTAAAGGCGCTGCAGATATAAATCTTAAACATAGTTGGAGAGAGGCAGGAGCCCTGTTTAACTCCTTTTGTTTGTGTAAAAGCCTCAGAGGTTTGATTTCCGACCTCAAAAACCGCTTGGTTTTTGTCTAAACAATACTTTTACAGCGTTTCTACATACACTATTTATTCTTGCTTCTTTCATTGCGATCCATAGTTTCTGCAAAGGGACGGAGTCGAATGCTTTACGAAGATCTATAAAAGTAGCGTGAAGTTCCATTCCTCTTGCTAATCTCGTTTCTGCCAGTTATTTTATTGTAAATATATTGTCCACGCAGGATCGCCCGGGTCGAAATCCACTTTGTTCGTCCATAACACTCTTTCGTAGGGGTTTCCGATGGAAGATGTAATACTAATACCCCGATAGTTACTGCAGTCGTTTCTGTTACCTTTTTCATAAATGGAATTTATGTAAGAGCTCTTCCAATCTCTTCGAATCAGTTCCCCTTCCAGGCATTTTTTCGGTGTATTTAACCACTTAAGATATTCCTTTTTCTTTTCTTTCACTAGTTGGATTAGATCATCTTTCTACCAAGAATTTTTGTGTTCCGTTCTATCTTTGGCCCCTAAAGTTTCTAGTGCTGCTTCGTGTAATTTGTGTTTTAAAGCTACGTGTATTTCTTCTGCAGCTTCGTTAATTTCTTCGTCTAATTTTTGTGCTAAACGTAGTTTGTAGAGGAAACTAATTGATTCGTCTTTTAAGCTGTCTATGTTGTAATACGTTTTATATTAATATTATATTACTTTCATTCTTTCATTACATTCATATATTACTAGATGATACCAGTGACTGCTTATGCCCATTAATATAATCTTATTATTATACTCTATACTCAACGCCTGATGGTCTAATATTCTCTAGAAATTATGTTTAGATTTGAAAAAATCACTTTTCATTTCCCTGACATGCACCATGCACAAAGAGAAGACGCTAAAAAACGCTTAGTATATAATTATTCATGCAAATAATTAAACCCTCCAAAAACACTTAGGGGTTGAATTTTGGAAAATCCTTTCTTCGTGTATGTGTTCACACTCTAAGTAACCAATCTTCCAAAATTCATATTTTTTCCCGCTGCCGGTAATGTAAATAATTCATACATGCTTAGATACAAAACATGAAAATGACAAATATCATTTGTGTATTATTTTTCCTAGACGACGGAATGTAAATACTGTCATTTACATTACTAGGAAAATAAAAAGAGTAATTTGGCATTTTCATGTTTTGTATTTAAGCATGTATGAATTATTTACACTACTAGCAGCGCGAAAAATGTAATAAGTAACACGGAATGTATCCACTTTTAACATCCTCACTTGCCTTGAATGTTAACTTGTCTTTACATTCCTTGTTACTTAAATAAGTATTATATTCTATCGTTTAGGCTGTGCATTGACTGTCAGGCAGTCACAGTCTTTAGACCCCCTTTTAGTCGAATATCCATTCTTAGCTGAGGTCTCCTAACTAAACTAACTACCTGCCAAATTTAAGCTTTATAGGTCATGTTGTTTTTGAGACGTCGTGTTTAATCAGTGAGTGAGGAAGCTAAGTAACCTTTCGCTTTAATATACCTGTTTCCAGTCTGAGGAGGTATACAATTCGACTGTGTGCTTTTTTTATGTGCGTTCACGCGCTTTCTATATTGGAAACCTACTCCGATTTTGCCGTTTTTTTTTATTTGAAGGAGGAAAGCTGAGAAATCGTCTCATATTAAACAAATTTTAAATCCATTTCCTTCCCTCCAAAAACAGTCCCCAAAGGGAGTGGAGGGAGAGTTTTGTATTTGAAATCGAAAATTTGAGACAGCAAAATTAAGTGTTTGAGTCTAAAATATGTGTGTTTCCGATATGTTTTGAAATCACTTCATAAAAGTAAATGTTCAACAGTTGTACGGGTATTGCTTCCAGAAGAAGTCCATTTACCATCGTCATAGTCCGACTGGAAAATAGTCCAAATGATGGTAGCATCATGATGTTCGAACCATCATTCGACTGTGAGCAGCAGATTGGGCCTAGTGTGGCTATTGGAAAAGGGCTCATCATAAAGAAAAAGGAAGGAGCTATACTACATCGACTCATGAATGTAAATTGCTATTCTGTTCAAACAAAGAAAGGAGTGATCTGCACTCTGCCTTCAAGACAACGGTGAAGCTGCACGAGAAATTGTGTGAACTGGTAGATGCAGCGACTGAAGGAATGAAAACACACCAGCGAGAGAAACTCAAAACTTCGATCGTTACCAGTACCAGGGCTTCTTTAATGTTGAATATGGGAAACGGGAAATAGTTAACATTGTCCGAAACCGAATTGATAACGGAAACGAACGACACATTGGCAACCAGTAAGGCAGTTATCTTTGGTCATTAAGACCATCAACGAAATGACAAAGGATGAAGTCGTAGAATCATCAAATAGCTCTTAGTGACGATAGTAGTATTCGTGAACAAAAAGGATGGTGCAACCCGTTTCTCTGTGCATTACAGGCAGATTAATAACATCACAAAGAAGGAAAACTGTCATCTGCTCAAGATCGATGACAACCTAGAAACACTGTCTGGATCCAAATTGTTCTCTACTTTGCTGTTGGCAAGTGGAGATTAATCCTAGAGAAAAGCAAAAACAGCGCTCATTGTAAGTCTGGGATTGTAGCAATTTAAAGTAAAGCCGTTTATGTTATTCAAACTTTCCAGCTACTTTTTAAAGGCTGATGGACTCTGTGCTGAAAGCACAGTCATAAAAAACTAGTATACTTGGATGATTGCGATAGATGGGTCTGAAATTGAGTTCCGGAAAGTAGCACTGGGTCCAGAAGAGGGTTCATTATTAAGGCCACGTATTTTCTGTGGAGGACCTAGCAGTAAACTCTATGATGAACTGGCTAATAACAAAGAACAATCAATAGACAAGAACTTATCTTGGGCTGTGCACCTATTAACGTCGTTAAGTACTTGCTACCTGCGTTTGCTAACATCGCCAACTCACTGACACAACTGAAGGTTTTCGCTAATTGGATGCATGCGGAATTCTTAACAAGCCTTCAATGAATTGAAAGAAGTCTTGATAACTGCACTAATGCTGACCTAGAACTGAAAAGTTCACCCTGGTTACAGAGGCCAGCATAGGCATAGAATTGTCTCAAGTGCAGAATGGTCAGGAAAAGGTAATAGGCTACTTCAACGAGATGTTGTCGACATCTGAGAAAATCTATTGCTTCACTACTACTAATATACTCTGAATCAGGTGGCAAAATAGATCGTCCATTTTAACAGACTGGTTTTGTTTGCAGGTGATCGCAACAATGCCCAAGTAAGACAACTCCAGTCTAGAGACAACCAAGGGGCCGTTACATCCAGGGGACACATTGACTCGGAAACTACAGTTTGTTTCTCGAATGTTGGCGTCTGACTTGAAAACACGAAAAATGGATCAATCCAACTGAGGGGAGTAAATCAGTGGCGTAACGATTTCGAGCTAAGATATGGCATTTAAGGAAGTTCATATAATCAGAGGAAAAAATATGGATTGATTAAATAAGCAAACATAATATGAAAGATTTATTATCAACAATAATGCAGACACACAAAATACAAATTTATTGCTTGAGTTATGAAATATAAATTTATGCACCTGAATTATCGGAAATGTCGCAATGACTTTGTGACACCTATGAAATAAAGATTGCGTTGCCTTCGGACATACGTGCAGCGCCCTATCATAAGCTTGACATACTGATGTAGCTTAGATCGACAAACGTAGTAGAGAATTTCATGATAATGACATGCGATGAGACGTATAGCGATATGTACGTAGCTCGTGAATGATAAAACACAATAGTCGTGATTCTTGAGACAAACTGTAGCACATTTTGGACGAGATTTTTTAAAGAGGAAGCATTGTAGTGAGTCCGTCACCTCTCGTTGTTAGTGGTGATGGTCGCGAGACGATCGTTCTGAAATTTGCAGCTGTATAAGAAGAGCCTCCACCATAGGGTGAGAAATCGAGAGAAAGAGAAAGAGAGAGAGAGAGAAAGAGAGAGAGAGAGAGAGACATTTTTAAAAATATTTATGTTTCTGAGTTTTTTAAGTCTAATAAACATATTTTCAGCCATTGGTCTGTCTGTCCGTCTGTCTGCCCGCCCGTCTGTCTGTCTGTGGCAGCATTATCTCTTTTTTATATTGTTTGGTACCAATATCACTCAACGGTGGCTCTGAATGAGAATCCTGTATACACTGGGTGAGCTATAGCCAAAAAACGTGATTTGCTCAAGACTATAGAGCGAAAACGGCTCTAAGGATTTTGATTAAACTTGCCTAAAGTATTCTTCTGAGAGCCCTTTACCATCCACATATAGCGTCATCTCTGAGAAAAAGCACAAAAAAAAGTTATGCTTGAATAAAATTCCGTATTTTCCACATGTTTCTTCAGATTCTGGCTAAACGTTTCATCTAGTGAAAAAAATTTAAATGACCATTCTTGTTTGTCTTGACATGCTGAAAAAAAATGAGTGGTAGCACGATTTGACCAGAAGATTTTTACTTTACTACCGCTATTATCGTCGCTATGTAAGGAGAGTACTGTAATAGTGTAAAATTTTTCATTCACTGGAATTTGCCTGCGAGCGGTAGGAAAGTCGTGTGAGTGGACACACCAGATTTTTTTTAAATTTAAATACATCGTATTCAAGTCTACTGATTGTTTGCTTCAAATAATCAAACCAAGTCACCTTACAATGTGTATCTTTGCATGTTGAAAGTTTTAAAAAACATTAAAAAAGCAAACAATCGAATTGCATAAATTTTCCTCTTTATACAATCGATCGAAGATATTTAGCCATATTCATACACAAATCTAGTTCAGTACTAGTTTAGTTTAATAATTAAATAAGAAACTAAACTAGTATCGAACTATGATCTATTTATGAATATAATTTTCTAAAGATTTCAGATTCTCTAAGATTTCTAATTCTGCTTCCCCTTTTATAACCTTCGTGACATTCAACCCCTATTTTCATTTTAAATTTTTGTTACACATTAGACCTTCTCCTTCCACCCCTGGAGGTGTAAAGGTGACATTATGACAATGACGTTACGGCCTCCACTGCTTCTCTCCAGGCATCTCGATCCTGTGCGACTTGGCTCGACTCCTGCAGATCCTTTCCAACAAGAGATTTCACTTGATCAGCCCATCTTGTTGGTGATTTACCCCTTGGCATTAGACCTTAAGTGTACCTAATAAATTTTGCTTTTAGTGAACTTTCTAATAATGTAGGTATTATTATTAAATTGAGGGGTTCCATGTCACATGAAAGAGGTAGAAAAGAGAGCACAATTTTCTGTCACAGAATGCCTCGTTTGAAACAAGAACTGAAAGGACCGAGTCGCTTTCTACTTTATTCCAATTTATAGAACTTATCTTCTATTAGGTTGAATCTCTTGAACTTTATTTACATAGTCACTACAAAATTAAAATTAAATATTTTGACAATTAATAGAACATTTTTAAGTACCGTGTTTTTGAAAATTGGTCAAATTTCTCAATTTCAGGTGTCTCAATGACCCTGAAAATAGATAATGCACAAAATAACAAAAGGTCTAAAGAAGAAGAAAAAAGGAAAGAAATCCAAAAAAAACGAAGACGATCTATTTAATCCAGAAGAACTCGAAAAATATAGGAAAGAACACCAAGGTACCAGTGAAGAACCAGCATCTAAAAGTGAAGAATGGAAAAAGTTCCTTGATTTAACATCTGGTGTTGATGATATACTCAAGAAAACTCAAGGAGATCTAGATCGTATTAAGCATACATCATTTTTCCAGCGAAAGCCTACAGAAAGTGAAGTTAAAAAAAACGAAAAAAGAAAAGTTGAAGAACAACAAAAAGAAAAAGCACGACAAGATACAGAAGCTGCTCAAGTAGTCACCCATGCGCAGCTCGGTATAGTTGAAAAATCTGAATCAGAGTCAGAGGAAGAAGAAGATGATAACATTTTCGATACTGCTTACATTGATGTAATTGCAGCGGGTGAAGTTAAGTTAGCATACATTCCAGAGTCTCCCACAGACAACCAAGAAGGAGACGATCCCTTTGATACCTCAATTGCTGAAAGAGCAATCCTAGGTCCTGTGACTGAAAGAAAAGGAAAGAAGCTTGTTCCTCTTGGCGCTGCTGTTGAAGTTCTCACAGGTCGGGTCGAACTCCCCACCTGTGCTTTAAAAAGATCACCTAAGCGAAAGGAAATTCTGAAAGAGAAGGATTTACTTCTTGGAAGTTTTGAAGATTCTTCTAACCTAGAAATTGTTAATACTGCAGGTAATTGTTAAATTTTAATTTCACCACTATGTTTGTTGCATGAAATTAGATAAATTACTGAGCTTATAAGTAAAGTGTGTAAGCAAGAGGAATTGCGATCTAACAGCTTTTCTTAATCAATGAGGGCAGGTAATCATTTAATCATACATTTGACAACGATACGAATATTTGTTTTCGTTGAAGCTTTCAATCTCTCTAGAAAATAGAGTAAGAGACCAAAGCTTAGTACTCTGCTAAATGTATTATTAAATTCTTCATGAAAATTGAAACTGATTTTAATTTATAGCTGCTCCAGAAGAAGAACCCAAGACCTTACTTGATGAGGATCCATTACCTCTTAAGGATGTTCCTATAGACTTGAACAAACCAATCTTTATCCCGCAACAACCTGGCATTGTTACAACCTCAAATCAATCAGAAAATAGTGCTCCTGGTAGAGACAATTTAAAAAAGCACGTACTCCAGGAATTTGATGTGATAACTCAACCAGCTGATGATGATGATCTTGAGTTTGAACTCCTTGCAACAGAGAGCCTATTAAAGAATCCAACCGTTACATCAGCAATTGTGGTACCTCAAATACCCAAAGAGTGCCAGTGGAAAGCTTTTGAATCTGAGTAAGTGAAAATTCTCTAATTTATTATTAACAATTATCTCAAAATAATTTATGGAAAATATTTTTTACAAAAAATTGGACCGACTTTATAGTTGTTGCACTGAAAAAGACAAAATAATATTAATTCTATTAGTGCTGGTTCTTTTGGAGTTGGTGCCTACAACAACAAACTACAACGGCACATCTTCAAAATTACCAGCACCAATAGAATTAATATTATTTTGTCTTTTTCAGTGCAACAACTGATAAAGTCGGTCCAATGTTTTCTGAAAAATATATATCTCACATTTTTGAGTGTAACATTAGTCATGAAAATTGTTGAACGTTCACTAATACCCAAAAAGTTATAGGTAGGTTTAGCTTGTACATAGCGGAAATACGCATATCACATATTTCAGACTTTACCATTGCTAAACTCGGAAACCGTGACTCTTTTGAAAAAACGTTCAATTCAAACGTTTCCGGATATGGTCCCCTTTCTAATTTTAAAATCTCGAATTTTCGATTTTCGGAAAAATTTGCCCCTTCCACATAGCTGAAACACATATTTCAGACTGTAGCGCGGAAACGTATGATTATTTTTAAAATGTCCAATTTAAACATTTCCGGATATGGAATTTTCATTAATTCTGTCGTCTCGGATTTTCAATTTTCTAGAGAAATTGCCCCCTCCACCCCCTTTGGAGGGAAGGAGATGTTGGATTTGATTTTTCTCAATATGGGACCATTTCCTAACCCTCCTCTTTCAAATGAAACAAAATTGTCTAAATCAGAGTACGTTTACTATGCAAAACGCGCAAACAGCCATAAAAAAATAAAAAATAAAAAAAGCAATCTTACAACCGAATTGTATACCTTCTCCTTTTTTTTGAAGTCTGTCAAAAAGACTATAATTCTATAATTTCATAAATTGAAAGGTATTTACGATTTCCAGGGTTTCAGAAAAATATGATGAATTCGATTACAATGATCCATTCGATACTACATTTGCTGAGAGCATCATCCCAGATTTTAACAATGGCTTAGAACTTTTTAATAGTATTTGTATCGAAGAAAATCTTCATACGAACCGTTTTGGTAAGTGAAAAGTCTAGAAATTAAAAAAAATCTTGTAACATTCAATAAGCGATTGTTCTCGTCTACAGTTTGAATTAGAAAAAAAATCTACAATTAGAATAGGATCATAAAACCATAGTTTTAACGTAGACTTACGTTTCACTACAAAGGGACGAAATTTCACTCATAACTTTAGATGTAAGAATGTAATTATTTTATATTGTAGATGAAATATTACATTACATAGTATAAAAATATTGAAATTGGACAAAGGATCCGGGTATGGTATGACACAAGGGCCGTGTTTATAAGGGCACAGTTTAACCGCCGGTTGAGGTCAAAACGCCGGTTGTGGTCAAACCGCCGGTTGAAATGTTTGAGCTAACTATCAATGCTGTCAGTTCAGTCTTAGGTTGAGAGTCTATAGTCAAAGAAGATGATAGACTGGGGATCCGGGTCCGTTAAGTTGGCCCCCCCATATTAATATTTTGCTTTATAAACTACTGTGCAAGCTTGCACACACCTAGCACACTCTAGCACAACTAAAAATAGAGCTAGCACAACTTTCGTTTAGAGTATAATAAGAAAAGAAGGCCGGGGGGGGCATCTTAACAGTTGCCCCCTCATATCAAATTTTAAGGTTTTTTTATGCTGTCAAAATATGCATCATAGCTTGCACAACCTAGCACAAGCAAATTTGAAGCTAGCACACCTCATATAACTTGTGGCAAAAATTTGACAGAAAAAACAATTGCCACCCCCACCCACATTAATATTTTGGTTTCAAATAAATTGTGCAAGCTTCTACACACCTAGTACCACCTTGCACAACCAAAATCAAAACTTGCACAGCACCCAATTACTTAAGAAAAAATAGTAAAGAAAAAATAGCAGCCCCCCATATTTATATTTTGGTTTCAAATAAATTGTGCGATTTTCTACACACCTAGCACAACCTAGCACAACCAAAATCAAAACTTGCACAGCACCCAATAACTGAAGAAAAAATAGTAGAGAAAAATAGCAGCCCCCCATATTAATATTTTGGTTTCAAATAAATTGTGCAAGCTTCTACACACCTAGCACAACCTTGCACAACCCAAATCAAAACTTGAACAGCACCCAATGACTTATGAAAAAATATTAAAGAAAAAATAGCAGCCCCCCATAATAATTAATATTTTGGTTTCAAATAAATTGTGCAAGCTTCTACATACCTAGCACAAGCTTGCACAACCAAAATCAAAACTTGCACAGCACCCAATAACTTAAGAAAAAATAGTAAAAAACACATAGCAGCCCCCCCATATTAATATTTTGGTTTCAAATAAATTGTGCAAGCTTCTACATACCTAGCACAAGCTTGCACAACCAAAATCAAAACTTGCACAGCACCCAATAACTTAAGAAAAAATAGTAAAGAACACATAGCAGCCCCCCCATATTAATATTTTGGTTTCAAATAAATTGTACAAGTAGTACCTATTGGAGTATTAAAAAATGGAAACTAAGATGTTCTGAAACCTATAAAAATCAAAAATATACCTGTGACTCTTTCGAATACATGTGGGTTTGATTCAGTTTTCCAACATTTGGCATAATGTTATTGTGACAGCTATTCTTTTCAAATGCTTATAGATTTAAACTTTGAGAATTCGTTAATATCAAAACTTTTTGTAAATGTTGTAAAATGTGGAGTGTCTAAAAGAAGTTATCGCTTACGGGCTGAGTATCATTTGATTAATTACGAAATGAAAGAACATTTTCAGAATATTGTCAACATTGATATTGGAGGAAGCGTATCAAGAGTAATAAACTGTTTGGACTTACCATGTTTCCTTCAAACTATAACTTGTGATGTTTGTAAATACGAACATTGTTCATTAAAAATTATGTTGAAATACAAATTAATAATTTTCATACATCAAATTTTAACATACTCTTAAATAGTAGCTTAGAAAAAAAGAACACAAAAATAAATGTTCCAGCCAATCTTGTTCAGGTACGCTATACAAGCTTGTTGAACCTTCTGCAACGCGTTTGATAATTGAACCAAAACACTACTATTGAGAAATTGGAAGTTAAAACAACTTTAAAAAGTATTGCCAATAAATTATATATAAACAGCATGCCATATAAATTACGAGGGGTAATAGGCAATATAGGACCTGCAATGGCTTTAGGTCATTTCATAGGTTATGCTTACAGGCTTAATGGTATCTGGGAGTAATACGATGAGAGATGCTAAATCTAGGCCATGCTCATCTAATACCACTGTTAGAGTGCAAATATTGTTTTACAGTGGTTAATTCCTCTTTTATATAACCAAAAGAAAATATTTTTTATGTTACTGACAAACATGAATACATTTTAATTGAAACAGTTTTCAATATATGCGTATTTTACAATACCAAAAAATAAAACAATAAGAATTCATTTTTATTTTATATATATTTTATATATGTACTTCATTAAACTATTTTTGTATTTGTTGTATTTGTACATTATGTTTTACGTTCTAATATTTTAAATATAAAAATTAAATATCTTTATATTTTGTTTGTGTTTTAATTTTATTCAAAACGGAACTTGTGCTAGTTCTATTTCTTGTTATGCAAATTGTTTGAAACTTGCACAGTAATTTATAAAAAAATATTTATATGGAGGGAGGGCAACTTTATGGACCCGGGAGATGTCGTGCATTTAATTTTCTTTAGAGTTATGGGGGCCAGCTCAGGCTTTAATTATGTTTGTGCAAGGTGTGTAGAAGCTCGCACAATTTACTTGAAACCAGAATATAAATAAGGGGGCCGCTATTTTTCTTTAATTTTTTTCTTAAGTAATTGGGCGTTGTAAAAACTTTAATTTTGGTTGTGCAAGCTTGTGCTAGGTGTGTGCAAGTATGCACAATTTGCTGGAAACTGAAATATTATTGTGGAGGGGGTTACATGTCTTCTTTTACTTTTTTCATTTGTGGTGTTTAGAATTGTGGGGGCCTGTGCAAGTTTTAATTTTGGTTGTGCAAGGTAGTGCTAGGCGTGTAGAAGCTTGCACAATTTATTTGAAATCAAAATATTAATATGGAGGGCTGATATTTTTTCTTTACTATTTTTTCATAAGTCATTGGGTGCTGTGCAAGTTTTGATTTTGGTTGTGCAAGGTTGTGCTAGGTGTGAAGAAGCTTGTACAATTTATTTGAAAACAAAATATTAATATGGTGGGCTGCTATTTTTTTGATTATTCTTTCTGAAGTTATTGGGTGCTGTGCAAGTTTTGATTTTTGTTGTGCAAGATTGTGCTAGGTGTGTAGAAGCTTGCACAATTTATTTGAAACCAAAATATTAATATGGGGGGCTGCTATTTTTCTCTACTATTTTTTCTTATGTTATTGGATGCTGTGCAAGTTTTGATTTTGGTTGTGCAAGGTTGTGCTAGGTGTGTAGAAGCTTGCACAATTTATTTGAAACCAAAATATGAATATGGGGGGGCTGCTATTTTTTCTTTACTATTTTTTCTTAAGTAATTGGGTGCTGTGCAAGTTTTGATTTTGATTTTGCAAGGTGGTACTAGGTGTGTAGAAGCTTGCACAATTTATTTGAAACCAAAATATTAATGTGGGGGTGGCAATTGTTTTTTCTTTCAAATTTTTGCCACAAGTTATATGAGGTTTGCTAGCTTCAAATTTGCTTGTGCTAGGTTGTGCAAGCTATGATGCATATTTTGACAGCACAAAAAATCTTAAAATTTGATATGGGGGGCAACTGTTAAGATGCCCCCCCCCGGCCTTCTTTTCTTATTATATTCTAAACGAAAGTTGTGCTAGCTCTATTTTTTGTTGTGCTAGAGTGTGCTTGGTGTGTGCAAGCTTGCGCAGTAGTTTATAAAGCAAAATATTAATATGGGGGGCCAACTTAACGGACCCTGAGGATCCCCTAATAGTAACATAGTCCATCATTTCAGTAACTAGTGTCATGTTTCGAGATTGTACAATCTCATTTTCAATCAAAAAATGTTCAACCTTATGGAGATGATGAAATTAAAATTTTAAGAAACTAGAAAAACTATAATAAGTGAAAAAACGGACCCCAAACCAGTGAATATTAAAAATTAATACTTAAAAATAGTTGAGTATCCCATTATAAAAATAATAAAAAATAAAGTTGAATTCTAAAACAAAAAACTAAAAACACGAACATTCCAAAGTCACATGGTCAGCTGACCATAACGATGTAGTCAGCCGCACCGAGACAATGTGATTTTGAAATTTTCGTGTTTTTTAGTTTTTTTGTGTTAGAATTTAACTTCATTTTTTATTATTTTTATAACGGGTTAATCAATTATTCTTAAGTATTAAGTTTTAATTTTCAATTTTTACTGGTTTGGGATCTGTTTTTCCAGTTTTTCTAGTTTTTCTAGCTTCTTAAAAGTTTAATTTCATCATCTCCATAACTTTGAACATTTTTTGATTGAAAATGAGATTGTACAATGTCGAAATATGTCTCAATTAACCTTTTAACAATAGACTTTGGAGAAGAATTTGTGTTTCCTTTTCATCTTACTTCTTCTTAACAAGTTTAGATCTACAAATAGCTTTTTTTACACTTTTACCTATAGGAAACTGCACAATCCAATTTTCCTCAACCTTACAGAAGTATTCTTTGATGTTTGATGCCGTGCATCTTTAATGCAGTAAAAAATGCTATATATGTATTTGATTTCTATGTCTTTGACACGAAAATCTATTTGAAATATGTGAATCACATTCATACCTTATCTTAATTTTTAGATTCCGGACTAAATATATCTAAATCTAAAGAAGAAAGAAATATAAATTTTACGGCCCCCGATAAGGATTCTTCTGATACGATTAAACTTTCTTCAAATAATTTTGAAGATAATGATTTTGACCCAAGAGCTACAGAAAGGCCAAAGGAACGTACTATTTCCAGACCAGATGTATTAAACATTACAGTAGTAAAGACTGTTTCATTTGACGTACCAAGTCCTGATGCTATCTTACTGAATGCAGATGCGGTAAAAGTGATAAAGCCCCTCACACCATTTTATACCAGAGAGTGCTCAGCTTCAGAGGATCATTCTTCGGAAAATAAAATTCAAATAAATGATCCTTTTGATACAACATTTGCAGTCAACATAGCTCCTGGTAAAGCGGAGTTAAAAGTTATCGAAAATGAGTTGCTTGATCCAAGTAGTGGAAAAAACTTGTTATTAGAAGATAAAAACTTTGATCCAAGAGATGAACAAAGAGCAAAAATTGATAAAGTTGTTGATAGCATCAGGGAAATAAACTATCCAAAACTCAAGACCATTACTGAGTCTGTGGATCTTCTAGCCATTGACAACGATATATCAGCTAAAGTTCTAACTCCCGGCGAGACAATAAATGATAATTTTGATGATATTTCTTACAAAGATCCATTTGATACATCAATAGCTTCAAATATTCTTCCTGGAAAGACAGAATTAAAGTTGTTGGAAAACGAGCTTATATATTCAAACAATGAAGAGGCATCAAAACATTTAATAGATGAGAAATGTGTTGATGATTTGTTAGTGCATAAGGAAGATATCCTTATAGAGAAACCACTGTCACCATTTGAGCAAACTTCAAATCTATCAATTGAAGATAAGGAATTTGATCCAGACTTTGATCCATTTGACACAAGTAATGTGCATAATATTCAGCCAGGAAAAGTTGAGTTAAAATTGCTTGAGTTCGAGTTTATTGAAAAGTAGAAGGATGACAGCAAATCCATTTTTATTTAATGAGGAATCTTACACCTCTCCTAGTTTAGCTGCATCAAATCCTTTTCTTATGGAAGATGACGAACCAAATCCAAACAATGGATTCAATGAAAATCCATT
This sequence comes from Crioceris asparagi, assembly GCA_958507055.1. Classification (NCBI taxonomy): domain Eukaryota; kingdom Metazoa; phylum Arthropoda; class Insecta; order Coleoptera; family Chrysomelidae; genus Crioceris; species Crioceris asparagi. Next base: position 56,651,465 of record OY293826.1, on the reverse strand, counting down.
TTTTTCACAAGCAGCGACAACTATGTCTACTAATCCATTTTGTTTTGATCCAATGGAGCTGGAACCTGTGGAAGCAGAAGTTGCTCAGATACAGCAGAACTCCTCCCATGAAGATCCATTTGGTTGCTTGAATAAAAATACAAATGATGAGAGCAAATTTCCTAATTTACATGATGTCCCGGAAACTGAGAATGTATTGAAAAACATCTCAAATGATCCCCCACAGAAGCCTTCAGATTTGTGCTTAAAATATTCTCACCAAGTTGGGGGAAATGGCCCTCCAAGGCCACCACCACCTAGACCCCCACCCTCTAAAGAAACTCAAGATCTCCTCATGTCAGTTATGGGTGCGATGGACGCTACAAGCTCAACATTGTTAGACAAAATTCCGCCTACTCGTACTCCTAGTCCTGTATCCATGAGAGATCTTCATTCACCTAGCCCAACACCTGAGCCATCGTTCGGTGACTTACTAGATGTGACAGATAAACCTGCTGAGCCTGTACAGAAAGATATATTTGCTATGTCACAGGAAAATTGTGATATCAATCAGAATCCTGCTGTGACACAAGAATTAGCAAAGCCACATGTTTCGAAACCGCCCAGACCTACACCTCCTGTGAGGCCGCCAAAACCCCCTTTACCCCCTCAGCTTTGTGACAATCAAACTAATGATGTAGAAAATAAAGCCCATCTTATTGAGGACAATACTCAAATAATACAGAATCAAAATAATGATATCAAGAATGAGGCTGAAATTGATTTATTTGGAGTAGAAGATATGCCCCGGAAGAGTATTGTCACAAAAGCGGATATAATGAATCTGTATAATACTCCAAAACAAGAAGCAAAACCAGATCTATTGTCGGATCCAGTAGATTCAGAGTTAATAAATACTCAATGCGATACGACAACTCCAATGTCAACTGAAAGTATTCAACCTAAAGAAGAAAACAGTGATGTTGTGACACCAAGTAGTCAAGGTAATGAAGTAGTGAAACATATTTTTCTATCACCTGAGCCATCAAATGACGACTTACAAATTGATTTGAGTGATAGTCAAAGTAAAGGTTCTGTATCAAGTGTAACATTCAATCCTTTTGCTGCTAATGAGGATCTCCCAAATACAGATCTTAATACAAATAATACAATAAACCAGCAAAATACTATGAACGTATTTGATAATTCTGTTAATAATGAAACAATGAATGTGATTTCTGAGTCAGATACATTCAACGTAACATCAAAAGATGTTGCTAATAATATTTTACTAGAATCAGATGTATTTAGTGTAACATCAGATCAAATTAAACATACTGAGAACCTTTTCTCTTTCGATACTGATACTAAAAAATCTACAAACGATGATTTTGATGATTTTGCCCGAAAATTTGATTCTGTCAAGACTGATGATAAGAATAGTGATAGTGTATGGGGTAGCACTTTTGAGAACACGACAGTAGATACTCAAGGATTTGGACAAGAAGATGGGTTTGATTCATTCTTAGCGCTTCAAGAACCACCATGTGTTCCTCAAAGTACTCCAAATAGAATAAGTAAGACTGGTTCACAGGAATCAGATGAGGATAAGGACTTTTCTGTTTTTATAAGGTAAGTAAGAAAAAAAAGATATGGGATAACTTCCAATAAGTCTATTCTATATCTAAAATTATATAAATAATGGCATTTGTTTCATATTGATAATTACCTTTGGAAATTATACTTTTCAAAATATTCTAGACCTAAAGGAAGTGATGACATAGAATGTGGTGGTATGCTTCCCACTATAGCACCTCCTCCACCATCAGTTACAAATGCGTTTGTTGATACTTCACCCAGATTTAACCCTTTTGATAATCAGAATGATGTTTCAACGACATTTGAAAATGAAGTACCTTTTGTTCGTGAGTATCATATATCTTTGCTCAATAAGTATAGTCAACCAATTATATTGAATCTTTTCAGCTGGTGAACTGAAACGTTCAGATTCTCAAGAATCTCCGCCAACTCCTTTATATGATGAAGATGTATCTCAACCACTGGAATCATTTCCAAGAATTGATTGGTCGGGCGAGGGGTGGGAGATGCAGTTGCGACAACCCAACAAGAAGAAGATTACTGGCCAGAGATTCTGGAAGAAAATTTTTGTCAAAATTCAACATCAAATGGACTGCATTTTACTTCAATTGTTTAATCAAAAAGACGATAAGGATCCATTTCAAGAGCTTCCTTTGCAACCTTGCTATTCTGTTTCTGATATTGGAGCTCAGCAGTATGATCAGTTTGGAAAAATTTTCACAGTGAAGTTGCAATATATATTTTATAAAGAGAGACCTGGAGTAAGACCGGGACAAGTGAAGAAAGCCGAAAGAATTACCAACAAACTAAGTCAGTTTGCTGCCTATGCTATTCAAGGAGATTACCAAGGTATCCACATAATTCTATTGAAGTTGTTGATATTTGAAATAATCCCTGCTCTATAGGAAATGATATGACGATTTTTAATCATTTTAAATGTATTTCACTACATAATACTTAGCTTTTTCAGGTGATTTCTTTTCAATATTGTTGAAATTTTTTACTATTTAAATGCAAAATGCATTGAATTTAATTGAAAAATTAAATTCGCGAGATTATCAGTAGTGCTCGTATCCTTCCAACTATGTTATTACCATTATCACTTTCTTAGGTGTCAAGGAATTTGGAAGTGATTTAAAAAAGCTGGGATTACCCGTTGAACACGCACCTCAAGTCTCTCAACTAATGAAGTTGGGCTCTCTCAATTATGAAGATTTGAAGCAGTTCTCATTTTGCATAGAAGAAGCTCTATTCAAGTTACAAGCTCATAGAGATAGAGCGCTTCATTATAAGATGGAAGAAGTTCAGGTTACCGCCGTTGATGAATTGTATGTGGAGCAAGATGCTGAAGGTATATATCTATAAATACTATGTTGGTTAATGATATGCTTCATTATCTCACAATGTTCAGGTCACGTAGGAAAACAAATTGCAAGAGTGCGGCTCTTTTTTCTGGGCTTCCTCACTGGTATGCCGGATATAGAATTGGGTGTTAATGATATGAGAAGACAGGGGAAAGAAGTTGTGGGTAGACACGACATCATCCCAGTTGTTACTGAAGAATGGATTCGGCTAGAAAATGTTGAATTTCATTCGTGTGTTCAGCAAGAAGCCTATGAGAGTACTCACATAATCCGGTAAAATTGGCTCTATTGTTTATACCATTTTATATTGAAATTGATATTTCTTAGATTCAAGCCACCAGATGCCTGTTATATAGAACTTTTGAGATTTCGCGTGAGACCTCCAAAAAATAGGGAGCTTCCTCTGCAGCTTAAAGCACAGATTTGTGTGACAGGACATAAAGTGAGTGTTGCATCGCTATATTTATAGTATTTGGAGTAGAAATATTAATATAATTTATTATTTACTAATTTCATAATTTATAAGAAATATTCTATAAACAGGTAGAGCTTCGGGCAGATGTGCTAGTTCCTGGATTTGCATCAAGAAAGCTAGGCCAAATCCCATGTGAAGATGTCATGATTCGTTTCCCGATTCCTGAGTGTTGGATATACTTATTTAGAGTCGAAAAACATTTCCGATATGGTTCAGTAAAATCGGCACATAGAAGGTAATGATTTAATTATTAATACATATCATTATATTAAAATAAAAAAAAATGCAAAGTCATAAAGAATGCTATCGATATATATCGGTATAAAATATTGCATTTTTTAGGACTGGAAAGATCAAAGGTATAGAACGAATTCTGGGTACAGTAGAAACTCTTCAGGAAAATTTGATCGAAGTTACATCTGGTCAGGCAAAGTACGAACATCAACATAGAGCGATAGTTTGGAGGTGCCCAAGGCTACCGAAAGAAGGTCAAGGTGAGTAGTTCTAGTGCTTCACATGCACACAATCGAAACAAATTCTCCAAAAGATTGCCAAATTAGGTGACATTAAAATAATATTCCTCTTTTCAGGGGCATATACTACACACAACATGGTGTGTCGTATAGCTTTAACTAGCTATGACCAAATGCCTGAGAAGCTAGCTGAATATTGTTATGTAGAATTTACTATGCCAGCAACGCAAGTCAGTCATACTACTGTTAGAAGTGTTAGTTTGCAGAATTCAGACAGTGATGAGCCACCAGAGAAATACGTTAGGTATTTGGCAAGGCATGAATACAGGTGAGTTATAACAAGCAAGCCGAACGCTGTGCTTGAAGCAGGCCTTTCCCCTAAACTCTATAATTACTTAATCTAAAACAAAATCTAAGACTGGTACAGCATATTCAAAGATCTAGATGTTTATAATAATGTTCATAAACGAAATTCTGGATAACAATGGATGCATTTTGCCGAAAATTATCTAAATAGTATGCATGACATTTCTTTTGATAAAGATTACCATTTGAAATTAATCTTTTCAAAATATTCTAGACCAAAAGGAAAGGATGTCATAGAATGTGGTGGTATGCTTCCCACTCTTCAACGATAGGTATTTTCCATCAAATGCATCTTCTGTATTGTTACGTCACCTAGCAATTTATTGTGTCTTTGAAGGAGTAGATTTACTGTAATATATCCTGATAAAAGGATTCCTAGATTTATACAGGCAGATAGGCAGAAAGCAAGCCAGACAACAATTCTATAGATTTTTGTTTTGGAGTATCTTTCATTCTGAAGTGTCATAGTCATAGAGACAAATAAAAGTAAAACCACTGTTTTGTAATCTATTACTTTCCTCTAATCATTTGCTTTACATTTCTGATAGACGCACCAAACGGAGGAGGTATACAGTTCGACTGTTTGCATGTTTTTTTATTGATGTTCGCGCCTTTCAAATAGTAAACGTGCTCCGATTTTCATGATTCTATTTTCATTTGAAAAAGGACAATTGAGTTGGTCACATTGAAAATCGACGTTCAAGATATCCTTCCCTCCAAAAAAATTCTACCGAAAGGGGGTGGAGGGGGCAATTTTTTCGGAAACAGAAAATTTCAGACGACAAAATTAAAAAAGATTTGAACATTAAAAAAATCATAGGTACCCGAATTACAGCACTGGTGAAGTCTGAAATAATGTGTGTTTCTGCGATGTTTTGAAATCTAAGTATAAGCAACGTTATCTTCTTTGGTGAACGTTGAATAATTTTGATGACTTACGAAACACTAAAAAATGTGAAATAAATATTTTTTACGAAAAATTGGACAGGCTTTATTAGTACTTTTGAAATTGGTGTCAAATGACTTCTATCTAACTACAATTCCACAACTTCAAATTAAAGCATGAATAGAATTAATATTTTTTTTCCAATGCACAAACTAATAAAGTCGGTTCAGTTTTTTGTAAAAATGTTTATTGATACATACCTTCAATGTATAGACACACCGGGTTCTAGTGTTTTATTAATCTACTTCGCAACATAGGAGGATTACAATTCGACTGTGTGCTGTTTTTTTTGTGATTACGCGCGCTTCTTATTGTTAACGTACCCTGATTTTTATTTTTAATTTGAAAGAGTTGAAAAGTTTTTAATTACAACATCTTCTTCCCCCAAAAAATAGCCGGGGGCGGCGGGGACATTTTTTTTCGATATGCGAAAAAAATTTGAGACTGTAAAATTGGAGAAGAGACAGTATCCAGCATCATTAGAATTGGAAATTTTCAAAAAAGATTATGGTTTCTGAGTTACAGCATTGGTAAAGTCCATATGTGGGTTTCCGCGATTTTTTGAGAGTAATAGGTACTATCTTCTTTGGTATGAGTCAACGTTCAACGATTTCGATGAATGTTATAAACTTTTTTACAAAAACTGGAACCGAATTTATCAGTTGGTGCACTATAAAATACAAAATGATATTAATAGTCGGTCCTAGTTTTTATAAAAAAATTATTATATCATATCTAGATAAGTGACAATTGTGAAGTTGTTATCCCTGTGTCCAACACACATCTGGCTAAGAAAGCGCTGCAACATTTTTGACAGGATTTGCTGTTAGACGTCTTGCGCTCTTAAGCTGGTTTATAAAGAAGCTTTTAAAAATAATTGTTGGGGTATTCCTGATGCTGCAGCTTAAAAAACGCAAGCGTTTTCTACCAAAATCTGTCAATAATGTTGCAGCGCTTTTTTAGCTAGATTTGTGTTGGACACAGGGATTGTTAATATGTTTGACTGATAGATAGCTGCAGCTGTATGAAACTTTTATTGACTAATTTGATAAAAACATCTAAAAACTAGGAATTTATCTAATAAATTTCACATTTTCGCTAGCTATGGCTCATCGGTTTTTTGAGTTTATATCATGCAAGTCATGCTTAGATAAATAAAATAAATCTAACAATATAAATTTCGTAACGTCGTCAATTCTAAGCTTAGAACATGTTAGCTCTTTCTGGTAAATATACCTAAGCAGCTGATTATTCAATGGCCGAAATCTTTTTATTATCTTACTTTGTTCTAAATTTATGTATATTAATTTTATATCAACGTCTTTTTTTGAAGGGTGGGTATTGAGCATACCGAAGGGGAGAACCCCAATCCATATGCAGCGGCTACATATGTCACCAAGCCAGCAGCTCCAGCACCTGCACCAGTAGATGTTCCTGCGAAAATACCAGAAGACTCCAGTTCGGATTCTGATTAAGATAAGCATTTTGTTTGAAAATGTTTACTCCTATATTTTCCGGTTCTACGAATGAAAATAGAACCAGGAGACGCACAAATAGTGGGAATAATATATTAAATCTATTGAGAGGACAATGTTCGTTGTTAAATTCAAATGATCTGAAAATAGCTGTTCAAAACTAGATACATTATTAATAATAATTGTCTTGACAGTGAATCACATGTATAGCTTTGTTTTTGGACATTTGTGTTTTGCATAGAATCTCTTAGATTGCCTATCCATTAGAATTATTCTTCTAAGGGCCGATTTCATAATGAATCATTAATGGGAGATTAGTTAATTCTTCAATTTGTTTAACTCATATCTCGATGACGGAATAAAAAGAGTGCATTTTTCCATAACTTTTGCAACATTAGTCACCTTATCTTTCGTTCTTTCGAAGTAACTTTAAATTATATGACCAACCAAAAAATATTAAAATTTTTGATCTAGGATTAAAATTAATAGGAGATTAAATTTGATTATGAAATTGGCCCTTAGCGGTATATATAAAAATATTCGTGGAGTACATATAACCAACCATTCATCAAGTTGACAGGAAAATACTTTAGTTCCTTTTTATTTTAGGTCTTAACTCAAAAGTTTAATTTTAAATAAAGGTAAACAGCATCAATCAATCGATCTGAATATATGAGTCCGTCTTCCAAAATATTCTCATTTAATTTGAGAAACTTGTCAAACATTATTCATGATAACGAAGAGAATATATACTTCTATATATATTTATATATATACTCTACGACGCAGAAGGCGCTATCGTTGGTGTTTATTATTGAAATTAGAAAATCAGTGGCATTCACTTCTACAATTCTGTATATACAAGACATCAATCCGATCTATGTCAGTTTTGCCTGAAAGAATAATGCGAAACATGAAACTTGGTAACATTACACTTTCATTCTCTCTAAAAATTATCTAATGCACCAAAAGACATGAAGGGAAATGAATGGTTTCCAACAAAATAAACTAAGAATTTGGTTTCGAAATTATTCCTCAGTTTGTTTTAAAATTGCTTTTATAACATAACTTCAATTACCCCTATATCATGACCAAGACGAAAGCATTTACAAAGACTGGTATATGCTATTTTTTTTGTACCCTATGATCTCAGAAGATGAGAATAAATTAAAACTTAGTAGCACATAGGCGGATCAACTCTCACACTACTTTTCTTCGGCATTAGCATCATTTCATGTGGTTTCACTCCAATTAAAAATTCGTGTACCTTAAATGGCTTCTTTCAAAGTAGTGTTTTGTATAAGTATCCTTTGATTATATGCAATGTAATATTATTTTTGACCGAAAAAAGGAGGAAGTATACTATTCGATTTTATGTTTCCTTTCTTATTAGTATGTTTTATTAAGAAATAAAAAAGATATTACGAACCAAATGTATAATCTATATCTATGCTTACCAATTGTAATTATTTAACAAAAAAGACTTCAAATAATATAAAATTAAGTAATTTAATAGCTGTACATAATGAAATCATGAGCCCATCATATTGAAATACTAATATACATAAATAACATCATTCTATATCAAATCCATGTTTTGTATTAAATGTATTTACTGTTTAGCCAAATTTGAACGTGGACTCATTATCGAATATTAATTGTTACATGTAATAAAATATTTAGCAGTATATTGAATTCTGACATTGTTAAGAAAATATGCAATGTTCAAAGATGCACCATAATATACCTAATACATATTGAATTTAAATGTAATCATATTGCATGTACCTACTTGTAGATATAAATCAATCCTATGAAAATTATTGTAGGTGAACTGGGACAATATAAAAATTGTAAGAATATCCTCAGAGAGAATTAATTTTGTTTATTATATAAAAAAGTAATTGTGATTAATTTGCCCTGATAAATTTGTTATCACTCAAATATTGAAAATTATTCGTAACTTCGCGATGTTAAGAGTACTTCCATATTTATAATAATATAATGAATTTATTCAAAGAATATACTGCTCTCTGAGATATTTCTGAAAATAATTCTATTTTGAAGGTAATGGCCACTAATAATTTTGATATTTTCTGGAAATATTAGACTACTCTCGTGCGAATGAGGCATATTTAAGAAATGGTATAGTTGTTGCGTTCAGTTTAATACGAATTGATAATGAGTTTTTGATACAGATTGGTAGTCAATGGCGTATCTTACAAGTTGGTAGTCATTTTTAATATTTCTTGTTGATGAACAAGCTCAACAAAATAATATTCTCTTTAGCTAAAAATGAACCGGTGATTTTCTGAGGTATATTTATCAAATAACATTGCTTATATAATTCTACCAAATTTGTCTTGGCTAGTTGTTACTATGCTCAATTTTATTTTCATTAATGGTTATTGCTCGTTGCTAAGCAATATTTGAGATCATTCGAGACAATGGCTAAATATTATCAGATTAGTGAAGCATAGAATAAGGCAGTTATGATGTTATCTTGTTGAGACATTATATTGCTTAGGTATATTCTTGACATAGTATTAAGAGATAAACCTCAAAAAATAACTTTTGTTAAAAAATATTCCATCGTTAATAATGCATTCTTTCGATCATCCAAACATTTATTCAAGAAAAACATTGTTATATATTATACACAGCGGCATGATACTTATTATCCTTTATTGGCAGTATAATAGTTAGATAGGTAGATACTCACTAGAGAATAATCTATTCATTATCAATAATTTTGACATATCATTCGAGCTTCTTTATCATGGAAAAGTCCATATTAATGAAATCATACAGCTAGAATCACCAAAGAATTTGTAAAAAGGTACGTTTCTTAGTCCAAATACTTGGAACTGTGGTATTGTTGATTATAAATTATTATTATCTAGATATCTATTTGTTCAGTACGTTAACTAGTTGTAATTCTTTAATTTTCTCATATTTTGGTTCAGTTTATCGTTATCGGAATTTCTTAGGGAAATTCCAATGGAGTCAAGTTCTAGTCACTAGATTTAAGAAACAAGATGTATGAATAAATAACTTTAGCTTAAGTATATATATATATATATATATATATATATATATATATATATATATATATATATATATATATATATATTTGAATACTTATAAATGCGTCTGTAGGTACTTATTCAATGTTGATACATAATTTGTAGAAGAGAGTATCATGATGTGTAAATTGATGTATAATTAGAAATAAAAAATATGCTTATACATCAATATTTTTCTTGTCTACTGATTGTTGCTGTTTCTTTAAATGCAAAGATAAGTAAGAAGCTGTCTATTGTCAGGTGAAAATAAAACTGCCAGTACTAAGATTTTGAAATCATTTATTTGAGGCATTGTAAATAACTGTCTAGTTCCATATATTATTTCAAAATTTAGTTATACCTATTCATATTTTCATTCACAAATATGCTACTTCCGACTTCCGTAGAAGCTATAGGTCCCCTCTTCGTTTTTAAAAGTTCATCTTAAATATCTACGAGAATAAGAATACATGGAAGGCTTTGAAAAAAGTATCGGTCTTATTCATAATCAAAACTTAGTGCGCTACTAAATTAAATGCGGAGGTTTATAGCTACCATACCACACAACTGACAGAACCTTCAATCCACGGTCGTAAATGAGGACTGTGCTGCAATCTAACTAACCTAACCTTAAATTAGGTTTATGACTCTTATGTCAGTGTTAGGTATGGTAGGATAGTGTTTTGTTTTTATTTTAATACGGTACTAGCTATTACCGATCTAAGATTGGATTATGAATTCAGCTGTATATCTTTATTCTCTGTTAACTTTTTATTGCTAGGTGGAGTTTTCGATTCTTTTGTTAACTCTGCTTAGTATTTTCTCTGATTTTTTATCTCTATTTGTATTTCATTCTAAATGTAAAGAATATAGAACTCTATCCTCAGAGGAAATAAGGCAGATGACATGACAGTCTAATTTTATTTTATTGACCGACTTCCCAACGGAGGAGTTAGGTATACAATTCGACTGTGTGCTCTTTTTCTTTCTTATGTTCGTTTATGCGCGCTTCGTTTATAAACGTTCTCCAATTTTGATGATTCTTCTTATTTGAAGGAAGATAATTGAGAAATAGTACCATGTTAAACAAATTTAAAATCCAACATCTCCTTCCCCCGAAAAAGCAGCGAGGACATTTTTTTTTCGAATGTCGCTAATTTGAGCCGGCAAATTTAAAGAAGAGACCATATCCAGAAACATTTAAACTGGAGATTTTTCAAAAAGATTACTGTTTCAGAATAACAGCAATGGTAAAGTCATTAATAAAATTTCATTCAAATATATTTCCGCGAAGGCTTTATTGTCGATCTATAGGATGTTCAATTTTTTGTATTTTCTTTATAGATCTTGCATTTTCTTAGAATTTCCATCCAGAGGTGGAAACATAAGAAAATTTCCATTAAATACATAGCCATTTGAAAATTATAATTTCGTCCAGGTAATAACAGATAATCTTTCTTTTATTTTTTTTCTTGATGGCGGTCGCATAAGCGAAAAAGCTAAACAAGCTAACCTATATTTTGAATTTGAGCAAACAAGCCAGGAACTGTTGGAAAAAACAGGAAAAAACTAAAAAAAATTAAATCTTATCACTTTGAAAATCGGAAACGAATCATTAGGAACACTCTGTATGTGCATAGATAGTTCGGTCAGTGGGTTGCATAGACATCTGAACCACAGACATATAAACAAGGGAGACAGAACTGTTTACATTTTGCTGCGATCACACATCTTTTTCAACAAAAAGCAGTGTTGGCGGACTTACGCTGTCTGCCCTAGATTTGCCGATTGAGTCCGGAACTAAAGCAAAACTATTGTTTTAAAATAAGCGCGTTTAAGTGATACTCAAGTAAAACTATTATATTAAATAAATGTTTACGTTTCTTTATTAAAATACGTTTCTTTTATCCCCAAAATTATGTATATTTTCATAATCAAATTAAATTGTAAGATATTGGGTAAATATTTGTGGCCACGCTGGACGGTTGTACTTACTCATAATTTACTATGACAGACGTCATTGTTTTAAATTCATTCATCTTTAGATTTACAGTGTTGACTTGCGGTCTTTGTGCCATCTTGTGATTCTCTTCGATTTTGAGTATATTTATAGAAATAAAACTTTTATTTAACTATATTTGCTCTATACTATGGTTCTCCAGTGCGTGGTGTGCAAGAAAAATGGATATTCCAACCGCGTAAGTCAGATCATATGCATATGAATAGTGGTGTGGTTACAAAGAAGTTAAAGGGCCTCCAAGACGTTTAATAAATTTTACACAATATTTATATTGTTAGTTAAGCAAGTCATAGTAGCTTTATTATCTTGCTGAATCTGAATATGTACTTAAAAACTTATAAATACCCAGATTCGCAATCATTGCATCAAATAAATTCAAACCTGCAGAAACTTTCTGCAATAATATAATTATTGCGTTATTTCATCAACGTCAGTCCTAAAAGCTCAATATAGTTGTGTAATGCTAATATTTTATTACTGCACGTTTAGGGGGCCTTCAAATTATTATTAAACGACCTTGTGTAATTAGGGGTGAGTTAAAATAATATAATACTTTTTGTTAATATTTGTAGCTTTCCTGTAAATGCAGAACGCAGAGCGAGGTGGATTTCGATCTTAGAGTTGGGTAACCAGCATGTAATAAAGTCTGCCCAAATTTGCTCAGATCACTTTGATCAAAGTGATATAATTACTACTGAGATAACCGGGCGAAGACAAATAAGACCAACTGCTAAGCCCCAATTTAATACCACCGTTTTTACTCAGCCCTTGTCTTTCAGGTAAAAAACACTCCTTACCTGTTGTATATTTTAATGAAATTATTTATTTTTTTAGTTCCGACTCAACCGTCAGTGAGTTATCATATATAAAATCTCTTGGTAAGTTAATTTTACATTGTTGTATATGGTAAACTCAAGAGTTTAAAATAAACAATTATTTTTGTAAGATATTGGATACATTTGTAGGAAAAGTATTAAAATACTGGTCCAATTCTAGAAACGGCTCATTACTACAACCAGGTGCAATTAAATTTGATTAGATTTTATACTTGTATGTTTTGTTCTTATAGACGTTTTCATATCTGAAATTTTCTGATCCGCCTAAAATCCCCGTTGATCAAAATACTGCTGGACCCTCAAATTTGTAAGTATAAAGATATTTTATTCTTACAAGCAATACAGTTGATCAAAACATCTACAGAATTTTGCGTCAAACCGATATTGCCGTGTCCTTAAAATCAGGTATTATCGAATTTTTCCCAAAGGAAGCTTATAGCATCCCTAACATTTTTGGTAAGTGTTTAGGTTGCTAAATGAACCTTGAATTTTTATGGCTTCTACTAAAATTGCCTAGCCAAATTTTATTTGCAGCGTGTAGTACCTACTTCTATATTTTGTTTTCACTTACTTTGTTAAGTTCCACTTGATCAAACGATATATAATATATACACCATCGTTCGTGATCGAATACTTAAATTTTTCTCTTAATGCCACTAGATTTGTAAAATCTGCTTCCAATGTCTTTACCAAGTTCAAATTTGTAGGTGGTCCATCAAATGTCGAAGAAGTTACAATTATGCCAGCATTGAACTGTAAGCATTTTCTGACTAATGTGACACAAAACATAAAGTACCAACAATAATTTATGGTCTCTATATCCTAGAATCTATTATTTTTGTTAAGAAAAACACCGATTTGTTTGAAAATAGCACAGGTATACATGGTTAAAAACAAGATTTAAAGACTAATTTAATATAATTTAGCTACATAAAAAAATGCTGATTTGTCCATCAAGAAAATTTTGAAATAAACTTTCTTGCAATTAAAACTGCCATTGGAACAATTAAAAGCAAAATTAAAGAAATTTCTTCTAAACAAAGCATATTACTGAACACAAGAGTTCCTAGAGTTAGGCAGTAAAATGTTTTTCTTTCTAGATATTGCATTTATCCTAGTTTAATGCAAACAAATGTTGTACGTATATTTTTTTGGCATATTCTAATCTGTTTAATAATATGATAATCTATAGTTTGAAGTTGCTTAAGAAAAGGCTAAAGATATGCATATTTATTGATTCCTTGTTTTATAGAAATATACATAACATGTTGAGTTAGTTTCTCTACAAATGTACGTAGATTTATGAATAAAATGCTAAATGTTTTTTCTATTTTTTATTAACCCCTAAAAACTGCACGCCATTGGCAAAGATGATTTCAACAGTAGACGCTAGGGTTACAGTGTTGTCGTTTTTTAAAGCGATCTCTTTCTAACTCGTTTATGTTTGGAAAAGATGTCTGATTGTAAACAAACGAAATTTATGAATGGAAAGTTCTGTCTCCCTTGTTTATATGTCTGTGATCTGAACACATAGATCTGTTATTGTTAGAGAATTGTTTTGGTATTTTCCATGTGTAAGGGAGAGACAAAATTTTCCTATAGGAAATTTTGGCAACAATGTACCTGTGTATAAAATATAAATTCGTAATACATAGTAGCAACACTCAAATTATGAATGGAACAACGAACAACAATATTCCGACTAGCGACGAAAGCTGGCAAATCTATACGGACGCCTAAATTATATTTTCCTGTGTTGCCGCGCTAACTCAATCGATCGATATCGACTGACGATCCTCTTATTTCACAAATGAAAATTTTTATTTTGTGTGGTAAAATATTAATTTTGTACATAATTTAATCTGCTGGTATTTCTGAATAATAACTAATAACTATTTCAACGACCACCTTTCAATTACGTCTGAACGTCTTTGATTATTACTCTATAAATCAGAAGTTGTCATGAAAAATATGAAGTTTGGCAAATATGTTAATCGTATCAGTCGTACACGAACCATTATGGACCAGAAGAATAATGGTGTTGAGATGTTGGATCGCTCCATATATCTAAGAACCTATATGGGGTACAAATTGACAGAAGTGAAGCCGAATTAAAGTGAGAAAAAGCTATGCTCTATCTTGAGTTAAGATAATGTATTGCGCGCATGTCCGAAAATTCGACCAATTAAATCAAATGCTTCTGTTTCGTTTATGGTTTATGTGTTTTAGGAGGTTAGGCTCTACTCTTCACAGTCGTCATCGTAGCTCTATATTCTCTGTTTTCAATCAAGCTCACATTTTCTGGAGAAGCTACCAAATCTACGTATATCGATATTTGTTTCTAATTTTAATAGTTAATTGCTCAAAACAATGTCTAAGTATTTGTTTTCTGGGTGTGAAATCAAGAACGGATGATCGGACAATGACATTGTTCAGGTAAGCTGCCAACGTGCCAAAAACGTTAAAGATTTTACCATAGAAAAACCAATTTTGTGACTATTATAATACTTAAAGTAATTACCTACAATGTGGAAAACAGCTACATATAACGGAATGGTCGATTTTGATAAACTAAAAAAAAATATATTTCCGTTGAAAATTTAGATTGCTAATTTATTTATGGTTTGGTAGCTTTCCTGCCCAACCTGATTTAATGAAGGCGTGGATGGAAGCATGCAAAATTCCAAGGGGCGAAGATGTTAGCAAACCTGCAACAAACATTTTCACAACATTGACTTTGTTTTATCTAACGCACATGCTTTTGGAATGAGATTAAAGCTTAAAGCAAATGCAATTCCCACTTTATTGAATGTTCATAAAGTTCGAAGAAATTTCTTTCCCGTGGAAACAGGTATGTGTTATTCTTCCTAGTAGAAACTATGCTTGATAGTATAAAACACTTGTATTTCCTGTTATTTTATATTATAAATAATTTGCAAGATGTTGCTTTGTTTTTCTAAAAGTACATTAGGATTGTTAGAGTTAAAATGTACTACATTTATAGTTTTATTATTGATTGATTATTTATACAATTATTGTAGGAACTGCTTGTAGTAGGTTTACAAATCACAGAAGAGGCGACTGAACCTTTGCAGCTTGAGAGAGAAATTCTTTCATGCAATGAGGAAGATGAGTTGCCTTTGACAATAGATAACCCTTCGTCCCTTTCACACCTACAAAATGGAAGTCTAGTTGTGATTTCTCTACTCCCAAAAGAGCTAGAAGATATGCTGAAAATTTAATGAAAACAATTGACAAACAAAAGAAAAAAATAGATATCTGAATCAAAAAACAAGAAGGCTTCAACAAAAAGTTTCATCAATGGAAAAGTTAATTCTGCATTTAAAGTCCAAACATTATATCAGCAGTGATGCATTGATGGTAAATATGTTTGAAATAATATATTGAATAAAAAAATCCATTTCTTTTTCTTTTTTAGGTAGAATTAAAATAGAAGTAGAAATGGATTTTTTTAAACTTTAGGTATGTTTTTTCCTGCAATGATTGGTAATCGTTTGACAAACAATATACATTATTTACGGCTTATAGTGAACATTCGTATATAACGATCCCCAATAGAGGGCATTAATTAATAATTAATTAAATACTTGTGTCTACTGATAGCGGCTATTACGAACTTCGGATAAAATAAACCGTTTTCTGTGGTCGGTGTGGGTTCTTACAAAAAATATTTGACAGTACAAGTAAAAAAAGTATACATCTCTTTCCCATAAATATGTAGAATAGCATTTTTTTTTACAACATTGCAAAGGCTGACTTTTTTAGGAAAAAAATGCCTTCACCAATGAGATCACTTATGCTTCGTATACTAAAGAACACTAGGCGCTATGAAGAAGACTTGAGTTTTGCTATTTCATTAATATTTTATTCGAGAAAGGCGTATATCTATGTAAGAAGTAAACTCAAAAACTTATTGCCCCATCCCGACACAATAAAAAAGTGGTATACTGTTATAGATGGTTCTCCAGGCTTTACAGAAGAAGCATTGATGTCTATAAAGGAAAGGTGCAGAGAAAAGACTGTTTTTGTTAATATTTGCATAGATGAAATGTCTATTAGGGAACAACTTATTTTCCATAAGAACAAATTTATTTATTTTTAAGTGTCACATTCAATGCTAATGTAGAATGCACAGATAATGATAACCCCATATTAGTAAAAAACCCCTTAGTATTTATGGCAGTTGGTATTAATGATAACTGGAAAGTGCCTATTGGATATTTTTTAATTAAAAGTTTGACCGGCGAAGAGAGGGCCAACTTGCTTAAGACTGCACTTCTACTGATGGAGGATACGGGGGCTATAGTACGTTTCATTACATTTGACGGAGCACCTGTTAATTTGAAAATGTGTAGAAAATTGGGTGCAAATTTCAATTTGACTTCTTTTAAGCCTTATTTCAAACACCCAAATAACACCGATAATGTTTATATATTTATTGATATTTGTCACAATATAAAGCTTGTTAGAAATACTTTTGGAGACAAGCAAAAATTGTTTTGTGGTAAAAACAAAACACCATCAGATGGGAATTAATTAATTATCTGTACAACAGACAATGTGAAGAAGGTCTGAGACCTGCAACAAAATTAACCAAACAGCATTTATATTTCTCTGATAACAGCATGAAGGTGAAGTTGGCAACCCAGGTCCTTAGCCTTAGTGTTGCAAACGCTCTATACTTTATGAAGCAGTTGAATGAGGAAAACTTTGAAGATGTTGATGGTACAGCTGATTTTTGCCTACAATTCAATTATTATTATTATATTATTGTCTGTCTACAAAATTCTCTTCGTCTTTTTGAAGACTTGAGCAAGCATGGTCTGTTATACTTGCTAGAAGTAGAGGTAGTTTTAATAATAACCCCAACTGTCTCCAGTTTGAGACTGCCTATAAAAGGGCATGAAATAAATTCATGGGACACCGGAAATTGTCTATCTGATTCACTTCCTATCTTACAGGCCAGCTCAAGGAGGATCGAAGTTACAGAAGAGGTACAACAATCTCCTATAAATACTTTATTTGATCATGATTATGTCAATACAATGTGGTCTTTAAATCCTTATGTTTCAAATATTGTTCAATACATCAGTGGTTTTGTGGCACATAAAGTCTCTAAAAATGTATCATGTACCACATGTTACGGGCAATTGTTTGATCAAACAAACAGTGTCTTCTTAATTGCGCTTAAAAATAGAGGTGCCTTAAAACAGCCCTCTAAAAATGTGGTAAACATTTGCTTAGAAACTGAAAGGTCAATTAGGCAACATGGATATGCCATTTTACGCAACACAACGTCATCAGCAAAAATAATAAATTCAGTCATACTCAATTCTCATTCTTTTGACAATGAATTAATGAATGAGCATACCAAAGAACAGGGTGTGCTTGATAATCATAAAATAACCGTGATGAAGAAGATAATCAATAAATATATTACTGTGCGTCTTCATCATGAAGCCACCCAGGTGTCTGTGAAGGACGATTATATTAGGCATAAATTCAATACGCTGATTTTATTTAAGAATCAATAATTTTCATAGTTAAGAATAATTAGTTATGTATCGAAGAATGTTACTTTTTATGATATCTTACCTGTCACTAACTGTGATTTATTATGCTTATTTTATATTTTTAGCTAGTAAAATTGATTTAGTTGAATATTCGTAGATCCTCGCCTTTTTAAATAAATGCTGAATTTAATTCCTTGTTTTTATTGAATCCAATCATAATATAATTGCTTTTCTAATATCAGAGTTATGAGAAGGATCTAAATTGATTCAATGATTAGTTGGTGAGTGAAACATCTGATTTGGGAAATAAATAAGATTTCTTAGTTAACAGCCGCGTGACCTTAATATATCTAAAAGACAGTTCCCGCCACCTGCTTTTAAATTTCAGCGTATGCGCACAGAGAAAAGTTCCAACTAGAGATAGAAGAACTACTTTTATCTCACTTCTTTTTGGATTCAGAATAAATACATGTAATAGATAGGCAGTAAGTATACCATATAGGTTCTTAGATATATGGATCGCTCTGAAAGAGGCTATGCGTAGTCTAGGTGTTCAGATGTCTATGG
This sequence comes from Crioceris asparagi, assembly GCA_958507055.1. NCBI lineage: Eukaryota > Metazoa > Arthropoda > Insecta > Coleoptera > Chrysomelidae > Crioceris > Crioceris asparagi. The sequence continues at coordinate 56,632,766 of OY293826.1, read as the reverse complement.
TGGGTTGTCTATGGTTCGGTCATTCGTGTGTTACTAGGACAAACAAGATATGCTCAGTTGGACAGAGAGTTTAAGAGCGCGACAAGACGGGAGAATCAAATATATAGACATATTCTGGCAAATTAAATTCATATTTCACTAGATCTTGGCTGATTATTCTTTCAGGATGAATGACATCATATTGCAAATGCCACAAATATCATAAACTAATTACTTGTGTATTAAGTACAGAAAAACTAAAATTGCCGCAACTTAAATTGCACGCGAGCACAAAATATGAGATTATCGTTTGAAACGCGTTTTATGGTGGTCCCTGATGTTTTATCATGGACTGATGTCATTGGAGATGGATGTGGTCATATCTTCTATTCGTACTATCATGGGTGGTTCGTTAGTATCTTATTTCGATTTGACCGCGTGTATGTCTATTTCAATAAAAATAATGGCATTCACGTTTCGAAATATTGGGTTTAAATCTGAATCGTGTCAGAGAAAAAAGGGAAACTGGTAGTGTTATGCTATTGGTAAGAACTACATAGCAAATGCGGATGTAATTCTATAAAAAGTATACATTAGTGTATTTAGTATTGTATTATTATGGAAACTAAATAGTGTTTGTATTTTTTCTAAACTTAAAAATATACTCTTGGTGGGAAATTAATACTGAATCCTGACGATCCATCAAAGTTTCCATGCTGAAAATATATATATCCCATTAATTTATTATCAGAAACCTTTAAGTCTCAGATCCAAGAATAGATAAGTATACTACCATATGTTGATGGAAATGGCTGAAATGAAGTTTCTTTATATATTTATTTATTTATTTATTTATTTAGGTACTCCAACAAACACAATTTTACATTGTAGTTACATGTAAGAGGCGAATGCAAGTTGATGTAAAGAGATTCTCCAAAAATGCAACTAATTATTACTTCCCATTTGTTACGCGTTTGTGCATATAAAGAAAGCATTGCAGTCGGGTCAAATTTTCGCTATCCGGTTTTCAACACATCTTTATGATTCAGAGCCCGAAAAATCTGTTTTCAGCTATTGGTCTGTGACCGAACAGAATTTGTAGTTTTTTTTGTTTTTCATTGTACCAAAACCGTATACCCCTGGAGCAAGATACCTAATACTTGAAATGCATGTTTTGCTAAAGACTATAGCGCGGAAACCGCTCTAACGATTTTGATTGAACGTTTAAAATATACCAACTTCTATAAACCCCTGGCCTTCTTTTCATAGCTCATCTCGCAAGAAGCAGAAAAATCGCTATCTTTGAATTTGTGTGATAAAGAAACTTCTCGTCCAATTTCAAAAATTTTCTTTTGCACTTTGTAATGAGCATTAAGTATATATTAAAAAAATGGCTGTTTGGTCGCACTAGTCGATCTGACAATTTTCTCATCAACTTCGAAAAACGGAAGAGATGGTTCCATTATTGAACTTTTCCAAATCCAATAATGTCCTTCCCACAAAAGAATATCACCAAGAAGGTTGGAGGGGATTTCTTACAAGAATTATAAAAAAATTACTTTCGGTAAAAAAGTTAATTACAGCAACATTAAAAAAAATCATAGGTTTTCGAATTAGGTATAGCACTAAGAATATGCCAAATTTTAACTTTATAAATTTTTGAAAATTTGATCGTTCAACAATAATTTTGATGACTAATGAAACGATGGAAATAAAAAAATACGCGTGAATTTATTAGCGGATACACTGAAATAAAATAGGTAATATTAATTCTGTTGGTGCTGGTACTTTTGAATTTGGTGTCTAAATTTTTTTATCTCCATATAAATGCAAAATTGCCAGTACCAATAGGATTAATAAATATTATTTTGTTTTTTTTTCAATGTACCTTGTAATAAAGTCGATCGTATTTCTTGAAAAAATATATTTAGGTACATAGATATTCGTCGAATAATCAGATTTTTTCAATTACAACGTGTGACAATATTTATATGTACTCGTACTTTTCAAGTGTGAATTATTTAATGGAATCATTTTCTGAAGGCCTTTACAATGCCACTAACATTATCGAATTATCTCATCGCGTTCTGGACATACAATTGGGTATTATTTATACTCATCTATCGTATCAATTAGTCAAAATACACAAGAAATAAAACATGGTTATTGAATACCTACATGTAGCAGATCATTCTATACAGAACATACTAAACATGTACTATTCGGATTGACTTAGGGAAAATTGATGAAAATTGTGATTTTATGTGTATTTCATTTTCCACAACTTTTGTAGAAAAAAAATATGGTGTGTCCCCTCACACGACTTTCCTACCGCTCGCAGGAAAAATAGCGACGATAATTTTTTTTTTGTGCTTTTTATTAGAGATGGCGCTATATGTGGGTAGTAAAGGGCTCTCAGAAAAATACTTTAGGCAAATTTAATTAAAATCGTTAGAGCCGTTTTCGCGCTATAGTCTTGAGCAAATCACGTTTTTTTGGCTATAGCTCAACACCCAGTGTATACAGGATTCTCATTCAGTGCCACCGGCGAGTGATATTGGTACCAAACAAATTAAAAATGAAAGCAACAAAATACACCGACCCGTTTCCGAGATAATGCTGTCACAGACATACAGACAGACCAATGGCTGAAAATATGTTTATTAGACTTAGAAAACTCTGAAACGTCAACATTTGTAAAAATCTCGATACCGAAGATTTCTCACGATTACAATACTTTCCTTATATAGCTACTATTGTAGCGTAGGAAAGTAATATTATTACCAATTTAATAGTTTTAAAGTTGGGTACCATCTAATGTCTAGACTATTATATTCTATTATTTGTTTCTTAGTTTTGAGACTAATAATAATGATTGTTTTTTGCTTTTATTGTTCCATTTTCGACACTTCTATATTCTAAGGTTAGTTTTTGGATACTCGTGGTCGAAAAATAAAAATTATATAAGGTACAAAAATTGTAGGCGTTATAGTTTGGATTTTTAAATCAAAAATAGATATGTGCAGGATGTTTTCCAACATTGCAACAGATTAATCTTATGTTTTTTTTGTGATGAAACACTCTGTATTTTATTTGGATACTAGAATAAAATCAAATAAGGATTCGCCTTCGAAGTGCAAAAGTAAAATTTCCTTTAGATGCCAGACCAATCAAATCAACACATGGTGCATCTCTTACCTACTGGTGATATAACTTACTAAGTTATGTCTAGCAGGATCGTCGTAGCCATCAGACGCATCTGAAAATCAGATTCCATTATTGGTTGATAAGTTTCTTAGAATTTGGTATGTTTTATATGGAAGCGATTTAAAAATCAATAGATGGATACTTCAGGTACCGATATCGACATTAAAAAAAAAATCGTGAGAACTACGAGGATATTTTATTCAATGGTTTATTGAAGTTATCTGATTAGAATTAGTCCACACCAAGTTCTTAATGCGTTTTTAAAAAGAACTGTCAGTAAGTATTTTGAATTACCTGCTCCAAGTGGAACACCGTCCAGTATCTTCAAACTCGGTATTGAAAGTGCTACTTTATTTCTATGATCATGCAAATCGTTTATGTTATAGTTGCCAGCTATAAAGAGTTCTTCCAACTTCGGGCAAAGGCCAAGGTATGATACTTCATTTTCATTCAAATAATTGCTAAAAAAATAAGATCGATTCATATCCCTGCAGTTCTCAGTTTATAAGTATATATTCCGAACAACAATTATTTACTTCCTTAAATCCAAAATTCTTATATTGGCCAAGAAGACACAAGGCATCATATTAGTGATAACATTGCTAGCAATATACAGTTCTTCCAATTTTTCGAATCCAAATGCGCCATCAATATTGGTTAGTCCACAACGATTTACTCTTAGGATTTTTAGATTCTTAAGACCATCTCCTAGATCTCTCAAGGAAAAAATCACACTACCATCTAGAGTCAGCTCCCGAAGTGCTGGGGTATAAACACTAAGATACTGTAATGTGACTTCTCTTGAAATAACTCTCAATTTCACATGAGTTACTGTGGATAGTTCTTCTGTATTTGTAACTCTAATCTAAAATGGAAATGGAACATTACAGTCTAGTATTTGGAGTAGGAACAGTCTTTATTTATCTCTATTATTACTTTATTTTTCGCAAAGGTAATACTTAATAATCGATTCCTTAAACCATTTCATCTGTTTGTCCTTATTTGTTGTTTTGAATCTTTTGATAATATTTAAAAAGTACGGGTATCTACCACTGAAAGAATAATCTACATAAGTGAAAACAATTTATTCTCACGGATTATGATATATTTATTGAATTCTTTAGTACAAACTGCAGGATAGACCACAGACTACGTTCAACCGAAAGATGGCGATATCTCAATTTCTGCACTTTTATGTGTGGATTGGACATGTTATACCTTATTTAGTCATAAAATGCTGAAGACAGACATTTTAGACGAACTTATGAGCAAAAAATATTAAATGATCTTATTTTCAGATTTAAAGTTTTTGTTCAATTTCTGTGATTTTATGTGTAGATTGGATATGTTATACCTTATTTAGTCACAAAATGCTGAAAACAGACATTTTAGAATAAGTTATGAGCAAAAAATATTTAATAATCTTATTTTCAGATTTAAAGTTTTTGTTCATTTTCTGCACTTTTATGTGTAGATTGGACATATTATACCTTATTTAGTCATAAAATGCTGAAAACAGACATTTTAGACGAAGTTATGAGCAAAAATATTAAATAATCTTAATTTCCGATCTAAAGTTTTTGTTCAATCTCTGCACTTTTATGTGTAGGTTGGACATATTATACCTTATTTAGTCATAAAATGCTGAAAACAGACATTTTAGAAGTGATGCAAAGTACAAAAACAAGATTTTATATGCAAATAAGTTAAACTTATTTTGAGAAACTTTGTCTAGGTGGACCTCTATAACTTCTAAGTAACTTATTTTTTATCTTTACTGGCTTAGATTCTGCGTTGACTCTACGGTACTTACTGTTTTATACAGGTTATACCATTGGAAAACGGGAATACGTCAACGGTTTATAGAGGTCACCAAGTTGGTCCTGAAAATACCTCATTTGTTGGGTCTCACACGTTTTATAACCGAGATAAAGGGTGTTTTATCAATATTGCTCATAACTGTTTGGGGTTATAACTTACGAGCCACCCAGTATATTCCTTTTATATCTGGTACAAATGTTTTCCTACTTGTACCCAAACATCTTGGCCACCAAACAGGTGAAGAATCTAGATCTGGGTTGACTAAATTTAAACCTAATTATTGGTCTTCAAAAAACACCCTGTAATTTCGATTTCAATCCGCTTACATATTTGAAAACAGCACAAAAAGCTCAAGCGAACTTTTTATCGTCGCGTATGCTGTTACTCTAAAATTTACGAATAATTAAACAATAATTTGATAATATAAAACAAACGGATTTAGAATTCTTAATTTACAAAACTTTCAATACAAATACTCAGAACGAGAGGTATTTTGATTTTTCCACGTCGCGTCCTGGCTAAAAATTTCGAATTCGTCCTTTGAGCGTAACATATATAGGGTTGGGTCAGCGAACGATTACCCATGCGCAATCAAAGCAGATAAAATAAAACACATAGTTAATTTTGTATTGTTTCATGAACATTAGAATATTGACAGAATTGTGACGTATGTTGTTCATCGACTTACTTCAGGTGAATATCACTTGCATGGATAATCTTAAGTTGTCCCATTTATAAATAAGTATTGGATATAAATTGTGTATTTAAATCACAATCCATTCAGTCATTTTCATGACTAACAAATCACCCAAAAAATGTGAAATACCTATATATTTCTTAATAAGATCAACTTTATTAGTTGCAGTACTTAAAAATTCAAAGCAAGGTTAATTTTATTTATGCAGGTGCTTTTGAAGTTGGTGCTGAAAGTCTTCTATTTACCATGCACCACTTCACATCTGGATTTTCCTGAACTCGTTTTCACGTATGTGTTGACATGATTGGCGCTTTTTTCTTAAATGATTATACAATTTTTTTGGGAACATTTTTGATTCGTTGATTGATTTTTTGTGAGAATACATGCTTCTTTTTAATCTGCAATCCTTAACAATAAACTTTTGCGCTTTTCTTGGAACACACTTCACTTCGACTAGGCAACCAACAGCTGCCAAAATATTTTTATCTTTAGAAGTCATGATTGCAACGGAAACACCACGAGAAACAACTAACTAGTGAGTTAAGATGATCTAAGAAACTACTTTTTTCTGAAGAATTTCCTTCAGGAAAATCCTCTCCGTGTATGCCTTTTAAGTTTTATAGGATTTCCTGTCCATGTATACGTGCCATAAAAGATTCTATTTGTATCTTTTGCACAATAGTGGAATCGAGAATTCACATAATATCCATTATTCAATATATGACGAAACTCGCACATATTGTTTTTTTTCTATGCCGGGAAAAAAGTTTCACATTTTATCTCTGTTGACAGGTGGCAAAGTATCTATCACTTTTTAAAAATAACTTTTTTCACACGAAAGTATTAACTTTTTTCCCGGGTAGATATATATACACATAAATATCAATCAAAACACAGAATTAAACTGACAGATATTTTATTACTTTAAAGGTTTCCCTAGCAACGCATGTCTAATTAATTATTGTCGCCTACCACTTTAAAACTTCAAATTTTACTTCGATAGTCTTCTGACTTTAATATATTGTAATATTTTTTCAATATTAAAACATCGTTTTTCCCGTCACAGAAAAAAATGGTGTATTATACATGGGAAAAATAAAATAAAATCTAGTACTTTTTCCCTTGTATAATAAATAACTATTATTGCTGGTTTTTGCTGGTATTGTCGGAGATAATGTCCTTAGACGTAAGTTTACGTGTATGTATTTGTTACCGTAGCCGTACCGGAAATATTAGAAAACGTTATAAAATTCTTTAAAGAGAGTTAGAATATGAATAGATGAAAATGATCTTCACATAGAGCATTTAATATAATATTTTCAGAATTAGATAATTAAAATTTCTATGATCATTCAAATATTTTCGAAATCTAATACTATTATTCGGAAACTTGAAATAATATAGTTATAGCATTTTGAAATGAAATAAGCCAAATTAATCTCCGAAAACAGAAATTGCAATCATTAGCTTAAGATATGAACCACTTAGCTACATTTTTAAATATTTTCATTTAATTCAAAAACCATAGATCTTACGTAAAGTGTACCTTTATCAAAGTGACCGTTAATTATAAAAGAAGAATTCAAATAATTAGAAAACACATGGTTCCATTAAAAAAAATGTAACTTTGATAGTTTGTGATTTTCTGGGTCATTCTGTATAAATGAGAATAGTTTAAAATTGTCACCATTATAGTCTTTAAACATCATCTACATGAAAAATCTCAAAAAAGTTATCAGGTTGGCAGTTATATACCGAGGCACTAGTAGTGGGCCACCCTGTATATGCTCGTTACAGTACTATTACAACTCATTTAAGGTAATTATTCTAGCTAAAATAAAAGTTATAGGGTGTAATATACATGTGCATATTCTCAAATTCAAATGTTCATTCATATAAGAAAGTGTCGCTTGGTGGTAGGGAATAAAAATCAACTTTTTATTTTTAATGTAGAAATTGCTTATTAAAATTAATATGAAGCAGTTTCTGCATATATTCTCGTTTTCCAAAATATATTTACCAACAGTTCTCTTAAATTTTGATCCAGTGGTATCAGGTGTAGTTCTTCCGGAAGAAATATAATTTCGTCTTCATCTGGATGTTGTATATTCACAGTAATGTTTTGTTGGATGTCTGGCACAGGAATTATTGTAGCTAACACCAATGAATATTCATCATCTTTATAAGGAATTTCTTCTTCGGAGAACTGTCCCTCCAAATTTGGAGGCATTTTCTTGGGGAAACTGAATGTTCTTTTGAAGGGACGCCTCGGTGTTATGGAAACTATATTCAACAACCGTTTATTGATTATTCTATTTATATTTTAAACTAGTTGACCCGACAGACGTTGTCTTGTCTTAACAAAGCAAAACAATATTTTGGTTTTCTAAATATTCACCCATGACAACAATAGCAACTTTATCAATTGTTGCCATATTAAAGCGTCTTGCGTATTGTCCTGCGTCTTATCGGCTTTGCTGACAATTTTGTGATAATCAGATGGCATGCGGTTTAATGCAGTCTTGAATAATACAACCAATCCGTTGTCTGATGGAAAAACATTTGAAGTTGCTCCACACTTGGTCTGTTCCCCGATTTATTGTGTGCATAACGCTGATCGACTTGTTTTGCTGAATCATCCATGAAATAAATTTGCAAAAATTGTACCACTCTGTGACTTTCAAAATACTTTGTCAGCACTGCCATTCCCCCATCAACTTTTCACTGGCTGCTTTTGGTTATTCACCTAGCTACAAACCTACTGTACGCTACTTTAATTGATATATGATTTCAATTGAAGATTACCAACGTATTCAGGCACATGGTGGTAAAAGTTTATTGTTTTACAATATAGTTACCTTGAAAGTTAGCATAAAATTGTCTTGAATAACTTTTGTTGCACCAAATGACTATTTGAAAACATTTATTGTATTCCTGTATATGAATTAAAAATGTATAGAATGAATGCAGAGGCTCTGGTAGCAGTACCAATGGCGTCAATTTGACTTTACCGCTCCCGCAACACAATCCAAGGGCTTCATTCTTTCAATGGTCATGTCCACAGCAGAGTCTGATTACCAATCGATTAGTAATCAGTAATCAAAAATATGTATCTTGTGGACACGACTGATTACTGATGCATCGCTTAATTCATTTGTCAAACTGACACTTGTCAAAAGATTTAAAATAATTCAATTCTACAATTACACATATTACAGGAATTGATTATCGAAGAAGAAAAAGTATTTTCTATTCAATATGTTAATAATGAAAAAGATTATGTGGTAGACGGAACGATAGATGTCCATAATAGAATTGGGAAATATCTGAAATAAAATATAGGTTATGTTATACTATGGTTTTCTGATAGCTGTCATATCAAAGACATCAACTTTTTGATTACTGATTATTAATCGATTGGTAATCAGACACTGCTGTGGAGACGACCAATATTAGGTGTGATTGATTTTAACTTACCGAGATGAATAAACATTTCTCAAAAACTTACTGTATAATAAATTGAAATGAAACTATTATTTATCAACCGATCCATCTATTTTAAACGATATTTGCAGCGCGCGTTCTGTCAATTGCTGACAGTTATTTCAAATAACTGACAGTTATGTTAAACAACTGTATGTACTGTATGTAAAATTAATATTGTCGTTAAGTTTTCTTAAATGTTCTTAAATTTTCTAATGTTCCGCTCAACTTTCTTAATTTTTTCTCTCCGTAAGAACCATCCTCGTACTTCAAGGAATATTATAAAAAAAGAATTAGCAAAATCGGTTCAGCTGCTCTCGAGATTTGCGCTTAGCAACACATTTAGCGATTCATTTTTATATTATAGATGATGTGAATGATACTATACCATATTTAATATAAAAAAAATTGGAATATTTTCAAGAAACATTTGTTATGAACTAGACCTGGTGTGGGCGTCAAAAAAATAAATATTTTTTTTACATAGTTATTAATATTATTGCTTAATTCGGAAGTTTTTCACTTACCTATAAGAACCTTCTAATTTCAATTGATTAGAATTACCCCCTTTAACTTTGTTCATTTTTATTAGGATTATTTCTCCAATAAATAATGATATCTCCGATGCGATATAAAAAATAAGCAGCTCTTCTCAGATTTTTCAAAATAACTCTAGTGAAAATGACATTCCTTCGCATGTTACCTCATGGGCCCCTTTCACTTCTGATAGACTGGTATCATATTTTTCGACAGATAACAATGCTTAAAAAATAAAGAGTAATCAATAACGCTAACGCATAGCAATATGGTGAAATCCTCAAAACTTAGGCACGAAAAAGACATTTTTCATCTTTGTTTAAGCAATTGAATATGATATATTTAAAAAAATATTTTTGAACGATCGGAATTTTTGTATGATAGTTGATCACGAGTTGTGAAAAATTTTTCTTTCTAAAGAGTACTGTTGAAAGATAGTATCAGGTTCATTTCTTTGAAATTTCAATCGTTATTTTCCATCATCACACAGGCATCCTTCAGTGTGATGTTTAGTTTGAACTCCACAGTTTTTGACCCACTTCGAAAAACAATAGAGCTTTGCAACTCATCATTTTTTATTACTGTTCACGCGTTTGGCATAGTAAGAGTGCACCGATTTTGATGATTCTTTTTTCATTGGAAAGATGAGTACCTATTGAGAAATTGTAGCATATATTTTATTCAAAATGCAATATCTTCTTCTTCCCCAAAATACGCTCATAATTGAATTTTTTTCAAGATTCAGAACAGATCATTTCCAGAAACGTAGACATTTCTAGAAAAAAACACGGGTTTGCCAAATACCTCTTATCTACATAAAGCAGCACCAATAGAATTAATATTATTTTTTTATTTTTCATAGAATAATCCAATAAAGTCCTTTCTTTTACTTGGAAAAACATATTTATATATATCATTAATTAAAAAGTGACAAAGTCCTACTTTGTGTATTTTCAAAAAGTTGACCTACAAATTAGCTGCCTATCATTGCCTTTTCTTACATAGGTGATAAAAGCAATATCTTTATATTATATTATTATGTAGATTAACACCTTAGCTAAAAGGTGTTAAAAGAACAATATTGTTTCACGAATGTTTATTTTCCATAAGGCAATGATGAGAAAGAAAAAAGATAAATAAATGTGATAACCTCTGCCAACATGTCAAAGAGAAATTATTCTCGGAGGAAGTAGGCTCAAAGTGTTGCGGTAGATTATTATTTTATGGAAGGGAAATACGAAATCTTCTAAACATTAATTATAAATCTATAATGTTACTTAAGTTTCATGTAAACATGTGTGATTGAGGAGATAATTGTTTATTGTTATTTTGGGTACATAACCTAAATTTGATTATACTATTTAATTCGCTTTCTTCAGGTAACTCTTTCTCTTCTACCTCTAACCCCAGAAGCTCTGTTAGGTTTTGTAATCGTAACAGATGTTTACGTTTTAGGGTCTCCTACTGTGTCTAAAAAACATATGGCCTTTTACGAGATCAGCAGTTTAGAAAATGTTTGTTCTAGTTGCTAGCCTATAGCCGAAATACCTGTTTTGGCTGTTTTCGGTTTATTCATATTTTATTCCGGCTAAACGGTTCTGCCTACGTCAAAATTGAATATGACCATTGCTTTTTGTCTTGAGACGCTGATCAGATTTTTTTACATACGGTGGAATTTTCTTGAGAGCGGTAGTAAAGTCATGAGAGTGGACATTTGAACATACCAGAATTTTTGTAGATTTCACAAGATTATCAAATCGTAGATCCGGTATGAAATACATAGAAAAAACTATTGCTGTTTGACTATTCCCTGGCCTGGCAGACTTATGGGCATGAGCACCGATAGCGATATTGATCCACGTCTGCTTCGTAGAAATACGAGTCTTTAAGCCCGCTCTGCTACAGACGAGGTATGTTTTGCTTGTTTTTTTTGCTGCGTGGCCCGATGCTGCGGTGCATGGTGTAGCTCCCTTACTTGTTTTGGCTTCATGTATGTGAAATTACAGAGACAATTGGCACAAAAGATTGAACATTGTATTTCTATTCAGATACCACCGAGTTTCCGCGGTGGATAGTATTTTTGACCGACTTCCAAAAAAGGAGGAGGTATACAATTCGCTTGTAGGTATGTTTGCATATTTTTTTATGTATGGCTTTCGCGCGTTTTGCTCCGATTTTGATGATTTTTGATTCATTTGAAAAAAAAGTAAAGAAGTGCTTAGCTCAAATCCGATGAGATGAGATCATATCCGTTGAACATTTTTTCAAAAGAGATACTGTTTTCGCATTACAGCAATGGTAAAGACTGAAATATGTTTATTTCCGCTATGTGGAGAGGGATTTTTTTTCGAAAATTGAAAATATACAATTAAAGAAGAGATTATATGTAGCAACATCTAAATTGGACATTTTCTAAAAGAGGTTACGGCTTTCGAGTTGCAGCTGTGGTAAACTGAGAAATACATGTATTACCATCACGATGTTTTGAGATCTCTGAATAATAATAACAAGTACAAGCAAAGAATATACTTGGGTAATAGGATAAATACTATATATAGTACCTATAGTAAAGTAATGAATCTGCTCCGCGACGTTTTGCGATAATACCAAGTATCAGCTAAGACTGTACGTACTTTGGATGGATAAGTACAATCTTCTTTGGTATTAGTGAACGTTCAATGATTTTCGTGATTAATCTTAAACTAAAAAGTGTAAAATAAATATTTGTTACCAAAAATTGGACCAACTTTAGTAGTTGGCGCAATGAAAACTACAAAATAATATTATCAATTCTATTGGTGCTGGTACTTTTGAAATTGGCGCCAAAAGTCTTCTATCTAACTACAACTACAACTGCGCAACTTCAAACTGCACTAAAAGAATTAATATTATTTTGTTTTTTCAGTGCGCCAACAAATAAAGTCGGTCCAATTTTTGGTAAAAATATATTTATTGTACATCATGGATGATAAAATCTAGAAATTATTCGTCGAAGTCGGAATAGCTGTCTTGGCAAATCTCAATTCACGATGACTTGTGAGTACCACCCGAAATTTCTAACAAGGCATGATGCACAAAAACAATCGCCGAAAATACCACGTGTTCTGTCATTAAATCAAGCAGGATTTCATGCAGTCGAACGATCAAGTGATGCCATTTCCTTTCACAAATGCATGAAGCTTTCTCATCAAGGAAACATACAGCAAAACATGCGTCGTCTGCAGAGGGATTTGAGAGATTGTAAGAGATACACCAATTCAACTTTTCTTCTGTTGATCTATCGACAAGGTTTGATGATTGATAAAATAGTCCTTACTTTAAAACTACTTAGTAAATATAATAAAACTAAGGAATACATTGATATTTTCAAAATTATGGGACTTTGTAAAATTCACAAATAAATATAAAGAAAATTTCAAAAGGAATTCTAGAAGTGCTATTTTTATCTCATAAAAATATTCCTATTTACATAAAAAATATATTATGACTTTGTTTTATTTTTAAACTTTATCATAGTTAAATTGTTAAAGTGTAAAGTTGTTTGAATTTTTGTATTATGTAGCTTTTGCATTTGCATAACATATTGTTCAAATATATCAGAAACATTTCATACCTTCCTTTAAATTAAATTGAAAATGTACTTGCCGAGATTTGATCATCTTCATTGTTCTATCTTTTCATGTAAGTTAAAAATTTTAAGTAAAAATATTTTTAACTATATTAGGTAGGTATTCTTATCAATTCGATATTTTTTTTGGTATTACGATTGCCATTCAATTCAAGCATCTCAAGCCTAGATATATATTGAGTTAATTTTATGGATAAAATTTGATTAAAATAGGTATACAGGGTGTATAGTTAAAATATGTGTCGATTTATGTTTTTAGAGGTTTTTGATTCTTTTTTGTGCAGCGATAGCTTTTTCTATATATGTCTTAGCAGATAGACTGTTAACAACAGATAAAGTTAAAGAATCTGCTAGATTGCAATATTTTTTCTTTTAACGAGGAGTTACCTTTTATTTTATTATTTTGATTAAGCCTGATTGATTTCAAATTATTATCTGTGGATATAATTTTGAGCATAGGATAATATCAAGAACATGTTTTATTTTTCTTGGCGTAGTCTTGAATTTATCTCAGGCAAATTGGTAGGTATATTTTTATACAGACTTTCAAACGTGTGAACCGTGTGAACAGGTAAAATTTTCTAATTGGTATTCATTGCTAAATATATGTAACAAAACCATGGAACGCTCCTAATCAAGCCAAAAATTTGTTAAGGGCTCATTGAAAGTACCTGCAATATTTTCAAATGTTGCCAAACCTACAGTTTTTCAAAATCTGATTTAAAACAGTAGAACGGACTGCAGCAAACCTGGCTGATTAAGTAACATCTTATATATAATATAAATCTAAATCTATGTATGTTTGAAAGTTTGTTACTCAATTGAGCAAAACCAGCTGAACGGATTTGGATGTACCTAATTTGACACACAGATTGTTTATAACCTGATACTTCTTATCCCGTAAAAATGTTAGGTTCCCAAGGGACTATCCAAAAATACAGTACAGGATGTATCCTCTTGAAATCTGGTATAGATGTGTCTTATGGAAAATTATATGTACAAATCGATATAGGAGTCGTTATAGAGTTTCTCGGGACGTAATTGGTCAGGGATTCCAATGATTTCCGTGTGCGAAGTCGCGAGCGTTTTCTGATAAATGCAATACTTGGAAATGACATTCACAGAAATGATAAATGTGAGAATAGTATCTTATTACATTAATTAATAATAATAATACATTTTTAGAATTTTTGTCTGTCTGTATGTTTGCATGCGCATCACGCAAAAGCTACTGCATGGAATTGAATGCAGTTTTTCACCAATGTATTGCTTGAGGTCTAACTTAAGATATAGGTTCCATTTTACCGCCTCTGTCTGTCGTTCTGTATATTTGAACACGCATCACGCAAAAATCACCGCATGGAATTGAATGCTTTTTTGCTCGCACACGAAGTCGCGGGCAAAAGTTAAAAATAAACTCAAGAGACAACCATGTAAACGTAACTTCATAAGCTGACGGAAGAGACTCAATTGATAATACCAACATAACAATATAAAAATCACTAACTTAAGCATAAGTATTTTAAAACACCTCCTTGGTCCTTGATTTATGTATTCGAAGAAAGATCAAATAACTAAATGTGAAATTATTAATTTTGATCAATAGAATAGAATCATTAAATGCCATTGTCCTGTAGACCTAATAATAACCGGAAAAAATTGAATTTATTTTTAACAAATAATTTTGTAACAATGTCAGCAGGTTGATTTTTAGACGATTTTTTTGCTTTTGAATTAGACCTTTCTTCTCATGATCATTTACTCACATCAATAAGCTTTAAATTTTTGCAAAATATATATTTTTTTCATACGGAAATAGCGCCAGTATTATCTTCATTTATTTTAATCGGACCATCAATATTAATACCAATATCTTTTCAAATTCATATAAGAGACACAACCTCTCTTCAGCTAATACATGATTTACATAAAATAAATATTTGTAATTCATATTTTAAATGTCGACTACTGTAACTTTTTGGTAGGTACTTTTACTATTAAATCTTGTGATTTTTTTGCATAATAGTTCCACGGCACTGCTTTTCAACCAAAAGGGATTATCAAGTTTTTTAATCATCTTGTATAAGGAAGTTTCAGAGATTATTAATTCCAACTGCAAATTACTACACTGTTTACAATGAGTTTTGTGATTTTATCTCCATTTTGTTCCATTCATCTTAATTTACTTACATTGAATAGTCTTGCATTATCTTCGATTACATCTTGACAACCTTTAATTTTTTAAACAAATTTAGTCTGAACAGTATTCAACAGCCAACAGCATCAAATCTCCCTTTTTCTCAGCCATCCTTATTTATTTTAAACCATGGACCTATGCTACCATGTGAGAATAGCTTCTTATTACGTTCATCATCAGCCGTTATCTATCTACTGCAGGATGTAGGCCTCCTTCAAATTCTTCCAATCCTTCCGGTTTTGTGCCCTCTTCATCCAGTTTGTACCGGCTATGGCTCGGATGTCGTCGGTCCATCTTTTAGGAGTTCGACCAATTGGGCGTTTTGTTATGCGTGGTCTCCAACATAATAATCTTTTTGCCCATCTTTCCTTTGGCTTTCTGGCTAAGTGTCCTGCCCAAGACCATTTAGCGTTGGATATTTTCTCAATGATGTCAATGACTTTCGATTGTCGACGAATTTCCTCGTTTCTAATATGGTCGCGAAGGCTGATCCCCATCATGGCTCTTTCCGTAGCTCTCTGGCTTACCCTTAGTGTGTTGGCGCTTCGTTTCGTCATCGTCATCGTCTCCAGACCATACGTCATGACCGGCAAAACGCATTTATTGAAAACGTCTCTTTTTAGCTGCCCATCCAAGTTTAATCCTTCTCGAAATTTCGGCTGTTTGGTTTTCTTTGCCGAGTCTTATGGCATGCCCCATATATACATATTCTTGGACGTTTTCGATTTTCTGTTGATTGACTGTAATTTGTTCTTCATTTCTACTCAAAATTTTAGTTTTGGAAAGATTCATTCGAAGGCCCACTTTTGCAGATGCGTGGTGTAGTTGTTCGAGCATTTTCTGGAGCTCTTCCGACGATGAGGCAATGATAACAACGTCATCAGCAAATCGCAAATGGTTAAGTATTATACCGTCCACCCCAATACCTTTTTCTTCCCAATCCAGCGTCTTGAGTACGTCTTCTAGCGCCAATGTAAAGAGTTTTGGGGAGATAGTATCTCCATATCTGACTCCTCTTTGATTTTTTTGTTGTCATTTCGTCTAATTTGACAGTATAGAGAAGTTATATTCGGCGCTTTTCTTTATGAGTGTGCGGATCGCCTGGAAATGGTCAATCGGGCTATATCCACTTCTGAAACCTGCTTGCTCTGGGAGTTGATAGAAATCGAACTGGTTCGTTAGGCAATTTGTGAGCACTTTTGTGAATAATTTGTAGAAGTGGGATAAGAGACTGATGGGGCGGTAATTTTCGACTTTGGTGTTATCTCCTTTTTTGTGAATAAGGGTGATTATTGCGTTTTGCCATAGCTGTGGTATTCTCTGTTCAGTAATGCACCTATTAAAAATTTGTTTTATTCTCTGCAATAGAGATTCTCCGTCATATTTAAGCATTTCTGTTGTCAGTCTGTCCTCTCCAGGTGTCTTGTTGTTTTTAATTTGGCACAAGGCCTTTTTTATTTCGTCGATGTCTACTTCTGGGATATCCTCTGAGCCGACATTAGTGATCGGAGGCCTAGAGTTATTACGTTAGCTAACCTTATTCAGTAAAACTACCATAATTACTGGAACAGGTTTTATTTTCTTATCTTATCTTATTTTTACGATTTGACGACTTAAAGTTCAAAGGTTTTTATTTTACAAAAAACATGGATGCCTTGTATCTGCTATTAGAAATCCGTTACACAAAATTATATATTTCTCAGTGTTTTGTAAACTTTTTAATACATATCAAAAGTATTAAAGGTTGAATAAATAATGTACCTACTAATGATTTCAAAAAGTTTTCATTCATTCATTTACAAAGTATAGATGTGTTACGCTCAAAGACCGTAGCAGATAAGTTATAAAAAATATGCTCTAATGGAATAACGTTTTTTCAATGGTTACTGAATCACTAGATATATTCCAGATCGTTTTAACATGATGCAGGTATACCAGATTATTAATATATCTAAATCCGTGTTTTTTATACAATAATAATAATAATATAAACTAATAGTTATGAATTTATCATATAGCTAATGATAATGAAAATTTTATCCTTGACCTAAAAAAATAACCAGAAAATGAAAGTAAACACGACTCTCAACAGCTTAGCCCGATTATTCACATTTGATATTAAATATTTAGGAAATGCACTTAAGGAATCATAATTTAAATCGCAATATCAAACAAAACTAGTATATTATTTTCAGCTCTATTGTCAGCATTCATAGTTGGAACTGCTTTTACATGGTCTTCTCCTATGGTACCTAAGCTGATGTTTAGAGATGATTCACCATTGGGTCATAAACTGACGACCTCAGAAATAACTTGGATTTCATCACTGATAGGAGTAGGAGCAGTTATTGGTCCTTATCCGGTAGCTTTTATAGCTGAGAAATTTGGTAAAAAAATATCCATTATTTGCACAGAGGCTCAATTTTTAGTGTCTTTTCTAATAATAACCTGTGGAACAGTTGTTGAGCTATACTATTTTGCGCGCCTTCTTATGGGATTATCGATTGGAGGAACATTAGCGGTGCTTCCTATTTATATAGGGGAGATGGCTGATAAGAAACACAGGGGCTGCCTTGCTTCCATGATGGGAGTATTTATATCTGCAGGCATATTTTTTTCATTTTGCATTGGACCTTACACCAGTGAACTTATCTTCAATCTGATTTTGGCCATGAATTCTGCGATAAGTTTGGTTCTCTTCCTGCTAATTGGTGGAGAAACTCCTCATTATTTTGTAAAAAACAAGGATACCGGAACTGCCAGATGTGTTCTTAAGAAAATAAGATGTGAGTATATATTTGATTATAAACTAACTACAGTTTGTTATATATAAACTTACATATAATTACTTTTCCAAGATACATTTGATGAAGTTTGTATTGATGAGGAATTGAAAATGATCGAAAGAGATGTAGATTTATCTGGAAATAATGGAACCATTAAAGAAATTTTCAAATCAAGAGGAATGACCAAGGCTCTATTTATATGTTCTGGACTACTGTTCTTCCAACAGACGTCAGGAATCAATATTCTTTTGAATTATGGTGAATTAATTTTCGAAGAGGCAGGAGCCATTCTACCACCTGAAATATGTGTTATGATAATAGGTTTTTTTCAATTTGTCAGTTCTTTTCTTATTCCTTTTATCGTTGATATAGTAGGTAGAAAAACGACTCTAATAGCTAGTGGAATCGGTATAATTGTCGCTAATTGTACTCTTGGTGTGTATTTCTACCTCAAGAAGGCAGGAGTGGATATTTCTAAATTAACTTTTGTGCCTATTTTGATATTGGTTTTATTCATATTTACCTACAGTACTGGAGTTGGGCCTCTACCATGGGTTATGCTCGGAGAGATGTTTCCATCAAAAGCTAAAAACATTGCATCGTCACTGGTTTCGTCAATTAATTGGCTAGTTTTTTTCTTTATGACAAAATACTTAGATATTTTTATGAATGTACTGGGATTGGCATTATCATACTGTTTGTTGGCAGGTATTTCGCTGATTGGTGTTTTGTTCTATAAATTTTACGTTATTGAGACAAAAGGGAAGAGTCTTGAGGAAATACAGGTTATTTTGAATAAAAAATGATGAATCAGAAAATATATCTTGAGATTTATTAATTTATATCTCTTAAGACGCACATGCCGCCAAACGTGTCTTCACTCTATGGGAGCTTTCTATTCTTTGTAGTAGATGCTAAAAGAACTTGAACGATGTCCGCTCATGACTTCAGTGTTTTCGGCGCTAAAAACGAAAATGGCTAGTGCTGCGTGATCTGTCCGAAAAGTGTTCTTAGAGCCGATAATACAATAGCTATCTAGCTTATACAGAGACAGATAGTATTTACAAGTTTTCTAGATTTCAGAGAATGTCATGAGCATCAGTTATTGTAGGTTATGAGTTCTTGCAATATAAGGATTCATTGAAAAAAAACAATAATCTAAGAATTGAAGTTTCAAATAATTTAAAGTGAGAACATAGATTTGACTAATACCCTAGTCCCTAGTCAAAAGTTTGATAGACTGTTTTTTAAAGAAAAAATAACTCAAATTTTCAACTCAAGTAGCTTGAGTGAACAATTCAAATAGTTTCAGTGTGTTTCATGAAGAACTTGAAATGTTAGAATTTTGCATGTAGAAAGAAATGCTGTGCTGAACGCTGAATTTGAAAGTGCCAAGTTTCAAGTCTCATTAATTTTATTCATGAAAAATAAACGAAACTTTCTTCCCATCATCTTTATTGCGTTCCATCAAATCACAATTTATTAATCTATCTTACAAATTCATCGTAATATTTCTACTACATAATAGACCTTTTTCAATATTCTATATAATCTATGGGTTAACTCTTGATAAGGTATTTGTCAACTGAGACAAAAATATGTTTTTTGGACATCAGAGACAGCAATATTAACTTACGAATCTGGGTGAAAACAGCCGATAAAATATAATAAAAATTATTTCCACTTTTCCAAATTACTTATTCCTTGCAAGTTGTTGTTTGATCTTCCTTCTATTGTGATACAGTGAAAGAGTGTATTCGATGATGCTCTTCTTTTTATCAGTTCTCTGTCGTGTCTGTGCAGCGACATCTGCATTAACTCAAGCTTTGTCCATTGAGCCTGCCCAAAAACATTCTGAGGCATATCAAACAGTTCTACAAATTTCATCAATTCTAGTAATGCGGAGAATCCATTTGAAAACCCTCAAGTGTATCTCTATAAAATATCCGTTTCAAGTGCTGCTACATGTAAGCGATGCAGAAAAAAGCCATTTCTCTACTGTTTGTCGAAGTTCAAATCGTGGGACAAGTGCTTCTATTTCGTCACAAACATTGGCTTCTGTTCGTGGAAGTTTATCTAAATATGCAATATCACTACAGATCAACCAGTTATCTGCTGGTACTTTAATAGATACTGGCAGCTCTGAGACTTACTTGAATGAGTCATTTGTTTTATCGAAGAATCTGCTAATCCAACCATGTAGAGGTTACGTCTCTATGGTCCAAACATTGTCAATCTCAGCAGTCTCGATCATCAATACTCAAATATAAAAATATCAGTTCTGCCAGACCTCTGTGCTGATAGTATAGTTGGACACGCTATTTTAAAGCAACACGCATTATTATTATTTTGGAGGCCAAAAATCTCCTATAATTTTATCAGAAACAAAACACTTCTCTTTAGCTCCTGCTAAAATTAAGCCTCCTCAGTTGTTTGCTAATCTATCATCACAATGTGAGCCAATTGTCACAAAATCGAGAAAATTTTCACACGATGACGCAAAATTCATTTCAAATGAATTACAAAAGCTTATTTCAAAAGGTATAATTGAAAACAGATTTATGAAACATTTTATCACAGTCCCAGCAGTCATGTCAGGGCATGCATGGGAAACCAAAACCTTGAGAATTTATCTACGATGGTGAGTAGATAACGATTTGGAGAAGTTGTTGGAAGAGGAGTTTTAAAATCAATATTTTATCTTTCAAATGGTTTTGTTGATTTTATTAGTGTTTCTTGATTCTTAATGAAAATTGGCTTGAGTTCCCCACAAATTTCATAGGAAGCAGTCATTTTTCTTACATTTTCTATGGAATAAGGTAGGTTGCGAGATCGAAACCATTGAAATATTCTAGTTATACCATGATGACAAAGCGCATTATGCAACTCGTACAATTTGTTCTCAGATGTAGGTCTAGACGATTCCATATTATACCGACCTAGGAGAATCGGACAACCTCCAAAGTATTTGATTGACTATGTTTCAAAAGGAACCTGGGGTGAATGATTAGTGATATACTCTTTATGAGTTTATACACGACCACTTGTGTTTATGTCATTCAAGATTCTGATATTCTGTTATTAATTAGTTTAATTTCAAGCTTAATGTTGTCAATTGAAGCCTTATTTCTGAAGGTATTAGCATCACTACATCTAATTATCAGGTAGGTAGAATTCTAAGATTCATCAATCCAGTACCAAGTCGCTAAACTCATCAAATATGTTTGTATGAGCTCCTTACAAGAGAGGTGAGAAGTAAACTTACCCAAATTTGATATTTTAGCATAGACTTCCAAAACATCAAGTCTGTACAAGGAAATAGCTCTACTTTTTCTTCAATTGATTACTTATAATTTGCGAAGGATCAAATTCCACTGCCAAAACCGAAAATATAATATTTTCTTTCTTAAACACATTATTAATTAAACAATTTCAATAAATCTTAAATGAAGTTTTTTTGGTAGGTACTGCAATGCAGTATATCTAATAATAAATATATATTTCTTTCTGTTTAGATGTTTTATTACCTGTCATTATCACCTATTTTTACGTAAATTTCTTATATAAATGTACCTATTGCGATCATTCACACTTTTGAATTTCGAAAAACTTTCAACGGCATGTTGTTATATGTCTATAAGTTAGTCCAAAAAAATATTTGGTTCAAAAGTTTATATATTTGTTTTAAATTTGTTAACACGGTAGAGGTCGCAGTTTTGAAGGTAGGTATAAAGTTCAAATTTGCTACAAAAATCAATATCTTAAATATCTCGGCCGTGTTCGTTATTGGGCAATATCGGGTAAGTAGTTTCAAAATGGTGACCGTTCAAACATTCAAAAAATTATCAAAAAAGAGCCGTAGTGTAAATATCAACAAAAATAATTTTGGGTTATAGATATAATCAGTACCTACAACTTTTGTTCGAAGCAATTTTACATAAAATGCACAGATAAAAAAATAAAAGTTAATAAAGAAAAAATAAGAAATATTGATAAAACATGAACACATGAACACTCAATTGTACATTTTCTGGAGTTCTTAATATAGACCCTGATTAAAAAATATATAGAATATTTATTGAAAAGAAATAGGCGAAAAAAAAATCAGCCTTGAAGTGGAACGCGAACCCTGTCTGCTTTATATTCAACAGCCAAAACAAAAACCTCTAACCGCAAGGCAATGACACATACGGCAATTCTATGTAATAACATGTAGGTATACCAATGAAAAGGTTGTTCAAATTTCAATTCAATGAATTTTGAGAAATTTATCTTTCCATTGGCTACAGGCCGTCGGATTTTTTCAAATGAACATACCTGAAATTAGGTAAAAATAAGAAAGTGTTGAATTTGCCATCTTACACATGTATGGCAATATGTACTTACCTGAAATATATTTTTAAGATTCTGTCAAAATACTCTATCGAAAATTCTTTTTTATTCATTGGCACTTGTATCGACATCAATTGTGGAGCAACTTATAGCCTCAACAGAATCAATAAACCTAAACAGCCTTCGTCTTCTTCTTCAATATTTATTGGATACAGCTTTCATCATGGTGGTTTTATCCAGTTCTCTTTCGACTAAATTACAGAATCGAAGCTCTTATTTTATTTCAGTATTCTTGAAATGCTTAACTGGTGATAGATACCTGTTTGTATTTCTATTTGTCGTTGAGTGGAAAAATACTATTTTGTGAAACAGTCAACCATAAGAAACTCATTTGTTTGTTTATCTACTGTGGATTTAATTTGTCCATATGACAGGATTGTGTGGCTCTAAACCATACCTTCAGTTACTATTCTTCTTCTGTACTTTATTGACAATTTTTACAAAACACGTAATTTTATACCATGCACGTGTAGGGCTACGAGTGACCGATGGGAGTATATCCGCGACGATATCCTCCTGTCCTCGTCCGATCATGTGCTTTTAACCTCAAATAAGCTAATAGGCAACAACTTCTTCTTCAAAGGCAACCCAGAATTACACTCAATTAACACCAAATATGATTAACATGGCGACGACTTCCCATCCACCCCGAGGGTCCAGCACCCGAGTTTTCTTCACCATATGTACTACCCGTACGAAAATTGCAACACTTTCCTTCCAGTACGATTTGAACTCGGTTGAGGTAGAAGCAAAGCAGAGACAGAGAACACTATCTAAGCGAAAGTCCAACATGAACTAGGTTTCCGTATCGGCGCGACCAGTGAATGGCTGGTGGGCTTTCAACTCTAACTCTAACCATAGACAAAACATATGGACCGGACTTTGAAGCAGAGAATTGAGGGTCTAGGATGATTCAGTGCTGCCGTTTCGGCGCCGCCGTTTCATAGCCGGGATGTTTCATCATCGGCCGTTTCCTCACCGACCCATTTTATCGCCAATTAATGTCACAAATTAAATATTGGTAAAAATTATCCAATTCAGAAAACATTTGCAGTCTGGTTATTTGATTGATATTTTTAAGTATTGTGGAAAAACGTATTTATTCAGTTCTTTAATTTTTTTTATTGAAAGTGATTAACAACGAAAAAGGTACAGCAATAAAGATATACATATATACATACAATAAAAATTAATTAATCAGTCATTTGGTAATTGTGTGCTATTCCTCTTAAATACTCCGCTTCGGTTCTGTTACCATATTCCGTTACAATACGAAGTATTCGTTCGTCTGCATCCCGATATTTTTTTAGTTTCATCTTTGGTTGATTACCGGCTACTAATTGTTCGTAGTAGGTATCCCGTCCCTTTTGCACTTTACGCAATCCATCTAAAAATTTCCAAATTGTTGAATAGTCCACAAACAGTTCTTTGGATTTACATATAATATACTTAACGCCCTGTTAATGCGTTTTAGAAATAAGTGATAGGGAGAATCTTTAGAATATTTTAAAATGTTTTGCTACTTACCTGGGCTGCCCTTTTAATTATGGGTATTAAAAATTTGCATCTGTGACTACAACTCCACGTACTTTATTTGTTTGTCTATTCTCAACTTGCCACTAAATTTTAATAATTTCCTTTATCCTCGAACATCATTAAAAATTAATCTATAATTCCGGTTATATTTGAGGTAATTTCTTCAAGACATGTTACCCATAAGAAATAAGAAACTAAACTAAAAATGTTTTCCTTGAATCATATTCGTTTACTAAAAATTAATTTTTGATGATGAAGAAATAATATTTTTTTGGCGTTGAAAAGGGCCGGCGCTGAAACGTCCCGGCGATGAGACGGCGACGATGAAGGGGCGGCGCTGAAACGGCGGTGCTGAATCGTCCCATTCCCGACAATTGAATCCTCCGGAATTCGGAAAAATACCTCTACTTCATTTGTCACGTTGTTTTCGACACAATGGTTGTTGGTAGTTTCTCTCTGTTGTAGAAATTATTAGAGATAGAACTGAAATAGAATGTTTAATATTTTGTATAATTTGTCACATTTCTATGTATTGTCACTTTACAAACATGATGGCCAGCATCCTGTGAAGCCACCACAAGCGCGGGAGCCATCAACACTCACTGAGTGGCAGCATTTATCGGACCGTGCAGCGGTACAAGCAAACAATCATGCAGCAAAACATGCTCGTCTGCAGCGAGCTTAAGGTATACTTCAAGCGAGATATACAGGGTGGGAAACCGTATACGACACGGAGTCTGTATGGGAAACCAAATCATATCGAGTGTTTATATGCATAATATAAAATTAAATTGAGCTATACATAGGGCGTTCTCAAAAAAGATACATATCAAAGTTATAATTTTTCAAATGGAACACTATATGTTTTCATATTTTCCGATTCTAGAGCCCAAATGAGGATGTGTTACTTCAATATTTCATATACCTATCTTTTACCGTTTTCGAAATGTCTGAAGATTTGATGAATTGTATAGTATCAGAAAAGAAGTTTTCAAATTAAAATAATTTATTTTGAACGCTATTAATTGCTTCATTTGCACTGATGAAGATTGGAAAAATACCCTAAATAATTTTTCAATGTCAAAAATTCTACAGGAACTTGAAAGAAATTGGTTCAAAAATTAAAATTTAAAATGTTGAAAAACTTTCTTATTTCAAATGGCATATTCTGTATTTATTTTTGATATTCGAAACAAGAATTTTATTCATTTTCGAACCAAAACCTAATAGATTTATGGCATTCCGTTGTTTTTATTAAATACGAGAAAATCAATCACCTTACCGTTTTCTAATCCCTCTAGGCAGCTTCGATTAGAATGTCATGCTCATTGCCTTATGGCTACATGAACAAATGGTCAAAGATATCCAGCTCTGAAAAATCCCAATAGAACAGTAATACAATAAAATCCGTTGTAGATAAAGAAACAATTGAATATCCTGCTAGATTTCTTTTGGTTAAATCTGTCATAGATTACTTTTTACCATTCAACAAAGATAGAAATACAAATAGGTATGTTTCACCAGGCAGAGCATTTCAAGAATATTGAAATAATATAAAGTTCATCCATACCATTCAAATACACCTACAAGTAGCAGTAAGGAACTGATTTCCATCGCTGAGTTGATTTTTATGTTAGGAATTACCTGGAGTCTTAAACTTTCTGGATCTGCATATTGCAAGGCTTTTGTAAAACAACATTCTTTTCATTAATATAGTGATTATGATGTTTTGTTCGCCCGTCTTATTGTTTGTACCCTGGCAGCTTCGCCCAAAATGTCCAGAATACAATAAAGAAAACAGGGCAAGTGCGAGTTGAACTCGCGTGAAAAGTGTTCTCTACGATGTTATCTATCATGTTTTTTGGTACGCACAATATTGAGTGATTTACCATGTTATTTTAAGATCATGAACTTCTTATAGATTTTCTTGTAATCTATAAGTAGAAAACTAATTTCTTTTTTTGAAAATTATAGGTTCAGTAGTTTCGGAGATAAGGGGGCGATGGTTAATTTTCATCTGTTTTCTTGAATAACCTGGAAACTGTTCATTTTTAATTACAAAAAATATATTTTATATCCTCACAACAAGCCCTTTCATTTGATATGTCACACGAAGCAGTTTGTATTTTTTAAATTTTCCATCTTACCCCACCAAGGTGACCCCCGTATTCAGAGTTCGTCTATTCACGTCAGATCCCTCCGTCTGGGTCACAGGAATTTTCGGAGAAAATTGACTGTGACGGACGGACAGACGGACACATGAGTGATCCTATAAGGGTTCCGTTTTTTGAATATGGTATGGATGAAATTTATATTATTTCAATCTGGTGATAGATATTTTTGAGTTATCGGTGGAGGTCCTTGTACTAATCTGTGGCTGACAGATCTGGCATTCCCCTGAACTAGAATATGTATTGGAGGTAGGTTCAGTCCATGGTGGCAGTGTCATTCTCATTGCCCCTCTGATACTTAGGCAGGCTTGTTTCTGAATACCAATGAGCTGCCTCTGAGCTCTTTTTTGCCGTGTCTTGGATAACCAAACTTTTGACCCATAGGTTATTATTAGCCTCACGACCTGTGTGTATAACCGTTTAATCATCAAGGGGTTTAATCACCAATTCTCACAAACATCTGCCTACACTCTCCTAGGGCAATTATAGACTTATGTAAGTTTTTTTCAATGTGTGAGTTCCATTGAAGCTTATGTTCAAAGGTTACCCCAAGGTATTTGAAATTTCATCCCCTTTAATTTGCGGCTTTGCAGGTTCCGTTTTTTTTTGTGAACGCAATCAATGTGGTTTTTTGAGGATTCACTGAGAGTTTTTCTCCCTACACCAGCCGCTTACTATATTTAATGTCTTTTGGGTACGTGTGAGAGTGTATTGGAATTCGTCTTCTTATGACTATGGCTAGATCGTCCGCGTAGACTAGACAATGAATACCTTCTCTAGACAATCTAACAAGAATAGTGCCTACTAGAACTGCCCACATAAGGGGTGCCTTCTTGAGAACATCCTCTGCCTACCTCTGCCGTGTTGGATATGATTACCCTGTCCTTTAGATTTAGTTCGAATCACCCGCAGATTACGGGCTCAACTCCTCTTTTTTCCAAACACCTTGTTATAGATATGACTGAAGCATTATTGAATGCTCCTTCTGTATCCAAAAAGTTTACCACAGCATTTTTTTGTTGTCGATTATCTTAGACAGCAACCTATTTAGATCATCCAGCCTTAGTTATATGGACTTGCCATGTTGATATGCACACTGACGCTCATTTAGGAAGCAAGCTTTCAAAAAGTTGTCTCTTATGAACCTGTATAGTATTCTTTCAAGAGTTTCAAGTGGAAAGGACGTGAGGTTAA
The DNA here is from genome assembly GCA_958507055.1 of Crioceris asparagi. Taxonomy (NCBI): domain Eukaryota; kingdom Metazoa; phylum Arthropoda; class Insecta; order Coleoptera; family Chrysomelidae; genus Crioceris; species Crioceris asparagi. Next base: position 56,605,138 of record OY293826.1, on the reverse strand, counting down.
TCGGTATATATAATTTGGGCGTAGGGTCTAAGATTTTCTCACCTTTGGTAGGTAAAAGACCTTCACCTTCCTCCATACAGCCGGGGTGTCTCCAAGTAGCGCTAGTCCTTGATATATTCTGGCCCCAGTAAATATGTAAGGCATCTCCAGAATGTCCTCGGTAGTTTCAGATATCTTCAGAAAACTAACCTTTTCCTTAGAGACATCCTTGGTCAGAACTTTGTGGGTTCAGTTACCTGCTGTGGTCTCATGGATCTCTCTCGCCTTCCGGATCTCCTTATATTATATTATATATTATTATAATGAGTGAGTTTATTCCTGTATAGATTCCAGTTTTCGTTCGATCTGGTGCTCCTGAGTAGCATTCTTACCTCGATTCTCAAACCCTCGAGGTGATTATTCCACCAAACGGTGTTCCCTTTTTGTTGCCTTGCTTGTCACCTCACCTGGCGATCATTGAAATGATGTACTGCCACTACATTCTAACTTCTAAGTAACTATAAATATTCATGCTTGTTTACATTTCTATTTTTAAGAAAAGCAATATCTAATACATAAGCAAATAATATATTATAATTAGAAGAGTACCTACTTGTTTTTTCGCATTTCCTGTCGGAATTAAAGGACCCATATATTTTACTTGAAGTATGTAGAAAAACTGAAGCCTTTAAATTAATTGTTCCCTTTTAAATTCACAGACAGTATGTCAGATAAATGTAAAAAATCAATATTGTTGTTCAAATCAAGGCTAACGTATTGAAAGTTTGGATGTTTATATATTTTCAGGTAAATGCGTAATAAAATAAATTATGTGCAAGATGACAACAATACAGGAGTACAGGATGATACTTTTGAAAAGTCCTCGAAAATGGTTAAATTGCAACCGAGAGGAGATTTTTAAAAAACTGACATAAGTCAAAAACTATTAGAGTTGAGTATAAAAATCGTGAATACGATATATCGACAATTTCGTGAAAAATCTAAAAATGTACAAAAATAAGGGATTGCCATAAAACTTACTTTAGGACACCCTATATACAAATAAAAATATTTTAAGAATGCGCTTTTTTGTGGGACATATTGTTTAAAAAAATATTAAATCTATAACTTCGATAGAAGGACGCACTTCTTGGTCACCCTGTATCTACATCCTATACTATATTTGAAAGAGTCAGAGAATTCTTAATTATGATAATGAGATTCTTTATTTTATTTTGGCCTTTATTCAGAGGATTACAATTGAAATTGAAATCCTTATCACAACTTATTACTATATTTATCTTTACGACTTTAAATTACTGCAGTCATGAGTTATTGTGAGTCAGTAATTTGATTACGTTTTCTTTGGTAACTACTTATCAATTAATTTCAATACAAAAACTGGTTATTTTTAAATTTCTCGTATTTTTTTGACAACACTTAATGGAAATAAGATTGATAGAGGGGGTCATTCTACCTGAGATTCGCGGACGAGGGTCATAGAAGGCCGACGGGTAGTTGGTCTGAATAAATTAAATAATCTGATAAATTATCAAAAAAACAAAAAACTAGTTTTTCGGAGTGTTAGACCATAAAATGCTTGAATGCACAGAAATCTGCATAGTATTTTGAAAGAAGGCGGTAAACACTTACTTCAATTGTAATTTACTTTTTATGATTGTTGTTGCACAAGGGTTTCATTTTTAAATATCCAAAACAAGCTCTCCCAAAAGAGCAACAAAAGACGGTTCTAACAAAGAAAATCTTAAATGGTAGGATTGCCGATAATTTCTAGCAAGTAATAGTTCAATAATTCTGAAAAAAAATCTAAGTACCTAACTATAGCTCTTGGAAAATTTGAAATTGTTGTACCTGAGGCGACTCGACAGAGTTTAATGATGCGTCATCAGTGCTAAGCACCTTTCGCAGTAAGTCGATGAATTACTTCGTAGAATACGACGAAGAGAGAGGTTAGAATTATTTCACATAAATAGTATAGGCTTTAATTTGCATAAATAATATATAATGATAAATAATACTTAAAATAGAAGAAAACACTTTAACACATTAATAATTATATCCTCTTAGATTTCCAATGGATCTGGAACGTTAAAAAAATTGGATAAAGCTCATAAATAGACCTAACTGGCCGCATTCTAAGTACAGCATGCCTTGTTCCAAGCATTTAAACGATAAATACTTTGATAAAACACCTTTGTGTTATGTCCTTAAAATAATGCTATTCCAACCATAATGTTATTTTTTATTATATTATGGACTGTAAAATATCCTAACGTTTGAGCAGAATTGAAAGTATTTATGTATAAGCATTTTCAAATGAATATGTTTTGAATTCATTGTAGTTCCTAAATCTTACTTCTTTAGTGTTTAAATGTCAGATTTTTAAACAGTTTTTCCTTTAGTAGAAGCTCTTTCCACCTTGTAAAGAGAAAATATTGCCAGATATGTTACTGAATGCATCTTCTAATATAAATAACTTACAACCATGTTCACATAGACAAGAAGCTGTGCAGAATATCCTCAGCAATGCGAAGATACAGATGAAACTGAAATAACCCCCAAAGAAGAACCAATTAGAACGAACTATTGTGATTAGAAATAGAAGAAGGAAAAATTACAACGTTTAAAACTAAATCCTAAAGAAAAAAATGCAAACATGAACGCCATTATTGCCGTTTTGAAGAGGGAAAATTGTATACAATATCTGGAGGTAATTTGAAAATTACCTCCAGACTTGCTGGACTTCAAGAATTGTATCCAAGACAATATAACAAAACTATAAAGAAGTTACAAAGAAGTTATTGCCGAAACAATATTCGTCTGAGTTAAATAAATTTGTTTTGACTTAGATTATTATTCACTTGCTAGCGACAACCATCTCAGAAAAAAAATTAACAGTTGTTTACCACATCTCAGCAGGACGATTACAAGGTGGCATCAAAGTTTCAATGATCAACAAGGCTTTCCAGCTGAAGCATTTGAACCTTTACGATTAAAAGTAAGGTCATCGTAGAAAATAACTATTTGTGGGCTAATAATGGATGAAATAGCAATTCGATAGCATGAAGAGTGAGAACCAAGTCAATGCCACTATTGGATTTGTGAAAATATTTAACTATCTCTTTGATGATTTAAATTCAAGAGAGAGTACAATCTGGTTTCAAACAACCTTTAATGCTAGTAAACTATCTGGAAACATTAGCAATCCTTGATAATACTGTAACGTTTAATCCTGTGCTAAACGTAGTGGGGTGAGTTCACTTGCTTAATACTCAAAAGTTCGCAGATTGCTTCCAGTGATTTATTTTGAACACCTTATACACCACCTTCCGTATTAGTAAAACTGTCACACGTTGTCACTTTGACTATCGCGTTTCAATTACTATCGACTCACCAATTGACTGACACAATTAAACTGACTGTGACCCGTGATCGACGCGGCTTTATATATCTGAATCTTGACATGAAATTCATCGGGAATGTTCTATGACTATCTAGACATACATATTAATGTTCTAGAGGCTTGTCAAACTGACATTACTGTGACAAACTGTACTTCACATATAGTTTATGGAAGGATCGAGAATAAATCTACTAATTCTGGAACTAATTAATGAATTATACATGAAACAACTATAGTAAACAAGCTAGTAGAAATAAATAGAGACTAAACGAATAATATCCGTAAGTACATGACTACCTATCCACGTTACAATACCGATAATTATATTTCAATTTTGAAAGCAAACTCTACAGGAAACTTTCTTGCTGACAGCGTTTTTGGGATTGAAAGTGTGCATTGCCAGTCCTAAGATATTCATTCGAATCAACTGTAGTACAAAATAATTATCTAACTTTTTGCTTGCTGATAAAATTTTCCAAGATCATATCGAACTGTTTTTTACCGACTTCTCAAACGGAGGAGATATACAATTCAACTGTCTGTTTTTTGGTGCGCGTGCTGTATATAGTAAACCTACTCCGATTTTGATTTATTTTAAAGTGGAGAATTGAGAAATGGTCCCATATCTAGAAAAAATCAAATCTGAAATCTCCTTCCCTCAAAAAACCGCTCCCGATGAGCTGGAGAGGGCAATATCCAAAAACGTTTAAACCAAGTGGTCATATTATAAGTGCATAAAGGTATAGTCTCATGTTTGAAATTTACTAAATTTACTATTTTTTACAAATACTTACTTTAGAGCAAAAATACGATATTATGGCAACTTTTGATGACAAAGGTGAAGAACTTTAGGCTTTCGAAAACATGAATTAAGTGATTGCTTTACTAGAATATATTGTAGCAATTTTTTTTTCTAAATCAAATATTGTTGGAAATGAGATTCATAAAATAATCTAATGCTGCGAAAATTATTATTATTAACAGCACTTGAATGTTGAATATACTACAAATCATCAATTCCTTTAACCTCAGTTTATCGCGTAATTATGTTTAGTATTTTCACGCATTTTTTTTGCTAATTTTGAAGGATGTTTCCGTTAAGAATAGAACGTTAGGATGATTATATACTATTTGGGATTGAAAGGATACTTCCAAATCGAAAACTCCAGCTAGAAGTCGTTAGTCATAAGAACACATTTTTCCCTTTTTTTATTAACAAATCATTAGAAATAGCGTCTTCCGCTTCAATTTTATTAAAAGTTATGCTAACATACATCTATTAGGTAAATTTCTTATAGAAATGCAGAAATGTACCTATTGCGATCGTTCAAACTTTTGAATTTCGAAAAAATTTCAACGGCATGTTGTTATATGTCTATAAGTTAGTCCAAAAAATCATTTGGTTCAAAAGTTTTTATATATATAATGGGATATTATGAAATTTGTTAACACGATAGAGATCGCAGTTTTGGAGGTATCAAGTTCAAATTTGCTACAAAAATCAATCTCTTAAATATCTCGGCCGAGTTCGATATTGGGCAATATCGGGTAAGTAGTTTCAAAATGACGACAGTACAAACATATAAAAAATTATCAAAAAAGAGCCGTAGTGTGAGTATAAAAAATAATTTTGGGTTATAGATATAATCAATACCTACAACTTTTGTTCGAAGCAATTTTCCATGAAATGTACAGAAAAAAAAAATTAAAATTAATAAAGAAGAAATAAGAAATATTGATAAAATATGAACACTCACTATAAATTTGATGTAATTGTACATTTTCTGGAGATCTTAATATAGACCCCGATTAAAAAAATATATAGTATATTTATTGATAAGAAATAGGCGAAAAAAAAAAAATCAGTCTTGAAGTGGAACGCGTACCATGTCTGCTTTATATTCAACAGCCAAAACAAAACCTCTAACAGCAAGGCTATGATACATAAGGCAAATTATTTGTAATGACGTATAGTTATACCAATGAAAAGGTTGTTCAAATTTCAATTTAAAGAACTTTGAGAAATTTACCTTTCCGCTCGCTACAGGCTATCGGGATTTTTAGGTAAATTTCTTATAGAAATATACCTATTGCGATCGTTCACACTTTTGAATTTCGAAAAAATTTCAACGGCATATTGTTATATGTCTATAAGTTAGTCCAAAAAAACATTTGGTTCAAAAGTTTATATATATATATATATATATATATATATATATATATATATATATATATATATATATATATATATATATATATATATATATATATATATATATGGGATATTACGAAATTTGTTAACACGATAGAGGTCGCAGTTTTGAAGGTATCAAGTTCAAATTTGCTACAAAAATCAATCTCTCAAATATCTCGGTCGAGTTCGTTATTGGGCAATATCGGGTAAGTAGTTTCAAAATGGCGACCATTCAAACATTTAAAAAAAATATCAAAAAAGAGCCGTAGTGAAAATATTATTAAAAATAATTTTAAGTTATAGATATAATCAGTACCTACAACTTTTGTTCAAAGCAATTTTTCATAAAATACACAGGTAAAAAAATAAAAATTAATAAAGAAAAATAACAAATATTGATAAAACCTGAACACTGAATATAAATTTGATGTAATTGTACATTTTCTGGAGATCTTAGTATAGACCCTGATTAAAAAAATATATAGTATATTTATTGAAAAGAAATAGGCGAAAAAAAAATCTGCCTTGAAGTGGATTCGAACCCTGTCTGCTTTATATTCAACAGCCAAAACAAAAACCTCTAACCGCAAGGTTTCAAATATGACAAGATTCATAACTCAGTCTGCTTGGAACGAATCGTGATAAAATATACTTAATGTAAACTTTTATTCTTTTAACGTGTTATATATTTTATGAAATTGTGGGTTCACCGGAATAGATATTTGGATATTTTGTAACCGTGGTTTGCTTCCCTGCAAGGTGGTGGGCACGTCTTGTTTATAAGAGATTTTATTCTAAGACCGTATATCTATATTAATAAAAGTTTTATTTCAATGTGAAGACCACTGTGAATTATAGAATATATGCCAACACAGTTACGTTGTTTTTACCTACATAGAAGCTATAGGTAAGCAGCTGATCTGCCGTCTGACTCAGAATGCCAGGTTACAATACATATCGCGCTGGTGTCGAATTTTAATAACACTGTATATGCTTCCTTGGATTTGAATATTATGTGTATTACGGTTGTAGTATAAATTGTATAAGTTGAGTATTTTGTAGATTGTATCAGCTTATGATGAGGCCCATTATTTCTTAGAAGTTACTAAGTCCTGTTTACGTCTTATTCTTCGAAGGAATGATGAATATAGAATGGAAACAGGAAATTTAATACTTGTCTTGTAAGTTAAATAGCAGGTTAGAGCAAATTGCATTCACCCAAAATGCTGCTATGAATATGAAATCTTGATGAAACTATATTTTGCGGGGGATTTCAGAAGTACCTACATATATGAACACTTTTAAATGTTGAACAGCCTGAACAGTTATTTAAAAAAATATTTTTATTTATATACTAAATCATATTAAAAGAATGTTGAAAGGAGAAAAGTTGCAAAATATTCATAGCTTTATTTAGTTCAAAGTACTTGAAATAACCTCGTTAGTTATCTTCTAGCTGAAGTGCTGTTTATGTCTACAAATACGTATATTTCATTGATAGCTCTATGCTGTTAAAATCGTTAATTTGAATTTTTGGTATTTCATAAATATACTCGAAACTATGAACATGATTTTGAAATATTATACCTACAATACATAATGATTACGAAACTCTTAATAAATATGTTTATATGTTATTTTTATATTTGATAAGCAGGTTTTTTATATTTCCCGTATTATAATACTACCTCTTTAATTTTGGACAGATCTAGCTATGGCTTCGATTAATGTCTATACAGGTATGGCACTAAACGGTTAGCAGAAACAATCGAAATTAATATGGGAATTTGCAGATCATTTGTTTTTTCTATACAATCGTAGACTTTTAATTTTTTGCTAATTTTCTTCATGGAAGTCTTAAATGTTACTACTAAATTATAAAGATTTTTTTTAATTTGTAGTATGTAGCTTTTGAGTCTTTCATGAAGAAGAGTTTTTCTTCCAGCAACAGATAAGCAACAAATTCAGAGGTTATATTTCACTACTAAAATAATGACTGTCAGTTCTTTTTACCTGCTATCTTATGTGCTGCTATCTTATATGAAAGTTAGCAGTACTTAAGTCGATTTTTTCTCATATTAAATTCGATAGTTTCTGCTAACTGTTCACTGCCACCTTTATAGACTTCTTCGATTAAAATCCAAAACAGAAGACAAATGCGATGCACTCAATCAAAATTGCATCGAGTACACTATGCCTCAGAGTACATTTTCTTTCAACTACAGTTGGACAAATTTAATCATAGCTCCGACCTACCGTCCTTGAAAGTATAACTAAATATGTATAATATGGAAATACATTGCCAGTTATGGCTCAATCTAAACTTGTTGAGTTGTACATGTCCGACCAAACATCTCAAGATTTTATACCCAATGAAGGCAGTATTTTAGTTAAAAAAAGAAATGTTTGAAAGGTCAAATTTTTATTGAAGCAGCCAAAATTGTAACGCTTTTCTCTGAAGAAATGAGGCGTCAAAGAAAACTTTTAATTTTCTTTACGACGGATAAAACAATTTTGAGTCCCGTTAAAATTTCTTATTATTTGGATACGTTTGTAAAAATTTTAATGGGCTTTAAATTTAAAATTCTGTTTACAGAATAGACTGAACAGTCAAAAGCTTTGTAAATATTATGGATCTTGGTATTACAGAATTTAATTTTATCATATGCAATAAACTTTGAATCGACCATTTTTTAAAAATTATCGTAGTTGTACGTGGTTAAATAATTATTAGTTATAGTTAACCTTAGAACTTTTCAAGTATAATTATTTTTGGAATTTTTAAACAAGAAATATTTTGAAATATGTTAAATGTATCAATGTATATATACAATAAGCCTTCAAACCAAGAGAAAATTTCAAAAACTAACAGTTGAGGTGGAACTTTTACGTAAAACACCCTGTATAGTGCACACTACTATTTTTATTGCCAACATTTAACTAACTCATTTTTCCCAGAAACTAATTTAATTTTATTTTTAAAGGATTTTGCTTGTAAAATCTATGTATATAATATATCTTGTCTTTGCAGGATATTCTTTGTCTGCTGCTTTGTAGAGTATTATCACAAATCACCTTATCAAACGTACCTATTATCTTGATACCTACTAAAACAGTGTTACTACTAATAAACAATCTTTCTGCGATTTATGTTGCAATTATAAGAATTGTTAGTCTACTAAAGTGAACGAGAAGTATAATACCAATATATAGGAGAAATTTGAAAATAATAATGAAAAATTTGTTCGAGATAAAATTTAAAATAAATCGAGGATTAGTGGCAATTTGTGCGGGTGAGTAGTACCTACAATTATAGTAACTAACTTGATTTAAGTAAAGTATTTTTTTGTTTTTACAATTTCATAATTTGATAAACTACTTTCACCAAATCTTATGAAGAAACATATATTTAATTTTTTCCACCTAATCTAGATTGAACCTGTATATATACTGGCAAGATAAATGTCGAGGGGTTGCACTCATACAACTAGTTCGATGGTTCTTTGTTTTGCATATTAAATGTTAATCGATTTTAGTCAATATTTTACGACTGGAGAGGTACCTACCCGTTTTTTTACTTTTTTTTTGTCCGAGATTCGAGATGCGTTTCATCTCAAAAACATTGTCCAAATTGAATAGGGGAATAGAACGAAGTATAAGTACCTAATATAAATTAATTAGTAGGAAAAATTAATAATAATAACAATGATTGCTGTTTCAGATAATTTTTTTGCAAGTATGGGAAGAAAAATCTGATCCCATTGTCCAGTCCAATAGTTTCAATGTTTTATCTGTAACTGAAATGTTGGGAGAAAATAAGTAATGTAATGTGTATTATCATTTTTGGTTTAATTAATATTTCCAGCATTTGAAATGATTTATCCAAATATTATTCATTTAATTTGAAATTTATGTAAATACAATACGTTTAATCTTTCATCTTACAAATATTTTAAATTGGCCAAACGTGAGTATATTTCGCACAAGAAAGGTTTCGTACCACTGTGACAGACGTACGGACGGACTTAGTATTTCATTCTAGAGCGGCAAAAGAAATAAACATTCTGTGAAAAATTCAACTGCCTTGTTATAACGGGTCATGATATACAGCCCACTCACAGATCAATGGATGGACTTAGTATTTATGGTTCTAGCGGCAACAGAAATACACATTCTCTGAAAATTTCAATTCTCTATCTATAACTGTTGATGAAATAGATCCGCTGTAACGGACGAACGGCCAGACAGCGGAGTCTCATTAAAGAGTCCCGTTGTCACCAATTTGGTATCAAATCCTAAAAAGGCTACATACCTGATCAAAATCGTAGATTGGACCAAAGGAAAAAATCGAAAACAAAATCGATACACACCTTCAAAAGATATTGTTCATTGAAAATTGACCTAAATTTGGGTGAAGCGTTTTTAATGCACCTCAGTGTTTATGAAGCATGGTTAGAAACTTGACAAATGGTTAAAAATATAAAAAAAAATTATCAAAGTTTTCATAAACAGTATTGCATCTCTATGATCAGCATGTAAACATTACTTAAATGTCCTACAAAATTGCTCGGTAATATTCTCGAAGTGTGCGAAATCAATGTATATATAGAGAGGACACATAGTCGTTTTAAGTTAAAAATATAAAGAATAAAGTTGATATACAATAAGTAATTGGGGAAATAGATTTTTCTCTCTATGCTCAAGTTCATTATAACCTTAAGAAAAAATAAATATAGCCATTCTATCCTATAATAGCTTTTGATTATTTATTTTATTAACCAGAAGCAACCAAATTTCAAAATAAACTAATTCGAACTTTGTACGTTCAAGACTTATTGCAATACCAGTTTCAGATCAATTTCCAAAATATGCTTATTACTTTCTGTCGACACTTGAGATGAGAAGAGACATGAATTATTAAACCAGTCCAGACTTCTATCATTCTCAAGGTTCATTATCTATATATTCCAATTTTGATTAAATATATGATAGGAAAAGAGTACTTAGATCGTAACAATAGATTATGTTGAGCTTGCAAAATAGAAATTCACTTTAACAGTATGAAATATTAACGACCGATCATTTTTAACGGCGGTCTTACAGAATAGACCCAATTGTTGGGTGTCTTATTTATTATCACGGCTTCAGTTGTTTTTAAATACCATAGTTGTTGCAAATAATGATTCTAATCTTACTAAATACATGAAATCCTTCTTTTTGTTTCGCTGAATATAATGTATTTAAATGAGCAATATGATTACGTCATCTGGGGAATTTTAAGTTACATGTTTATTGACCTTCCCATATCACTTGACATTAAGAATGCGTACATAATGTATAAAAAGATTGTTTTGAAACTTATCAGTTTGAGTAGTACCTACCTACAGTTTTACAGAGCTTACAAATCAATTTGTTATTGATGTCCACAAATATATCATGTGGCATTCGCATGTTTGTAGGTTATAATTCGTATTGATTCTGACGTAACTTGTCAGTACCAAACCAATCACGATACAACTTCGTCTGTTTATGTCAAATATTTTAAACGTGAAATGTGACAAATGATTTTCATAACCTAATGAATGGGTATCTATCAGCTGATTCTAATCGTTGTCAATTCTACGATTTTATCAAGTGGGAAATTTCAGGCGTACCAAATAATCAAATAAAAAAATTTACAACATTTATTATGTTTTCTTTATTATTATTATGAACATGTATGTACATTGTACATTCATTCATATCTAAAGGGCATGTATACATATGTATTTTTACATTTACCTATGTTTTTGAAAAGTGTACTACTTTTTGAACACATATTGGGTAATTTTTTGTTTGAGCAATACAATTCAAAAATATTTTATTCTTATAAAAAAACTTCGTGATATCTTTTTTCCTCCAACCGCTGTCGACTTCTTTGATAATTTTAAGCTTAGCATCCAAACTTGAGCACTTCCTTTAAGACATTTTCGCAAGACAACTTTTCACGCTGATGAAATGGTTCAATTGAAAATAAAGAATCTGGATAGTAAGAGGTACCTGTACATTTACAACTCATCCAAAACAAAATCCTCCGCCCACCGTAATGAAAACCTGTCGGGATTTATTACCTACGTCCGGCATAATTACGGAAAAATCCTTCTTATAAATACCCGTTTAACAACAGTGTTATTCCAAGAATATTTATTCAGTTATGGATAATCCACAAACATTCGTTATAGAGAGAATTTACTTCGCTATAAAGGGTGTTTTAAATATGGTAATTGGATTCAAGGTGCAAGATCTTACAAACAATTCGTTATGCGGAGAAATTCGTTACACAGACGTCCGCTATAAGGAAGTTCCATAGTATATTGAGTAGATAATAAAGTTTCTTCTTTTTGAATTTATTTATTTTGTCAGTTTGATAAATAAGCTTAGCGAGGCTCATGTGTTGTTTCCAAGAGCACGATTAGTGTGATTACTAATTACTAATTCATTGGAAATCAGTCACTTCTATGGGAACGGCCTATGTATCTGATAACTTGTACCAAAAGTGACATCATACATTATCGGCCTTAAGGTTCAAATTTTAAAGGATGATTCATGCTGCACCGTATCGGGAGCGAGTCGCACCATGTACAATACAGGGCGAAATAATTATTGTACGTACGTTTTCAAAACAGTTCACGAAACACGTCCATAACGAAATCATCGTAAATGTATACGGATAACGATAAATTGTTTTTACAAATAATACAAAATAATATTGATTTTGTTGGTACTAGTAATTTTGAATTTGTGCAGTTATAGTTAGATAGAAGGCTTTTGGCACCAGCATCAAAAGTACCAGCACCAATTGAATTGATATTATTTTGTATTTGTCACTGCACCAAATAATAATGTCAGTATTATTTACAAAAATATTTTACACTTTTGAGTGTATTCTTATTCATCAAAATCGTTTAACGTCCACCAAAGAAGATAATATTTTGCTTATATGTATTCAGGATTTCAAAATACACATATTTCAAAATTTACCACTGCTGCAACTCAGAAATCATTGATTTTTTGAAAAAATGTCAACTTTAAACTTTGCCGGATATGGCCTCTTCTTTTATTTATTAGTCTCAATTTTTCGATTTTAGAAAAACATTGCACCTCGACCCCTTCTGTGAGAAGTTTTTGGGGAAAGTACATGTTTTATCTCAATTTTTTTTCAATCACCAACTCTCAATAGTCCGCTTTCAAATAAAAAAAGAATCTTGAATATCGGAGGAAGTTATTTAAAAGGCACGAATAGACATAAAAAACATGCAAACAAGCAATTGAATTATAATACCTCCTCTGTTTGGGAAGTCGGTCAAACCATTCCATTTCGCCGTTCTTGGCGCCTATCTCATCAGCTGCAGCTAAAATAAATCGTCGAGAGTATTTTCTGTTGAACCGTGCATTCCCTATCTCGGTAATAAGTGGAAAGTGGCCAAGATGTGTGAGATTGATTCCGTGGCTGGTGGTCATTCCTAAAATTCTGATTGGCTCAAATTAAATGTGTTAACTTTTAACAGATAAGTTATGTTGTTTGATAGACCATCGAAAAGAGACAGACAGAGGGAACTCGGTTGTTTGTTTTTTTTTACCGACTTCCCAAAAGATTATTTCTGTGCTTTTTATGCCTTGCATAGTAAACATGTAAAAAACTTCTCCCAAAATTAATGAAGAGACCATATCCGGCAAGTTTAAAGTGGACATTTGAGAAAATCATAGGCTTCCGAGTTACAGCAGTCTAAAATATGTGAGTTTCCGCCATGTGAAGGGGATTTTTTTTTAAAAATGTGAAAATAGACGGCCAAATTAAAGAATAGACCGTATGTTGCAAATTTTATAAAAATACGGTTTCCGAGTTAAAGCAGTGGTGAAGTCTGAAATATTTGTATCATTGAATAAGTATTGTAACAGGACTCTGTTGGGATTCAATTTCAGACACGATGGTCGTAATCTTAAGAATACTCGTACAAGATTCCGCAGATGCTCTTCGAAATTGTTGCCAATCAAAATTATGTCATCCAAATATACAAGGTAAGTCTCCCATGAGAGTCCCTTCAGTACGGTGTCCATCAGCCTTTCAAAAATATCTGGTGGTTACATAACCCAAAAGGCATTACGTTGAATTAACACAATTCTGGACCTACGATGATCGCAGTTTTCTTCTTGATCCATCTCCACTTGCCAATATCCACTCGTTTATCCAACGTAGAAAACAATTTGAATTCAGACGGTGTATCCAGGGTATCATCAATCCTGAGCAGAGGATAGTTGTCCTTTGAGATTTTATTAGGCTGCCTATAATCCTCACAGAAGCAGGTTGAACCATCCTTCCTCTTCAACAACACTACTAATGATGTCCAAGGGCTCTTGATGGTTCTACGACACCATCCATTACATTGATTATCTTATTGGAAGCTTCACGTTTGGCCAAAGGTAGCTGCCTCACAGTTACCTAATGGGTCGTTTGATTCTTGTATCAATTCGGTATTAATCAATGTTGGTTCTTCCTATTTTCACATCTATAGCATTTAAGACATACTAGTAGCCTAGAGTTTCTACCGCTGGTCCGATCTCACTCCTTCAATCGCAGCATCTACTAGATCAGTCAGCTTCTCCAGCAGCTCTGCTGGTGTGTCACAGCCACAAAGAAGACTGTGGAGCAATGACCTAGTGGCATTCCTTCCTTTATCTGCCTTGGTTAGCTATTTGCATTCATCAGTCGAACAGGGGTAGTTTCTTGCGCTCTGATGAGCCCTTTTCCAATAGCAACTCCGCACCCAAACCGCTAATCATTTAATGATGGTTCAAACATCATGATGCTACCGTCATCTGGATTATCTTCCAATCGTGTCATGATGATGGTTTCGCTTAGCTCCGGTAAAAATCTTCTGGAAGCAATACACTTATGGCCTCTTCATGAGTCCTGCGTTGAAGAATAACCTCTTCCTCCTTCACTCTTGGGTGTTCTGAACCAAATCCAGATGGAAACCTCTACATGTCATGCTGTCTATGCCGATGATGACCTTGCCTTCAGTGTCTGCAACTAACGCTCGATGTTGGATAACTGTACTGACAATCTAGATTTTTATTTCCACTTCTGCATGAACCACTGAATGACTATAAGTGGCTGTTCGAATTTTCCAACCGAATGATTTTACAACAGCAGACGTCAGTAGATTATCAAGTCGTGGCCTGTTCTTTTAATAATGTAACGATCGCCCGTTCTCCTCGTCTCGATCTAATTTTTTGACTCTGCTCTGGAATCTCCTCCAGCTCTTGGCATCCTCTGGCAGAATTAAAGTTATCTTTCATCTCTTCTTCTGCGTCAGCTATTTCTTATATGACCCAGCTGTCCACACTCCGAGCAGCGGCTCTCTCCTTTTTGGCCTTTGACTGCCCCTTAATATTGCTTGCCTTGGGCCTCTACCTCATTATCGCTTCTAATCTACGAACACGAGGTTGAATTTTGCATCTCATTCTTGCGGCTTTCAAATCCATGGGAGTGTTATAGCGGCCATCAGGTTAACAGTAAGTGCCAGAACAAAAGTGCTTGGTTAATTTAATTTGCTCTTCCAGATGTTTGGAATATTTCGAGATTTTATTCTTCGAGTCCTCAGCTTTTCAGCCATTTTTACTTCATTGTTCGACAATTTTATTCTTCTTCAGTGCCAGCGAAATTTCTTCTAGTTCTGCTTTGGTTTCCGATATATTTACTTTCATTACTCGATAATTTTTTACCATTTTCATTTTCACGGTTTGAGAATTGTCTTTCATTAACCTAATAATTGGGTCTCCCTCGAACTCACAGGAATCAATATCCTCACCAATCTGCTCCATTAGTTGTCAAAACTGGTCTCGAAGTGCTAATTTATTACCAGAAGGTTCTCAACCTCCTTCCTCGATCTCACATCGTAGATCAGCCACTTTGAGTTATTTAAATTTCACCATTTTTCTCTTGGTGTTTGGTCCCAATTAATAAAACTCACACCAGGAAACACTTGTAACAGGACTCTGATTCGCCAATTAGGAAGCAAATAATCAATGACTTAAATGTTTTCAACCAATTAAATGGATATACACAACGATTAACAAACTGACTGTTGCGTGATAATTTGCTATCCTTATACATTTGGCCACCTTAAACTGATACGTCGCTGGTCTCACTACTGCTGCTACCAATATCCTAGCCTAGAGTTCCAGAGTTCTAGAAAATGTTTCCTCTATTTTCTCTTCTAGAGTGTTAACTCGATCATTATTGACTGAGAAAACATGATGGCCGCGAATCTATAGCATCTGCGTGCGGATGAGTATATATCTAAACAAAATTTGTTCATATAAGCAAAATACTATCTTCTCTGGTGAACGTTCAACGATTTTAATAAGTAATGAAACACTTGAATTATTTTTATTGGAAAAAAAAATTGGACAGATTTTATAAGTTGCTGTACTGAAAAATACAAAATAATATTAATTCTGTTGGTACTGGTAATTTTGAAGTTGGTGCCAAAAGACTTCTCCCTATGCCAATGAGCGGAAGAAAATTTTACCGTCAGTGAAAAATATACTGATATTGTAACAGGCATATAAAAATTATTGGTGTCTATTATTTTTGCTTTATGTATTTATACTAAATATCACAGCAATACACACTTCTTATATATCACAGATTATTTACATTCAAACTACACCATTGACTATGTACAATTTATATATACTGTCTACACTACGGCAGAGCGTTATTTCTCTGTCTATTATTGCTAGTTCCCAAGCATAGGAGTCGACTGCCTGGACTACAGCGAAGTGCATCGTACTACTTAGCTAAAGATAATCTTTGCCTTAGCAAATCCTAGGTACATTGAGCTAGCACATCAAAAGTGGCACACATCAATAAAATTAGTGTACTAAATTCAAGGATACCTATTTATTTCTAATTTAGTACGCAAAAACAAAATTTATAACTCTTTAATTCTTTAAATTATGGGCAATATGCTAGTTTAATATTAAGTGAGCACACATACACAGAATATAATCGAATTGGAGAAAATCTGGTATAAATAATTTAGTGCTAATTGATTGAAAAAATTTATAACTTTTCATCTTTGAAATTTATAGGCAAGCGTGCTAGCATAATATCAAGTCAGCACACTTAAATGAAATATGGAGAAAATCAACAACAATCCGCTAGGAATAATTTTGCGCTAATTTAGTACACAAGAATAACAAATTTAAATCTTATTTTAAATAAACTATGAACAAGTTTGTTTGTCATTTAGCTATTCTATTATGTCTTGACCGACACTATACATGGTTTGAATATGATGGTACCAAATGACAGACATATTATAAACAATATATATGGCTATGTACCAAACAGAAGAAATTGCCTCGAAAATTAAATTCAATGCTGGTTCCCCACCTCTTGTTATATCTAAATATATGACTACCTACTATTCTCCATTCTTCTGGAAAAACAAACATGATTGTCACTATATAGCCTTCAAATCAAATCAAAGATTTTGCACAATATTATTATAATTCCTATATACCACACAGATGTTTATTTAATGTAAAAGTGTAAAGTTTTACTATGGTTTTGTCAACTTTTTTACATTTCACAAGTGATATATTGAATATATGCTGCTATTTAATTATTCGATTTTTATTTAAATATCTGTAACTATTTATTATTACTTGAAACAAAAGCATTGTACTACGAAAAAAACCTAAGAGTCACAGTGACTAGAACAGTATTTATGTAGCCACAAAACTATTTAACCTTCTACCCAAGGAATTAAAAAAATATATCAAACACACAGAACATCAAGAAAGAGTTAAAAAAAATGGGTCGTAGATAATTTATGAATACGCAAATTTAAGGTAAAAGAGAAAATAAAAATAATAATTATAAAAAGAAAAATATTATAAGTATAAATAAGGCTTACTTTATAAAATGGTAACCTGAACTTAGGAACTAATTGTAATTAGCAATATAGTTTGGAATAGAATACTTTCTTTATTTTGGGATAAGGGTAAGATTTTCTGTTGATTTTATATATATATATATATATATATATATATATATATATATATATCTTTTCTTTTGTATAGACATAGTTTTAGATTATTAGGTTTAGTAAGCCAGTTCCTAAGAACAGGTTTCCTTCGTGTACCTCTTCAGGAATTGCATATACATTTTTCTTTGTTATGAGTAATAATTGCTGGTTAAATAAATATATAAATAAATAGATAAATTAAAATAACCCTTATGATTAAAATTAGAAAATACCATTGTTGCGATTACTTCTTCCAAGGAAAATTTCTGAGTTGTCAGCCGCTGTTTGGAAATTTCAATTAACCTAGATAACCTATTAAAAGTTTAGCAGTAGGTATCAGTAAATTGAACTATACCTAACACACTCACTTTCATCAGAACGTTAAAGAAATTTTGAAAATTAAAGATAGTTGAAAATGTTCAGACCCGACAACAATAATAATAATAAGGAAAATTTAAATAAATTGTAGGGGTTTCATAGACCATTGAACTATCTCTTGGATGCTACTTATACATTTAGTTTAAATGTTATATATTCTCTTAAATAATATCAGTAATTATGACAAATAAAATATTTGAGGAAGATGAAGAAACGGTCACACAAATGGTCACAGGCGATGCAGCTATAGTGTCTATCAAGTCATAACAGAATAGCTAAATGAAAAACAAACTTGCTCATCATTTCTTTAAAATAAGAGTTATAATTCTTATTCTTGTGTACTAAATTATTCCTGACGGACACTTTTGTATTTTCTCCATATTTTATTTAAGTGTGCTGACTTAATATTGAGCTAGCACACTTCCCTATGTATTTCAAAAATGAAGAGTCATGAATTTTTGTCAACTATATTAAATTAGCACTAAATTATCTATAGCAGATTTTCTCAAATTCAATCATATTCTGTTTAAGTGTGTTGACTTAATATTAAGCTAGCGGAATTGCCCGTAATATCAAAAGTTTGAGAGTTATAAATTTTATTTCTACGTATTAAATTAGCACTAAATATCCTTGACTTTAGTACACTTATTTTACTGATGTGTGCTACATTTGTTGTGCTAGCTTAATGGACCTGCAAATCCTCTCCAATATTTCTACCTAAAGTCATGTACAATAGGACGTATTATAGAGGTTATAATACATATTAAAAGCGATAAAGTGGCTCTGCAGTATGATGTTGGGCGGAATCCTACGCAATATTATTAGTGCAAAAAATATGACGTGACGAGAGTTGCCGGTAAAGATTATTTGGTCTTGAAGAAAACAACTCCAGAAGACCCTACTATTTAGATGCGCTTATGGAAATTCATGAAGAAAGTGGCCACGGCAGGCGAGACAAAATAGTGTATGCTAGGAAAAGTTTACTATATATTAAAAAAGGGCCATTGGAATATTTGTCTCCTTATGCGATTCTAAACGCAACTTGCCCAAAAAGTACTCTTACAAAGCCAATTATATCGAAATTACGCCACAACATTTCTTCAACTTCGTCCGCTGCGAACTAAGTAGGCATCTACAGTCGCGGTACAATTATTAGTAATATTTTTAAACTTTAGAGCGCCGTATATTTCACAAAATGATAACGGTCGCGAGATTACTGCTAAAGTTATTTTGGAGCTGGTCGAAATATGGCCTGAATGCAAGAGAGTGCATTGAAGCCCTCGTCATCCACAGACTTAAGATAGCCATAGAAAGCAGCAACCAAGACGTGGAAAATTTGCTCCGCATTTGGATACATAACAAAAATTCAACAAATTGGTCTTTTGGCTGTAAGTTTGTCCAATATCAAAAGTGCATCATTTCATCAAATCATAGGAAGATCGCCTTATCGTGCGTTATTTGGATGCGATCCTAAGTCTGGTCTGCAAGGTACTGACATTCCTGAAAGGCTCCTTCAGTATATTCACACAGAAGAAGATTTGCAAAACTTTAAAGATGTTCAAACATATAGTGATGGCACCAATGGTAATTAGGGAAGCAACGGAAATTACACTGTTATTTGGAATGGGGATGATAACACTTTAATCCCAATGCCATTAAATAACAGCGATGAGACTGACGTTGTATAGGTAACCAATTTTGAAAATAATGATATTCATATTTCTGACACTGCAACCGACCACAGTGTCAAACTGATTGATGCTTCAAAACAAAATGGTAGTGTGACCAGTGTTGATTAAGTAATCCGAATAATAATACAAATATTAATTTGAGAATTAAATTATTTTGTTCAAATTGTGTAGTCTGTGGAAAACCAAACAGTGGTGCTCATCAGTGCTATTCTTGTTTTAAACCTGAACACACAATTTTTGGATTAACTGATGGCACTGATGGCTACGGCAAAAAGTATACTGTACATTATACCATAACGAAATACCTATAAGAAATGAAAGAGAAAAGGAAATAAAGGCGTAAAACGTGCTGCGGAAAAGATGGATTGTGACACAGCAAAGAAACTTCCACTTCTAAAAGATGGAGATAGCATCCTGAATGTGCCCAAAATTGACCGTACCCTCCTGGATACCAAGAATATTACCGGAAAAATAATTGATTTTACAAATGGCGTTTACAAAGTAGGTACTAAATCCGGAAATAATAAGGAACTGGTTTCCTCGTCACGAATTAAAATTTTCTTCGGACAATTATAATGATTCATTTCAATACCACAGATATTGTTATTATTACGAGAGGCTTTTACTAAACAGTCCTTGTTTGGTTGGCAAGGGCAAGGGTTCGAAAAATATTCTTCTAAACCAGTACAGAATCAGTGCGGTATCAATAGATGTGACTGTTTCAAGAAAAAAATTCTTTGCGGATCTAAATGCCATTCTAGCTTAACATGTAGGTAGGTACCTATTAACAAATAGGTTTTTTATCGTTTTGATATTTTGTCTACTGAATTTTGATTAGGTACCTACGTAAAATTTTACTATTGGTTAAGTTGCACAGCAACGTTATTAATGTGCCATATTATGTTTATTTTTATTTACGTATTTGTTATATAGTTCTTATTTTCATACTTTTAGCTAGAAGTATTTTGTGTCAACAAATATTAACAATATTGTCAATAAATGAAAAAAAAGTAAGAAGATTGTGTAAAATCCCCATAAACACAATACTTTAGTTAGTTTAATTTTGAAATTAAACTTATAAATGTTTATACTTAACAATGAAACAACAAAATGGTCATTTACTATAGTTTTAAGTGGTTTAGGTAACAGACGTGCTGTTATTTGTGATTTATAGTTTTAAGCATTTCAAAAACTTTTATAATTTAATTAACCAAAATATTAAAGCTAAATGTTCTAGTGTTCCAGTATTATTATGTTAGTAAGTAATATAACAAGAGATATATTTAGATACGGTTGTACCGTTTATACCTAGTTGGTAGAATTAGTATGCGATTTATATTTACTAAAAAAAATGATGACTACTACTACTACTAAGTGACTTAATATTTTTTCTTATTTCAATTAAACACTGAATTATTTCGGTAGTATGGTCACCCTACAATGCAAACATAGTACAATCCGGATATACGTGGGCCGCCATAATGTATAATGTTGCGCAATGACAATACGGCCGGCCTATCGTTGACCCGCCGTAATACAAAACGGCTCTGTTTTGTAAAACAGCTAACCGGAATAGTACAGCGAAATATACAATACGACTGCAGCTTGTAGGTATACTTACTCCGTCCATGTTCGTGACACGGCTCGTTCCCGACAAGGTATAGCGGAATCATCCTTTATGATAGATAGTACTTAACTTCCACAAAATCACTCACAGATTCACCTTCTACGTTTTCAACTATTAATAAAGTCAGTCCTAGTTTTTGCAAGAAGTTAATCGCAGTAGTTTTATCACAAAATAAAGGCATCCAATGATGAAAGGACCAGGTGAAAAATTAAATTAACTTTGTAGTGTGTTCAAAGACTGAAAATAATTCAATCAAAATCCTTCAATCAGATCTCAAGGTCGTTTCCCATCACTTATGAAATACGCGAAAATTTTACGGTATGGCTGGTTATCAATTGACATAATTTTCTTAAGAACATAGAGAATGTTAATGCGAATAATGGTTTGACATAGCCGACAAATATAGTAGGTATTCTAAATGCAGCATTGTCGAGTCATGCACAAATTATTATTTAAAATTGAAATAACTCTATAAATATGTAAATAAAAAAATATTTTTTTATCTGGAATGCTCTTTGAAGCAACGATAAAAGATGTTATTGCCGATGGTAAATATGCATGTGCTCAAATTAAACTTTTATATTATTGAATATTTATACTTTTCAACATTGAAATGTCATTCTGGTCAGCAAGCATTTTTTTCAACAAAAGCGATACTTTCTTATAAGACATAATGGTAGATACCCTACCAATATGAATTCCATACCGAATATGTATTTAGCAAATTCTATTGGTCACTTTGAAATAATGGGCCAATAAGCAGCAGAGTGCATAATAGGTATGTTAGGGACATAGGTGGACAGGTACAGTTAATCCAAAAGTTAAATTCGTTAATCGTTAATTCGTTTGTGACAAAGTTAAATTCGATAATCGGTAGAGCGTTAAAGTTTCGAAAACTTAACGCAAGTTAACATATTAATACTGCTTTTGGGCTGAGAGAAATAGATGAATAAAACAAAAACAGACCAATATTTATACATTGGGGGGCGGTGGTGGAACGCCCCGAAGAATTATTAAACACACATTTATTTATTTCGATGATAAAGTAGGTAGAAATAAGGCTATTATTAATCGTAATTTTGCATTAGGTAATTTAGGTGCATGTTCCCCTTCATAAAAATTGGCATATTAAAATTGACATCCGACAGCGATGATCGTTTAGCCCGTGAAATATCTTTGACCGTAAAAAAGAGACGTTCTACTGCAGCTCTAGATGGGATAGCAGTGTTATATTAAATAAAAAGATTTATCAACACTGGTTCACCTAGAAACACAACATCCGCAAAAGATTCTTTTGACTTCGTGCCTAGCCAAGTCCTCATCAAATTCTGAACTATGTTTTTCAGAGATTTGGGGCCTCTAGACCTATTTTCAAATCATCCCCTTCTTCGTGGCGCGGGCGCATAGTTCAAGCAAACAAATTGACAGCATGTCAACAAAGGACTAATGTAACGGGCTTTGGTTATGAAATACAATTTGATGCGATTTTCATATATGGAATGTTGCATACTCGCAGGTGGCAGCGATTTCGGGTTGATATTAAGATTTCTACATTAGTTATTAAATATGAAAGTAATATAAAAAAGTTAAACCAAATAAAATCCCAATTGATCCCATATCTGTAAAAAAACATTCAAGGTCAAAATTTAAAAACAATTTTTTTATTTAATTTTTTAGCCTTATCATAAAAATAGTTTCGACAAAAATTTTAGGTCCTAAATTATCGGAAAAAGTCTTTCCTTTCCATTATTTCTTTAGAATCATAATTTCTGAGAAATAGCGATTCATAAAGTTGAAAAACTCGTGTTCTCCATAATATGTACACTTTTCAATGCCACCTGTTAGGCATTGTACTGGGCGCTTTTTTAACTTGGTTTCCATGATCTAGTGTGGTACTGTTTAATTAAATGATATTTTATTAAATAAGAAAAAACCATTCTAAATGATACAAGTGGTTTGTTTTGTGTTTGATAATTATGTAATGAATTATCAAATATAATTATCAAATATACTAAAAGTATATTTTTAATCATTTTTTTATTACAATATCCTTTGAAATGTTGAGTTGCATTGGTAAGATTTGCAGAGATGCTCACCTAAATATTGTGTCGAATTTTTAATGTTTCTTTGAGGACGTCTCTGGGTGAGGGTAACCATAAAGTAATTAAACGGTTACCCTTGCCTTGAAATATGTTCATGGCTGTAATTCAATGGGATACGGTCATTTGGGCACCATGGCACCTTTTCTTAATCCGGCAATTTGCAATTCTTTTGAAGGTATAGGACACTTGGGCGCTTTTAATGGATTACAATTTCCCAGAATCTCACCTTCCTGATCATCCCAATTATGAAAATTTAGTTTTCATATAAGTTTGGTGATTTTTTCTTAATTGTCATGTATGTTGAAGATATTTTAAATAGGACGTACCAAAACTCGTCCCCGGAAATAAAATTAAGTAATTAGTTAATCTCTTACCTTAAAAGGTATCCCTAAGCTTGTTTCAAAGAAGAGTAGGTCCTCAAAATAGATCCTTAAATTTTTCCCCGTCTTTATCGTAGTATGAATCATCCATATAACTATTTATTGAAATATATAGATTAACTGTTTTCATAAAATATTTTTTCAAATATTTATAACAATGAAAAACTCAGTAAGTACAGTACCTATCACCAAAAAAATATTTAAAAATCTGTATATACATTTATTTATTCAAGAATCATTAAAGCAACAGAAAAATATGCTTCTGTTTTATACAAGTACTAATACATATATTATATACATTCAACGTTCAAAATTTCAATAAAATGAAAAATTGATGGATGCATAGAATAATAACTGGCATTAAATTACAGAGTCTACATACAATTACCTACCATATGATTTCAACGTTCACTCAAACTGACAAAGCTTTCCATGTTTTCTTACACCTAAATAAAAGCAATTCTTAGCCAGGATTATTATTTCAGAATGAAATTACATTCCTATATGAATGAAAAGTAATTTACACCTATTTAAATTCCCAAGAAAGAATAAATCTCTTAATCTCTTGTCCGGGAAAAAAATCCGGTAAGCGATTAAAACACCGTAATTAGTATAGGGATGAATTATGGTAGTAGAAATTAGGTACTACCTGCTCGGGGACGAATTTAGGGCCGCCCTTTAAATGTGTGATCATGGATCGATGTTGAGTGCTCCTGGAAAAAGTGAATAATTTGCTAGTGGGTAAAACCTGACTGCCGCGCCGAACTGCTGTAAAAATTATTTTATTCGCTACTTTGAATAGATAGAATTTATATTATTAAAAATGCATTTTATTTAGGTATGTTTATTTGTTCAAAATCGCTAATGTCCTTAAGTTCGTTTCTTTATTGTTTTGAAAATTTGACAAACATTGCATTCGAATAATTGCGTATTTTTGACCGACTTCCCAAAAGGAGGAGGTATACAATTCGACTGTGTGCTTTTTTTTTTGGTTTGTGCGCGCCTTTCATATAGTAAACGTACTCCGATTTTGATGATTTTTGATTCATTTGAAAGAGGAGGCTTGAGAAATGGTCCCATATTCATAAAAACGGGAATCCGACATCTCGTTCCCTCCGAAAACCGCCCCCGAAGGGGGTGGAGGGGTCAAATTTTGTCGAAAATTGAAAATCTGCGTTGATATAATTACAGATAGGACAATATCCGGAAACGTTTAAATGGAACATTTTTTCAAAAGAGTTACGGTTTTCGACATAGAGACATTTTAAATTCTCAAATATACCTATTTTCGCTATGTGGAGAGGGCGATTTCTGTCGAAAATTGAAAATCTGTTTACAGTACATGAAAGACATAATTATTTGTAGCAACATTTATACTGAACATTTTTCCCTTAGAGTTACGGTTTTCGAGTAAAATCGGTGTTAAAATGGTAACAACTAAAATATTCAAGCGTATTTCCCCAGCGATGTTCTGAGATCTCAATAATAACAACTACAAGCAAGGAATATACGTGGGTAATAGAATAAGTACTATCTTCATTGGTATTAGTGAACGTTCAACGATTTTCGTGACTAATGTTACACTCAAAAGTGTGAAATAAATATTTTTTACAAAAAATTGGACCGACTTTATTAGTTGGTGCACTGAAAAGTATAAAATAATATTAATTCTATTGGGGCTGGTACTTGTGAAGTTGGTGCCAAAAGTTACCATTCTACCGGCAACTGCACAACTTCAAAAGTAACAGCACCAATAGAATTAATATTATTTTATACTTTTCAGTGCACCAACTAATAAAGTCGGTCCAATTTTTTGTAAAAAATATTTTTAAATCTTCCATATAGATGTCACACCTGCGATAGATAAATATATATTTTTTAAATGGCCATATTTATGTTGGACACATGAAGCACAAGCTATATCTACTAAATTGTTTTACGACATAGAAATTCGGGAAAGCGTGTTTTTGACAGTTGGTGTCAAGTTGCATTTTCATTGGATGCCTTTGGTAGAAAATAGCCATTGTCGGCCCTAGATAGCTCTAAAAAAACTGGCTACTGATAAGTTATCTCGCAAATCATTGTGCATATGTGAATATGGTTTTTTATTTTCTCATTATTTTCAATTCCGTTTTCCTGACTAATCTTTTTTTCTGTGACGAGAAAAATTTTGACATTTTATCTCTGTTGACAGGTGACAAAGTATCAATTTCTATAAAATTACTTTTTTCCCACGGAAAAATGAGTACTTTTTTTCCCGGGTATAAATGTATATCTACTTATAAATATGGGGATTTAGCTGGCAATAATTTTTGTGATATTCGCTGTTTCTACTAACACCGGTGAAGTCAGAGAAAACTGGAAATCAGACATTTTTTACAAACAAACAACGACTAAGTTCGTAATATTTGAATCAAATCACAGAATTAAATTGACAGATATTAGCAACGCAGGTCTAATTGTCGCTATAATTACAACAGCCTACCAGGATAAAACTTCGATCGGTAGATCGGTAAATATTGATTTTATCGTTCACATAGCTCATAACTAACATACCAGAACTCAGCTGTATCACCAATTGTCTGATCGACCCCCAAACCCCGTACGTAGTGTGTACCTCAAGGGTCACATCCATTAAAAATGCAAGTAACGCCAATCAATATCTCGGCTCTTAAAACACCTTTTTGCAAATTTTCATCTAAATCTGCGAATCATTCAAGAAAAAGTTTATGGACCCCGAAGATGACACCCTCGCGTTTTGTCAGGATAGCCACTTTGATAATTTTTTTCAAAAGTAGAACATTATCTATATACCAGATTTGATCAAAATCGTTGGAGCCGTTTCCGATATTTTTTTATGTATATATATACAAGAATTGTATATTAAAATGAACAAATTTTTTTCATATGAAAATTTCAGATTAAATTATCAGAAACTCATGTTAACACCTTTAATTTACAAGAAATGGGTTTTGTTAAAAAAAAACTAATTTGATCAGGATACGAACCGAGGATCTCCAGATTATCAGACGTGAGCTTCACCAATGAGCTACTCGTGTTCTGTAATGTTTATGGTCTCATATCCACATATCAGTTATAATTAATATGGGGTTTAAAATAAGAATTTTAATTGCTGAAAACGATTTTTTATGTGAATGTGAATACAACCAATCGCGATTCAATACACGCTAAAACCCATACATATGAATTTTCATCGAAATCGGTAGACCAGATTCCGAGATAAAATTTGCATATATATATATATATATATATATGCGAAAACTGAAACTATGAGATGGCCAAATTAAAAAAAAGTGATCATATGTAGAGTCATTTATATTGGACTTTTTACAAAGGAAGTTACGGTTTTCGAGTTACAGCAGTGGTAAAGACTATAATATGTGTATTTCCGCTGCGATGTTTTGAGATCTCTGCAACAAGTACTAGCAAAGAATATACATGGGTAACAGAATAAGTACTATCTTCTTTGGTATTAGTGAACGTTCAACGATTTTCATGACTAATGTTACACTCAAAAGTGTGAAATATTAATTCTGTTGGTGCTGGTATTTTTTAAGTTGGTGCTAAAATATTTCTATCTAACTACAACTGCACAACTTCAAAAGTACCAACTATATTTTTCAGTGCGCCAACAGATAAAGTTGAAAATTGAAAAGCTACTTGTGTAACGTATCCTTTGATATATATTATAAACTTTACATTCAAAAGTCGTTTTGATTAATTCGTTCTGCGCAATTTCCTTATTATCTGATAGGGTAGGTATTTCTTATCTATTATTAATCAAACCAAAAAATCCTTTGACTTGAAAGTTGCTTAAGCTATAGTATTCAACTGATTGATACAAATTTAATATTATTTTGAGATCTAAAACTATCCAGAGATTCATCTTTCGATCCAAGCGATAAAATTGGTGATGAGGGTGTATTTCAAAAACATTACTGAATATCCATACCTATCTGTGCTTTGATTTCATTTTATGACTGACTTTTCAATGGCAATTTTATTTTCATAAATTGAATATTAATTCCTCAATTGAACTATATTTTTATAAATATCTGAAGTGGCCTCTGAAAATGTTAAATGCCTCACCATTTTATTACTCAATAAATTAAATTCTTTATTTCTTCAACATTTAAAAACAGAGATAAAATTTATTTTAACAGCACTTGAATAATTTTTTAATAACTCATTTCTTTAGTTATATACACACACCCCTAAATCCGTATAAATGTTCTCACGCTATATGAATATGCACATTTTTAATTGGATAGTAGCTGCCATAAACATGCAGACCGTGTTTAAGCCTCCTCCCGCACCATTTAATTGCATGTGGGCCATTACCACGCCAACCTTGTCCTTGGAAAGAATCTCACCAAACAACATCCAAAGGATGATCTTGTTTACGGTTCAGAGGAAGGGATGAGTATATATACAGTGTGTCCCAAATGGCGGATAGATGTTGCAGAATTTTTTTGGCTATTTGAATTATAGATACAATCAACAATAGAAAATCATAGAAAGTGAAAAGTCACATTTTTTCTTACACTTTAAGGATATAACATTACACTGATAATTTAAGCAATTATTCAGCAATGACTAAAAAAAAGTTTGTAATTTATTTTCAGTTTGTTTATTTTGATAGCCTCCGTGCTAGACTTTTTATCCAAGGAGTAAGTATTTTTTATCGAGCGATCAAAAATATAACTCATTCGAAGTGTGCCATGGAATATGGGAAGTACTAAAATCTAAAATTGCTAAATACTGAATCGTTACTTGTTAATTTTTGGAGTAGAAATATTGTACTGATCAATATTGAAAGAAATGGACAAACCTGAATTAATGTAATAAACATCACAAATATTTAAAATGTCTATATGTCCATCAAAATATTTTGACCCTCACTTTGCATACCTTAATAAAGTTTGGAAATGCTTGAAGTAAATTTATAATTCGCGGACTATTTATGAACTTTCAGTTTCAGTTTTCAGGCATTTATATAGAGCAGTATTTTGATGTTGAATTTGTATAAGATTAAACAATTTCTCAACATTAGTGGCATTCAGGTTCAATTATTATTGCTGCTGTCGACCGCACGATCATTCTGATCATCAGAAAATATCCAAATGTTTTTGACATGTCAACTAATTCTCATCTGACTTTAGAAGACACATTCTCATTTTCAGTAGCCTACTTTTAGTTTTTGTTGGATAGCTCGATCAGGCTGATCTCTAGTTTTCTTGATTGTCATCTAAGTTGTCATCTGTAAAATGTTTGTGCTGGTGGTATGAGTAATGGATTAAACTGATCTTCCAGTTTGTTGCGGTGATTGCTTGTTCTCTCCTTGATGACATCAGTTACATTCTAAATATTGAGATCCGTATGTAAAGTAGGGTTGGTAACGTACTAGTGTGTATTGGCAATGTTTCTCATGATTTTTGATTGCGCTCTCTGCATTACTGCAATGTAAGATTTCCGGACACAACCCTATTACTCAATGCCGTAAGTCCAAATATGTTTTATGAATGTTTTGTATAGGAGTTCGTTGTCTAATGGTATTTGACACATTCTGCCGATTAGCCAGCTTAGCTCCTTTGTGTTGGGATCCATTTGTTTTCTCGTCTTTTCTAACAAGTTCCTTCTACGTCATTTTGCTATCGAAATATATCTCAAGTTATTTGGCTGTTTCTGATTTTGGTATATTTATCTCATTTAATTCCACTTCGGGGCATGTGCATTTTCAGTAGGTAAATATGTGAAAAAATTTGGATTCATTTATCTTGATTTTCCACTTCTAAAGCATTACTCAAGAATACCTAGGTGATTTTGTAATTTTTGGGTTATCATCGGTATACCTTCTTATTGATAAAATCATATTGGAGGTTTATAAAATTGTTATAAGGCGACATTCGAAAAACCGTATTCATAGAAGGTTACACAGTTCCACCCTACTATAAATCCATTATAAACCACAAATAGGGTAACATGGCCAACTACAGCTTATTTTTGATTGACGGCACATCAAGAGGTTTCGTGAAGAGTGATATCTAAGCGTGGGTATATTAACTGACTAGTCTAGATTTCTAAAGGCATCGTCCAGCACCAACCAAAACAATTTTTTTTCGAACTCCCTATTTTCGATTGCATGCCACTTCTGTAACCAATCTTGACGGAAGTACCTTTATATAGGTAGAAGTAGACCAGGAGCAAATCTATTGCAATAACTTTTCTTGACTTTATAATAGTAATAAGCTTTCGATACTGTAGATCATAACATCTTATTGGCAAAACTCTATAATAACGGAATCTGAGGTAATGCAAACAAACTAATAACGTTTAAGTATTCTAGAGCTTTTATTTTATATGTAAAGTACTTACTAACACCTATGGCAGAAAATTAAATAATGTCTTATGCTGACGAAACTGTAATCATACCAACAGGAACGAAGTCCAAAGCAAAATGAATAATAAAGTATATATCAGGGTAGATCTGTACAATTAACAGTCATTATCGAATTAAAAAATTGTATAATATTTAGAAACTATTGAGAAAGTGTAGCACCAAATGCTTTCAATGTAAAAATTAATCGAATATTAGATTTTTATTTCTTACAAATTCTCA
This sequence comes from Crioceris asparagi, assembly GCA_958507055.1. Taxonomy (NCBI): domain Eukaryota; kingdom Metazoa; phylum Arthropoda; class Insecta; order Coleoptera; family Chrysomelidae; genus Crioceris; species Crioceris asparagi. The sequence goes on along the minus strand of OY293826.1, from coordinate 56,574,643 downwards.
AAATACATGCAAACAGACACTCTTAGAATAATATACTAATATGAAACAACGCATACGAATCTTTGATATAAAATTATAATAATTTGAAGAAAATTTACATAAATTCTAAAAGTAAAACTAGATAAAAACTATTCCAGTTACCACAACACGCAAAAACTATTAGTGATAAAAATAGTTATAATCATGCCATTAAAATGTGAAATATACTCTACTAGATGATCCTAAAATGCTAATGATATCTTTAAGATCAACAAAAATTGATGATTTTCGGGAAAATATAATTTTATCTTTGATTTTTGAATTTCGTTTTGATCTGGAATATTGTTATTTACAGTTTTAGCTTATAACTATATTTTATATTCTTATTTTAGTTTTAAGGTATTAGTAAGTAAGTATATATTGTATTAGGCCTGCGAACAGGTAATTTAATTAACCTCTGCAGGATGCTGTTGCAGATGTAAGTGGCGATTGTAATTATTACTGGTTGAATTAAATAAATATGTATTAATAACCGTTCAGAGAACGACATATGAATTCATACTATACAGTTTGAAGTCTATCAACAATAGAACCTTCCAAAAATATATAATTTAAGAAGACTGAAAAAATATAATTGGTAATAATAATAGTAATATAATTCTGTGTTTGTTATTTTTTGATTCTATCTACGCCAACGGTTCCTGATTCCAAATAGTATTAAGAAGATTGATTTATAAGAATTCTTTTGAACATACTACTACCACTATTGGTTGTACAAAAATAGTACAGGCACCGGAACGGTAAAGGTTTATTCGTTACAAACATTAGTAAACCATCTTTACCGTTCTTGATACTTACTATACTGTTTGTGTTAATATATCGTCATATCTAATGCCTTGTTTAATTATTTTCAAGAGATTGAAATATATGTGCCCATTCAATTATACCCAGTTATCCATAGTATCAAACGCCTTTTTAAAGCCTACATAGGTCTAATAGGCCAGGCATACATCAAAGTTTTATTCCACCGACTTTGCCAGTCGTCATTGTTGGCAGGTACTTAACTCATTGTTAAAAGTAGCCTGGGGGTTTTCTTCTAACTATATCGGAATCTATATCAATCGAATTAGAATCGAGTGGTTCTGGCAGGATGGTGAATCAAACAGGAACTAACTACGATAATGAGAGTCAACAAAGATTTCACAGAACGTGTCTCAAATCTGTTTTCTATGCACCTGTTCCGAAACATAGATGTTAGAGGATCGAGCTCTAAGTCGGAAAGGGAATCAAATCGAATTGGAATAGAGATTCGAAAGCAAACCCCTAGTTTGATGACCATTCAGCTTCTGTGGTATCCTGTTTGACAGGATTTTTGGGAAATACTGGTAAATTTGAGAAAGCGAAATATAATTGCTAGTGTTCCAGGTTGGCGATAGTTTTCATTGGCACACCTCTTCTCTTGATGCATTGTGGTTTATCGGGTCCAACATTTGTTATTTTTGGCGTTTCGCTAACGTTTTCTTGCATTTTAGTATCACAGAATAAATAACTTTATTCTGTGTTGGTATTATAAAGATTTTCGATTTATCTTTTTGTTAGTTGTTGTTCCCTACCTACTACTTTTTTCAGCTCAACCTCCTGCGCATCTCCCGTTTAGTTTTCTTGTTTCTTTATAGCTATTTATCTGGATTCGAAGTATCATCAGTGATGAGGCATCTTACGACCATGATACTAGGACAAACAAGATACCTATGTTCAGTTCGTGAACGCGTTTAAGACCACTGCGCCGCGCGCATTTCGTCAGTCCGTGACAAAACGGGATAATCGAACATTATTATCGATATATCCTTGCAAATACATTTTTTATTTCATACAGAAAAACCTAAATTGCCGCCACCACCCAGCACAAAATATGAAACTATCTATCTATTATTATTAACTATATCTATTATTATTTTTATTATTTTAACTTTTGAAACATACGTTTATGGTTGTACCTGACATTTTGTCACAGACTGACGCCACCGGAGATGCGCATGAGCTTATCTTTCTTTCATAGTATCGTGTCTTACGACTATTTCGTTCTTTGTTCGATTATTAGGACTGATCAGTATCCTTTTTCTTTGTTTCTTCATTCTAAATAAGTAGTTGAATGCTCTAGGTGAACTTTCCCATTTTTTCGCTAATTTATTCGAAATTCACGACTTTGGCCCTGAAGAAGAGCATAAACATTCTCGAAAGTTCGGCTTAACTCAAAAAAATGAATTCATCTAGTGACTACATCCCAAAAGAAGATCTTTTTATTGAATATAAAATCAGTCAAGTATGAATGTTTATGTATTTTATAAAATCTTCCTTATTAAAGAGTGTCGGACTCAACTCTCCATCAAAAAGAATATTGTAATGTGTGCAGTTTTAGAAAATTTTAGTTTTGTCATATACCTATTCACGTTTCAGGATGGAAGTCTAGCGAGATATTCATACGACTGATCTTTGTACCAAGTTTGAATTTGATATCTTTATAAATGCGACCTCTATCGTGCTTACAAATTTCTCAATATCCCTTTCGAAAAGAAAATAATCACTTCCTTATTGACGTATAACACCATAACGTTGAAATTTTTTCGAAAGTTCGAACGATCGTAATAATTTTATTTCTATATGAAATTTACTTGAAAGTTGAATTGTGATCGTTACAGAAATATCATAATCAGATTAGATTATTAGATCAGGGCCAAAATAAAGCGTCCTACATCTCAGCTCCCATCTTCTATAGCTCAATTTTTATTTAAGTGATGAGTTTGATATTCTTAAAACTTCATCTTTAAGTCCCATTTTAAGAAATTATTTTGGATTATATAAAGTGTCTCAAAAAACTTGTGACCTCGTATTTTGTTGCTTATTTTGGTACCTGTTATGGTTACCTACATAAAATTCTACTGAAATCGGTTCAGTGATATTTATTAGAAAAAATAAGAATTTTAAAAACTAAGTCTTATTCCAGTGGTCTTAGAAATTCATGAAAATATAAATAGTAGCTGAGTTATAAAATCTTTCACGGTACTTATTGAAGTTTTAATGTGACAATTCTTATTTTCTAAGAGCTTATCGCGGTTATAATCCACGGAATCTTGGTCTTAAGCGGAATATTTAATGGTATTAAGCTAAAAGAAACGTTGAAACTTTAACTTCACTGAACATAAATTTAATGTCATTATATTAAAGGCTACCATTGATCTCATTTTTTAGAATGGATACTCTTTTTTAGAAGAGCTTTTCGAATAGATGATAAAACATTTTTTCCACATATAACTTTGAATGTGTTGGGAAGTGCGATAGGGTTGTAGAAAGAAAAATGCTAATTACTAGGTACATTGAATGACATCATTTAAAAAATGATAAATATTAAAAAATTGGGCCGTCTTTATTAGTTGATGCACTCAAAATTACGAAATAATATCAGTTTCAATGGTACTGTTAATTTTAAAGTTGTGCAGTTATAGCAAAGATTAAGGTGTTTCTAATCTTTAGATATAGGTAGTCTTTTGGCACCAATCTCAAAAGTACCAGTAAGTACTATATGAAGTAATATTATTTTGTATTTATCAGTGTTATAAACAGGGATTTCAATATAAACAATTTTGCACTTTCATAGTGCTGTAAATTGGAAAAACTTTAACTATGGTTGAAAAATATTCAATATAAATGTTTCCGGAAATAATGGTTTCTATATCTGCTGTTAGTCAAAATTTTCAATTTCAGACAAAAAATGCCCCCTCCACCCCTTTTGGGAGTATATATAGAAGGAAAGGATGTTTTTGACTTTGAAAAAATATATATTTGACTATTTCTGAAGTATCCTCTCATTTGAAAAATAATCATTGAAATCGGTGTACCTTAAAACGACGCAAAACGCGCGAACAAACATAAAAAAGCAGACCTCATGCGTTTTGAAAGTTGGTCAAAAATGGAATTAATAAAATTAAATTTTCGACAACGGTTGAAGAATAATTTCAATCTAAGTTGGTTAACGATACTGTTTCGCCTTCTTTAATGAATACCAAGAAAGACTGTCAACATGACGATACATTTAATTCTGTAAACAAAACAATAAAATATTTTTTATCAAAAATTGGACCGAAGTTATTAGTTGATGCACTGAAAATACAAATTAATATTAATTCTATTGGTGCTAATACTTTTGAAGTTGTGCAGTTGCAGTTAGATTGATAACTTTTGGCACCAACAAGTACCAGCACCAATAGAATTAATATTATTTTGTATTTTTCTGTATATCAACTAATAACGTCGGTCCATTTTTTTTAAATATATATTTCACACTTTTGAGTGTAACATGAGTCACGAGAATCGTTGAACGTTCAATAATACCAATGAAGATAGTAGTGTTATCCTATTACCCACGTATATTCTTTGCTTGTAGTTGTTATTATTGAGATTTCAATACTTCGCTGCAGAAATACGCATAATAATATGTATTTTAGATGTTACCATTTACCACCGTTGTAACTCGAAAACCGTAACTCTAAGGCAAAAATGTTTTGGGGTCCAAAATTTCCAGATATCTCCGGAACTACTCGAAATTTTCAATTTTTTTAAACGGTGTATTGTTGAGCACATAAATGCTCAACTTTGCCCCAATTACCCATTTTCGTATTCCCTATAGTTTCCGAAATTCCAATGGTGAGAGAGATTTTGAAACAGCCATATATATTTAGTTTCTCGAGTATTATAAATAAATCATGTCTTATAAGAATTAAAATACCTTTTAGTCATTCGAAGTTTCGAAAGGACAACCGTCGTCTTCATCAGTAAGTTGAAAACAAAAATTTAATCTTTATACATTTTTTTTTCATCAGGACATATTTAATATTTAATGCTATAATTATAAATAAATCGCTGTGGTTGAAAAGACATGTATTATTTTTCACAATTAGCGAATTATTTCGATCCCCGATGTTGTAAAATTAATGTCTTGATGTTATTCGTTTGCAGTTACTTATTAGGGATGGGCAAATGAAACACGATCCAACGGGATCCTATTCATTAAAGGCTTGATGTGATTGTACTTTATAAGGATGAGATTTATTTCTTTTGAGTATCATTCTTACAGATCTCTCACTTTTATCGTTAATTAATGCAATTTTTGATATTGAAGTTTTAGGCTCTTCATGTAGGCTAAGAATTACATGAAGTTCATTAATTTCATTTGTAGCTGTCTTCTTTCGTCCACAACCGGGAATAGTTTTTACAGTGCCAGTTTTGTTAAATTTGCTTAAATTTAGAGAAACTGTCGGCTTCACAATTTGAGAGATTTTGACAGGAAAAGTGGCATTAAACAAATCGGCAGCTTCTTGTAATGTTCTATTTCTATCTCCAAAACCAACAATCATCAATAGATTAATTCTTTCACGTTCATTTAGTTCCGCCATGTTAATAATAATATTAATTTCAAATAATTTGTAAAATGAAATAACATTAGAAATTAAAGTTATTTGACATTAATGTCAAAACAGAAAATAGATTATGGCATACTGCCATAATTACTTAAAATTTAATGTTTTTTAGTTTTTCTTTATGAAACCCACAGACACAGACCCACTAAACTTGGTAGTGGTAAATTAAGAAAATCTATCTACTATCTACTCGAAAAAAACATAAGCACAGTTTGAGCGATTTAAAATTATTATCCGATGACGTCATATCTTGAGAAACATAAATGCAAACACCACTAAATGGTACATAAAATATACAAAAATCATCTCAAATTTTCGTCATAACCAAGCCATAACTCAGGTGTTCCACTCATTTTGCCCAACCCTGTGTTTTGAAGGCATCCAGTTAAAATTTGCTGTAAAATCAGAATCAAAAAATATATTTCTGCGTTATCGATTTGATCTGTACCTACTACTTTTATTTGAAGTTTTCTCCTTAAACATTATAAATAACACAATAAAAATGAAAAACCGTGACATTTACCCCTCGGCTGGGTGCGAGCCGTCGAGGCTTTTTCTTTTACACGTCATAATACTTATGTTTTACTGACTTAAAATTGGTTAAAAACGAACATTTATTATTCTTATAAATAAATCGGTCTTTCAGAAATATTAATTCCTTTCATCATCATAACGTCAGTCCTGAATTCATAGAAAATTGGCAATAAAAATAAAAATAAAAATAAAAAGTAATTCAGCTGTTTCATTTTTCTGTAAATGAGGCCTAGTGCCTCACTACTTTTTTGTTAAATTTCCGTTAGGCCAGCCGCACTCTAGGCAGCTTGGCTGCGGCAGCCAGAGATTTTTGGCAACCTAGTTTGCGAGCTCCAATGAGACGGCGTATGTGGGAATGGTTACCGCAGCCTGGCTTGTTGGTGAAAAAGTCTATTTACTACGTTCTATTTTGTTGTATAAACTTCTTGATCTACAAAAAATACACTAAATTTGAGACAACAATAAATAAAGGAGTGCCTCTATAATCGAGTACCTGTGTTACATTAAACACAGTTAATGATAAACTTGTGAAAGATATATATATATATATATATATATATATATTATTCTGCTCAGGGTGAATAGTAAAAATATCAAATGTACCTACCTGTGTACTATTTATAGTTGATTATTGATTATTTTAGTCTATTAAGTAGGGGCTTCTTTATGGAAAAATAAATATATTTTATTAAAAAAAATCTCGCATGCAAGGCTCTCATAGATTTTCATTTCAAAAGAAACAACCAAAATGCTAATGTTGGTTGTAGAGTTAATGGAATTTTATTGTAAAAATTCCATAGAATTTGTGAAGTGACAGCTGTATTGGGAAGAGTACACTTTATGAGACAAATTCCCGTGAATACAACATTTATAAGAAGTTATACTCATTTGTATAAAAATACTATTTTTCGACCTTGCCCAAATTCAAAGTCTGTTCCCACAGTTATTTATTTATTTATTTGGATTTCAATTTAACTGATCTTCAAATGTGTTAAAGTGTCAGGTTAAAAGAATTCAAATTAGTGTTAAAAATATTGATTAGTTTTAACAATTCGACATTTATTCTTATGCAAATATTTAGTTAAGACGTATTCTCAGGTGTTAGATACCTGTTCTTCTTTTGATTAGCGTATAATCTATAACATCGTCTATCTGATGCAAAATAAGATAAAGTAGCAAATTTTTATTCCTTTTATATTAGAATAACACCTGGCATTTAAATGTCAATACTTTTCCCATCTTTTAGAATATAAAAGCATGAATCAACTCATGAAATCTCCAAAACCAATAACGTTCTTTAAACTGAATCAAAGGCCGATATAGTTTTCATCTGTTATAAAACAATGTCCTGTCTATGTTCTAACTATTACAAAAAAAAACATGGTGTTGATGAAAAATGTTATTCATATTATTGGAGTAAGAAATATGCTGCATATTAGTCTTTTGAATACGTTAACTAGATATATTTATTTTAACCTATACATTCTCATAGTAGATTTCTTAAAATATTATGCACTTACATTATATAGATATTAAGATCTGAACAGATTATGTAATTAATAACAAAATAATGCACTGCAACGATATCAAGCTGACCTACCGTACTGGACAGCTGCAAGGAAATATAAGCGGTTATGAGGTCTTACATTTATTATAAACATAAAAAGATTAGAAGTATTATACAACTTTTGATAATTTGATAAGCAGAGTTTGTTTTCTCAATATTGAAAATAAAGCCAAAGTAGGGTGCGACAACTGAGTAAATCATTACTAACTTCTCAGTAATATTGATCATAATAAATCAATAATACTCAAAATCCCAAGTCAAAATAATTATTCGTTCTCGAAATACGCTGGACATTTAATATAATCAGGAATCCTCTTGAACATACTTAAGGTACCTACATACCATAGAATTTGAAAAAATAAAATGTTACCTACTTCATTTAGGATTGTTTCTGGGCTTAAGAAATTCTTGTTAAAAGTTTATAGACTGGATTTTTGCCCCACCTTGTAAGAATGTAACTACAATCAAAGGCTATATTTCATTATAATTACAGGATTTATTAATAAAATCCACTGCACCCGACGACAACAAATTATACTAATCGAAAAGACCAATTATATACCTATGGTCACAATATTTGCAAAAAATATAACTCTTGAAGAAAAATCTATGCCATTTATTTTCATCGATTTCCCGTTGATAATTAGTACCCCTGGCTTGTAGAGTATTAAAGCTGTGTATCCTTATCCTTAACCAGTTACGTTGTTGTTGAATAATTCCTATTGCCTTGCTGCCCTTGTTACTTGATTTTTGGGTAATTCCTTGTCAGTGTGATACAAACCTCGCAAGTGTCGAGGCTTGGATACAAATTTCGAAATCGAAGTAGTGTGCAGTGGTTTGATCAAGTCAGTTCAGTCTTTTCTATCGGCAATGTCGGTATCACTATATATCGGTAAGTTCTTAATAATATACCAATTATTCTTACTTGTTGTTGTGATTATATTGGAGAATCCAATATTTACTTTTAAAAGAAAAAAGAAACATTATTTGAACTTTAATTAAACGTTTAATCAATTTGCGACATAACGTGTTTATATTTTTAACGCATATAATCGCTGAAATGATGTGGTATATTTACATGCAAGATTTGTTCATTTGTACAAATTTAAGCTTGTTGTGTGTCCTCACTAATTATCTGAATGGTTTTTATGATTATATATGTGACCAATTAATGTTCTTGAAACTGTGTGCGATTAATTTTATATTTTATATATTGTATGAATGAAAAGTTGGAAAGGCATTTTTAAATATTTTAAAATATATTTGTCTATTTATATGATGTACCTACTACAAAAAATAAAATAATAACCATTTGAACTGGAACTATAAATGTAAATTAAGAATATTTATTTTGAGTTATATATTTAGAACGATGATGAGAAATATATTTACTATATTACCAAAATAATGAAGCATTTGCATTTTAAATAATATGGATACGTTGCATATTTGTGGACTAAACGTTCTCTAAAGTTCGGCGCTGTTTTTGTCTATGTTATTATATTTGCAATAATTTAATTACGCTTCATTACGTATAATAACTTGTGACCTATGTATAAGACAAAATATATTTTCAGAATCTCTTAGTTCTGTGAAAGTATGTATTGTTATTAAAATTGATTCAGAATAAGACAGTCATTTGAATATTCCAAACACTTTGATAACTAACTCAATTAAATGAATCTTTCGAAGGGTCGTTTTTACTTTCATACGCTACTATAGTAGCTGTATAAGGAAAGTATTGTAATCGTGTGAAATTTTCGGTATCGAGATTTTTACAAATGTTGACGTTTCAGAGTTTTCTAAGCCTAATAAACATATTTTCAGCCATTGGTCTGTCTGTCTGTGTCCGTATGTCTGTCTGTCTGTCCGTCTGTCTGCCTGTCTGTGTCAGCATTATCTCGGGAACGGATCGGTGTATTTTGTTGCTTTCTTTTTTATTGTGTTTAGTACCAATATCACTCGCCGGTGGCACTGAATGAGAATCCTGTATACTCTGGGTGTTGAGCTATAGCCAAAAAACGTGATTTGCTCAAGTCTATAGCGCGGAAACGGCTCTAAGGATTTTGATTAAACTTGCCTAAACTATTCTTTTGAGAGCCCTTTACCACCCACATATAGCGCCATCTCTGAAAGAAAAGTTATGCTTGAATAAAATTCCGTATTTTCCACATGTATCTTCAGATTCTGGCTAAACATTTCATCTTGCGAAAAAATGTCACATGACCATTGTTGTTTGTCATGACATGCTGAAAAAAATGAGCGGTTGCTTGATTTGATCAGAGGATTTTTACTTTACTACGCTATGTCGCTATGTAAGGAAAGTATTGTAATTGTGTAAAATTTTTCATTCACTAGAATTTGCCTGCGAGTGGTAGGAAAGTCGTGTGAGTGGACACACCAGATTTTTTTTAATTCTTAGAATCTTTGCACCAACATAAAATTCTTTAGCATTCCTATATTAAGTGTAATTTTTTTTGTGCAAAATCTAATCTAATTTTTAGTGATCTTGGTTGATAACTCACAAACAAGTCATTTTTAAGCCTTTCATCAAAAAAGTCACAACTCAAATATTTTATTATTATTTTCGGCAAGAAAAGATATTTTACAAGCTATGTTGTTATTTGATATTCTAGAACCTAAGAAAAAATATTCTTACGGCTCGTAGCCAGCCGGGTTTCTACTTTTATTTTCATTAAATGCTTCAAACAAAAGATGTAAGTACAGATTATATCTATAACTCTGTGACATTTATTCACTGAATACTCTGTGACTTTTTTAAAGTTTGGTCTGACATAGAGAATTTAATTGATTAATTGACTGCATCCCCAAGAATCATCTTTTTATATATACCTATATAATACTACTATGATTTCCTGACTACCAGCAATGATAACAACTACTCGGTGAACCAATACTCCCCCCCGCATTGCATTACATCATCGATGATAGATGGAGTATTTTCTAAATTTTATCCGACACAATACAGCAAGCTTCTGACCCATTTTGCTATAATTTCATTCGGAACACATCACTGTTGCATCAAGTGTTAATCACTGATTTCGTTCTTTTTAGAACTAATCAGATACATATATGATTTGAGAAGAAGTTGAATCTAAACGCGACCTAGGTTATCGATTTGAAAAGATTAAAGATTTTGCTACTTGAAAGCTTTACTTCGTTGGGTTTTAGTTGGTCTAGAAGCGACTTCTCAGGGGTGGCTTCTTCAGACACATCTTGGAGTTATGTCTGATGAGTTCCAAAAAGCACGAAATTGGCTGTGATGTGTTCCGAATGAAATTGAAGCAAAATGCTATAGAAGTTTTGGCGAATAATATTTCGAAAATACTGCATTCACTAGCAAATATGTAATCCAATAGGTACAGGCGGGAAATGTAATGTGTGACTGTAAATACCTTCTTCTTTTGGGAAGTCGATTAAAAACCAAAATAAACACTCGACATCATTCTTAATCTAAACGACCGTACATATGTAGAAATATATAATAACTTTGATTTTGACTTTGAGGACCTTGAAACATGAATATATGTCAGCATTATTTTGTAATCTCTAAAAGAGCGTCCAAAACGATGAATGTCTGCTGGAACGGCAGTGTGATTTTAGGATTACCGTATTGTGATAACGTATGATATAAATTTTAAAAATAATAATAATCTGACGGGAAAAATTCACTCAAATCCAAAGTTTTTTCTGTAGTTTATTTCACATACATACGACCTCTACCATGTTCACCTAACATGACTTAATTCCCACTTCTTTTTTGCCCCTTTTATTCACAGATCCACAGAAATTCCATTTATTATCTGAATAATAATAAAAAAGTTCAGTAGATTTTTGTAATTGGGAGAAAAAAATCTAACAGAAATTGTAAAAAAAGAAGATGTGAATCAATGAAAAATATTTATAAAATTTTGTGTGCATCGAATGGAACTACTTTAAAATCCATAACTAAAAACCATTATATATATATATATATATATATATATATATATATATATATATATATGTATATATAAAAATCAGACAAAAATATGATTGATGCGTTTTGAAGATAAATTAAAAAATCTATTATATATTGATATGACTAAATGTCTGCTGCTTTTAGTTTACCTAATTTGATTTTGATGGCACTATTTGCTATATAGTTTTTGTAATAATTTCTTTTACACAAATATTAATTTTGATGATTGTATATTTTTGATTATACTTAGTAACATTCATTTCAATCAATAATAACAATATTTCTCTCTTTCAGTTGACATTCTTGTCTTCGTAGCCGGAGCCTCACTCGGATGGTCTTCACCGGAAACAATAAAGCTATCAAATGAGACAACAAGTCCTTTTGGAAGAGCCATTACAACAAGCGAAGCTTCATGGATGTCATCATTGATAACATTTGGGGCAGCACTTGGGCCTTTCTTGTTCTGTCATTTGGCTGATAGAATGGGTCGTAAATATACCTTGCTGGCATCTGGCGTGCCATTTCTTATATCTTACCTTATATTAGCTTTTGGCAAGATCGTAGAACTCTTCTATGTAGCTAGGTTAGTAATGGGACTTACTGTGGGTGGAGTATTTAGCTTGGTACCCATTTATGCGGGAGAAGTATCTGATAAGGATATGAGAAGTATTATGGGCTCATTAGTCAGTTGTGCAGTATGTGGAGGACTTTTATTCGCATATTCCGTCGGACCGTATGTTAGCGTTATGTTACTCAATTTGATATTGGCTGCAATCTCTGCTGCTTTTCTAGTACTATTTGCGATTCTTGGGGAAGAAGTTCCTCACTATTACGTTATCATCAACGAAGAGGATATGGCAAAAGAAGCACTTCAAAGAATACGTAATGAGGATGACGATATAGAAGGTGAACTGAACGAAATTCAAACAAGATACAAAGAAGAATGTGAGGGTACCTTTTGTGATATGTTCAAGTCGAAAGCACTGATACGGTCTCTAATTACTTCAATAGGACTTCTTACATTTCAAACATTTTCTGGAATCAATGTTGTTTTATTCTACGGTGAAAATTTATTTACTGAAATAGGTTCAAATATTCCACCAGAGGTGTGTACCATAATTATTGGTTGTGTACAATTTGGCAGCAGTTTCATAGCACCACTTGTGAATAACAGACTTGGCAGAAAATTCGTATTGTGTTGCTCAGCAATAGGCATGATCTTATCTGAAGTAGCATTAGGTGTTTACTGTTACCTCCAAAATCACAATGTTGATTTGGAATTTATGTCCTATTTCCCTTTAATATGCCTGATGATATTCATCATTACATATAATTCAGGATTTGGTCCCTTACCCTGGGTTATGTTGGGTGAATTGTTTCCAACAAAAGTTAAGTCAATAGCAACATCATTTACTTGCTTTATAAATTGGATTTTAGCATTTTTTATCACTAAGTATTTCCTCACAATGATAGATATTCTGACAATAGCGGGTTATTTTTGGTTATCATCATGCTTGTGTGTCTTAGCTGGTCTATTTGCAAAATTTTATGTTATTGAAACGAAAGGAAAGACCTTACAACAAATTCAGGATGAACTGAACAGATAACCAAATATATGTATTTATTATTACCACTTATGTGATCGAATATTTATTTATCAAATGACACACATCTGTAAAACTGATTCAGATAATACTGTAATAATAACTTTTATATCTGAATAGTTATTGTGTGAATAAATACTTTGGCTTTGTATTTTATTCAGAAGATAGATATTTAGTTGTGATCTGTTAAGGGCTTATTCCAACGACAAAATATTGTTTATTTAGAAGGTATGAGCTTAAATGTTATGTTCGAGCCCTGTCTATGGCATGTTAAATCATATCCATATCAAAGAGTTATTCCCAGTTATCTTCAAGAGGCTCTAACATGATCGATAATAAAGAAAAAGCAAAATGTGATTCACACAAGGTGCTTCTACTAAAATTTCTATGTGTTTTTCGACAGTGTTTTACTATCTTTTTCAATCATACTTATTGTAAATATCCAAAATTCATTTATCAAAAACATAAAGACCACCTACCTTCTTCTCTCCATGTTATAATAGGTAGATAACTGTCAGATTTAGTAGGTAGCTAGCTTTTGCAAAATGGAAATGTTTTCTCTTACACTATCTTTCAAACAAGAACTTTACTATAATTATTTATGTAAATAGTTGTACTACGTCACTAGAATAAATTGGAAATCATCGGATTTTTTGTCATTATAAATTACATTTTATGCGCCATTCATCCCTCAAAATATTTGACATAAATAATATTACTTACATTATTATTGGCTTTGACTATGATAAGTATTAATAAAATAACATGATATACATAACCTACAAATTTGACAAGAGGCATGAATTTCAATGAAAAGTCAATTAGTCAAGTCTGTGGATCTGTATGTTGAGACTGATACATTTCAAAAGAACCCTCTATACTTATATTATTTATATATACATTGTTAATGTCAAATGTTATTGAAATGTGAATAAAAAAGTCACTAAAAGTCCCTAGCTGATCACGTAAATACATTGCTCATTAAAATAGACTTAGTTAATTAGGTATTTAAATTTGAGTATGTACAAGTATTTATTAAAAGTTGCAAGAAAATCTTTGCTTTCTTTATCTTTTGTTGTTATTGTTCCCTTATAATTCTCCCAAGATTACTAAAATTGTCAAAAGTTTCCAGTAGCTTTTTCTTATTCTTAAAAGAAAATTATTTATATGTGTTCTTCATATAAATAATGAATCACTGAGAAGTTATCGTAAGTCAAATTGTCATTTAAAATTTATTGCAATATCAGTAATAATCGCAGAAAGGCCAATTTCAGTTATTTAAGTAAATATTGCTTTATTTGATAATTTACAATCATGATCGGAACTTTACACACGAATACTATTAACAATTGAGGTGCTAGTGATTTTAGTAAACAAGCGTTCGACCTAAAAACTTCTGCGAATCAGATGACACATGGGTTAAACCATTGTTTCACTTTTCAATCAGTCAAATTCATAATGATAGGTGTATCTCATAATTTGTACCTACCTGTATAAATTTTGTGTTACTTTCACTGTGCTATAAATATGCTTTTCTGATTTGATTGAATTTCATTTCTTTGAATGGAAGAAACCGTTCCCATATTGATTTGAATTATATAAATAAATAAACTATAAAATAATAATTTGACATTCTTTATTAATAAATAATGTATATTATGGTTTTATCTTTATTTTGATGAATAAACGGAGTGCCAATAGAGATACGTTAAATCAAGAATAGAAGATTATTGTTTTTCAGACAAGGAATTGGTTATGCTAAAAATAAAATTAGGTGTTTCCACTCACACGACTTTCCTACTGGACTCAAACATCAAATATGAAAATCGTCCGATTAGATCGTTCAGTTTGATTACAATAGGTACTTTCTTTACGTAGCTATTTGGGGTAGTCGTACGAAATAAAGACATTATCCCTCGCTTTGGTAGTCAGTGGCTTAAAGATCCTGATCTACTATTATCTTCAAAACAAACGGGAAAGTGAAATGAGTTAAAGAAAATAAAATCTTCTTCTTCTTCTTCTATAGTAACATTAGTTTTTAAGATGATATTGGTAAATTCATAGGCCGTTTTAATTTATCTTAATATGCCTGTTTCCTTCTTTGAAGAATTTTCTAATATAGTCTCTATAGAGCTCTATTCTCTGGTATAGTCTTGTCAGAGTGTAAGAGCTTCTTGAACTTTTACCAGTTTAAATACTTCCTGAAACTATTGTTTGTATTATCCAATTGAAGTGAATATTGTACATATGATTTTTGATGGAAATCACTATTATGTTAGTTTGTAAACATAACTATTATAGTGCGTTTCAAACTGTTATGCCGTGCTCGACTAACCAATAGCTCCCGCCTCAAGCAAAATTCGCCACTTGGGCATAAAATTTTATCTCAACATTCTTGTCTTCAATAATTAATAATAATAAAAAATGAATTTCAAAATTACATATGAAAATATTACAAGTAAAGTTAAACAAAGGCAACACTGTATGCCTTTTCTCATTTAAAAAATACATTGCCTATATGCGGTCAACTAGAGCCTTTTATCCTAGGATATAAATATCACCAACAATGTTCCATGTCTTCCAAAATACTCCATATCAAATACTATGAAATTGTGCATTGACTTGTTTTTTCCTTGGTTTCTGTAAAATATACGAATAACTTCAACAGGAAAAACCGATAGAGAATACATGAATAAATGAATTATCATTAGTCAATTATTTTTTTATTTATTAAATATAAATATTATGATCAACCATAAATATCATTGGTTCTTGACCATGGAATCTAATAAAATGATAGAAATATCAGCTGACAGAGCGATTAATCTCATGTAGAAAAAATGATTCATTCAAATATTTATAGAATTAAACTATAGACATAGGTATGAACTCCGTATATTCAAGGAAAAAAACCAAAGATAAAATCACTCTTTTGTCCATTTGTCTCTCGGTCCGTCTGTCACAGACTATTTTCTCCGAAACTTCTGGACGTACCTAACAATTTTAAATGTTGTTCACGATATATCAGTCAGTAGACCACAAACTAATTGATTTTTTTTTCACAAATTTTAAAATGAACCGTTCAGCTCTTTACAGAAACCGACTCACATTTAACCGACTTTTCTTTACTATTTCAGTATTTTTTTATCTTACCTTGCGATAGAACCAAAGTCTCAATTAAGTATCTGCATAGATTCGATCGAATATTTCGATACAAGTGAAGACTACAAGATAACATAAGATATTCATCCAATAACAATGGAAAAATAATATATTCGTTAGAACACAACAAATCTGTTGTTAATAAAATTGTAAGACTAATGTTTTAAGAAAATATATTCTATTTACTTTTTTAGTCAAATTTCTCTCTCACTTTCGTGGCAGATACCATATAAAATAGTTTTCTCTTTGTAATATTGGAAGAATATAAAAGAATGTGAAAAATGTTTTTAGCCTATATGCTTGAAGGCTTTTTGATAAAATGGAATTGCTATTTGTTTATGGCGCAAATTTATGGTAAAATCCTGGGTTTCTGCGAGTTTATCGATATTATTATGCCTATCAATGCCTTGAAACATTTGTTTTTTTTTTCTGGAACTGTTCATATTTGCAACTGATTAACTTATTCTATATTCACGATAAATCAAAGAATTTTATCTAATAAAAAATACTGATTCCCACTTCCACTGAAACATGTTATGTGTTGCTTATAATACCTGAATACCTGAGACAAGGTAAATTTTTTAAATTTCAGGAATAATGAGACTGCAATGAAATGAAGGATTTTTACTGATGATAAATTCCCTCCGATATCAGCAAATTTGATACCTATAGTAACTTAGGCGCATGAATTCAGTTAATCTATTTTTTTTAGATTTAATGCATTTAGCATTTTATTATTTTATTTTATCAAACTAATGACGCGATTTACTCATATCGAGGCATTAGTTCGATAAGTAATATAATTAGTTTTTATTAACACAATTTTACCTAATTAAAATATAATTTTATCTTTAGGTACTCTTAATGTTCTTAATGTGATCGTAACTTTGTATTTATTGTCGGTCCTTTGTGTATGCAGCTAGGTTTTATTATTACTTGCCGACAGATGACGAGGCATTGATATTTCGAAGCCACTAGCTTAAATAAAAAAAAAAACTTTGAGAATTGGTTCCATTCATCCCTAAATCTGAATGATATATGTGAGAATTTTATACAGGTTGCCTAGAAAGCACAGAAACATCTAGTGTTTTTTATATACAGATACAGACTTTTACAAAAATTTAAATGATTTGTTTGATGGGTGTGCAGCTTGTTTTTTTTTTTTAAATATGAAATAACATATTTCCTATTTTATCAATGTTAAACCACTCAATTTTTGAAGTGAAACTGCTTAACGCGCACTGGGAGTAAAATTTCAAGACCGCGACACACGAGCTAGCGTCACGATATGTATAGGTATTGGCGAATCCATTTACCACACCACGTGGGAGGGCGCCACTGTAGATAGGTAATGATTGTTGGAAAGAACAGCTGATTCTATGTAATCTTTATGAGGTTACGTTAATGTGAGAGTTTTGATCTGTGTTTGAGGGCAATTATTGTGTTTTGGAATAAAAATAGTCGTTTTTTATATAATATAAGCATCTATTAATGTTAAGTAAGTACAATCATTCATTAAAATTACAAAGCGAAATAATTATGTACACGTAAATTTTGCTCATCTTGCAGATACGGTTGCTGGTATCATGGAAGCGGAGATACAATAATTGTTTTTATGTTTATGTACATTTACGTGAATATGAGTTTCCACCAATAGTAATATATCTGATAGAATACAATTTTCAGAAATCAGTATATTAACTGACAATGTATAATAGGTGGTGATCATCAATATAAATGAAATTGAAATGACTTTGCCAGCAGTTTTGTTTATATATTTCTGTATAAATGATAATAAACGACCATTTCGAACACAAGTGTTTTTTTATTCTTCGTTTTAAATCAAAAATATACAAGTTCTATGGATTCTGTCATAGTTGTACTGGAAATCGTTTCAGTTGATAATTTGAAACAATAACGATTAGCTAACGGGTTTCACCAGAAAATCCTGAGATAAGAGATATTTTAAAGCTGAGGGAATCAATAAACATAAAAAAACATCAACATCTAAAGATATACATTATAAGACGTTCATCATATTTCCTTAAAAGAGCAAGTATTTTTATCTGAGAAAGCAGTTCTAGTACAAAAAAGTGTTCAACTAAGCAGTACAGTGACTCCATATTATGTGATGTTTCGCAAATTTTCTGAACAGAGCTTACTAATAACTTTAGAGCCATAATACACACTAGATATTGAATATTAAAGCTATACTTTGAGAACATAATATAAATGAGTTGATTACATTATTAAAACTTTTTCTAAAGCTAAATTCGCCACTTGGGCATAAAATTTTATCTCAACATTCTTGTCTTCAATAATTAATAATAATAAAAAATGAATTTCAAAATTACATATGAAAATATTACAAGTAAAGTTAAACAAAGGCAACACTGTATGCCTTTTCTCATTTAAAAAATACATTGCCTATATGCGGTCAACTAGAGCCTTTTATCCTAGGATATAAATATCACCAACAATGTTCCATGTCTTCCAAAATACTCCATATCAAATACTATGAAATTGTGCATTGACTTGTTTTTTCCTTGGTTTCTGTAAAATATACGAATAACTTCAACAGGAAAAACCGATAGAGAATACATGAATAAATGAATTATCATTAGTCAATTATTTTTTTATTTATTAAATATAAATATTATGATCAACCATAAATATCATTGGTTCTTGACCATGGAATCTAATAAAATGATAGAAATATCAGCTGACAGAGCGATTAATCTCATGTAGAAAAAATGATTCATTCAAATATTTATAGAATTAAACTATAGACATAGGTATGAACTCCGTATATTCAAGGAAAAAAACCAAAGATAAAATCACTCTTTTGTCCATTTGTCTCTCGGTCCGTCTGTCACAGACTATTTTCTCCGAAACTTCTGGACGTACCTAACAATTTTAAATGTTGTTCACGATATATCAGTCAGTAGACCACAAACTAATTGATTTTTTTTTCACAAATTTTAAAATGAACCGTTCAGCTCTTTACAGAAACCGACTCACATTTAACCGACTTTTCTTTACTATTTCAGTATTTTTTTATCTTACCTTGCGATAGAACCAAAGTCTCAATTAAGTATCTGCATAGATTCGATCGAATATTTCGATACAAGTGAAGACTACAAGATAACATAAGATATTCATCCAATAACAATGGAAAAATAATATATTCGTTAGAACACAACAAATCTGTTGTTAATAAAATTGTAAGACTAATGTTTTAAGAAAATATATTCTATTTACTTTTTTAGTCAAATTTCTCTCTCACTTTCGTGGCAGATACCATATAAAATAGTTTTCTCTTTGTAATATTGGAAGAATATAAAAGAATGTGAAAAATGTTTTTAGCCTATATGCTTGAAGGCTTTTTGATAAAATGGAATTGCTATTTGTTTATGGCGCAAATTTATGGTAAAATCCTGGGTTTCTGCGAGTTTATCGATATTATTATGCCTATCAATGCCTTGAAACATTTGTTTTTTTTTTCTGGAACTGTTCATATTTGCAACTGATTAACTTATTCTATATTCACGATAAATCAAAGAATTTTATCTAATAAAAAATACTGATTCCCACTTCCACTGAAACATGTTATGTGTTGCTTATAATACCTGAATACCTGAGACAAGGTAAATTTTTTAAATTTCAGGAATAATGAGACTGCAATGAAATGAAGGATTTTTACTGATGATAAATTCCCTCCGATATCAGCAAATTTGATACCTATAGTAACTTAGGCGCATGAATTCAGTTAATCTATTTTTTTTAGATTTAATGCATTTAGCATTTTATTATTTTATTTTATCAAACTAATGACGCGATTTACTCATATCGAGGCATTAGTTCGATAAGTAATATAATTAGTTTTTATTAACACAATTTTACCTAATTAAAATATAATTTTATCTTTAGGTACTCTTAATGTTCTTAATGTGATCGTAACTTTGTATTTATTGTCGGTCCTTTGTGTATGCAGCTAGGTTTTATTATTACTTGCCGACAGATGACGAGGCATTGATATTTCGAAGCCACTAGCTTAAATAAAAAAAAAAACTTTGAGAATTGGTTCCATTCATCCCTAAATCTGAATGATATATGTGAGAATTTTATACAGGTTGCCTAGAAAGCACAGAAACATCTAGTGTTTTTTATATACAGATACAGACTTTTACAAAAATTTAAATGATTTGTTTGATGGGTGTGCAGCTTGTTTTTTTTTTTAAAAATATGAAATAACATATTTCCTATTTTATCAATGTTAAACCACTCAATTTTTGAAGTGAAACTGCTTAACGCGCACTGGGAGTAAAATTTCAAGACCGCGACACACGAGCTAGCGTCACGATATGTATAGGTATTGGCGAATCCATTTACCACACCACGTGGGAGGGCGCCACTGTAGATAGGTAATGATTGTTGGAAAGAACAGCTGATTCTATGTAATCTTTATGAGGTTACGTTAATGTGAGAGTTTTGATCTGTGTTTGAGGGCAATTATTGTGTTTTGGAATAAAAATAGTCGTTTTTTATATAATATAAGCATCTATTAATGTTAAGTAAGTACAATCATTCATTAAAATTACAAAGCGAAATAATTATGTACACGTAAATTTTGCTCATCTTGCAGATACGGTTGCTGGTATCATGGAAGCGGAGATACAATAATTGTTTTTATGTTTATGTACATTTACGTGAATATGAGTTTCCACCAATAGTAATATATCTGATAGAATACAATTTTCAGAAATCAGTATATTAACTGACAATGTATAATAGGTGGTGATCATCAATATAAATGAAATTGAAATGACTTTGCCAGCAGTTTTGTTTATATATTTCTGTATAAATGATAATAAACGACCATTTCGAACACAAGTGTTTTTTTATTCTTCGTTTTAAATCAAAAATATACAAGTTCTATGGATTCTGTCATAGTTGTACTGGAAATCGTTTCAGTTGATAATTTGAAACAATAACGATTAGCTAACGGGTTTCACCAGAAAATCCTGAGATAAGAGATATTTTAAAGCTGAGGGAATCAATAAACATAAAAAAACATCAACATCTAAAGATATACATTATAAGACGTTCATCATATTTCCTTAAAAGAGCAAGTATTTTTATCTGAGAAAGCAGTTCTAGTACAAAAAAGTGTTCAACTAAGCAGTACAGTGACTCCATATTATGTGATGTTTCGCAAATTTTCTGAACAGAGCTTACTAATAACTTTAGAGCCATAATACACACTAGATATTGAATATTAAAGCTATACTTTGAGAACATAATATAAATGAGTTGATTACATTATTAAAACTTTTTCTAAAGCTAATCCTCAATCCTTATTCTCGAACACTCCAAAATTGTTCATAGTATAGATAAATCCTGATCCTTTATTGGGAAAACGATGAAAATGGATTGTCTTTTACTTATTTTTCTGCTGTGACAATTATATAACACCACAATTTGTATTAGAACAGTTTTCTTCGGCATGATGAGTGAAATTCACGTGTTAACAGATACGAATGTAAACAAATGATTGCCTATCTGTTCTCAGTTGGCACTTTTCCCATTAGAGGGCGAGCGCTTGGCTGGATTCGCCTATTCACAAGTACCCGCACCAATAGAATTAATATTATTTTATACTTTTCAGTGCATCAACCAATAACGTCGGTCCAATTTTTTGTAAAAAATATTTATTTCACACTTTTGAGTGTAACATTAGTCCCGAAAATCGTTGAACGTTCACTATACCATATCAATGAAGATAGTACTTAACCTATTACCCACGTATATTCCTTGCTTGTAGTTGTTATTATTGAGATCTCAGAACAACGCTGCGGAAATACGCTTGAATATTTTAGTTGTTACCATTTTAACACCGATTTAACTCGAAAACCGTAACTCTAAGGAAAAAATGTTCATCATAAATGTTGCAGCAAATAATTATATCTTTCATGTAGTATCGAAAAAATTTCAATTTTGGAAAGAAATTGTCCTCTCCACATAGCAAAAATACATATTTAACATGCGTCTATCTCGAAAACCGTAACACTTTTGAAAAAATGTTCAAGTTAAACGTTTCCGGATATTGTCCTATCTTTAATTATACCAACTCAGATTTTCCATTTTCGAGAAAATTCGCCCCCACCATCCCTTCGGGGGCGGTTTTCGGAGGGAAGGAGATTTTGGATTTGCGTTTTTATGAATATGGGACCATTTCTCAATCCAATTCTTTCAAATGAATCCAAAATCATCAAAATCAGAGCTCGTTTACTATATAAAAGGCGCGCACGAACCAAAAAAAAAGCACAGTCGAATTGTATTCCTCCCCCGTTCGGGGTTCGTCGGTCAAAAAAGAGAATCGACAGAAAGAAAACCTTTAGGAACTTGTGCTATTGCAAAACTATGTAACGTTTTGTGTGGAAAATGATATAAAGTTAAATGAATATACTTAGCGTAATTTGGATTGTAAGCCTTCAAGGTATATATGTTTATTTATAACTATGTTACAAAAGTTGAGTGACTAGGAGAGAAAATTTTGTTTATCGACATACGAAATAAACAGAAATTTACTTTTCAATTTCGATTTCACAATGATTTTTCGCGGAATTCTTACTTTCAATAGATATAACTATAAATCAAAAATACATTTACTCGTCGTAGTTAGTTAATCGATTCATATAAGTAATGTTTGGACATATTAAACCTTATTTAGATGCTGAAACAGACATTTAAGAAGGATTTAAGAGCAAAAAAAAATGAAATAATCTTATATTCCAAATTAAAGTTTTTGTTGAATTTTTGTTTTTTATATGTAGATTGAACATAAACTAGCTTTTGCCCGCGACTTCGTGCGCATGTAAAGCTGCATTAAATTCTATGCGGTTTTTCCGTGGTATATGTATAGACTTACAGACGACAGATATGGTAAAATTGAACCTATATTCTAAATTAGACCTCTAACAATACATCGGTGAAAATTGCATTTAATTCCATGAGTTAGTTTTTACGTGATGCGTGTACAAACATACAGAGAGACACTCAAAAATTCTAAAAACTGTTGTTTTGCCTTCTATTGCTCTAATAAAGACCTCTCATATTATTTTTTTCTTAAATATCTTCAACCTACATACAATGGCCTTTTACAATTTTATTATATAGGTACTAGCTTTTGCCCGCGACTTCGTGCGCGTGGAAAACTGCATTCAATTTCATACGGTAGTTATTGCGTGATGCGTGTACAAACATACAGGCAGATAGATGCGGTAATATGGAACCTATATTTTAATTTAGACCTCTAGCAATACTACGATGAAAATTGCATTCAATTCCATGCGGTAGTTTTTGCTTGATGCGTGTGCAAACATACAGAAAGACAGACAGACGCGTTAAAATGGAGCCTATATTTTAAGTAAGACCTCTAGTAATATATTCGTGAAAACTGCATTTAATTCCATATAGCAGTTTTTGTGTTATGCGCGTACAAACATACAGACAAAAATTCTAAAAACTGTTGTTTTGGCTTCTGTTGCTCTAATAAAGACCCCCAATATTAGTTTTTCTCAAATATCTATAATGTACAGATATCGGCCTATTACAATTAAACGGTGAAGGTATACAATTCGACTGTCAGTTTTTTTGTTTGGTTCGTGCGCGCGTTTTATATAGATAATGTACTCCGATTTTGATGATTTTTTGACCAACAAACCCCGAACGGAGGAGGTATACAATTCGACTGTCTGCTTTTTTTTGGTTCGCGCGCGCCTTTTATATAGTAAACGACATCCGATTTTGATGATGTTTGATTCAATTGAAAGAGGAGGCTTGAGAAATGGTCCCATATTCATAAAAACGCAAACCCGAAATCTCCTTCCCTCCGAAAACCGCCCCCGAAGGGGTGGAAATCGAAAATATAATATAATATAATTAAAGATAGGCCAATATCCGGAAACGTTTAAATTGAACGTTTTTTCGAGAGATGGAGGCGTGTTAAACTCTCAAATGTATCTATTTTTGCTATGTGGAGAGGGCGATTTCTTTCGAAAATTGAAAATCTTTCGATTCTACATGAAAGACTTAATTATTTGTAGCAACATTTATAATGAACATTTTTTCCTTAGAGTTACGGTTTTCGAGTTAAATCGGTATTAAAATGGAAACATATAATCATATAAAATAAATAAGCGTATTTCCGCAGCGATGCTTTGAGATCTCAATAATAACAAGTACAAGCAAAGAATATACGAGGGTAATAGGATAAAAACAGTTCTATTAATCTTGAAATATAAAATCTATATCTTTGAATTTTAATTTGAAAAATATTTGTTTATTCCATGTATCACCTTCATTCTCACAATTGAATGTGTAAATATGTGGTATTTGACAGTTACTCTCATTACAATTTTACTATAGATACCGTAAATCTTGAGCTTTTGCATACGTGCAATAAATAGTAAATAATCTTTGAACTAGTATTTTTACGAGTATTGAGAGCTTCTCTAGAAAAAAATCGTATAAAAGCATTTAATAATGATCGGGGAATCTTACTGGAATTGTAGAACATTAAACTTGACTACAATTGTCCACGTTTTTTCTAGTTGAGAATAAAAGTTTTTTTAGATTTATCTTAAGTCTTATTTTTTGTCAAGAAGAGTTTCCTTCTTTGATTTTTAGGAGCTTTAACTAAAATTGTAAGAAAATAAACTTGACTATACTCCATATGAAAGAGGTAGATATGTACTCATAATGAAGGGATCTCTATTATTGCATTACGTTGCTTTAAGACATAATGTAATTGAGATCCTTTCATTATAATATTCTATTACTCAATACCTTTTCAGATGGAGTACTCATGTTGTTGTGTAAATAATAACAATTTTGCTAGTTTCATCCCATTTATATTTCTTTAATTTTAAGAATATCAATAACAATTTCCTTTGAAAATGCTATGAAATTATAAAACACTAGAAGAATTACATTTTCGTTTCTTTTTTTGGGGGTTTCGTTTGAAACTAGAAAAATTATACTTCAATATAACTATCTAAAGCAGGGTTTCCCAAGCTTTTTAGCGACTAGCCGCCCCTGATTGAAAATAATATTTTCATGCCCCCCTAATTGTTTTGTGACAATATACAAATACACGTTATTTTAACAATTTCACGAAGTAAACTTTAATGAAATTTAACGAACTTCCTCTTCTATCACTAATATTGTCAAACAAATGATTTATTCTACCTATTACTATTAGTGTTACTAGTGAGCTACTGGAGCTTGCTTGGGAACTCCTGATCCAAAGCATTTGTATATTTAAAAAAACATGTATATTAAACTTTATTAATTGTTAATAGAAATTGAGAAAATATTTCCCGTTACAATTTTTTGTTTTTTTTTTGTTGTTTTCATTGAAACTAGAAAATAATGAAATTCTACCATAATTAGTCTTTGTAGCTTATGAAAGAATATAAGTTTTTCTAATCTATCTCAAGCCTTAAGTATAAGGTTCAATCAAGGGTAATAAAATGTTAAATAATATTCATCGTTAGGTACTAAAAACCTGCAGACTATTCGTAGCACTTTTCCTGAATATTTTATGAAAACAGCAAATATAGAGAAAAATCACGTTTTTTGAGTTTCAAGTTTATTTCAAAAACTATAGAAATAGAATTCAATTTAATCATTCCCGTCGTTTGTAGTCCACGTCTAAGTTTATTGAATTTTCATTCAATTTACTCAGAACAACGTTAATAGAAACGTACTTATTTGTTTATATTTTTGTCTGTGTAGTGGAACAGTGGAACTCATAATTCACAGAAAATGAATTGATAATAAATTAAAATAATAATCGCCTGTCTAAAAAACAAAGAAACCATACGTAAAATATTAGCCAATGAAATATTTTCATTCCTTAAATGGAATGGTGAAATATATATAACCTCATGATTTGGTGTAAATAAATAAATAGCTATTAAGAGGCAAACGACACAATTAATCCACATATTGCTCATATTAATAATGTTATGAAGCTATCAGTCGCCAAATGAGATTTAAATATGGATAATATGTGTTACATTCGCATGTAGCAATATTTGAGAGAAAACAAATCTTATTATTAAGGAAGACGTGATATCTGACAATACCATAGATTCATTCAATAATAATAATTTCGATGTAAAATCCTGCCTTGACAGAAATTTTCAATGATAATAACCGCCGCTTTAAGAGCGCTCGATAACTGGTCAGACGGTCACTTGCATAGTTGAGTAGGCCCTCAAAGGATCCTCAGTTCCAATCCTGCGGTGAAAATAACACGAATGAAATACGGAAAAATGTGTGCGTAGTGAAGAGCGTCAGCAAGCAGTGCTCAGTATCCAGTATTGAAGAAGGTACCATTTTGTTAATCACTTTCCTATCGACTGTATCAGGTTGAACTTGGAAAGTGTCTGGGCAATCCATTCAGTCGATGCTTTAACGGCGATGCACTGTTGCGGAACAAAAAACGTGTGATTGCCATCCACTTTCAGCAGTAATTTTAATATCAAAGACTGATTAGATACAAATTGACAGTGCAATGGATTCCAGCAGGAAATTTGAGAATCCCTCCCCGGAAACAAGATCCAATATTTTTTCAAAACTATTTTTTTGGTAAGTTTCAAATATAATTTCTAACGAGGCTTATTCTATATCTCATCTGCTTAAAATAGAAGTGATGGTGGTTGATATAAACCTGTTTGATTTATTTTGAGAAAAAAAAAAGAAGAAGAAGCAACCAGTTTTCAGATGCTTTACTCTATTTTTAAATGTGTTGCTGGTTATGGTGGATGTAGTATTGATTAAGGACATTTTTTTAATTTTATTTTCGTGATTCCCGTCTTGGCCGGTTCTACGTGTAGATCTCTTACAAATGCATTGCTTACATACAGGGTGATTAGCTTAACTAAATGGAACATCAACGTTTCTCGCAAGTCAAAACGAATCAAAAGTAAATTAAAATGATCAGATCGTTTCTTCTAATTAATTTCATGTTTCATGTATACGAATAACGGATATTATTGAAACATCTTCCTATTTTCTGAATATCTGTTATGATAAACATAAAAAATCTGACTGTTTAAGCTAAGCCTATATATATATATATATATATATATATATATATATATATATATATATATATATATTATATAGGATTATTCGATCAGAGAATATTATGTTAATAGGAATGTTGGTGTATGGTAATTGGATGATATCAAAACTTACCTTGATGTAGATAATTAAATCTTGATTCCAAATATGCGAATTTCTTCATCCGATACTTCATACTCCTCGATACTCTTAGGAAACTGGAAAAAATGTTCAGAAATGGATTAAATTTCTAACATTAGTTACTCTTGTTGTTGAGTATGTAAAAGCCTTTTATTATAAGTGACCAGCACTATTTTATTGGCATTTATGCAATAATAAAATACAATTTATCAACAGCTTGGAGGTATGTTTTCAATATATTCGATATTCTTATTTCGTATGAACTGGTGCTTTCGTTTCCCCAACGTCACAAAAAATATCTTGATACACATTATATATATATATATAAATAGTACACTATTCAATAACTATTTCTCACACGGGCCACAATTTAATTCTACCTGAACATAAATAATGTCATGGAACAAATTGCATAATACGAGTAATGATGTAGCTTTCAACTAGGAATACCGATAACAGGTCTAACTGAATAAATGAATATACAAGGGGATTGGAATCCGCGAAATTTATATTTTATTAACAAGAATAAATAAATTCGCTTACACAATTTACAAGTAGGTACGTTGACTTGTTATACAAAAGTTTAGGTATTGTATTTATGTGGTTAGGATTGAACAACAGTTATATTTAACGAATTGTGTATTCTGAGAAATACCTAATATTTTCTATAATGAATTCCAAAACTCGAAAATAAGAATAAATCTATCAAATTTAAAGACTAATAAATTTTCAGTAAGTATCTGTAGGTATAAATTAAAAACACATAGCACCGGTTTTAACAGACGGTATCTTTTTCAAATATAAGAGGATAGACTGAGTTAAACCAGTCAATTTTGCTAGGAATTTCCATCAAGTGTGATAGTTTAATTGACAAATCTATTATCTTCTCTATTGATTTTTACTGCATCAAAGGTTCTTAAATGCACTATAAATTTTGGCATTTAAAAATAAAACAGTTCACCCCTTTTCAATCAATCTTTGCTTTCATTTGTCCAATTCACAAATTACTGGACCTTCCTTTATGAAAATTCTATCATTTGTTCAACTTTGTTAATAGG
Source organism: Crioceris asparagi (assembly GCA_958507055.1). NCBI lineage: Eukaryota > Metazoa > Arthropoda > Insecta > Coleoptera > Chrysomelidae > Crioceris > Crioceris asparagi. The sequence continues at coordinate 56,546,006 of OY293826.1, read as the reverse complement.
CTGCAGGCGCTACCTGCATATATCCTTCTTCATTATTTTGAAGTTACTTTATGTGAATACGAATTGGAGTGCTTCTTATAGAACTTTCTTAGTTTTGACATTTGTGATCTAAGAGATTCAACAAAAATAACTAGAATATCTGAAAATTACCTACAAAAGATAACTACAAAGAACGGGAGATCTAGGATTTTCTTATTCTTCTTCTTATTTCGTTAGTTTATAAGAACAATTATTGTAGCTGTAACCAACGGTTCAAATTCAAATCTATTTTCACTTTTGGTTCTTCTGTAATTAAACCGGCCCGTAATATTTGCCATTCTCTGTATATAAAAAATCTTATCTTCATGATACTATTCTAAAATAAAAGCCTAATGTTATTATATGTTAAGAATTATTAAGATAAAGACAAACAAGATCGTCGTCAACAAATTATACAAAAAATATTGTTTCAAAACGTTTCAAATATGAGAAAAATAACTTACATGTGTTAAAATTTGATACTTGTATTTTTTTTAAACATTCAAAATATCATCTCTTTTGATGTAAAAGATGTATTCTTTATTTTATCATCCGTTATTTTTGTTGTTGTTGCTTAGAACATGAGTCTCAAAATAAACATCTCATCATCATCAAAACAGCTTGCCGTATTAAGTAAATGGATAAATAAGTCTGTTAATGTGAGTCGCACTCCTTACTCTATAATAGAAGTTTCCTTCCTATAAGGAAACTTGGGATGCCTGCAGACTTTTTCTAATAAACGAGAATCACACATTTTTTCTATTGTCTGTGAGAAAACCTAGACAATGAATTATTTAAAGTTTGCTATTCTTAGGTATACCAAATACAGCATATAAGCAATTCAGTCAGTGTACCGGGTGTCCCACTATAAGAGAAAAAACTTGCTGTATCTTAGAAACTATTTATCGTCAAACGTGAAAAAATTGTATAACAAAGACGCATAAAAGAAAGTACTAGATACTAGTTCCAAGTTTCGTATTACACTACAAGGGGCACAGTTAATAATAAGTACACAAACATATCTTTTTTACTATAATTGTTCAATATAGAACTATAAAATCATAAAAAATATTTTCAACTGTCAGGTCACTTCGCGTAAGTTGGATCCAATACTTTTTCCTCTATTTTGTAAAAAACTGGTAGGATGAGTGGGAAAACTATCTCAATAAAATAGTTGTAATTTTTCTACAGTACTATGAATTTTTACAAACCCTGTTTTATTCCAAAGGGAAATTAACTCCAATAAAATATGACGCTCGCTAGATGGTGTTGTTTGAACAATTTTATATTTTTCTTGGGAATTTCCAAGTACGATAATGCATTTTGTATATTTCAGTTAAAAGTGGATTTAATTTAAAGATACATATTTCAAAACGCATCTCAATATCTATTTTGTAAGCGAAGATATGAGAAAAAGTAGTTACTACCTAGTGCATCCTTAAGTAAATAAAAAATTAAACATTATCTGATCCTACACACTACATAGGTAATACATCTCTAGTACCTATTGTGACTGTTTAATATGGTAAATATGGTTTTGCCCATTATTTCATTAAATAAATCATTTAAAAAAGATGCTGATGCCCTTATGGTACAATAAGATACGTGGCCAGACATGAAGTCTTCGGAAGGGTTCCAACCTGGAATTTCGCGGTCCATAAGCTTAGGGAGTCTCACACTTCTTGCGCAAAAGCATTCGCCTACGTACAAAAATAAAATTAATATTATTTTTATTTTTCAGTACACCAACTAATTAAATCTATACTATGTTAAAAAAAATCCACATGTTCGAGCGGTACAATAGTCATTAATATCGTTGAAAACACTTGTATTCCGTGATTTCAAAATATAGCGGCAACAAACTTTCACATTCCTAGTAAGTTAACAAAAACATATATTTTTTTAATGTCCAATTATTTATGTCAGAGAATATTTTCGCAAAAAATTATCCTCTCCATCTCTTTTGGGTAAATTTTTCGATTAAAAAGAAATCATCAAAATCGGTGCCCGTTTATTACATGAAACGCGCGAACAAACATAAACACGCAAACACACAATCGAATTTTATACCATCTCCGTTTTTGGAAGTCGGTCAAAGAGCATCCAAATAATTGATCTGATATACCACACACTTTTACTCTATTGGGAAGTTCGTTGAAAATGAAACTATTTTTTGGTTGCATAATATATAGTGTCAATCCAAATATAACTCATAAACGGGTCAATATTATTGTATAGCAAAAAATATGAGCAATATAAATATTTTTTACAAAAAATTGGACCGACGTAATAGTTGATGCACTGAAAAGTATAAAATAATATTACTTCTATTGGTGATGGTACTTTTGAAGTTGTGCAGTTGCAGTTAGATTGATCGCTTTTGGCACCAACTTCACAAGTACCATCACCAATAGAAGTAATATTATTTTATACTTTTCAGTGCATCAACTATTACATCGGTCCAATTTTTTGTAAAAAATATTTATTTCACACTTTTGAGTGTAACATTAGTCCCGAAAATCGTTGAACGTTCACTATACCATATCAATGAAGATAATACTTATCCTATTACCCACGTATATTCCTTGCTTGTAGTGGTTATTATTGAGATCTCAGAACATCGCGGCGGAAATACGCTTGAATATTTTAGTTGTTACCATTTAACACCGATTTAACTCGAAAACCGTAATTGTAAGGAAAAAATGTTCATTATAAATGTTGCTACAAATAATTATATCTTTCATGTAGTATCGAAAAATTTTCAATTTTCGAAAGAAATTGTCCTCTCCACATAGCAAAAATACATATTTAACATGCGTCTATCTCGAAAACCGTAACACTTTTGAAAAAATGTTCAATTTAAACGTTTCCGGATATTGTCCTATCTTTAATTATACCAACTCAGATTTTCGATTTTCGAGAAAATTCGCCCCCACCACCCCTTTGGGGGCGGTTTTCGGAGGGAAGGAGATTTCGGATTTGCGTTTTTATGAATATGGGACCATTTCTCAATTCCCTTCTTTCAAATGAATCCAAAATCATCAAAATCGGAGATCGTCTACTATATAAAAGGCGCGCACGAACCAAAAAAAAAAAAAAAAAAAAAAAAAAAAAAAAAAAAAAAAAAAAAAAATAAAGCAGACAGTCGAATTGTATACCTCCTCCGTTCGGGGTTCGTCGGTCAAAAATATACCCTTGAAGGACCGCACGAAGGTACCATGAATTTACCATGTAAATTAATAACCAGATTTGAGCGTGTGTAGGCCGCGTTAATGGGACAACAAGTAACCATATGTCATATAACTCAATGAGGGTATTATTAAAATAATTCGCAGTGGCGCCTTCAACCAACAGAGCCTAATTAAACTTTCAATAAATTCAAGGTTGAAACTACTGAATAGATATATAAAAGAAAGGACAAACATGACAAGGGGCATTGTCATAGATAAGATTCGTATTTAATTATGACGTTACTTGTCAAACCAAACCGATCATAATACAAGTTCGTTAATGTATACCAAATATTTTGAACGACGAATATAACAAATGATTATCATAACCTATTAGGTTACAGGATGTTTGCAGTCATCTTCAATGTATTCCAAATATTTTGTTTTTTATTCAACGCATTATCTCAATTATTCTACGAGTTGTAAGATTGTAAACGAAACGCCTATTTACAGTTTATCTGTTATCAAGAAAAATAGACCACATGAATATCATAAAATTAATGATCAAAGTGTATTTCGAATGAATAAGGTAACATTCTTTTTTGAGGAATAGCCCGAGACAGGACGACCACGAACGTCTCTTTTAAGTTGATCCCATAGATGTTCGATTTGGTTGAGATCCGGTACTAGATGCGGGCCATTCCAATCTTGGAAGTCGAACCGCAACCAGGTATTCATTCACCATCTGTTAGACCTCAAGCTGCATTATTATGTAAATTTGATAACAATGAAAGGACCAAATGGAAAGACAACTTCTTGAAGGATCTCTTCAATGCAAGGTTCGGAGTCTAGAGCTCCATTTTGAACACATACAAAATTGCTACGTGCTTCGGTAGAAACATCCACTCAAACAATGGATGAATCGCCATGATATGAGATTCGCTCTGATATGGTGCAGTCAGCAACTCTTTAAATTCTATGTATATCTTTATGCTCACTCACGACCATCCGGCGACCTTAAACAAACCCTGGATGCATCTGTGAATACTGTGTTTCCTCACTGTTCTACAATCTAGTCAGAATGCGATCTTGCAAATCTAGTACAGGAGACCGCCGAATTCCTAGGATACGGGAGACATATTTCTTACAACTTCTATTTTCTAATAAATACGTCATCAATTCTATCCAAGTCTGCTGTAGTTAATACCATGCCAACAACACAATAAATGCGTACTTAGCCAACTTCGAACTTTTTTATCAACCAATAGCCTCACATGCATTTCTCACAAAATCCGTAAAATTGGTAGGGTAATGGGATAAATAAATAAAAAAAACTATAGGCAACATAGACAACAAGAAACATTATAGAAATTTATCAGCCTCAATTTTCCCACAGGGTGTTTTAAATTTACGGCAAAAAACAACATTTTGATTTGCCCCGGTATTATATTACCGAAACATAAAAAAAAAATTAAAATAATTTAACGCCATCATAATAAATAGATCTACAAACATTTGATAAATGACAATCGAATGGAAAATAAAGGAGTTATTAAACCCTTAACTGATCCGGCATAGTCTGGCAGACTACACAATATCTATATTTCCTAATTAGCCACCCACTCTTTTCTCCATCCATTTAATCCAAGCTCTAATATTGCTTTAATGAGACACATGTTTTCATTTAGGTATGGTAAGTTTTAAATGAGCCATACAGGTAATTAGTTCAACCGTAGTCTCCTATACGACGCTGGAATGCTCTTGTCAGTTTTAGTGATTTGCCGGTTGTAAGAAATTTGACTGAATATTCGCGTGTATTTAGGCGATTCGACAATATTCATTTCTAACCATGAACATGTAGATCCTTTATTTGCAAATGATGGAACAGGAAGGGATATATTTAGAGCGGTTATGAGCAAAAAAAGATTTGCAATTCTCTTACATGCCATAAGATTTGACGATCCAGATGATAGATAGGAGCCAAGGAAAGAAGATCCAACAGCAGCGATTTCATTTGTGTTGAGTTCATTCATAGTGTCTATGGACTGAGTCAGTCTGTTACAATAGACGAGATTTGTGGTGAGTTTTCCAGGAAGATATTGGCTCAAGATGTATATGACAAATAGATCTGCGAAATATAACATTAAAATAAAGTGCCATGTATAAAATTAAATGCACTAACTTTTTATTCTCACTTTCTTGTGCGACATCAAAAACGAATCGTCTATCGGACTATGCCAGACTAGTTAAGTGCAAAATATTGATTGATTGATAAATGATATTTAACAAAGAAGAATTTAGAAAAACAATTATATATTCACTGGGGAGGAATAACTGGAAAGTTACTTCGAGATCTACTTTTGTTAAATTTGTAGTCGTTAAGAAACTGGTAGTTATATAGTAGCTGAAATAAAGAAGCTGAAAAACAATAAACAAAATATGAAATCAAGAATAGCAAAATGCAAAATAAAATGAAGTTGAGCTATTGTCACGCACGCATGGAAATTACAATCTACTTCAACTTTATTTTTGGATACCTATATTTTCAACGGATGAACGTATGCGTACAGTCTTTAAAGTCATGTACCTTGCGGTTACGAATATGCTGCACTTCAACTCCCTGTTATGTCTTTGACATCTCTAATATTACAAACCCCTAGATTGCTCCACATGCGAAGCGGTTAGACGCATCCAGTCCCTGGATGTATTAAACAAAGAACAGTAAACAGAAAAAAACAATAATGTGTATTATATATACATATATATAATTCAGGAAATTTATTAACGACTGGCTAGGATATTAGGATTAGAAAAGGTATAAAACGGCTTCTGCAGTCCTGTATGTGGAAATAAGAGTAACTCTTTTTTCTAGTCTAGCTAGATAATAATAATTAGTGAAGTAATATAAATAATTAAACATTTATAAGACATTCTCAAAATGACACCATTTCTTTCCAAACATCTAAGAATACGTTTCTCAGCCAATGAAATAGCTTTTCTTATTTCACGTGCATCTATCTCATCAATGCATTCAATTACGCCTTGACGCAGTTCATCTTTACTTTATACTGTTGTTGAATACACTTTTTTCTTCAAATCTTTGCGTTTCAGATAAATTATTTTAAGGAATACCTCAAATAATGTTTATTAAATAATAATAGTGTTTTATCACCATGGTAACCAGCAAACACCTACTATAAAAATGCTAGAAATAATTCACCTTAATAGATAGTTGCTTATATATTGAAAACCTGACCATTTAGGTATAGGAACATGATATATCATTTCAAAGGTATTTTGATTCTCTTTCAGAAGCAATAATAAAATACAGGGTGTTCCATTTGAAAAAACGCATTTTTGGGTCCTTATAGATCTGATGGAAGGATCAAGAATTTTGAGCGACCCTGTATAACATAAAAATAAAATCTTCAATAATAACTAACAAAAAAGTGTTTCTAAAGCTATTACTGGAATTTCATCGATTCAAAATTCTAAAATTCACAGTAATGGGCTATTGACTGGGGCTCTGTTTTGAACAAAACAAAAGAAAATTAATTAATTCACTGGAAACTGTTAAAGATAGGTATGGGTATCTTATGAAAGAATAACCAGAAGGCGATGGAGAATCTAATAAATTGATAATGTATAGGTTGTTTCATTTGAAAAATCAAAGTTGTCAATAGTTTTAGATCTAAGTGTCAACGTCGCAAGGCTGAAAAGTCAAATCAAATACTTCATTTCTCTCAACCAAATCTCTATTACATCTTTGACCTCTGATATCTAGTTTTCCTACATTTATATTTTCTTCAACTTTATGTCTAAAGGTTAGGTTTGACACTGACACTATACACATCTGGCAGACCAACTTGTTGGGGTCTCGAACGGTCATTCGTGATTAGTTGCTGTGGTCATGTGATTATGTGATTCACTTCTCAGCACGCGCGTTGAATTATTTTTCACGGGAAATATTTTACGGCCACCGCAAGCGCCAGTTTCTCAAGTTATTAGTTGCTTAAGCAAACGACTCGTAAATGATACTACCTACTTGTCGAAATTTGTTGTGTGCTTAATTAGTTGCGCGCGAAGTATTTTGTGTCCGCCAGACTCTCACGCAGTTTGTACTCATAAACTCTCACAAGCCTTTATTCTAAATCGGGCTATTGTTGCTATAAAGTACGTTGGAAGGTGGAAGTTTGTAATCCTTCCAATCATCTTACATCGCTTAACTGGTGCAGATATATATTCCGACAGAACAAACAACTACAAAACAAAAGTCAGAATTATTTTATTCCTGTACTCGTATTAGAGCTTTTTGAATTAATTATATTCAAAATTATAAGAATACCTAAGTCAACAAAACATGATTTACGGCATCTCGAGGCCCTAATATCGTTTAAACATCACTTCATACTTTCAATTTTTGTCATATACCTAGTTGAAAGAGTGCCATGTGGATTTTGGTAGTGTCCACTATAAAAAAAAAACTATACTATTGGCAAAGCTGTTTCTAATCTTTGCTGCTGGTTAGTGAAAGATTATCCATTTGCCATCAAAGCAGATCATCAAAAAATACATGCTTTTATTTTGCATCATTAGTTTCATCGACGATAGTCAAAATGGTAACGTATGCCTTTAGGCAAAGAATTATGTTGTTCTGATCTTCATCAACTTACTTCAAGTGAGGCATGGGTAAATTTTCGCTTACCCTACTGTATTCATAGAACTCTTTGGATGCTACAAACCACACTGATATTCACAGACAGCTTTAAGAAGGGGTAATTCTACATCGAAAATTAATGGTAGTTTGTAATAATAGCCCTCATGAGTTTTTGGGCTGCAATGCGCCGTTTTTGAGGAAAAATTAAAAACCGTCTGTTTGTTTGACAGAAATAATATTGTCATTATTTATTTAAGGATACAATAATTGTGAAATAAATCTAGGTGGCGGAACCTAGGAACCATAGTTTGTAATTTTTGGTGTTTTATTGACATTTTGTAATTAAGAAATCTCATTATTTTTTTTTTCAAATTCAAGACCCCGTATTTTTAGTAACGGAACATTTTGGGACTATAGTTTAATCAACAAACTATCATTATTTTTTTATGTAGAATCACCCCTTTAAATATTCACTTATCATTGGGCAACACCCTGTATATACGCTAAAACTTTTTTTTGAAGATCTCAAGCAATAAAACTTTTCTTACAAAAACTTGGACCGACTTTATTAGTTACACTGAAAAATACAAAATAATATTAATTCCACTGGTATTGACATTTTTGCACTTGTGCAGTTATAGGCAGATAGAAGACTTATAAATAAATACTTTTTTACAAAAAACTGGACCGACGTTATTAGTTGGTGCATATAAAATTATGAAATAATATTAATTCTAGTGGTGCTGTTACTTTTGAAGTTGTGTAGTTGCAGTTAGTTTGAAAACTTTTGGCACCAACCACAAGTACCAGCAACAATAGAATTAATATTATTTCGTAATTTTCAGTGCACCAACTAATAACGTCGGTCTAGTTTTTTGTAAAAAAGTATTTATTTCAGTCTTTTGAGTATAACATTGATCACAAAAATCGTTGAACCTTCACCACTAATATCTTATTACCCACGTATATACTTTGCTTGTCCTTGTTATTATGTAGAGTTCTCAGAACATGGCTGCGGAAATACGCTCAAATATTTTAGATTTAACCATTCTACCATCGCTTACCCCGAAAACCGTAACTCTAAGGAGAAAATGTTCTCTATAAATGTTGATGCACATATTATTGTCTTTCATCTGGCATCAAAAGATTTTCCGTTTTCGAAAGAAATTGCCCCTTCCACATAGAAAAAATACCCATATGTGAGATTTTAAAATGAATGTAGCTCGAAAACTCTTTTGAAAAAATGTTCAATTTAAACGTTTCCGGATATTGTCCTATCTTTAATTCTGATATCTCGAATTTTCCATTTTCGAGAAAATTTGCCCCCTCCACTCGCTTCGGGGGTGGTTTTCGGGTGGAAGGAGATTTCGGATTGATTTTTTACGAATATTGGACCAATTTACAAGTCTCCTCTTTCAAATGAATTTAAAATCATCAAAATCGGAGCACGTTCACAAATATATATACCTCAGTTCGGGGTTCATCGGTCAAAAACTTAAAAAGTCCTAGTTTTTGTAAAAAAGTTCTATTACCTTATACCAAAGAAGATAATACCTATTATATTACCCATATTTCCGACTTTACCACTGCTATAACTCGGAAACCGCATTCTTTCGACCTACGAACCCCGAACGGAGGAGGTATACAATTCGACTGTCTGCTTTATTTGTTTTTGGTTCGTGTGCGCGTTTTATATAGTAAACAAGCTCCGATTTTGATGATTTTTGATTCATTTGAAAGGGGAGGCTTGAGAAATGGACCTTTATTAATAAAAACACAAATCCGAAATCTCCTTCCTTCCGAAAACCAACCCCGAAGGGGGTGGATCCTGCAAATTTTCTCGAAAATAGAAAATCCGAGATGGCAGAATTAAAGGTACCAAAATATCCGGAAATATTTAAATTGAACATTCTTTTCAAAAGAGTTACGGTTTTCGAGATAGAGGCATGTTAAATTCTCAAATATATGTATTTTTGCTATGTGGAGAGGGCGATTTCTTTCGAGAATTGAAAATCTGTGGGTTCTACATGAAAGACATAATTATTTGTAGCAACATTTATAATGAAAATTTTTTCCTTAGAGTTGAAGCGGTGTTAAAATGGTAACATCTAGAATACTTAAGCGTATTTCCGCAGCGGTGTTTCGAGATCTCAATAATAACAACAAGCAAAGAATATACGTGGATAATAGGATAAGTACTGTCTTCATTGGTATTAGTGAACATTCAACGACTTTAGTGACTACTGTTACACTCAAAAGTGTGAAATAAATATTTTTTACAAAAATTGGACCGACGTTATTAGTTGGTGCACTGAAAAGTTTTTGAATAAAAAAAAATGTCCCGCATTGTGTGTTTGGGAGAAGGAGATGGTGTATTCTAAATATGTTTCTTTATTAAGCATTTCTAAAGACTCTATGTGAGTTTTATTTATTGAATATATCCAGCATTAGCAATTTGAACTATATTGGAAAGAATTTTGTAATCAATTCCATCCAAACCTGGAGAAGATTTGATGTTTTCATAGTCTAGTGCTGAATTGAATTCAATAAAATCAAAGAACATATCAAAAAAAAATGTTTGAGCTAGTTGGAACCTACTTAGGATTTGTCCGGTTCCAAGATGGACATAATTTATCTAGAGCCATGATTAACTTATAAATATGTTTATTATGGGATGATTTCTCAACTCTCTTCTTTCAAATTAAAAAACATAAAAATCGGAGTAGGTATGTTTACAAAACGCATATACGAACGTAAAATAAATATTTCTAACAAAAAAATTGGACCGACTTTATCAGTTGCACTGAAAAATACAAAATAATATTAATTCTATTGGTGCTGGTAATTTTGAAGTTGTGTCGTTGTAGTTTGTTGTTGTAGGCACCCACTCCAAAAGAACCAGCACCAATAGAATTAATATTATTTTGTATTTTTCAGTGCAACAACTGATAAAGTCGGTCCTTGCAAATAGTTGAACGTTCACTGATACCCAAAAAGTTATAGGTTTAGCTTGTACTAGCGAAAATACGCATATCACATATTTCAGATTTTACCATTGCGAAACTCGGAAACCGTAACAATTTTGAAAAATGTTCAATTTAAATGTTTCCGGATATGGTCCCCTTTCTAATTTTCAAATCTCGAATTTTCGATTTTCAGAAAAATTTGCCCCTTCCACATAGCTGAAACACATATTTCACACTGATTATATTCAAAAATGTCCAATTTAAACATTTCCGGATATGGAATTTTCGTTAACTCTGTCGTCTCAGATTTTCGATTTTCGAGAAAATTTGCCCCATCCACCCCCTTTGGGGTCGGTTTTTGGAGGGAAGGAGATTTTGGATTTGATTTTCCTCAATAAGGGACCATTTCTCAACTCTCCTCTTTCAAATGAAATAAAAATCGTCTAAATCAGAGTACGTTTACTATGCGAAACGCGCGAACAGCCATAAAAAAAAGCAATCTTACAACCGAATTGTATACCTTCTCTTTTTTTTGAAGCCGGTCAAAAAACACACAGTCGAATTGTAGAGCTCCTCCGTTAAAAAGTCGGTCAAAAACTGTATTCAACAAGGAGGTTGGACATTTCTAAAACATTATTACTTGACCTTTTATTGAATAATTATTTTTCTATTTTCTTAACGATTTTTTTTTATTATTGTCTTCAATTAATATTCATAGGAAATAAGAAAGCAGTATCAGGTTTCATACATTTGGACAAAATCATATTGACTATCAGACGCCAAGTAAATAATCAAAGATTAGCTTAAGAAATTGTTCTTTTGAAGACTCAGAATAGGTGACAATCGAACTGCCTCCAATTTGCATAATGTGTGAAACTGGTACCTTCCCAGAGTAGGAGCATATAAGTACCTTATAGAGCTCAGGTCTTAGGATCCTAGAAGAAAAAATATCACATCCGTAATTCAAACGTCGAATACTTGAACAATCCTGTACTTAGAAGCAATGTAGGTATTGGATTTTAAGATGGATGTAACACGGTACGATAAAATATAATTTTCAGAAAAAAGAGATCATGTGGCCACATTAAACTTGAATTTTTATTGATTGTTAATATTGTATTATAGTCGCCGCTGACCTAAACGTTAAAATAATGTACTATTGTAAAAAATCCACTGTGTACCTATTACTGTTCATGGATGGAAAGACTTAGTATTTGCTCTTGTAGCGGTAATAGAAATACACATTCCCAGTAATAGGGCCCCATTTTCACCAATTTGGTACAAAATCCAAAAAACAATAAGAAATCAAGCATATATTTGTTTCTTAGTTCTATAAAGTAATATTTTCTCTAATATCATTTATTTTCATTCATCTAAGAGAACTATTATTTCCAAAGAGCAAATTTTTAAGGGATAAAAGGTTCATCATGGCATCTACAAGAAATACATATTTACAGGGCGGCATGTGAATACGTCTGAGAACATAATTTTTTGATTGAACTGTTGGATTCTTCAATAAAATAATAAAAAACGGGAGTTTCTATTCAAAAAATGACTTTTGACGTTTTTTGGATCTAGTTTTCAAGCTTCTTTTTTGATCACTCTGTACAAATTTTTATCAAAATATCAAAAAACTACTGATGAAGCAGATCTTCTTCTACACGAAAATCTACCCAAATTAAACATGAAATGCTTCCGCATAGGAAAGATTGATAATTATGTTTTGGACTACAAACTCAATTGTTTACCTAAAATTTGAAATATCTCAAAAACGGTTAGACTTAGGTATAGGACCTTATATTTAAAATGTTTTCGAAATTTTACAAGAAATCTAAAAATGTGGTAAAATACAGGGTATTCCGTTAAAAATAACAAAGTTGGCATCTACTTCCGGTATAACCGGAAATGCGACTAACATAAAAATATTTTAAAAGTATGCCCCCTAGTGACTTTATTGAGTACCAAATTTTCAGACTATTTGTAGTTATGGTTTGCCCACAATCGGTCGATGTCTTTCCCGGAGAACCACCCTGTATAACTTATTTTTCACGTAATACCCGAACATCGAAAAAAAACAACAGATCTATTATGTGTAGGTATAGATTGATAATTAATATTTCTGTCATTTATATGAATATTCTTGAGGTCGTTATTATAATTGGGAAGACTATTGGGTGAAAGTTGGCTGACTAATGATATCTATATGATAGGTATATCATAAATATTTTAATATATTCAAAATTTCAGAAACTTTCATAATTTAAGATTTTTTCTGAAATTATTCGGGCCGTTAGAAAATCGCCTTTGTAGAACTCAATCGAGGTCTAAAGACTTCAAACTATCGTGCTGATACAAGGTGCGAAATAAATAGTTTTCTGAAAGTCCCAGTCTTCTATTTAGAAGTTATGATATCGTAGATATAACTAGCTGAAACATCTAAACATATTTCAATCATTACAATATTTTGCGGGGTTGTCAGATAGAAGGTTCTGTTTCTATAAACTGACTTTTTTTGGTCAGCAAGAGTTGTGCCCTCGTTCTCTGTATATTTACTGATCATTATTTCGAGCAATAAAATGGTTGCGAAATCAATCAGTAGGCATATGAAATATTATATAAAGTTAATTTTTGCCATGACATTTTAAAATAAAAGAATGAATAACTCTATGTATGTTTGTCTATAACTATATTTATGAAAATTATTATTATATTTGTATAACAAGACGGGTTCCTGAGGAAAAATGGTATAGACTTGTATTGTGTAAAGCGTAAAATTTTCAGGCTTGTTGAAAATTGGTACGTACGTGTACCTATGTATCCACATTTTTCCGTAGACGTGTGCACTGTGCACGGTACCCTACATCGCGGATAGATTTCAAAGTATTTTAAAATTTAATTTTCTGTCAATAGACTCAATTTTATATGTACCTACTTAAAATTATAATATCTAGAGCACTTTAATCACAAGTAGTTATGTACCATTGGTGTTTATTTAGGTTCAAAATACTAAATCGGTAAAAACATATTATTTTAGTTAGATTCCTATGTTCTAAGTTGGTGCACTGAAAAATACGAAATAATATTAATTCTATTGGTGCTGTTACTTTTGAAGTTGTGCAGTTGCACTTAGATTGATAACTTTTAGCACCAACTTCACAAGTACCTGCACCAATAGAATTAGTATTATTTATTATTAATTTATTTTGAGTGTAACATTAGTCACAAAAATCGTTGAACCTTCACTAATACAATACCAATGAAGATAGAAAATACTTATCCTATTATCCACTTATATTATTTGCTTGTAGTTGTTATTATTGAGATCTCAGAACATCGCTGCGGAAATACGCATAAGTATTTTAGATTTAACCATTTTACCACCACATAACTCGAAAACCGTAACTCTAAGGAAAAAATGTTCAGTATAAATATTGCTGCAAATATTATTGTCTTTCATGTGGTACCCAGAGATTATCAGTTTTCGAAATATATCGCCCCCTCCACATAAGGAAAATACACATATGTGAGATTTTAAAATGAATTGAACTCGAAAGCCCTAACTTTTGAAAAAAAAATCTAATTTAATCTTTCCGGATATTGCCCTATCTTCAATTCTGGCATCTCGAATTTTCGAATTACGAGGCAAGGAGATTTCGTATTTGAGTTTTTACGACCATTTCTCGAGTCTCATCTTTCAAATGAATCAAAAATCATCAAAATCGGAGTACTAAAAACACCACGCGACAAACAAAGAAAAGCAGACAGTCGAATTGTATACCTCCTCCGTTCGGGGTTCGTCGGTCAGAAAAAAGATTTTAAAAGTTAAATCTTTCAGCTGAGTCCAGTCTACAAATCAATTTCTTCAATGTATTTTGTAATAAACTTTTTAACTATTTAGCAGCGTGGCTTTCTTATATATTAAGCTACTAGTTAATAATTTTTACAATAAAATAAACTACATATATTAACAATTTTTATTTCAAACTTATTACAAATTATTCAATTATAATGAATTACAGGACACCCTGCCGCTGAATAACAAACTTTTTATACTTAAAAACTATTTTGTACATTTTAATTCGGTTTAATATTGAACCGAGTTTTTTAGGTAAATTTCTTATAAAAATGTACCTATTGCGATCGTTCACACTTTTGAATTTCGATAAAATTTCAACGGCATGTTGTTAGATGTCTATAAGTTAGTCCAAAAAAACATTTGGTTCAAAAGTTTATATATATATATATATATATATATATATATATATAATGAATTGTAAATTCTTGACTGTCTAATTAATAATGAATTTTTAATGATTGGGGTTGCAACCCCAATCATTAAAAATTCATTATATATATATATATATATATATATATATATATATATATATATATATATATATTTGATAAAATAGATTTTTGTTGGGGATGCAGTCATTTAATAAATAAAATTCTTTGGATTATGCCAAGCTTTCGAGAATGTTTATTCTCTTCGTCGGGGCAAACTAAAAATCGTTACAAATTTTCTTAACCACATAATAGATTATTAATTAAAGTACTTACATTCGTGAATTTACATAAAATTAACCACAAACAGGAAAGATTTCATAGTCATCAATCAGAAATGTCATTAGTTATTTATAAATGTCATGGTAACAGCATATCTAGAGTTGAAAGTGTCTAGATTCAAGTTTTCTTAGAAAAGATCATATAGGAGTTATCTTTGTGTTTGTAGCTCTTTTTTAACAAGTCACACATTAAACTTAAAAATATTGAGGCAGATATAAGTTTAGTAAAAAGAGAAAGTTATTATTCAATTATAAAAAAAAAATATTTGTAACAGACTTAGAACCACATAATATAAATAAATATATACCCGTACACAGACTAGACTATCTGAATTCGTAGGTATTGCAGTATAAATTCAAGTTTATTATGTCAATAATATTATTTACTATTTTGTTAGGCATTCAGATTATTTGTTAATTATATATAATCATATTCTCTCACAATACGACATACATAACTTTAAAATGAAATAATGGAAAGCGTCAATTACATAAAAAAATGGAAAATAAATTAGATACGGTTTTAATATTTTTTCTTGCAATAATAACATTATACCCTCTAAAAAATATTAAAAATATTAAAAAATGAAAAATTAAAAAAAATATAAAAAAATAAAAAAAATAAAACAATAAAAAAAAATATTGGAAAAAAAAATAAAAAAATAAAATAAAAAAAATAATAAAAAAATATTAAAACCGTATCTAATTTATTTTCCAAAATAAAGACACCTTTAGAAATGACAGAAATGTCTGGGGTAGTATATAAAATAAATTGCCTTGATTGTGAATTATCATATATTGGTCAAACTTCTAGAAGTATTTTAGGAAGAATAACATCCCATAAAAGTGATATAAGATGTAATAAGAAATCTTGTGCATTGGCTGAACATGCCATCAATAAAAATCATAGTATTGATTTTGATAATACTATTGCTCTTTGTTCTGAGAAAAATTATTTTAAACGTGGTTTCTTAGAAATGATAAATATTAAAAAAAATAATAATACTATGAATAAACGTTCAGATATTAATGGACTTAGTTCTATTTATTCTTATATATTAAATCTCTATAATAATAAATTTAATAATTTTTCTCAAAATATTTCTCAAAATTGAAATATATGTGTGAATATAATATGTACCTAGCTCTATATGTAGGTATAGGCTAATTATATTCTCATATCATTTAGTTGTATTTGTCATTTTTTTTTCTGTTTTAGTATATTATAATAGATGGGTATATATGCGTATACATATTATACTGAAGAAGGATAAAAGTTTATAACAACAAATATTAAGAGTTTCGAGATCTCTAGATCAACTGATTGGTGAGAGAAATTTAGTTGATTCAAAAGGATTTTCATTTCATGTTTAACCTATAGTGAGATATAATACGATGATTTTTTCCTTCCTTGTGTTTCGCCATTTGCTTTTTTGATATCACTATTTAAAATATATTAAATAACATGGAAAATGTTTAAAATATTCTTACATGTTGATTTGTGAGAGAAATCAGCTTATCATTATTATTAGCTGCATTGAATGAATGGATGCTTTTCAGGATATTTTATATTGTGTATCTATCGTATTGTGAGAGAATACGATAAAGATGAAATATGTTAATATTTCTCTATTAGATATATCTGCTATTTTAATAAATTTCTCAGGTTAATTTGTGAGAGAGATTGACTTGTTTTTTTTTTGTTTTTTTTTATGTAATTGACGCTTTCCATTATTTCATTTTAAAGTTATGTATGTCGTATTGTGAGAGAATATGATTATATATAATTAACAAATAATCTGAATGCCTAACAAAATAGTAAATAATATTATTGACATAATAAACTTGAATTTATACTGCAATACCTACGAATTCAGATAGTCTAGTCTGTGTACGGGTATATATTTATTTATATTATGTGGTTCTAAGTCTGTTACAAATATTTTTTTTTTATAATTGAATAATAACTTTCTCTTTTTACTAAACTTATATCTGCCTCAATATTTTTAAGTTTAATGTGTGACTTGTTAAAAAAGAGCTACAAACACAAAGATAACTCCTATATGATCTTTTCTAAGAAAACTTGAATCTAGACACTTTCAACTCTAGATATGCTGTTACCATGACATTTATAAATAACTAATGACATTTCTGATTGATGACTATGAAATCTTTCCTGTTTGTGGTTAATTTTATGTAAATTCACGAATGTAAGTACTTTAATTAATAATCTATTATGTGGTTAAGAAAATTTGTAACGATTTTTAGTTTGCCCCGACGAAGAGAATAAACATTCTCGAAAGCTTGGCATAATCCAAAGAATTTTATTTATTAAATGACTGAATCCCCAACAAAAATCTATTTTATCAAATAATAAACCAGTCAAGAATTCAGAATCAAACAATATATATATATATATATATATATATATATATATATATATATATATATATATATATATATATATATATATATATATATATATATATGGGATATTACGAAATTTGTTAACACGATAGAGGTCGCAGTTTTGAAGGTATCAAGTTCAAATTTGCTATAAAAATCAATCTCTCAGATATCTCGGCTGAGTTCGTTATTGGGCAATATCGGGTAAGTAGTTTTAAAATGGCGACCGTTCAAACATTTAAAAAAATTATCAAAAAAGAGCCGTACTGTAAATATCATCAAAAATAATTTTAGGTCATAGATATAATCAGTACCTACAACTTTTGTTTTAAGCAATTTTTCATAAAATACACAGGTAAGAAAATAAAAATTAATAAAGAAAAATAACAAATACTGATAAAACATGAACACTCAATATAAATTTGATGTAACTGTACATTTTCTGGAGATCTTAATATAGACCCTGAATAAAAAAATATATAGTATATTTATTGAAAAGAAATAGGCGAAAAAAATTCTGCCTTGAAGTGGAACTCGAACCCTGTCTGCTCTATATATTCAACAGCCAAAACAAAAACCTCTAACCGCAAGGCTATGACACATACGACAATTTTATGTAATAACATGTATGTATACCAATGAAAAGGTTGTTCAAATTTCACTTCAATGAATTTTGAAAAATTTACCTTTCCGCTGACTACAGGCCTTCGGGATTTTTTAATTTATGTACACTTTACATGTTTTGGCAGTTACCTAATTGTAAATAATTTTATTTTTAGTTGGATAATGCCCTTATTTATCAAAGGCTATAAAAGCGATCTACAGATGAGAGATATTTACAACACCACCGAAGCAGATAAATGCAGTGTCTTGGCCGATGAATTGGAAAGGTAATGAACAGATCAAGTTATAGCATGTAGTTTCAATAGACAACTCAGAGAGATTATTTAAAAAAATCTATACGGATTATATATCTGTGTCTTAGTACAATTTTTATAAGAAACGATCAGAAACATCATCCAGAATTACAACAGTTAGAACTAGAATTTATCATAAACTGATTTCAGAAACTGGGACGTGGAAGTACGTAAGGCAATAGAGAAAAAGGGAACACCAAGCTTACAGAGGGCAATTTTCAAAACATTTGTAAAGCCTTACTCATTTTATGGAATAATTTTGTTTATAAAAGTAGTTGTGTTCAAGTGAGTTATAGCACATAATATTTTTTATGTATTTAATATTAAATTATTTGTAGTAGTTTAAAAAGTATTAAAACTAATGAATTTCAGAACTATTCAACCGATTGTACTGGCAGAGTATATTAGATATTTTGAAAACCCTGAAGCGTACAAAAAGAATACGGGGGAAAATGCTGGCTGGTTTTTGGGTACAGCTGTGGTTCTAACAGCATTTATGACAGTTATATTCTATCATCATGGTCGTCTTGGTTGTCAAAGAGTAGGGATGCGTGTCAGAGCAGCTTGTTGCTCACTAGTCTATCGAAAGGTAAATGTATCACAGATACTGACTGTATTATAATGTTTCTTCTAAATATTGTTTTTACTACTCGTCTGATATGATAATAATTTTAAATGGCGCAAAGAGGATTTTCATAACTGAATATGGAATTGTATTTACTTAAATAACCTCGTTCTAAGAACTGATAATAACAATTCCTTAGAATATTGTTTATTTGCTTATCTACAAAATAACACATTTGAAAAAATTACTACATAGCTAGGAATGTTGTAAGGTACCTATAATTAAAATAACTTTTAGCACTAATATAGTTATTTTATAAATAACAAACAAGTCCAAAAACGAAATTCTTAACAACAAACTTCATTTATTTTTTCATAGATAAGCAAAAAGTATTTCAGAAATATTTTTAAAATAGTTATTGGTGGAAATATTCCAGTAAACTTTTCAAAAATGGTTTACTCATAAAATTATCTATCTCGTATCACGAATAAAAAGTTTTCACGTTTATTGTTCTCAATTTGAAATAAAGGGTTATTTGTTTGTAGCTTCTGAGATTGAGTCAAGCTTCTCTGGGTCAAACTGCATCAGGGCAGCTTGTGAATCTTCTATCAAACGATCTACAGAGGTTTGATTTGGCCTCCAACTTTCTTCATTTCACATGGATAATGCCTTTTCAAGCAGTTATTGGTTTTTATGTGATGTATAGAAGCGTTGGAATTGCAGCACTTTCAGGTGTCGTTGCTATGGCCCTTGAGGCTCTGCCTCTTCAAGGTAGGATATTATAGAGTGTGAAAATAATAGTAGCAGAAACAGAAACTGGTACTATTTTGATTCTTTCTACATTTAAATTATCTGGATCTATACTGGTATTATTTGCTTCTTTCTTTATTATGAACTTTCTCTATTTTAATCTGCAAATAGAAAGTAACTAACTTTTGAAATTTCTCCAATCAAATAAATATAAAAGAAAAGTTAACTTCTGTACGCGAAAGCCCTGAATCATGGTTTTGTTGATACAATAAATTTAGAATAACTTTCTCTCAGTAACCTTATATTTGTAATATAGGTATATATATTACTTATATACAGTGTGTTCAATAGTGGCAATATTTAAGGGGGTGATTCATCAGGTCATTTTATGCTGAAGTGTTCCTATAAGCATATATCCGGAAATGCATTGTTTCTTAGATCAGATTTTTGTAATGTTTTTTTTTTAATAATTCATGTATCTTATGACCCATTTTTTGAAATTCAATAGTAAGGGATTGGTTCCCAAGTAGAATCAAACTATTAAGGCCAGTGGCGTCATGGGGGTCACCTTAACCACAATAATTGACTGAAAAATGTACGCCACTGGCTTCAATCCAATTTAGCTAGTAATTTGAGATAGAGCAACTAAAAATACAACTTTTTTGACTTTTGAATTTTCGAATTACTTCGAATACGAGATAGGAAAGAAAAACCATTTCAATGCATGTTTATTTAAGTACAACTTAATTTTATTTTCAATAAATTCAAGGCTTAATCCCTAATCCCTAATATTTTTGGCTTTAATGATTTTTTGGGGCAAAAACAAATATTTATCAAAAAATATCACCATTTTATTACCAAAAATTACAAGCTCCAGCTTGGAAGCAACAATTTAATCTTCGCATTTAGTGACGAACTCTCTCAAAAACACCAGGGTCATTTCTAATTGAGTTACAGCAATGATTAGATTACTCAGGTCCTCTACATTTTCCACTGAAGTAACGTACACCAAGGAACTTAGGTGGCGCCAGAAAAAATCCAATTGTTGTGTTAAAAATTCATGAACAACTGCACTAAAATGCGCTGGTGTGCCTGCGTGCTGCGATACTCCTCTCTAGTAAGTATTCCCAGTAGAAATATTGATCCAATTAGGCAGATACCCACGATTCAAATCCAAAAGTTTAACGAGAAGTGATGTTGAAAACGATCTTCACATATTTCATGTGGATTTTCAACATACCATAAATAGTTGTTATGAAAACTCCTAATCGCATTTCTTGGAAAACTGGCTTCGTAGGTAAACATAATTAACATCAGTAGGTGAGAGATTTGAATCATGTTGTGCAAAAGCCATTGACAGAATGCAATACGTTTAGGAAAATCACTAGGAAGAAGTTCTAAGACGCATTGTTTGTATGGATACAACAAATTGTCCTTAAGAACGTGCCAAAGAGTCCCATTACTTACATTCAAAGCCTCAGCACTGTTTCGAGTATAAGTATTTGGACCTGTCTTAGTCATGTTAAGCACATCTTTTTCCAGCTTTAACGTTCTTGCTGTTCTTGACTTTCCTGTTTCCCCACTTCATTTTACTATGTCTGTTTCATGAAGTCGTCGATAGACACTTTTTTTATCAGCAACAATACAGGCAGGAGATCTTTCAGTGTACAACAGCCTGGCTTCGAATGTCTTGCCATAATCAAGTCCATAAATGCAGACAGAGCATGTCGGTCATCTCAGCATTCATGATAAGGAATTTCAAAAAAATTGAGAAATACAAAATTATTAATCCCAATACGTATTCAACTAACATCCACGTTATTAATTTGTAAACTAATGTGCATTTATTGTTAGTAATGAAAATAAAAAAATAGAAATGGTTTGTGTGATAAATGGACATGCAATAAAATAGTTTTTATTTTTTTTCTCGAAAAGTTGTACTTCAATAAGTAGCTCTATTTCAGAAATTTATTTATATTGAATTAAGGTCAGGGCTGTAAATTTTTTTGGAAATAATTTTGGTTAAGGTGCCTTCTGACGCCTCCGTACTTAATGATTGTAATCTACTTAGGGATAAAATCAACCCCTTATCATTACAAAGAAAGCTATTTCATTCTAAAAAATATATGAAAGATATTTGAATTATATTTAACGAACCGTTGTTAAGAAAATACAATCTTTATCTTGGAAACAATGCATTTTCGGACCTATGTTTATAGTAACTATTTTTCACAAAATGAGAAATCACCACCTTAAGTATTATCGTGATTTTTAACCACCTCGTATATTGGTAATCTCACAATCATGAGTTTCAATTAGTGGTGATTATAAAGCCATTTCACAAGCAAGGTTAAAAATAAATAATAACATTCATTGAATTGCATTGGAAACATTGTTATTATTTTCGGAATATTATGTATTTAGGTCAATATCAAAATCTCTTCAGTCGTTTGTTGAAAAACCAAAAGTCAATGAGATTCCAAACGCACCCATTTGTATCTCTTACTGTGGTTTGAGGGCAGGTGCAGAGCTGAATGTCATTCTTACCTACAAGAAAATAATCTTTTGCGTGGTTAAAAAATCTACTACTCTATAAAATTAGCGATTCAGTTTTCTATTGTATTTCGAATAAGCTTTTGATAAGGGAAAACTTCTATAATATTTGAATAGAAATGTACATGTGTACATGGTACTATTGATTTTTTTCCTTTCTTAGGGTACCTATCAAAAGTACAAGGTCAATTGAGGTCTAAAATTGCTGAGAAAACGGATTACCGAGTAAAATTAATGAGTGAGATTGTTAGCGGTATACGTGTCATAAAAATGTACGCTTGGGAAAAATCTTTTGCTAAAGTAGTCGAAATGGCGAGAAAGTAAGTAATATAAATTATAGAAATAACTTTTTCAAAGTCACTTTTTTCCAGGCAAGAGATCAACATCATTACGAAGACTTCTTATGTAAGAGGTTTCTCGCTATCTTTAATGGTTTTCACGGAGCGCTTATCTCTTTACCTTACACTCATCACTTTTGCATTGCTTGGGAATCGTTTAACTGGACCAGTTGCGTTTTCTTTGGCCCAAATTTTTAACTCGATCCAACTGTACATGTGCATCAATTACCCTATCGCTTTGGCCTTCTTTGCGGAATCAAAAGTATCCGTTAGAAGATTGGAACAATTCTTGATGTTACAAGAAAATGGTACGAGGGCCATACTCAGCGGCAACACTATATCTAGCAGACAAAATGGAAGTATCAAGATAGAAAAGGCTACAGCAAGCTGGAGTTTGTATCCCGAGATAGACACACTAGTTGATATAAATTTGAGCTTGAAGCCTAGTACATTATGTTGTATTGTTGGAAATGTTGGTTCTGGGAAGTCCTCTTTTCTGCAAATGCTTCTACGAGAATTACCGTTGAATTGTGGAATTATTGATATTTGTGGAGAGATATCTTATGCTTCTCAAGAACCTTGGCTTTTTGTGTCCAGTGTCCGAGATAATATACTATTTGGGAAGCCATTTGATCAAAAAAAGTGAGTTATTATTATTTACTGGCTTCCACCTCAGGAAAAACTAACAAAGTAATTTCATTTGCAAACTAGTTAATTATAAAATCTCCAAAGTGTGAATATTATACATGGCGTCTCTAGAAGGTCTTCACAAAAATAAAAATCTCCAATTATATTACACTAGAGCGTAAATTGATTTGATATCCAGTACCACGGATCACAAGTGCGAAAAGAACCATGACATTACGCATGCACTGATTAAGACGTCAGTCACCTGTTCTCGAAATAAGCTTGCATACTAAAGTAGGCATTGAATAAAACATTTTTACAAAAAACTAGGACATGCTTTATTAGTTGGTGTACTGAAATATACAAAATAATATTAATTCCACTGGCTTCCAAGACTTTTGGCACCAACTTAAAACGTATCAGCAACAGTAGAATTAATATTATTTTGTTCTATCAGTGCACCAAGTAATAAAGTCGCTCCTAGTTTTTGTAAAAAAGTTTTATTTAACAATTTTGAAGATATCATTCGTCATCAAAATCGTTGAACGTTCACCCAGATAATACCTACCCTATGACCCATGTATATTCTTTGCTTATACCGCGGAAATATACTTATTTCAGAGTTTACCACTGTTCTAACTTGGACACCGTTTTTTTTGTTTGTTGGATACGTAATCTTTTTGAGAAAATGTCCAAATTAAATGATGCTGGATATGGTATCTTCTTTAATTTTGACTTCTCAGCCTTTGGATTTCAAAAAAGTTTTTTTTCCGCCCCTTTCGGGGACAGTTTGTTGGGGAAAAGAGATGTTGGATTTTAAACTTATTTAACATGGGACCATTTCTAACCTCTCTTCTTTCAAATAAAAAAAAATCGTCAAAATCAGAACCGTGTTACTATACGAAGCTTGCATACGAATATAGAAAAAGCTCACGTTCGAATAGTTTATCTCCTCCGTTGGGAAGTCGGTAATTCAAATATGTATATATATTTTATTATACTCAAATGAACGAACTAAAAGATATTAAGGATAATAAAGAAAAAATATCCCATTCGTCATGGGCCTTCACTCGAAGTTTACTGAAAAACCTATATGGAATTCCAAAGCACGGAACCCTTTCCACGCGAGTCCGACTCGCTTTTCACCGATTTTATGTGTCAAATCTAGATTTCAACTATTATATCAATGATATTGTTTTGTTCGTTGTAGCAGCTAAATTTGTTTTGGTAGACTAACGTCGCCGTTCCCGCAATGTTTTTAGGTAAATTTCTGATAGAAATGTACCTATTGCGATCGTTCACACTTTTGAATTTCGAAAAAAATTCAAGGGCATGTTGTTATATGTCTATAAGTTAGTCCAAAAAAACATTTGGTTCAAAAGTTTATATATATATATATATATATATATATATATATATATATATATATATATATATATATATATATATATATATATTATATTATTATATATATATATATTACGAAATTTGTTAACACGATAAAGGTCGCAGTTTTGAAGATATCAAGTTCAAATTTGCTACAAAAATCAACCTCTCAAATATCTCGGTCGAGTTCGTTATTGGGCAATATCGGTTAAGTATTTTCAAAATGGCGACCATTCAAACATTTAAAAAAATTATTAAAAAAGAGCCGTAGTGTAAATATTATTAAAACTAATTTTAGGTTATAGATATAATCAGTACCTACAACTTTTGTTCAAAGCAATTTTTCATAAAATACACAAGTAAAAAAATAAAAATTAATGAAGAAAAATAACAAATATTGATAAAACATGAACACTCAATATAAATTTGATGTAATTGTACATTTTCTGGAAATCTTAATATAGACCCTGATTAAAAAAATATATAGTATATTTATTGAAATGAAATTGACGAAAAAAAATTCTGCCTTGAAGTGGAACTCGAACCCTGTCTGCTTTATATTCAACAGCCAAAACAAAAACCTCTAACCGCAAGGCTATGACACATACAACAATTTTATGTACTAAATGTAGTTATACCAATGAAAAGGTTGTTCAAATTTCAATTCAATGAATTTTGAAAAATTTACCTTTCCGCTGACTACAGGCCATCGGGATTTTTTTTTCGCACCCATATCACTATTTTTACAATTCTTGGAATAAACTTGTCAGATTCAAATACTCGAAAATTTATTCATATAATCAATTTTTATTTTTAAAACATAATGGAATAAATAATTGCTTCTTTAACTACCGATGCAAACAAATGATTGTTATAAGTTTGAGTTGTTTATCTGTGAGGCTGTCTGTGGCAACATGGCTGAAGGATCGATTTTGATTTTTTCTAAAGGTGACTTGATGACGTGGGTATCTGTTTATCTGTCTGAGGCAACATGGCTCTCAAACGGATCAACCAATTTTGATTTAGTTTTTTTGTTTAGAAGGTGTAACGGTCGAGACCATAGACATCTGAACACCTAGACGAAGCATTTCATTCATAACATGTATCCAAAGGCAATCTGTTATTGTTAGAGTATTGTTTTGGTATTTTCCATGTGTAAGAGAGAGACAAAATTTTCCTATAGGAAATTTTGGCAACAGTGTACCTGTGTAGAAGCCTATAAATTTGTAAGACGTAGTAGCAACACTCAAATTATGAATAGAACAGCGAACAACAATATTCCACCTTTCAATTACGTCTGAATGTCTTTTTATTATTACTCTATAAATCAGAAATAGCCATGAAAAATAAGAAGTTTGGCAAATATGTTAATCGTATCAGTCCTACACGAACCATTATGGACCAGAAGAATAATGATCTTGAGATGTTGGATCGCTCTGAAAGAGGCTATGCGTGGTCTAGGTGTTCAGATGTCTATGGTCGAGACTGATCTAGGTTAGTTTTTTTGTGTTGCGTTTACTGTAATAATTATTTAGATTTTTTATTTGACAGGACTTCTTAAATATTTTTCTTAATTAGGTCTAACCCTCGATCTAAACTGTTTTTATATTTATATCTATATATAAAAATTTTGTTTAGTTTTTGGGGTGTGAATTTGGCAGAGATAACTTTATAAATATGCTTCACGGACCTAGGCCTATATCCGGTCTTGCATGGAGCAATACTTTTCCGTCAATTCTTAGATGGTCTGGAATCTGACGTTTATTACCAACAAATTATGCATACTTAGATATTAATTTAAGGACCATTTAACCATTTAATCATTTGCCGACTTAGATGATAAGGTATAACTATTTATATAGTCAGATTGAATTAGTCTATTTCACAAGTTCAAAACATTGTTAATTCGTGCTACTGCGAATTAAAATATAGCTCATTGGATTTATAACAGCTAGAAAAATGTGTGAAACTTTCAAACTCGCACATAAATATGGTTTTTCGTTTTTTAAAGATACTTAAGAACTATTGATGTTAAAAAAATATAGAAAAATAAATAGGCTATTTTCATACCTTCTATTCTATTGTCAAGATCCTTAACATTACCTTTGTTTTTATACTTTACATTTTGGAAGGTTTATAAATAAGAAGCTGCCAGTTGGGCACTGTGCCGATATAATATGCTGAAACAGGCCCTTGTAATAAAAAATATTTTATTATCTATACATCTAAATATTAATTAAAAAAAAACTGTGGCATAGACTTGACACTTGAAGAGCATATTATTAATGCGCTCATGTTTTAAAAGTTGTCGTTTAAACTCCAAGTCAGATAACTATTAGTTAAATATTCCTTAAATTATTTTGCTTGGTGGAGAACATTTGACAACCATACTAGATATTGTTATTTTTACATTAAATGAATACTTTCAACTATTAAGAGTTAGGATTTTGGAAATCCCCATATTTATATGGTTAAGACTTTTGCTCATTTTTCTAGCTGTAATTGGAATCACACGTGGTAGCTAAAATAAATAAGGTTTTGAACTTGTGAACTAGACTAGATGTCAAATTGGTTGACGAAACACGTGTCAAATAAATAGCCTTCTCGGAAGTGCCTTTCATATTCCGCTTCGGAGATTAGCCCGGGCAAGTAAACAATTTTACTAATCATTGTTGTATGTATAGATATTAAAGGGTGCGTATGAGACGGAAATTACCTATCGTTGGTGTTAAATAGTTATCATCTGAGGAATAAATTGTTGAAGAGCTAGTAAAAATACTGAAATCAGTTTTTTCATGGTATCTGACTGTAGTACCTATTCAATTAGTATCAACACAAAAATTGTCGATATTGTGGAAAATGAACGTAATTTACTCTTGAGCAAAATGATATCCGTATAAGCTGGACCAACCAATGCACATTCACAAAATATCATTAGAATCAGATGATCGATTAAGAAAATTAGCGTGAACGAACGTCGTGGCATGGGATTTTTATATTTAAACATGTTGCAGCTATATTGGGTACATTTTTTATAGAAATGTACCTATTGCGATCGTTCACACTTGTGAATTTCGAAAAAAAATCAACGGCATGTTGTTATATGTCTATAAGTAAGTCCAAAAAAACATTTGGTTCAATAGTTTATATATATATATACTGCCCTCGCAGTAGTTGTTGTCGGCACATGTTAGACGTCCTAGCGTAATCTGGTTATTTACCAGAAACTGCTTATGTTATATAATCATCTTGATTATATATCAATTGAATTCATATTCAGAAATATCATATATATATATATATATATATATATATATATATATATATATATATATATATATATATATAATAAAATAGATTTTTGTTGGGGATGCAGTCATTTAATAAATAAAATTCTTTGGATTATGCCAAGCTTTCGAGAATGTTTATTCTCTTCGTCGGGGCAAAATTCGTGAATTTACATAAAATTAACCACAAACAGGAAAGATTTCATAGTCAGCAATCAGAAATGTCATTAGTTGATTAATGACATTTCTGATTGCTGTCTATGAAATCTTTCCTGTTTGTGGTTAATTTTATGTAAATTCACGAATTTTGCCCCGACGAAGAGAATAAACATTCTCGAAAGCTTGGCATAATCCAAAGAATTTTATTTATTAAATGACTGCATCCCCAACAAAAATCTATTTTATCAAATAATAAACCTGTCAAGAATTCAGAATCAAAATATATATATATATATATATATATATATATATATATATATATATATATATATATATATATATATATATATATATATATGGGATATTACGAAATTTGTTAACACGATAGAGGTCGCAGTTTTGGAGGTATCAACTTCACATTTGCTACAAAAATCAATCTCTTAAATATCTCGGCCGAGTTCGTTATTGGGCATTATCGGGTAAGTAGTTTCAAAATGGCAACCGTTCAAACATTTAAAAAATTATCAAAAAGGGCCGTAGTGTAAATATCATAATAATTTTAAGTTATAGATATAATCAGTTCCTACAACTTTTGTTCGAAGCAATTTTTCGTAAAATGCACAGAAAAAAAATAATAAAGAAAAAATAAGAAATATTGGTAAATTATGAACACTCAATATGAATTTGATGTAATTGTCCATTTTCTGAAGATCTTACTATAAACCCTAATTAAAAAATATATATAGTATGTTTATTTACTAGGAATAGGCGAAAAAAAAATTTCAGCCTTGAAGCTGAACGCGAACCCTATCTGCTTTGTATTCAATAGCCAAAACAACAACCTCTAACACTCTAACCGCAATGCTATGATGCGGTTAAAAATGGTCAATTGGCATGTAATGACATGTAGCTATACCAATGAAAATGTTCAAATTTTGGTTTTAATGAATTTTGAGAAATTTACCTTTCCGATGGCAATAGGCTGTGGGGATTTTTTATATTTAAACATATTGCAGCCATATGATATTACTTTAAATTACAGATACGATGAAGTTGTTAGGGTATGTGCTTTGGAAACAGATTTTCAGCAGTTCCCCTATGGCGATAAAACGTTGGTCGAGGAGCGGGGTGTATCGCTTAGTGGTGGACAGCGAGCTAGAATAAATCTAGCAAGAACTGTCTATGCAGAAGCTGATATATACCTCTTTGACGATCCACTTTCAGCAGTCGATACACATGTTGGTAAACATCTTTTTGAACACTGTATCAGAGGATACTTGAATAATAAAACAAGAATTTTGGTAACACATCAGCTACAATTCCTGAAGCAAGCTGATATAATTGTCATTTTGCAAAATGTGAGTTTTATAGGTTGTACTCGTTAAATGCATCATCTATTTTGTTAAAATTTAAAGGGAAAGATAAGTAAAACAGGAACATACAATGAGTTATCTGAAACGGAATTGGTATCTCTCTACCCTGAATCATCTCATGATGAGAAGCATAATGAAGAAGACAGTGTTAAGAAACACGTTCCAGCGGAGACAGCTGAGGTAAAATTAAATCAATTTGATAGGACATTATTTAGTGGGAAATTGCCTAAATTTTAGAATGCAGTCTCTAAATACGATGAAGAACCAGAAGAAAATTGTGAAATTATGAACTCTGGATCCATTCCCACGTCTACATATGCAGAATACTACAGACATGGTGCTGGGTTATGTGTGATGTTGTGTCTTGTATTTTTGTTTATCATTGCCCAAATGGCATCGAATGCCTGCGATTTGTGGGTTACATATTGGTAAGGTACAAAATATCATTACTCTGTTGCATCTGTTTTCATGGATTTTTATTCTAGGACAAACAAGGAAGATGTCAGCCAAAATTATTCTACATCCTATCTTTCAGATGATGATCTCACTCTCTCAGCAAATTCCTCCAGTCTAGATGATACTTTATTATATTCACTCATATACGACAATATATCAGATTACATGAATGATACCACACAGATAGTGCTTGAAGATGAAAATGCTAGACATTACTTCTATATTATAGTCTATTCGGTGTTTATGGCTCTGTCTATAATTTTGACACCAATTAGATCTTTACTTTTCTACAAAATCTTCATGAATGCTTCAAAAGGATTACATAATAAGATGTTCAAGAATGTTCTTGCAGCGCCAATGAAATTCTTCGATACGAATCCCTCAGGTGAGAAGTGACGCAATTAGTGAAATTTAGTTACTGAAGTTACTCTTCAATATTGAAGAGAGCAGTTGATCTTGACTATAAATCTTTCTTGTGTCAAAAATAAATATTCAGGTTATTTTGCGAATTTCAGGAAGAATTCTTAATAGATTTTCTAATGATATGGGCATAATAGATGAATTACTACCCAGAGCAACCCTCGATGCCATTCAAGTATTTCTTGTTATGTCTGGTATTCTTATGATGGTATTTATCGTTACCCCATGGATGATTGGTCCAGCTGTGATCCTTGGTGCACTTTTCTACTATTTCAGGCTAGTATATTTGAGAACTGTCCAAGATGTAAAAAGATTAGAAGGGATTGGTAAGTAATATCAGAATGCTGACTATGAGAAAAAAAAATTTTGGTATATTTTTAGCTAGAGCTCCAGTATTCTCTCATATATCAGCCTCTTTGTATGGTATGCCAACAATAAGAGCATCGAAAGCAGAAAGAATGATAATTGCAGAATTCGAGTGCTTACAAGATCGTCACACTAGTACTTGGTACATGTACATTGCAAGCAGTGAGATATTTGGATTCTACTTGGACATGATTAGTACCATATTCTTAGGGCTTGTGACATTCCAGTTTATGGTTCTTTCAGATGGTAAGAACTTATAAATGTTATTTTGTATATTTCATTTTATAATTTTCGAAACATTGAAGCTTTGATATATCTTCTCTGATCAACTGTGGTTTTTATAGAAAATACTTTAACGGGAAACGTTGGCTTGGTTATATCTCAATGTTTGGTCCTAACTGGTATGTTACAAATAGGAGTTCGACAAACCGCTGAAGTTGCCAGTAATATGATAAGTATTGAAAGAGTTTTACAATACACAAAACTAGAAAAAGAAAATAGTTATGAACATGTCCCTACCAAAAACTTTGAGAATGATTGGTCTCATTTTGCTAAATTGAGGTATATAAATCCAGACAGAAATTGGCCTCAAAGCGGTAAAATAGTTTTTCGGAATACTTACTTGAGATATTCTCCGGGTGCAGATCCTGTATTGAAGAATTTAAGTCTAGAGATAAATACTGGCGAAAAGGTAGGTAATGATAATAATTATTTTGGTGGGTCAATAACGAGAGAAACAGTATGTAGATTATAAAAGATAATATATTTAACATCATGTTTTAGGTTGGTATCGTTGGAAGAACTGGAGCTGGTAAATCTACTTTAATATCTGCCCTATTCAGATTATGTCCCATTGAAGGATCAATCCTCATAGACGATATCGATATTTCAAAAATTCGATTAAATGAACTACGATCAAATATCTCAATAATTCCACAAGAGCCAGTACTATTTTCAGCAACGGTGAGGTATAATCTTGATCCGTTTGAAAAAGTTAGTGACGAAACTTTATGGAAAGCACTAGAAAATGTGAGTAAGCCCAATTAATGATTTATTTCATAACATATATCTACCGAATCAATAATAAGAATTTTCACCGATACACTACTGTGGGGGTATAAACTTTATATAGAAAAATGTACACACACTACCTATTCTAAACATCTACATCTATTAAAAATCATTTTAGGTTGAACTTCGAAACGTTATCGAGAGTCTCGATCAAATAGTTAACGAAGGCGGATCCAACTTTAGTGCTGGACAACGGCAACTAATGTGCTTGGCAAGAGCCATTGTTAGAAATAATAAGATCTTAGTTATGGATGAAGCAACAGCTAATGTTGACCCACAGTACGTACACCTACTCACATAAGTTTTATTCACTTTGAAGCTATGATATAGTTGATATATCAATAATTGAGAATTATTAGTAGCATTATTTAATTTTGGATCCAGTCTTTGGTTCCGCAAGTGTCATCTGTTGGGACTCAAATTCTTATTCTATTTACTGAGCAACAAATGCCCACACGCTTGAATAATTTGACCAGATATTGGGTAAAGAAATCAATAATTACAGATCTCTATCAAAATTTGAAAGTGAGGGTAAATTATTGATTGCTCTTTTAAAAGTGTTCAGAGAACACAAGAAATGGGAATTCTCAAAGAATATATCTTATTATATTGAACGAGCCACTTTAGATTTTTTTTATAAAGAGTGAGTTTTTAGTGTTTCCACAGTCGATAACTTCATTGTTATGGGGAATATCAAAAGAAATTATATACAAAAATTGTTCCAACAACGCTCTGTATTTTATATTGAATTCAAAATTCCTCAAAACCAAGACAATGTAAATTTATACTGGGCTATATAGGGGCTTTGAAGAGAATAATAATATAAAGTGATTTTTTCCATGTGTTGATTATTTTAATTTATGTAGTGTTCTAGTAATATAAGTATTTTATATTATTGCGTGAATTGTTTAGTCATAACTCAAATACAACTTAACGTACTACGCAACAGACTGAATAAAAAACATTCAACAATCAATAGAACAAATCAATTATAACTACAATAACAATATCAATTTTCAATATCGATAGCAAACCAAGACAGTATGGTAACAACTGCTTCCTAGATAAAATAAACAATATTAATATAAACGCCGAAAATGCTTGAGCAATATCAAGCTGGCTCTGATGTCTTTGATGCATGTATGTAATTGGTGAAATACTCTTCCTTTTTCCCAGAAAGATTGCATACATGCATCAATAATTCAGTTGATATCAAATTGTCTTGGTTTGTTACCGATACTGAAATTTGATGTTGGCTAGTTGTAAATAATTGTCTTATAACTTGTTAAGATTTTGTATACAGTGTTTTAATTCAGTTTTCAGAAATTGAAGGTATAGGTAGGTACCTACAATTTTATGAAATCTTATATTTATGAAAATTAAACTCAAATGACACTAATTGTAATTGTAAATATTGTACCTATTTAATTTTTGAGTATTAATTGTACACAATTTACGCAATAATTTGAAAATAGTTCAGGACAGTACAGACTACAGCAGTACATACCTACATTTTAAAAAATCAAAATATGCAGAACAATCATATTATACAATAATTCAAGTAACTCAGTTAAATATGAATGACTTGGTTATATCAGAAATCTTGAATAATCTGAACTTCCTGTATGCTACTTGAATTTAAAAATGAAAGATACGAAGATTTCTATTGTGAAATATATTAAATATGAATAACCCTAAGTCAACAGCAGACAAAAGGTAATAAATACAATTACCGTGCCTACCAACGATGACAACAACTACTCGATGAGCGAATACTCCATCCCGCATTGGATTACATCATCATTGATAGGTGCAATATGATTGAATACAATTCAATACTTGTATTGCAAACTTCTAACCCTTTTGCTTTAATTTCATTCGGAACACATCACAGTTTTTTACGTCCCGTTTTCGGTACGAACTTTCCAGATACCGTGTACATTAATCAAATAATATGTACGTAATTTAATTTTCCAATTTAATTTCAGAATTACTTTTCATTTGAATTATTTCTTCAGTTTAAATTAAACGTATTTAATTTATACACTGACATAGAATAAACTATATTACCTAAGGATGTTCGAGCAGCAGTACCAACCAAACTCGAACCGCTAGAAGTAGGCGCATTTCAGTTTTGAGAGGATCGAAACTAAAATGCCCATGCTTCACAGTCGCGGAACATAGTTGGAAACAGTTTGAGACTGGTCCAAACTACTGCTTGAACACCCTTATTATTCAAACTAATCCACATAATTTTTCAAAATCAAGGAGCACTTAACCCATAATAGGTACTCTTAAAATCAAATAAATCAACAGACTCAAGAGCAATAACAAGGATAACAGAGTTATCGATCGTGGAAACACTAGAAACTCATTATATATATTTATGCACTGGCTAACTCAAAAAGGGCTTCGCATATCTTAATAAAACAATATTGAAATATGAATGATGATTTTTTGGGTTGAAAAATCGGTGGGTAATAATCTTGTACTCGTTTTTCTGTAACTATCCGTTAGAGCTTTAATGTAGGTATGTATTCCAACTAGAACTCTTTTCAGACCTTTGAAGCGGTAGCATTTGGCATTCAGAACGGCTACCGCCACATTTTCGAGAAGTACTGAAATTATCCATTGATCAATAAAGATGTTCAGACTTTCAATATCATCCAAAACTTAATTTATTGCTGGCAAAAGTTATAAACAATGATATAGAATAATGAATCTTTGAAATAATAGATATTTAACAAGAATCTAATTGATATAAATTTTAATAGGAAATGTATAATTATTCAAATAATGAGAAAAAAATTAAAGCTCCTCCAATTGCTAGAAGTGTTAATTGACTTAAAGAAGGCTCATGTTCATTTTGTTTATAAATAATTCATATTTGTCTCGATTACTTCATTGATCAGGTTATCTTAAACTGAAATGGTATACCTAGTTTAATTTTACATTTTTTTTCAAATTGATATGCAGTTCAAATAATCTACTAACATAAATTCTATATTTATAGTACCGATTCCCTCATACAAAAAACAATTCGTGAAAATTTCAAGAGCTGTACTGTACTGACAATTGCTCATCGATTAAATACAATCATGGATTCTGATAAAGTACTCGTGATGAATGCAGGAGAAGCAGTTGAGTTCGCACATCCTTTTGTCCTTCTTCAGAATTCGAATGGTTACTTCTCTAAAATGGTGAAACAAACTGGACCAGTGATGGAGATGACTCTTAAGAGAATAGCCAAAGACGATTACGAAATAAAAACCAAAATAAGTAGGAGATCCAATCTCTATTTAAACTAAAAATTTAACTGCTTATGACTTCCTTCTAGTTATATCCATAAAAGACTGCTTTATTTAAGATTAGACAGTTCTTCTTAGAATTCATGCCATATTAATATTGTCAATAATCAATAGATAGGAATAAGAGTAAATAAGATTCTCTTTTTTTATTTTTATTTTCTTCTATTTTGTAATAGCGCATTTGGTGATCAATAAAGATATTCACAAATCTATGTGAATAAAATTAAGTATCTTATTTTGTACGTTTGTTGCTCAAAAAAAAATCAGCTTGATGTCCACCTGTACCTAAAAATATGCAGAAAGATATCAGTGTCAAAATAATCAAATTTATAATAAAATTTTATACAGTAAATGTAGATGTTTCTATTATTATAACTGAGAGGTTTAGTATGTAACCACGTTTCGCATGCACCGATCTTGATGATTCTTTTTTCATTTTAATAAGGACTATTGGGAAAAGGTCTTCGATAGCCATGAAAATTTATATAAAAATGAAATCTTTCCTGTTTTTAGCTGATTTATTCTAAATTCACGACTTTTGCTCTGAAGAAGAGAATTCGAAAGCTCGGCTTAATTCAAAGAATTTTATTCATTACATGACAGCATCCCCGAGAACATCTTTTTATTTAATATAGAAACAGTCAAAAATACAAAGTCAATATATATATATATATATATATATATATATATATATATATATATATATATATATATATATATATATATATATATATATATAAGAATATGAATAATAATTTCATGCCTAGCTGGTAAATTGAACCTACATTTCGTAGGGTGCCGCAATAAGAACGAGATTTGTCCTCTACATATTACGTTTGTATGCGTTTTTCCACTATACTGCTCAATCAGATTGATTACCAAACATAGCATCAATCTCCCAGACATATATCATGATTTCGAGGTTGTTGCCTCTCAACAGTATGTCACAGGGCGAACAGCCATATTTGATAATCAATCCTAATTTGGAACTCATAATTGTATCAATCTTCAGTATAGAACTGTCGGTGGAGACAATTATGAGCGATATATTAAGCATGGATAATGGTGGATAAGAACAATCGGCAAAGGTGAATAATTAATTAAATAAATGAAGAGCTATCCGTACCAGATGGCCATATTAGAATATGAATAATAATTTCATGCCTAGCTGGTAAATTGGGGTATCTTTTTGTTAATAGTTAAGTTCCAAAGTTCTGGTATCTCTATTTTTGGTAATAGAAATATTGGAAATGATACTTCGCTTTTTGTTGTGGTAAACCGTTGGTCTTCAATGGTTGTAGTACATCCTTTAGGTAGATGGATGATGACTGGTTTTTGAATTGTCTGGATACCATTTTGACAATCAAGTATCTGAAGGTCATTGACTGGTTCTAACAGTATGTGATTTTCTTCCAGGGTAGTCACTATTGGTTTAGTAACGGACACATGATGTACTGAAAAATGATTGTGGTTAGCCTTGGAAATCAGTTGGATTAGATAGCTTTCCTCTTGGGGCTGGATCACTTCCTGGCATATGTAGGTATCTTCGATGTTAGGGCATCTTTGATTGGTTGCAATGTAAGTAGTTGTGCTCATTCCGAGGTAAAGAGAAGTGGGAATTATTGTAAGGTTTTGTACAGGAATCGGGATCAGGTGGTAATTGGAGTAGATCTCAGTTGTCAAAATTGGCAAATTAATTACAAAAATTGAAAATTGAACTGTTATGCCAATATACAAATAGTAATTCTGAAGATATTTTAAAACTAAGATACCATCAGTATTATAAAGTTATGTTGCTTTAGCTAAAATATAATTTAAACTTTCCTTAGGTAATACTGAATTATGAACAAGGTTCCATGATGCAAAAGTAATCGCATTCCTCTAATTCATCCAGGAATTCATTAATATATTTTAAGTTATTGAATAATTGTAATAATACATTTTGGATGGAGTCAATAACTAGCAATTGGTTAACTTTATTTTTCAATCTCATCATTTCATTCGTTAGAAAGGATTTAATTATTTTCTGATTCTTATCTAAAATTGTGACGGTTCTATTATAATTATGAGTTTCTTAATTTTCATTTTTCGGTGATCTTCCTCGTGGGCGTGTACCTGGAATAATACGTTTTCTTTTAGCTCTTCTTTTATGATAGGTTCCTTTTGGTGTTTTAACTTTGTTTTCTAAATAATAATAACAATAATAATAATAATAATAAAGTTTATTCAAAAAATATTCAAAAAATAAACATATATAAGAAAATTAAACAAAATAAGTGACATAACTAGCTGTACACAATAAATATACAAGATTAATAACTTTCAACTTTTGTTTTAATGAATCGAGGATTTGTTTTCTTCCTGAATTGATTATTTTTAATGAATATAGTATCTTTAGGATCTAATGATTCAGGGTCAGAATGTTTGTCTTTTGTATTTTGACTACGTTTTTCTTTTTCATTATTTATTGTCTTCTGAACATTCTTGTACAATTGTTGTGAGCACTTAGCGTGTTCTTCAACATAATTTGTTATTTTTTCTTCATTGATATCAAAAGGTAGTGTTTGATTAAGATGTCCGAATAATATTTCAAATGGTGTGTATTTAGTTTTACTATGTGGGGTATGATTATATCCCATTATTGCTAATTTCATTAGATTGGTTATATTTTCATGTGGTTTTTCTCTGGTAAGACATCTAAGTTGATCTAACAATGTAGAATGTAATCGTTCTACTGGAGAGTTGGATGTTGTATTATGCAATGTTATATAATGTAATTTTATCTTGTGTAGTTTACAAAAGTCTGCGATGGTATGGATTTTAAATTCTGTTCCATTTTCACAAATAATTTCATTTGGTATTCCTACAAAGGATATGAATGTGATAAGTCCGTCCATTACTTCTATAGCTGATTTTTGAGTCAATGGTATAGCTTGAGCATATTTCGAGAATGGATCGAAAAATGTTAAAAACATGTTGTTGATAAAGAAAATATCCATGTGGATTATCTCCATAGGTCTTGAAGGTGTGTGTGTAACTTCATATGGTGGATTCTGTGGTTTTCGTTCATATTTGCATGTTTGACAAGTGTCGCAAGTATTTGCATAGGTTTGTACATCTCTGGTCATGTTAGGCCAATAATAATTTTTATTTGATGATGTTAAGGTGGCATTAATTCCTTTATGTTGTGTCTTTCCTTCATGATGATATCTTAATTTCTGATGTTGATCTTCATGTGTAATAATATCAGTCAAAATAAATTTGAAATGATTAAATTTAAATTTTCAAAATTGCTTTGAATTGTTCTTAATATTCTTGTTTTTAAAAGTTCATCTGGTTTGGTTCGAAAGAGAAGGCAGTATTGTTTATTAGGTTGAATAATTACTTTTAGGGTTTTTGCAATCTCTTTTTCTGTTGCATTGGATTTCATTGTTACCTTATATCGATTTTTATCAAATACTCTCATGAATAGTAAAATTTGTAAGATTATTAATTGATTCCGTGATTATTATTTGGCGTTGATGTTGGTTAATACATTTAATTTATTTGTATATGGAAGCTCTTGAATTGGATTTTCCTGTGCTGAGTGTATTGTTTCTACATCATCTGCTTCTTCTTGAGTGATTGATGATAAATCTTCATCTTGAAGTTCAGGAAATTTGGTTGGTGGGATATCAATTAAATCTAAAAAACTAAGTATATCGTCTAGACTTTCATCATCAACTTCGGGTAGTTCTTCGTCTGCATTATTAATGATATTAATGATAAAAGATCATCTTCGAGTTTAGTTGTTTTAGATCTCGTTAATATATTAACTTCACATGAATTTTCATTGATTTTAATTCTTGAAAGGGCATCGGCTACATGATTGGACTTTCCTGATTTGTATCTGATAACATAGTCGTATTCTTCTAAATATAGTTTCAATCTCCATACTATGGCTACTAATTCCTTTTCTATTGTTGAATAATTTATTTCGGAAGGGTTGAATGTTTAACGCATATGCTATTGGATGTCCATCTTGTGAGAGTACTGCTCCTATTGCATAATTTGAAGCATCGGTTGTTAATTCAAAAGTTTTTTCAAAATTTGGATATGCTAAGATTGGTTCATTTGATAAAAGGGTTTTGAAATGTTCAAAACATGAGATATATTCCTCTATTAATTTTATTTTTTGATTTTTTTAAGCAATTAGTTAAAGGTTTAATCAGTTTTGCAAAGTTTTTTATAAATTTCCGATAATAACTTAATAATCCAAGAAATGATTTTATTTCCTTGTGAGTTTTTGGTATTGGGATTTGTTTAATAGCTTTAATTTTATCTGGATTTGGTTTAATTCCTTCGGGGGTAACGATGTGTCCTAAGAATTCAACATTCTTTCTCGAGAATTCCGATTTATCAAGTTGTATTCTCAAATTAGCATTTCGTAAGGTTTGGAATATATTTTAAAATTACTGATATGTTCTTGTAACGATGATGAAAATATTATTATATCATCTAAGTATACCGGGCATGTTTTATTGATGTGTTCTCTTAAAACATTGTCTATCATTCTTTGAAATGTACTTGGAGCATTTTTTAGTCCAAATGGCATTCTTAAAAATTCATAAAGTCCATGTTCTGTATTAAAAGCGGGTTTTGATATGGATTCGGGTGACATTTCGATTTGATGAAATCCTGAGGCGAGGTCTAGTGTAGCGAAATAGCAGCTTCTTCCTAATTTATCTAATATGTCTGTTATATTAGAAATCGGATATCTATCAGTTATCGTTTGTCATTAAGCTTCCTATAGTCTATGACTATTGTCCATTTTTTTTGATCTGAACAACTCAAATAGGTGAACTCCAGGGTGATATACTTGGTCGTATAATACCGTTCTGAATCATATTTGTAATTTTTTCTTGAACTTCATGTTTGTATACATGTGGATATCTATATGTCCTGTCTTGTTTGTATTTTGTGTGTAATTACATTAGTAAAAGATAATTTATCTGTTGGGGCTTGGAAAATATCGGTGTATTCCTTACAAAGATTTATTATAGCTTCTTTTTCTTCATTATTCATATTTGTTCTAATTAGGTTGGAGATATCAAGATCAAGATCAAGATTTCTCCTATATGGTGGTATAAAATTACAATTGAATATTTCACAATCTTTTTCTGAGAATGGTGTGGAATATTGGGTTACTGTAAAATATATTAACTGATGAACATTGGTTAAGTTATGGATTTCTACTTCAGCAAAGCCATTTATGCTATTGGATATAGTTTCTGGGACATAGAAGGTTGATGACTGAAATTTTGGAATTAGGACTGGACCATTTTTAACTGTGACAGGGATTTGAAGTCTTCGAATTTCTAAGGGATTTAAATCATTTTAACATGATTATTTTCTAATGTTCTATTATTCAAATTCACATGGAGTTTAGCATTTATTAAATCATAATGTCCTATAAGTCCATCAAAATAATTATGAAAATCTAATAAAACGAATTCAGTCAAATTGTTAGAATGAAATTGTGGAAAAGATGGGATTTGGGATTTATATAACGCTTTAGTTTTTCCAGCCCAAGTTTGAATTGATGTGGGGTTAAGATAGATTCTTTCTGGAAAAATTCTTTCAGTAACTGATGGTCTAATAATTGAAAAAGAGCATCCTGTATCAATTAAGAATTTATAAGTTTTATTTCCTAACTCTATATCTATATACGGAACTACATTTATTAAGTCGGGTAATCTGTTTGTTGGGTGTGCAGAAAATCCTGAGTTGTAATTTCTTCTTGTTCAGAATTTCGTTCATCATAATCAATTTCTTCTGAGAATTCTTGGTAATTATTTTCACATTATAATTAGGGTTTGGATTAAAGTTTTGATTATAATTGCTTGATTGTTGAACAACGGGATTGGTAACTCTTCGTTCTTGCAAAAATGGTTTTGAAAATTTAGCCGGATTATGATTCCTATGATCAATCT
The DNA here is from genome assembly GCA_958507055.1 of Crioceris asparagi. Classification (NCBI taxonomy): domain Eukaryota; kingdom Metazoa; phylum Arthropoda; class Insecta; order Coleoptera; family Chrysomelidae; genus Crioceris; species Crioceris asparagi. The sequence continues at coordinate 56,504,676 of OY293826.1, read as the reverse complement.
GTTTTAATTTTATAACATTATGAAATTCTTCTTCTTCTAGAACATGACTCATTGCATCTTCTAATGATAATGGGTTTTGTAGTCTAATTATCTTTTGTATATTAGATGGTAAATTTGTTATAAACATAGTTTTAGCAATATTATTATAATTTTCAATTTGTAAATCTCTAAGTGCAGTTGTAGTTGCATTAGTATTTTCATTTATTTTAATTATTATAACAGCTTTTGTAAACGTAATCCAATATCATATGGTCTTTCATTTTTCTTTGGTCGCATAGATGTTAATTGGTGGGTAAGATATTGTAAATCACGCTGATCTCCGATGTCAATTTTAATAGTGATTCTTTCCATCCCAAGTAATTAAATCTGATCTACTAGCTACTAAGTTTTGTGCGCGTCCTCGTAATCTATTTTTTACTGCTTGAAGAATTAAATTATAAGTGATATGATGAGGATCATCTGGGAAATTTAAAAATGTGCTTCGTACTGATTCAATATATGAATGTAATACTAGATTGTTTCCATCGAAAAGTGGTACTGTATCGAGATATAATTTTAATAATTGAGTATCGAGAGGACTGGTGTCTAGCATTGTATGAATTTCTGGTTGAATGAATGTGATTTCTGATTAACTTTCTACTTCTTCTATGGTTTGATCTAAGTTTCTATTGGCGTCTTGGACTCTATGTCTATTGATTCTATCGTTAAGTGACATGTACTTATCGATATTTTGTTTATTTGTTTGCTTGTGAACTTTTGTTCTGGTTTCTTATTTCTAGTTCGGTTTGTTTCTTAACTCTAATTTGCCAATCGGGCGGGTGAGACCCAAAAGAAAACGGAAATGGTTAACAGGAGAGCACTTATCTCTCTCTTGTCTTGGTTTGGACTGTCGGCAGGAACCCTCTTTGCTGAACGGGCACTGGTGGTCACTGTAATCAATCTCTCCCAAGCCGGATATGACTACGCCAGTTATATGGGAACGTGTAGTAAAGCTCAACTGTTCACTTCGACGTATTTATTCTAGATCTGACCTATTTTACAATTGTCATGGTATTTATACTTTTAAAAGTGCTGATTCTTAAATACCATGATCTGGTCTAGTTTTAATATAACTACAATGGTAATGGTTGTAGAAGTCCATTCTCGAAGTGGAGTGAAATGGTAAGACGAAAAAGAAACACAAAGTCTTCTCCACAGTTTATTCTTGAAGGTTAATTATTGATGAGACATGTTTCGAGAATCGAGATAAAATCTCATTTTCAATCAAAAGGTTCAAAGTTCTGTAACAAATTATATTATAAGATATTGAAATGTAAAGTAAAATATGTAAAGTGAAAAAAATTATGTACCTAGTTAAGATACAAAATGGTGGATAGTATACTCCCATGGAGATGAAAATATAAACATTTTTAAGAAAAAGGAAAAACTTGAAAAACGATCCCAAACCAATGCAAAATTAAAATTTATACTTGAAAAAGAAATAAATTATGCCATTATAAATTTAAAAATAAAAATAAAATAAAGTCAAATTCTAAAACAAAAAACGAAATTCCACGTCACATTGTCTGAAGTCTGAGTGCCCGTGCCCAGTGACATCTTTGGTCAGCTGATGGTATACTATCCACCATTTTGTATCTTAACTACATAATTTTTTTCAATTTACATTTTTCACTTTACATTTCAATATCTTATAATATAATTTGTTACAGAACTTTGAACCTTTTAATTGAAAATGAGATTGTACAATCTGGAAACATGTCTCATCAATAATTAACCTTTAAGAATAAACTGTGGAGAAGACTTTGTGTTTCTTTTTCGTCTTAACTACAATGTTATAATATAAAGAACAATAGAAGATAAAATATATATGTAGGTCTGCTACCGGGACACTAGGATAACTACCCTGTCTGCTTTATATTCAACAGCCAAAACAAAAACCTCTAACCGCAAGGCTATGATACATACGGCAAGTTATATGTTATGACATGTAGGTATAGATACCAATTAAAAAGTTGTTCAAATTCCAATTCAATGAATTTTGAGAAATTTGCCTCTCCGCTGGCTACAGGCCATCGGGATTTTTTATATTGGTGCCATTTCTACACTCAACACATACTTTTATACGAAATAGTTCTCAGTGTCTCGAACTAGAGGCGCTTCCTGTTATATCGTATATAGATTACTTAATTCCTCAACGATGAGACACCAATTTAGATTACTATACGTTCAGGCACCAGTGAAATGCGGCAACATCGCATCAACGGTTGTAATTTATATTTAGTCTTCATTCTATTGATAATGGTAATTTTGAAGTTGCGCAGCTAAATTTAGTTGTAGGCATCAATTCCAAAAGTACCAGCATCAATATAGTTAATATTATTTTGTATTTTTTAGTACACCAACTAATAAAGTCGGTCCTATGTTTTGTGAAAAATGTTTATTTCACAGTGTAACATTAGTCGTCAAAATCATTCAAAGTCCGCCAAAAAAGATAAAACGTTGCTTATACTTATTAATCAGAGATTTCAAAACATCGTGGAAATTTCCCCATGTAGGTACCTATATAATAATAATGTAACATCGCATTGAAAATACAGAGGTTTCAGATATTACCACTACCGTTACTCGGAAACTGTAACTGTTTTTCAAAAATTTCTCATTCAACTGCTGCTTTATATTTTCCCTTCTTTAATTTGGCAGTCTATTTTCTATTTTCAAAAAATGCTCCCACGTCATAATGTGATACATATTTCAGACTGGACTACTTCTATAACTCGGAAACCTATGATTATTTTTTGCAAATGTCCAGCGTAAAGGGAAAGACGAAAAATAAACACGTACTTTTAGGCGTGAGTTCTGTAATTCCGATCTTTCAGTTTCATTTCAAGTTAGTCATAATTTTTTCGCGAGCTAGGTTAATTTTGTACCAAATGAATTCGCGTTTAAGGCGTCTGCTTTGGAGCATTCGCATGAATGAATACCCCCGGATGAAGAATCAGAGTTTGTATAGTCAGATCATCACAATGGAGACAGCAATAGTGATACGACTTCCATATTATCGGAAACGAACGAAAATATTGAAACTGATGAATATTGGGTTGGGTACACTTTTATCCCTGGCTAAAATAAGAATTTGAATGGATTTTGGTAATAAATAGTTCCATCAAACGAGCATTGTTACCATCAACATTTTCTCAAAAAAATATTGTATCCCTATGTATTATAAGGTACAAGGTACAGACAGATGCATCCGACAAAGTTAAATCTTGGCTGCCTCCAACATAAAGAATGCAGAAATGATGATTGCACACGAATAAGGACCTAAGCTGCAAATGAGTACATGTTCAAGTAGGATAAATGTTGCACGACTTTCTGTTTGAATTTATAAGTATTTTACTGTAGGTATTATCATTTTTATTTGATACTAGAACGAAGAGACAGAATACAGAAAAAAATTATAAAAATGTTGTTCTGTTGAATACTATATGCAATCAATTAAAAACCTTGTTATTTTGATATGACAAAGAGCAACTTCGATTTTATTTATTTGTAAAGATGTTTTTTTCTGCAATACAAACTACCTCAGTTATTCATTATAAATTAATTTCCTGTCAGTGAAAATCCCGTTATTCAGCCGCTACGAAGATTAGCTGGAACTAACAGACAGACAAACAAAAAATATAAAAAAATGTTTTGCTATTAGTGACATATATACCTAATTCCATATGCAATTAGTTAAAATCTTTAGTGTCCATATGATCGTAAATATTACACAAAATATACAAAAAGGAAAATCTGCATACAGGGTGACTTTTTAGTGTCCACGTTCGATATCTCGTTATTACAGGAATAAACAAGAAAAGTTTCTCACGAAAAATGTAGCTACTCTCAATTACAATATTTTGAAATTAATTAGAGATGTTCTCTAACATAGTGACACATCATTCTTATGTTTTTTTTAAAGGAACAACCTTTATTTTATATAAAAGTCGGAATCTTCATGATTACATTAATATGAACTTATACTGGGTTATAATGAAGAGCTCAAAAGATTTGATGGATTTTGTCTTTGTCCGAAAATTGCAAATAAAATTAAACTTCCTGTATGTGACTTAAATGATATAATGATGTATTTTTTTGCTTTTTCCGATTATATTATTTTTGTTTTGTTGTAATCAAGAATTATGTTTACTATATTTCAGAAGTTAAGTACAGGAAATCTCAAAATTCAAATATAATATTTTCTCAACTTTTTTAAATGGAACACTATATTTTATGTCATAAACAAAAGGAGCAGTAATTCAGTTCTCATTTATATCAAATATTCCATATACACTTAAAATGAATAGAGTCGGAAATATTTTCATGTTTTTACCAATTTTATTTATACATTTAAATTGTGTTGCCTATTTAAAAACTGTAACAAAAATAAAAACCCATAAAAGATTGGTAACCAATATCCATTTTCAGTAAATATCCACGACAATATTATTTTAACAGAATAGTTGATGAAACATTTCGATTTTCTGTAATGTTAGGTTATCAAGAGACACGGTAGTGTCTCGCGCCATCCCTTTCCCTACATCCAACATAGGTATAGCGCAAATCATAATAGTGTTACGTGGGTAGTTTATCATGTACTTACTGTTATTATTTCTTTTAGTTTGTATTAATTCTACTGCCTTATTTACAATAGTTGTTGCTTGTATATTTCATTATGTAGTTCTAGAATTATAGTAGATTTATTCTCGATCCTTCCAGAAACAGTTTGTGAGGTACAATTTGTCATACTATTGTCAGTTTGACAAGGATCTAGAACATTATAATATGCGTCTAGATAATCATAGAACATTCTCGATGAATGTCATGTCATGATTCAAGTATATAAAGCCGTGTCGATCACGGGACAGAGTCAGTTTTATTATAGCAGTCAATTGGAGACATAAGTCAGTCAGTAGTTGAAACGCGATAGTCAAAGTGACAAGTTGTGACAGTTGTACCATAATAGAAGCTCGTGTACTGGGTGTTTGAAAATAAACCTTTGGAAGCAATCTGCGAATTTTGAGTGTTACGCAATTGAACTCACCCTACAACGTTTCGCACAGGGTTAAACGTTACAATTGGTGTCAGACGTGGGATCTTCGCATTTTGCTGAGAATAGATGATAAATACTAGATCCAAAGATTACGACGAAATGGCAACTTTTGCAGAAATAATGGAGTTCCTGAAAAAGAATAAAGAAGAACAAGAAAGAATAGAACAGGAAGACCAAACAAAAATAAGTCCAATTCTAGAAAATCAAGAAAGAAGCAGACAAGAACAAGAAAGAATTAGACAAAAAGATAAAGAAGAACAAGAAAGAATTAGAAAGCAGGAAAATGAAGAACAAGAAACAAGAATAAGACAAATCTTAGAAGAACAAGCAAGAGTGCGACAAGAATATAAACAGGAAGTAGACCAGAACTTAGAGAAAGTTGACCAAAAACTAGAGAAAGTCCAAGAAAACTTCATACAAAATTTTCAACTAATGGAAGACAAGATGTTGCAAAAAGAAGAAGTTGAGCTGAAATTAGAAAGAGTTCAGGAAAATTTTGATCAAAAACTTCAAATAATAGAGCAAAAGATGTTGCAAATGAAATCTGAAGTAACTCTGAGACGATCGTCGAATGAAATTCAAAATGGTGTAGTTAGTCCAGTTAAAATTGAAGCACCAAAATTCGACGGTAAACAGTCTTGGTCAACATATAAAAAGCAATTTGATGCTGCTGCTTTGGCTAGTGGCTGGTCAGATGAAGAGAAGGCCACTGCATTATTCTTGGCTCTACGTGCATTGGAAATCTTAAATACCCTAACTAGCGAACATTCGTTTGAGAGTTTAGTAGATCAACTTGAAATGCGTTACGGTGACCAACATCTACAAGAAGTTTACCAAGCACAGTTAAAGAATAAGCAGCAAAGGTCTGGAGAAACACTACAACAATATGAAATTGATGTTGCCCGGCTCGTTCGACTGGCATATCCTACAGCACCAAAAGACTTTCTTGATAGGTTAACAGTACAAACATTCATTGATGGTATAAGAGATATTGAAATGTAACAAGCCCTTCGGTTAAGTAGTCCTACAAGAATTGAAGATGCCCTTGCACGTGCACTTGAATACGAAGCTGCTAAACAGGCGCCCAGAAGTCATCTCAGACTGCGACAGACACGATGGGTCAATTCAACCCAAGAGAAGTCGTATGGCAATGGTAACTCCATAAAGCACATTATTAAAATGTTACAAAAATTGGATGGGCAAACAAATGAACAAAGAACTAAGACTCACGAGGCAGTTATTCAGCTGGAAAGATCAAAATTCAGACATAAAGTATTTGTTGCGGAGATTTTGGACGAAGTTTTATTTCGGCTAGACATCATGAATAAATTTGGCTTCAATCTGAACCTCCAAGCCGAGTACTCAAAGTTAATGAAGAAGAGTTGTTTATGTCAACATCTGAATCTAGAATAAGAAAAATTAAGGTAAACAGGACCATTACGATACCTGGATGGTCTGACAATCTCATCCATGTTAAAATAGAAGGTTCTAAGTGCAAGGAGGCACTGGTACTGGAAAGTAATCCAGAATGTCTGCCAAAGGAAATGATTATAGAAAACGCATTAATAAATCCATCAAGTGAGCATCCTATTAATGTGAGAGTTTTAAATCTGTCCGAAGAACCTAGAGTTTTAATGAAAAATGAAGTAATTGCCTGTGCGGAACCTATAGTATCTGTCAAAATCTCAAGCAGTCAAGGGAAAACCATGTGCCAGAAAGGAAGAGAGCTGAAAGAGAGAATCATTTCTCAACTTCCTAACCAGCAGAAGGCGAAAAAAAAAGTAAGAAAATGTTCTTCAAACAGCAGGCAATAATAACCTTGTTGGCAGGAAGAAAATAACTTTAGGTACCTACAAAGTATCGATATCCCACAACAACTACCTTCAACCAGCAAACCACCAACGTTCCAGAAGCCTCAATTTTTTTCAAATTCCATAAACAATCCACATCAAGTGAGTCCCCAACCACAACACAACAATGCAACTCTAATTCACAAATCCTAAAACGAATGTATGGGCTCCAAAGAACAACTCGAAATAAATTCCAGCCAAACACGTTTTCTTTATCACAAATTTTCTCATGACCACCGCCACCGGGGCAAAAGTAAGCGCTTAAACAATTGTTCAACCTAGAGTTTCACCAATACAATCCGATGACACAAGAATATTAGGCCCTTCATTTATGGACTGCCTTGTGCAAGAGAATGTTTTGGAATGAAACTTCGACACAAGATCAACGATAATACTCATAAATCTCGAAATTTCCTTGAAATTTTTCAAGAAATCAATGCAAACTGTAGTTTGCAGAGGTGAGAGCGGTATCTCTCACTTCTGCGTACAGAAGCATTATTTACAGAAAAATGTTGGATTATCAAGGTCACGTAATGGTTTTTCCCGATTAATTTAAATATATGGCTTGAAATTAACGAGATATGGTATTTAATACAATCCTTCAATGATAAGTAATCATTTGAAAATGTTTTCAACTCGTAAAAGGCTGTAATAATTATATTATCGATATATGTAAAACCAAATAGACGGATTTCACAATTTATTATTTTCAAGACTCTACGGTGTTGCCGGTGCTAAAATTTTACCTGTTTTCAAATACCTAACTGATATAGATATCGGATAAATACCTAAGTGAAACTGACAAATTAATTATGATCATGATTGTAAAATCATTTATTATTTATTTACTACTTCGCCCTTATTCGAAAGTGGTACATTTTTAAGGCACTAATAATATTTGTCAAACGTATAATACTACTATACTATACTAAATGGCAACAATGAGGTAGATGTAGCAGTAGCAGAGAACAGAGACGTATATAGAACTGCAACCCGTATGGCAGTACCTGTTAATACATCTATTTACTAAGAGATGGCAGAGACGTTTTCGTTATTCTATTTATTAATCTATGGTTTTCGAACCCTGTGGGTTATTAATTAATATTTGATACCTAGTTATATTTCTTCTAACATTGCCTACTCGTGCATACATTTTTCTGGTTTTAGCTTTTGGTTCAGATCACACGATATAGCTTTTTTTATAATTAGATGCGGCCCGCTGTTGATAAATATCTATGTACATTTCAAGTTATGAAATACAAGGTGGGAGATTAGGAGTGCGTAGGTATTCGGACGATTACGGGGTTATTGTAAAGATTAGGAGATAATGTCTATAACTAACCCAATCGTATTTTAAACATTCTACAACATAAAAATATTTTCAATTATACCGGGTGTTTCTAAATAGTTGGAACTCTACACAACTTTGTTTTTTCTTATGGAATGTTTATAATTTTAATTTATTTTTCAGATCAAAAGGGAAAAACAATGTCAGTTTATTAATATGACTTTATGTTTATAGCTAATGTTTTATGAAATATTAATTAAAGGATGAGAGAGTCAGTATGTAGTTATTCGCGATTTCACATTTTTTTTTAGTATATCTATATTCATGTCCCCAATAATAATGGTAATGTTACTACCATTATCAATGTTGTGCAAATATGCTTCAAGATCTGTAACATTACATTTAATTTCTTGGCAAGCGCTGAAAAGAAAGATGCAGCATATATATATATACAGGTGTCCCACTAAGGTCAGCGAGGTAGGATAATAGGGAAACCGTAAACTCTACGACTTCGGGAAAAATAATCATAAGTAAATCGGCTAAAAGAAATTCATCTAAAATATTTTCAAGTTTCTAAAAGGGCCGCTAGGTGGCGTAATTACCGTGGTATAAATAAAAATTAAATTTTTCTCAGAAAATCGAAATATTAACGTATTGTTTTAGTACCGGAAATGAAAAGTTCATTACATTCTGCGTAATTTTGGTCATCACACTTTTTGCGTATTTTTGATTATATGGGTGGGGGGAGTACTTTGTTTGACCGCTGTAATCTCCTAGACGCGCTATCCAAATCTAATAAGTTTAGTCATGTTTGAAAGATAACTTGACGCTTATTTTAAAAATAATGTCGGATGTGTTCGCAAGTTCACAACTTTAAACCAATATTCAGTTTTCATATTTTTTTGTTAAAAAATTAAATGACACGATACATTTATTAATCATTGGTATTAAGAGCCACATAATAAGCTACATTTTGGCGAAAACCGCGACTCGATATCTTTACTCGTTTTTGAGTTAATGTAAAATTGATATTTTTGTTTTATTAAGAAAGTAATTATCATTATCACTACCTATTTAAAGATATAAGTTACTTATTGCTTATTCAGTTAGGTTAGGTTAGGTTACCACTGAGTAAAAAAAACTATTTCTTTAGGTATTTTAATCATAATATCCCTGAAAATGTTGATAGCTGCGCAATTTTACTTTGCCGATAGACCATGGGATTATTTTTATTTGTTCTTAAGTTAGCGTAAAATTACGTTTTAATTGTTATTTCATTCATTTCAAATCACTTACGTTGAGAAATACTCAAAGATATTATTAATAATGCACTAATTGTCAAATTTTCATTATGTCATGTACTATGATGACATTTAATAGCAACCTAGATAAATATGAGAAATATAATTTGATTTTTTTAGACAATTGCTCTTATCTCGGACTTCTGGCTACTATAGGAACATGATACATCAAATCGAAAGAAATTTAGGTATCTTTCAGGATATTTCATAATATACAGAATATTCCATTTAAAAAACGCATTTTTAAACATTTTTGTATCTAGCAGTAAAATCACACATTTTGAACGACCCTGTATAACGCAGGGCAAATTCCTAGGAATTGAAATAACGCAGAAATAAACATTTAATTCGAGCTATGTTTTGGATAAAAATATGGAAAATAATATCTCGAGAACCGTTAAAGATAGGTGTAAGTGTGGCAAAAATATTAAATAAGTGAGGATAAATGCAAAACGCAGTAATATATAGGGTGTTCTATTTGAAAAAACCAGGATGCCGCTACTTTTTGGTATAAGCGACAACGCTGCATCGATGAAAATATTTTAGATCGATAGATTAGGAGCAATTACTTGAACAACCAAATTTTCAGAACGATTCTATGTCCCGTTCTCCGTAAATTTCTAAGGTACCATCGACCGTGAGCCACCTTGTATATACATATATATTTGTATTTACAATCAATATGATTATTGAAAATTAAAGTTAGTCCGTGACAGTTAAGCGACTTCCAAAAAAATCCGTATCCCCAAAAAACATTCCCAATGTAAGACTTTTGGAGGTGCGAGCTATATTCTGCAAAACTCGACAAAAAAATCTCAAATCTTTCGCATACGCTCAGTAAGAGCTCCACACCCATACAACTTTTTATGTTTCTTTGTATACGAATTTTGCTTTAATGGTACATTTTCATCAAGTGATTCTATCGCTTCTCACCGCCCCCAATATTCCTTCCATGACATTGAAACATAAGTTGTTGTTGTTGTTAATACGGTGTTAGCAATTACCTTCATTAGGTTTAAATATACAGGATGTCTCATAATATATGCGCAGGACTTGAGGATGTGATAGCTCGTCCAAAAAAATGAAAACAAAATTAACTTATCCTCTAGAATGTCGTTGCGTGTTTTTCTCCCCATTTCCTACGCCAATGGAAAAAATACAGTTTTGAGATGCCCATTTGAACCGTCGTGAGCTCTGAATTCGACCGTTTTCTTGAAAAATCAATTTTATAATTAGAGGTCACGACCAACAGTACCTTTTTGGTGTAGAAAACATTGGCGGTACAAATGGGCATTTCAAAACCGTACTTTTTCCATTAGCGTAGAAATTGTGGAGAAAAACACCCACTACTCCTTCAAAATCTTCACCATTTATGACAAAAATGTTGTTCTGACTCAAAACTTATACGATAAACGGTTCAGGAGATAGTCACAAGAAACGATTTTTTTTAATTTCAACGCCCTGTAGGTATCTCGAAAATGACGCATTTTAAACTGTAAGTTAATATAATTTTTTTTTTCATATTTTTGGACGAACTATCACATCCTCAAGTCCTGTGAATATATTTGAAACCCCCTGTATATTAAGAAATAGATCGTATTGCACTTTTGTATTTTTGATGTGTGTAAAAATATTGTAGATCACTAACAAAGTTGATTTTTTCTCCCAATAGAACTCTTTAGAACTTGACCATATAGTTAAATATACACATGAAGTTCGTAAAAACGAATATAAGTTCAAATGCGATATTAATTCTGTTTTATTTCATCTTCTTTTCCAAGACGGAATATAGTGCATTCATTTCAAGTATGTATGCAAGGTAGTGACAATTTTATCATTTAAAGTGAGCAGGTGACTGAAAATGCTAGTCCATATTTAGTGGAACAATGGGTTATGAATATAATACGTCAAATTGTAATTTCAAACAAAATATGAAATTCCTGTATTCACAAAATCTTATAGATACCCGCATTTCCACAACCAGAAGTGGAGAAGCAAATTAAATGGATGCTAGATCAAGCGATTATAACAAATCCAGCAAACTACCATGGTCATCACCCAAAAAGGCCGATGCTACAAATGAATATGAAATAAATTGGAAAATTTTGGTTGATAATTGGAAAGTCAACAAGAGAACTGTTAACAAGTATCCTGTACTCAATATCAATGACGTATTGGACAAATTATGAAGTTCGGGCCAAGAGATAATTTATCAGCACCAACTTATTTTCTATTTCAGAAAAACTTAAAGTTTGTTTCAGGAATCATGGCTATTGTGTGTAATCTAAACTACGTTTGTCGATCTAAGCTACGACATCAGTATGTCAAGCTTATGTCCTTTTATACAATGATAGGGCGCAGCACATATGTCCGAAGGCAACGCAATCTTTATTTCATAGGCGTCACAAAGTCATTGTGACATTCAGGTGCATAAATTTATGTTTCATAACTCAAGCAATAAATTTGTATTTTGTGTGTCTGCATTATTGTTGAGAATAAATCTTTCATATTATGTTTACTTATTTAATCAATCGATATTTTTTCCTCTAATTATATGAACTTCTTTAAATATATGGCATTAGCTCGAAATCGTTACGCCAACATTCGTGAAACAAACTGTATATGAAAATGTACATTTAAAATATATTGTATTATTTTTTCTCAATTTTGGAATGCACATCAGTATTTTTTTACAAAAACTACAACCGACTTCATAACATCAGAAAATAATGTTCATGATTTTAATAAGACTATAATAATATGATGATTATAATAATCAAAATGTAAAAGTTTAGATAATAATTTTGATTTGTTGAGATTGAACAAAAAACACAGAACTGTATTGGCTGATACTTGATAGAAATTCATAGTACATTAAAATTAAATCACTATATTAGAATACCTGCTATTACGTGGTTAATACATGACAATTGTGTCGGCAAATATGACTATGAAACTTAAATCTAAGATAGTTAATTAAATATAACATATTCAGTAATGGGCTAGATATGCCACCAGTCTGGTCATTGAGGAGATTACCTGAATGTTTACGTTTATTGATTTCTAATGACTCAAGTAGATTTAATATGATCCTTTCTTTTGGGTATGTAAAATTTTGAAATTATCATTACATGTGTGATGCATAATTTGAATTTGTGTTATGATATATGAATGAGCTCATCTGGAAATACATATAAATTCTGAAAATAGATAATTGATATCAATAAACATAAGAGTCAATTTTAAATTTATGTTCTTCTACAAAATTTGACAAAATAGAGAAAACAGTTAGCTCCGACGCGTGACTGGAGATAACTCTTTAAGTGCGATTGTATAAACTGTAAATATTTAGTTAGTTAATAGTGAAGAGTAGTGAATATAAATTATAGTACGTGTGTCTCAATTGTGAATTCTCGTTATTTTAAATAAATACAGCCACATTCATAATCCAATCTTAGTTCGGTACTAGCTAGTATCGTATTAAAATCAAAAACAAAACAATATCCTACAATAACACTGACATAAGAGTCATAAACCTAATTTAAGGTTTGGTTAGTTAGATTGCGACACAGTCCTTCCTCATTTACGACAGTGGGTTGAAGGTTCTGTAAGTAGTGTAATATGGTTCCCATGAACCTCCCTACTTAATTTAGTAGCGTACTAAGTTTCGATTATAAACACGGCTGTATGACTTTTTTAATCAGTGTGTATGTGAATTTCTATCCACATAAGAACAAAGTACATTACAGTTGGTGTCAGGTGTGGGGTGGATAGAAATTGTTGGACATCAAAATAAATAAATAGAAGATATTTCTAGAAAATGCCGAAATGAATGGAGCTGAAGATATCGGACCTTAAAAGAGAATTGGAGGAGCCTGGCGAGGAGAGTAATGGAAGGAAACAGGACCTACAAGATCGACATCGACAAATACTTGTTGAGGAACATAAAGATCCAGAAACTTTTCAATTTGAACTGTCGGACTTCGAAAATTTAGCACGGAAATTAAAACAGAATATAAAACAAGCGCAAGTAAATTTAGCACAGAACAAGAAAAAAATCCTAGAAGTTTGGAGAAGGAGTTAGGAGCTCTAAAAGAATAATAAGAAGCCGAGGTAAATGAATTGTGAAGCAAGTTGGAGACATCACATATGCATGAGGTTGGTGTATCGACGGAGACCCTCAATTTGATGGTAAAACATCCTGGCCGAACTATCTTCTACAGTTCGAAACAGCAGCCAAGGTAAATGATGGTCATCTAGTGAGCGACTCACAGCATTGGCACTCTCTTTGCGAGGAGAAGCGACATATATTTCGCAAACATTGTCGCCGGCGGAACAAGGTAATTATGAGCAACTTGTCAGACGTTTAGAAATGAGGTATGGCCAGGCTCACCTTAAACACGTCTTTCATTCTCAATTGAGGGGTCACTGCCAGTTGTCGAAGAATCTTTACAAGAGTTTCAAGACAGGTGCCAGAGAACGTTATAGAGAGGTTGGCAGTCCAAGCATTCTTGAGCTTCGTGATGGGGAAACGAGGCAAGTTCTAATACTTGCACCTCCGGATCGCTTAACGGATGCACTAGAATACGAGGTCGCGATTTTGGAATTGTTCTCAGCCTGGTTATGTCCGAAGTTGCTATAAGGAAAAGAAGGACATGAAACCGCAACCTGACGAGGAAAACTAAGCCGGGTCGAAGAGAAGAGGTGATCATCGAGCCTCATGTCCATAATGCTTCAAGAAGGATTGTTCGAGTGGCATCCAAGAAGCATTAGGTGAACAGTTTTTTTGTTAATGGTTTCGTAAATGGTAAACCAAATTTGCTGCTTCTGGATACGGGAGCGATGAAAAGCATTGTTAGATCTGATGAGGTAACAGGGAACAGTAATGTAAAGCCATCTAGGTGGAGGCTGCGTACTGCTACTGGTGACTGTGTGAACATCCATGATGAAATTGAAATAAATATAAAGATTGGTAACACGAATATTAGACACAAGCTTTGATACAGACTTAGAGGATGAGTTGATAGTTGGAATGGACATCATGGGCTCGAATGGATTCCAACAGGACTTGAAGACAAGAAAAATCTGTCACAGTAATACTATCCAAAGAGGCTGTGATACCAGGGAAAAGTGACGTGGTTGTAGAAGCTCGCGGTGGAAGAATCAAGGAAGCATTATGATGTTTGAACCACAGATGAATGACGAGCGAATCGGCCGTGGAATCCTGACCGGAAAATGCCTGATTCGAGCTGATAGTGTGATTCCAGTAAGGTTGATGAAAGTGGATGGCTTCCGTGTAGAGCTCAAGGAAAAGATACAACCAGGACGGTGTTCTTCAGTTTCTTCAATAGTGAGGAGCTCAAATGTTATCGTCGAAGCCCGTGCTCGGTTATCTGATAAACTTTTGGAATTACTACATCATCAAAGGGATTGAAAAGCAAACAGCGAGCAAGATTGTGGATGCTTATAGCCAAATTTCAGTATATACAGGGTGTCCGGGAAACTGTGGAAAATCTCTCGAATCCAGATAAAACATGAAAAATTAAGATGACAAGTTCCTATAAAGTTATTCCCTACAGGCCCTCCTTACTGAGATATGCGTCCCTGAAGAACGAAGGTTGAAATCATTATCGTTTTTATTAAAAATATAACTCGTATATTTTTTTTTCTTGTAAACTGTCCATTTTATCGACAATTGAAAAGAGAACCCTTTTTGAGTTTAAGATACAAGCTATCCAAATTTATATTTTTAAAGTTTTTAAGTTTAAAAGTTATCATACAGGTTTAAAAATGTAGGCATTAAGGTGTAAACCTTAGCCCGTCCATGGTAAACTAAAAAAGCTAAATATGTTTCATGGACACTATTTTATGAGGTCCTTACTAGTGTTCATCGCATTAGAGTCTCATTAAATTGTATCAAGTTCTTTGACATATATTTAAGAAAATCCGTTTCCAGCGGCATTCTTCTGGGATGCATACTACGGATATCTATTGGATGTGAGAGATTTCCCACATTTTCCCGGACACCCTATATATATTTTTTTTCAAAAAAATTGAATATGTAACCTATCAGTTAAATTTACCGTACGCATAGAGATGTGCCCTTTTGAATTGTGCAATGAAAACTGTGGGATGCCATTTAAAAACAATAGGATGATGTCATATCATTTTGTTGACTCACCCTGCATAATTCATTCTTGACCAACTTCAAAAAACAGGAGAAGTTATGCAATTAGGTTGTATGTTTGCTTTTTTATGGCTGTTCGTGCGTTTTGCATAGTAAACGTACTCCACGATTTTTGTTTCATTTGAAAGAGGAGAGTTGAGAAATGGTCCCATATTTAGAAAAACTCAAATCCGAAATCTCCTTCCCTCCAAAAACCGTCCCAAAAAGGGGTGGAGGGGGCAATTTTTTTCGAAAATTGAATATCCGAGACGGCAGAATTAAGGAGAATTCCATATTCGGAAACGATTAAATTGGACATTTTTAAAAATAATCATAGGTTTCCGCGTTACAGTCTGCAATATTTGTTTCAGCTATGTGGAAGGGGCAAACTTTTCCGAGAATCAAAAATTTGAGATTTGCAAATTAGAAAGGGGACCCTATCCGGAAACGTTTAAATTGAACATTTTTTCAAAAGAGTTCCCTAGTTCCGCAATGGTAAAGTCTGAAATATGTGATATGCGTATTTCCGCTATGTGGAAGAGCAATTTTTTTCGGAAATTGAAAATATTAGACGGCCAAATTAAAGAAAAGATTACACGTAGCAACATTTAGATTGAGTTAAGGTTTTCGAGTAACAGTAGTAAAGTCTGAAATATGTATGTTTAGGTCGCGATGTTTTGAGATCTCTGAATAATTTATTATTAGTGAACATTCAACAATTTTTATGACTAATATTACACCCTAAAATTTGAAATAAATATTTAAAAAAATGGACCAAATGTATTAGTTGTTGCGCTGAAAAATACAAAATAATATTAATTCTTTTGGTGCTGATAATTTTGAAGTTGTGACGTTGTAGTTTGTTGTTGTAGGCACAAGAAAGAGCGTTAAAAATTATAGTTAGTGAAAAACACAACTTGATATGATTATTTCCTATAGACTTATTTAAAAATATATTATATTATATATTACACTAAACTTAAATTACCCCATCTAAAGCGACATATGTAATAGAACATTTTTAATATTGTTAAAGTAGGTTATATAAAATATAGGTAAATTAAATAAAAATTACTGATACTCAAAGTGTTCTCTAATTTTCTTACATAAAAATGAAGATTTGAATATATATTTAAATAATTCTATAAGGACTAATCATAGCGAGTGGCGGTTTTCACTAGTAACTGTAAAAATACCATAGCATTTTCGAGAAATTCAAAAAAATCTGTGACTTTGTCATAAAGTGTCATCTACCGACTCGGAAAATAAACAAACTCGAAAAGCGCTTTAGAATGAAACAATTATTATATTATATATTAACAAAACAACATTTGCTGAACAAAAACTCATATGTCGTAAGGATATTTTTATTGCATTCACCAAAAATTTTGTAATTATTATCAATTTCAGTTCTATCATTGGTAAATGTATTTACAGTGGCAATTCATATGTATATCTAGTATTAAATTTTCATACAGAATAGGTATATTGTTGATTGTCAATTCCTGTTGAGTGATTAGTTTGTTTCGAAATGAATATAGGATCCGTATTTAGTGCAGTGCATCTTGCAGCATTTTCTGGTAAGATGGGTACCTACTATAACATAGTATTCTCAGAAAAAGTTTTAGATAATTACGTTTTAAATGGAGAAGTCGTTACAGTTATGTATACAATTATGATACTTGGATTTATTGACAAAAAAATTTGAAGCAAAACTATTTATTTTCTTAAGTATCATTACGTATTACACTAGAAACCCTAATAGTGATATTTCTCTCAGTGCGCGCAAAAGCTTGTTATGATATCAAATTTCTTCTATCGCTAAAATTCGAGATTAAAATTGAACTTGTCCAAAAAAGCATGGGTTCAAAACTCAAAATCATCAGTACCTTAATTTTATTTTGCTTTTTTTGTGCACCAACTAATGTTGGAGTTGTTTATAATAATTATTATTTAAGTATTTCTACCATTAGTCATCAAAATCGTTGAATATTTACTTACCTATACCAAAGAAGAAATTACTTCTGATTTTTTTTAAAGTCCAATTCAAACGTTACCAGATATAGTTTCTTTTTTATTTTTGTTTTCACAAATTTTGGATTTTCAAAAAATACCCCCTCCACCCCCATTCAGAGAAGTTTTTGGGGGAATGACATGTTGAATGTCTATTTTTTCAATGGGACCAACTTTCAAAGTCCTTTCAAATGAAAAGGCATGAAAATCGGATTTATTGTGCAAAAGGAATGAACAAACATAAAAAACATGCTCACAGTCGAATTGTATACCTCCTCCGTTGGAGAAGTCGGAGTCAGAAGAGCTCTGTAAACATTATTCGACAATCCATGGAAAATGACAAAGTGAGGACGAAAATAGATAAACCAGATTATTTCAGTGAATGAAAACATATTCTCTAGCAAGGCTAGCTTATGCGTTTTAGTGTTTGAAACTAAAATATTGAGAAAAGTTGAAGCTATTTTATCACTGCGACAAGATAAAGGATGCTGGAAATTTTAAGAGGAGTATTCAGAGCCATACATACTCAGTATGCAGCAATACTGACTTGAAACTATCTACCAGAGAAAACCTTATTGTGGATTAACTCGCAATCTAGAGTTTTTACTCCCAACTGCATTGAGTTCACAGGTATAATCCATAGCTATAGCTATATTTAATAACCTTATATATCTATCTATAAATCTATAATCTATTTAATAATTTAATCAATGAAATTCTTGAAATTGTGAATATAGAAGAAATCACGATTGTATGTATAAAGCTTAAATACCATCAACTAGTTGTTCAAATAATTTGTAACAATTTTTAGTTGGCCGAACGAAGAGAATAAACAAATAATAATAATAAAGCATGGCCTTATTCAAAGTTTAATTGATGAAATGTATCCCCATGAATAATATTTCTAAGTTAATATTAAACCAATCAAGAATACGGAATCCAATATATCGATACATATAAATACAATTGGCGTGAAACAAGCATTTTTAAAATTTTGTCTTTCTGTCCGTCCGGAATAATCCCTGAAACGGCTGAACCGATTTCGACGCGGTTCTTCTTCTTTGAGTGCCGTACTCGTATTCGAGCGTTGGAAGCTTCTATGCGTTGAATGTGTTACCACAGACAAGGGGACCTACAGTTTAACGTGGATTCAGAACCACCATGTATGTCTCAAGATAAATCTCAACTCCGGTTCTCAAGTAGAGAATTGCTGGTTTTATTATTAATAATATTGCATTGTTACCGACATAGGGATTCTGTATGAAGCTTCTAGGGTAACGGACGAAGTGGTGAGCTCCACGATAAGGAACTGAATTAAACTTATTTTTAAAATTAGCTTTTTTACATTATTTGTCGGAATTTCATTTTAAATAATTTAATTCTTCCAATCCTGCATATGACAGTATACAGGGTCCCGACGATTTCATAGGGACAGTATTACTATTTCTTAAATGGTGATAGATAGAAGGATGGTTAAATTGAAGAAGAGTTACGTGAATTAGACCTCTTCAATATTCCGGTTTGTAAATTAAAAGAAAATCAAAGGTTCCTGAAATATTAAAACTGAAAATCATCCATTTCGTTTTCTTTGACCGACTTCCCAAAAGGAGGAGGTATGCAATTCGATTGTGTGCATTTTTTTTTTTTTTTTTGGTTTGTGCGCGCCTTTCATATAGTAAACGTACTCCGATTTTGATGATTTTTGATTCATTTGAAAGAAGAGGCTTGAGAAATGGTCCCATATTCATAAAAACGGGAATCCGACATCTCGTTCCCTCCGAAAACCGCCCCCGAAGGGGGTGGAGGGGGCAAATTTGGTCGAAAATTGAAAATCTGCGTTGATATAATTACAGATAGGACAATATCCGGAAACGTTTAAATGGAACATTTTTTCAAAGGAGTAACGGTTTTCGACATAGAGACATTTTAAACTCTCAAATATACCTATTTTCGCTATGTGGAAAGGGCGATTTCTGTCGAAAATTGAAAATCTGTTTGCAGTACATGAAAGACATAATTATTTGTAGCAACATTTATACTGAACATTTTCTCCTTAGAGTTACGGTTTTCGAGTAAAATCGGTGTTAAAATGGTAACAACTAAAATATTCAAGCGTATTTCCGCAGCGATGTACTGAGATCTCAATAATAACAACTACAAGCAAGGAATATACGTGGGTAATAGAATAAGTACCTACTATCTTCATTGGTATTAGTGAACGTTCAACGATTTTCGTGACTAATGTTACACTCAAAAGTGTGAAATAAATATTTTTTACAAAAAATTGGACCGACTTTATTAGTTGGTGCACTGAAAAGTATAAAATAATATTAATTCTATTGGGGCTGGTACTTGTGAAGTTGGTGCCAAAAGCTACCAATCTACCTGCAACTGCACAACTTCAAAAGTAACAGCACCAATATAATTAATATTATTTTATACTTTTCAGTGCACCAACTAATAAAGTCGGTCCAATTTTTTGTAAAAAATATTTATTTAATTTCTCAATTAATATTTGGAGAAGAAAGCTGGAATTTTGCATATTTAAGTAATGCACTAAGGCAAGAGTGATGGAATTGTTAGAAATATTTTATCTTTTTTATTTTCAGAGATATGCTATACAAGTTTTGTTTTTCTAATAGGCGCCATATTTTTGTTTTATACCATTAAATGAAACAAAAAATCTTCTTTACAAAGATGTATAACATGTTGACATTTAAAGCCAGAAAGACATAGAAACATGTTAAAAATATTTTCAAATGTGGTAGGCTATGATGAGGAAACAAAACACAAATTTTAATCTCCATGATAACACTTTAAATTATTCTCTCTACAGCAGAGAATAAATCAAATTGAATTGTTGAAAAATAACAAATTTATTAAAAAAACAAATAAATTAACAACATTTAAATAAACTAAATAAATAACCAATTAAAAAACTAGTTAAGAAGTAAACTTAAGTGTTGCTCAAAGTGCCCGCCATTATTTTCAATACATTTTTGGGTTCTTAGACGCAACTGCCCCACTCTGGGCCCCACTGCATTCAATAGAATTCCAAAGTCTGACAAGTTTCTTGCAATTGACTCAAGTGTTTTCCTACTTAGCGCATTTCTTTCTAGATACAATTTAGCATATTCTTGCACTGCTATATCAACATTTCTATAAAATCTAATATAAACGTCATAAATATCCATTTTTTCACGGTTACGATAACGCACCATTTTCTATAACCCTTCTATTAAAACGAAACTTCAGAATGTATTAAATATCAAAGAAGGACATATTGATACTGTTGTCATGGTGATTAGGATATTGGGTTTTCTTATCATGGCCTACCAAATTCGAATTTTTTTTTAACATTTTTCTATGTCTTTCGGGCTTTAAATTTCAACATGTTATACATCTTTGTAAAGAAGATTTTTTTTTTCATTCAATGGTATAATAACAAATATGGCTCCCATTAGAAAAACAAAGCTTGTATAGCATATCTCTGAAAATAAAAAAGATAAAATATTTCTAACAATTCCATCACTTTTGTCTTAGTGCATTACTTGATCATGCAAAATTCCAGCTTTCTTCTCCAAATATTAATTGAGAAATTAAATGATAAAGAAATCGATGATTTTTAGTTTTTTCAAACTATTTTCGGAACCTTTGATTTTTTTAAAATTTGCAAACCGGAATATTGAAGTGGTCTAATTCACGCAACTTTTCTTCAATTTAACCATCGTTCTATCTCTCACCGTTTATGAAATAGTAATACTGTCCCTATTAAATCGTCGGGACCCTGTATCATATAAAAACTTAAAGCCGTATTCATAATTAATCTTAGTTCGGTACCTACTAGTTTAGTATGAAACTAGTAGGTATAGTATAGTAGTATAGGTATAGGATAGTATCGTTACCATAATGATAAATAGACTAAACCCTCTCCGAACTAATACTATGTTTATGACTGTTCGAGTTTTGTAATTTACAGTGGCGATGGGAATGTTCTGCATTGGTACTGCAATGACATGGACATCACCAATGCTACCAAAGTTGTGGACTCAGGAGGATACCTTTTTCGATCATCCACTCACCGAGATAGAAACAAGTTGGATCTCAGCAAGTCTTACACTAGGAGCTGCTATAGGATCCATCCTTTATGGATGCTTAGCCCGATTATGGGGAGGGAGGACAAGCTGGCTCTTGCTGATGCCAGTATTTACTTTAGGTTATGCCTTGATGTATCTAATTAATATAGTTGAAGTGTACTATACTGCTAGATGTTTGATTGGTTTCACGGTAGGAGGAGGTTTCAGCTTACTTCCACTATATATTGCAGAAATATCGAATAAATCTGAACGGGGTATGATTCTAAATTTAGCAATAGCTGCACTGAGTCTAAGATTTCTATACTCTTATTGTGTGGGTCCATATGTTTCATTAGGAGTGTTCAATCTAATATCAATTATATTTTCAATCCTGTCTACAGTCCTTTCCTTTTTATTCATCTATGAGACACCACGCTTTCATTTGTTGAATGGCAATAAAGGTTTGGCACGATTGGTTCTGAAGAAAACAAGATCTAACAAATATACGGATATTGACGTTACATTAAATAACATTGAAGCAATGCTCGAGACTGAGTCTGAAATAAACCTGTTTAGATTATTGTCGTCCGTTATTGTACTGAGAGGCTTTTGATTGTCCATAGGCTTGATGATTTTCCAGCAAATGACTGGGATATATTCCTTTCAATTTTATACACAGGAAATATTTGAGATAACAGGGTCTAACATAAGTCCCGAAATGAGTTCAGTGATAATAGGATCAGTTCAAACTGTTAGTTCAGCAATGATTGCTGTTTTTATGGACAGGTTCAATAGAAAACCTCTGTTATATTGTTCTGCAATAGGCATGGCTATATCTCACACTGTACTTGGTATTTATTGTATCCTTAGAGAATATGAGGTACAAATTGAAACTTGTAGAATTGTACCATTTGTAGGCTTAGCTAGCTTTATAATAACATTTAATATTGGGTTTGGTACGCTACCTTTCACAATTATGGGAGAGATCTTTCCCCCAAAATGTAGTAATGTAGGTATCTCTACTGTTGTATTCATTAACTGGGCTATGACATTTATGGTAATCAGATACACAGAGAATGTTATCAGGTTTTTAGGTATCAGTAAATGTTTCTTGATACTAGCATGTTTTTGTTTACTTTCGATGATTTTTGTCAAGTTTGTGCTGGTTGAGACCAAAGGTGAAACATTGGAAGCTATACAAGATCATTTGTCAGAGCCAGTCAGTTGGAACTATATATGGGTGGTCAATCAGAATTTTAACAGAATAAGGACCTAATTTGAATAAATGGAGATTGTCAGATAAATACTTTACATGAATATATTGTAAAAATTATAAATGAAAAGAACTTTGAGGCATAGAAATTATGAACTTATTTTGTATTTATTAAATGTTTAGTTACTTTTGCTTTACTTTGCAAATGAAAATTATATATACAAGTACAACTTAATTAATGATAGTATATTAAAAGAATCAAAATAATATGCTGATATAAAAGTAGGTATTTACATATTTGAAAATTACATTAATTATATTTATATGCAGTTGTAAATGATAGGTAATATTGTGCTCAGAATAAATATTATTATTATTATTACCAATACCAATATTTTATGATCATCACTCTAGAATAAATTCTCGATCATACGTAAATTTTCGCAATTTAAATCACTTATAAATGTACATTTTCGTTCATAGAACTTACTTAATTTATATATCATAGATATATGGGATCAGAGATCACCGGATTTCCGAAGATTTTGTCAACGAATACAACTCAGTTTCCTGCAAATATTTATTCGAGCTTCTAAAGTAGATACCTACTCGAGCTTCAGAAGTAAATAAATTGAAGGTAAACATATCTTGAGTAGATTCGATGAAAAAAATCAACATTCCGGTAAATTTTTCAACTTAATTGATAAAATTCATTTGGAAATTACCTTCCTTTAGAGTTAATACTTTTTAGTATGCTTAACTAGCACAGTTTCATTGTAAGCACATGAACAGTAATACCCTGAACAGTGACCTACAAGACATTTTCACAGAATACTTAAAATAACATAAATTAATATAGAGTTTATGTTGATTTGCCTCTGGAAAAGCTACTTTTACAGAAACTAACCAAAAATAAAAATTATGTACAAGAGAGTTATAACTAAACCTAAAATATTCTCATTTGTAACATCATTAGAAACTCTTTATTTTCCTAACTGGAATTGGATCACATGATCAGTTCTTATGATGTCACATGATGAAATTATTTACAAATTATAAGGATGACAGAACTGATAGACCAGCCTCTGTGACCTTTCAGTTTTCTTCATGATTCCTTTCTTGTAGTACTGCCTAATCGATCTGCTAAGTTTATCATAATTCATAGCAGGTCTGTTCTTCCTTTTACCCCACAATCTTGCTACTTTGACGGAATCTTCTATTTTAAATATACCTTTCGGTCTATCTAACCACCTAATGCAAGAACCATGTTTTTGTGGGTCTGAGAGAAGTTCCTTAAGAAATTGCCAAAGGTGAATATGTGAGCTGGATCGTGAAGTTGTAGGCTTGGGTGTATCAGTAGGAGGTGTTTGTTCTTCTTCTTCATCTGTAAATGATAACACTATTTGCATAAGTAACTCTCCAATAAAATTTACTACTTATTGGTACTTATTAACTTTTTATTATTGTTAAGAATATATAAGATACCCAAGAATCTTTGATATCAAACAATATTTTGATTGAGAAACTTTTATTTACGATACCAAAAGCTCATTACTCTCAACAATTCTCATAATTATTGAACACCATATTATAATAAGTAGTTATACCTTTTAATTAAAAAAAAATACAAAAACCTTTTAATAATTTCATCAGGCAAGTGTTACTAGAATTGGAATTTCCAGTTAAACAATTTCTGCTTCATAGCATGTAGATATTGAAACTTTTATGGTTCTTCAACCATAGAATGCCACATTTTAATATAAGGAATATGCAAAACCGACAACTAGTTAACCTTCGCCGCGTAGCTAAAAACATTCAAGACTTCTTTCCACAAACATTCAAATGCAGCTCGCAATCTGGGCACGCTTAGAAATAATGTGAAAAGGCATGGTATAAATCTGATACGGGAAGAAAACCAAGAGAGTTTCTCATACACTATGCATATCGATTACATAATACGATAATAGTGTAACAGACAATAGATTTTTTTTAAATTAGGTTCTTGTTAATTCACTTCTATTTCTATTATCAAATTGAATTTATGGAACGAAAACTGATTTCCATTAGTAAGTACCTAAGTGTTTTATTTTTTTAATGCTAAATTATTTAACATATACAGTGCGTCCAGGTAATTGATAAAGAGTCGTTCAAATGCTGAAAGAATGATCAATTTTATTTTATTTTAAATCGTGTTAATCCTTTGAAAGTTACGTTACCTATGTTACATATGATTTTTTATCAAAATTCATATAAAACAATAATTAATAGTCATAAGGTTGTGACATCAAATCTTCCCAACTTTATCTTGGAGAAACAGTACGCCATTTTTTACTTTCTATAACAAAAACAAACTAAATAAAAAATACGTTCATTCAATCAATAGCGCACCATATGAAAAGAAGGCTGTTACTTTTTTTTCAAAATCTGAGGCCTTCTAGAAAAATAGTTTTATGACGATAAATACTCACCATCAGAAATATCTGCGCTTGATGCGTTGCTCGAATTTGTTTCCGGGCGCCAATTTACCGATAACTCTTTTTCTGAATAGGCTGCTTTCCATATTTCCAACTGAGCATGAAGCATAGAACCACCCTGTAAAAAGGTGCTATTAAGTAGCGTTCCAAAATTATGGAAGCTTGTAGTGTTTGGTATAGTTATGTACGTGCTAGAAAGTTTTTCACTTCTACAGATTTTATATGAATTAATCAAAATAAAAAATCAACCTGATTTCGTAAGACTTGTTCTGAAAATAGTCTCCCAACATGGTGACCAGTTATCTCATGGAAAATTCTTGTAGTTAAGTGAGGCAATATGAGTACATGTGTACACAAATGCATTCAGGTTACATTGATAAGATTTATGTTTTGCATTAATCAGATTATTTTTAACCCTAGATAAAATAGATTGTGCGATATAAGCTACTAAAGTTGTAACCTGATTTCATGGAACCTACGCCTTTGTTACCTTGTAAAAGATATTGATTTCAGCAGGAATCTTTTGTCCTGTTATTGAAAACAATTAATTACTGTAAAAATAAAACACGTGTTTGTTTGAAAATATATATATATATATATATATATATATATCTATATATATATATATATATATATATATATATATATATATATATATATATATATATATATATTGCATGGAGATGTTCACTGTTTATCTATAATTCTTTTAGAATTATTTTTATCTCATAAATTTATAGTTTGAAAATTACATTCATACCTAATAATAAATAGATATTGTGAACACAGAATACCTCATTAAAGATCAGTGTAATGAAGATTTGTTATACTGAATAGAATACCTTTGATTATGAGTAGAGTTCAGACACGGTCATGAAATCACCAAGATTACAAAAAATAAAAGATCAGCAGTGTTGTTATAATCCGCAATCAAAACTCTTCAGTAGGCTACCCTTCAATTTTAGTATAATTTTTATTAATTACTATTACTTCTATTTGATGTTTTTGTGAGATTAGTGTAGCAACAATTAATACAGAATTACAAAATACATAGTTGCTGTCTCAATATTAAATTATAAAAGGTAAACCAACTTTTATTGTTTTTAATAAAAACAACAAAAACTATAAATAGACTTGAATTGTTATTGATTTTTGTAAACCCAAACACGCGTTTTCACAATCTGTTTTTGTTAGGATAATCTCCAAAACGGCTGAAATTTTATAAGTACTTAATTCACATTATATGATTGATGAAATTCAGACAGCTATCATAAAAACCGTTTTTATTGGATCTCGATATTTGAGAATTGGTCACAAAAACACACACATGCATACACATACACATATGTGTCCTTTTAAAAGGTAAAGTATCGTTTTCGTTGAATCTTGAAACTTGGGATAAGTGAATCTTAGAATTTTAGAAAATCGGACCCATGACAGTAACTAGCGAGAATAATTTTATTTTCATTATGTTCTATTCATTATATTTTAGAATCTACTTTTGTAGTGAAATATATACCCAGTTAGTATCTTTCCCAAGATAGGTATCTTCAATCGAAAATTGCTTTAAGGACATTATCAGAAGAAAAGATATCGTAGGTACTCATGAGTAAGTAATTGAGATCACAATTATTGTATTCATTTATATGATTTCATCAATGCGAATATAAAGTGCGAAGCAAATACGTAAAACACACTTCGCGTCAGGTATTTTATTGGTCAAGTAGGTCAATATAGAAAGACTTTCTCTTGACCGATGTGTAATGGTAGAAAACAACGACCCCGCGTCTCGCATCTCACCGCAAAAGTCCACTGAAGGACATCGAACGACATTGCCATTGGCGATCAGCAATTTTGTTTCCTGTGATTTGTTGTATCTTAATTTATATGTAAATAATTTCAGTTATCTAGGTAGGTACCTACTCATGCACCAGAAAAAATAGTTCTTCGAATTTAGGCCATTCGAGTGAATCGCATTGTCATGCAAAGAAGCATTCAGTATATTTATGTAATTTTATCAATAGCACTGTAGTGCTTAATATTTCCAATAAGTTAAGAGCCACTTTAAAATCAATTTTTCATTTAAAATAGAGATAGACTCCAGAACCCGTCGGAATAAAAAAAGGCCTGAAACAAGGCAGCCCAGAATCCCCAACATCTTTTCAAAGTATCACCAAAAATGTATTAGCTCGAACAGAAAAAATCGGGTAAGTCCACGACTTTTCTAACGCTCTCAATTAAATTCCAACAAATGAGCAAATTATTGCAATCTGTTCTTTAAAAAAATAAGGTTTTTTATATTTCTGTGTGTGTACGTATGCTGAGTGTTTTCATAAATATGTCTCATCTTATAAACATCTAAAATTCTGTCTATTTAAAGAAAAATCTAATGTGGACAAACATGATGAAATTTGGTTTTAATTCTTCATCATTACTTATACATAATAGGTTCTCACGGCTTTGACGTATTCAATTGGAATTATATGGGTTAGTATTTATTTTTTTATGTATCAACCACAAACTGAGTCATTTCTTATAAATCATACAGAATAATTATGAAGCAAAATTAATGATACAATCGATTATAACATTTATATATTCGAACAATTATTATCTCTAAAAGTGAACAGTTTTCAAAGTAAAATTTCTTAATATATAGATGAATTTAAGTGCAGAAATCAGCTGAAAAATTCTGAAAGAGAGAAATTCCTAAAAAGATCTAAGAATTTCCAAAGCACATACAAGCAGTGGTCCATATTGTTACTCGAAGATGGTCATTTTCATTCCATCTATCTCAGCGATGGGCAGGCATTCAAAATCTAGTCTTGAAAGGTTTTATTTAGAAATATTTCAATCAGGATTACTGATTTCAAATTTTTGGCGAAATAAGTACCAACAAGTTCTTAATACCTGATGAATCAACAGAAAATTTCTCACCGTCTTAATTATTCGTGCCCAAGATATGAAATTGACAATTATAGCCGTCTTGTTTAGTAGGCTATCATTTTGTGGAGATGCTATTTAATTCAATAAAAATATTGCTTAAAATGAGTCACAAATATATTTCGTGTTAAGTTTCAGGGTTATCAAATCTGGTTTATCACAAAATTTCGAAACATATTTGTAATCAATTTGTATCCAAATATAGTGACTAATAAATACTTGAATACCTTCTTTATTTCTTTTTCAATTTTATCTATTACATTTGTATCGATAAATATTGATTTTCTGTCTTGATATTTTTTCCGATAGAGGCTAACAATATAACTATTGTGTCCATTGACACTTCTGAATTTGGAATCAGAAAATTCCAAAGGAAGAATAAAAATACAATTTTCACTGAATAAAGTATTCTTCCCTTGGAATTTTCTAAAACATGGATTCACATGGGGTATTTTATCAACAAATATATATATATATATATATATATATATATATATATATATATATATATATATATATATATATATATATATATATATATAACAATTTTCTAGAGAAAAATATCCATTATCAATGAAACAGAAATACAGGTAAGACACCCCAAGACCCAAGTTAAAATTTCTTATTTTTCACAACTTCTGTGATACTTTATCATAGAATATTGGACTTAATAATGTTGAGGTGGTTTGATATATAAGAAGAAAAACAATTAGCTACGCAGCATCAATTATCGAGCAAGCAGAGGTGACTGTAACGGTTCAAAATTCATTAAGTGCATCGATAGACTACTTATCTTAATACATGCCCCGATAAATGACGGCTAAGAACACGTTCATAGTGGAAACGCGTAGAGATAATCTATAATGTTCCTTATGACCGAAAACAAGAGCAATTGTCAAAGATGTATAGATATGGATGTAACTTAACAGGAAAAAATCTGACAAATGGTACCAAGCGGAAAGGCATGATATTTTGTATCAAAACGCTTTCAAAATTCAATAATTCAATCACCTCTTTATCGACAGACATTTAACACTCATCAAGTGAACGATTTTTATTTTTTAGGATTTTTTTTACCCCCTAATATCCGAGAATAGGGAAGTAGGAGTTCTGAAAAAAAATTGGGGTAGTACCTATAGTTTGTTGTGAAGGTTGTACGAAAAATAAAATATCTCTCTAATAAATATAGTTACAAAAATGTCAATTCACAAAATCCATTTTGACAAATATGCCATCCTTGCGTAAAAACCATGGACTAAGGAAATTAGTTCGTCGTAAAAAGGACCATTAAGTCATTCGAGCAAACTAAAACAAAATAACGTAGCAGAGAACAAAATCTCACAAGTGAAATGTTTGTACATTGATTGCTTTCACAACTGTAGTCAATTTAAGTAACCAGTAGTATTACGTCATAGGTAAATTGGTACGCCTGAAATTCCCAACGTTGTAATTTGACACTTATTAGAATTAGATTTGGAACCTAGTTATAAGGTTATGATAAACATTTAAAAAAATATAACATAAATAATTGTGTGTGATTGGTTAGGTATTGACAAGTAACGTCATAATTCAATACGAACTATATCCTACTATCGATTTTAAAACTCAAAACTGTAGTGAATTCCGTAATATAACACCGTATATTGAAAAGTATTACGATCAAAAACGAGACGCATACATGCGTTTTATAGATTATGAGAAGGCTTTTGACAGCATAAGCCACGTTCTCATCTTGAAAAGGTTATATGAGATTGACATAGATTCTGAAGACATCAAAATAATTCAACAATTATTACACTGGCATCAGACTGCAAAAGTGAGAATTAACCACACAGACATAGCCGAGGGAGTACGACAGGGATGTACCTGATGAGGAATCAACAATAATGGAGTTTTAATTGATAATATTAGATTTGTGGATGATACCCGTATATTAGCAAATTTTCATGATGACCTTCAGCGGTAAACAATTTAGGCTGAAGATCAGCAATACCAAGACAAAAGTCACGGTAATAGCTCGACAGCATTTCAGCATCACAATTAGGGTTGACGGCCAAGATCTGGAAAAGGTCCACGATTTGTGTATTTGGGTGCAACCATAAATCAAAAATGGGATTGCGAAGAGGAAGTGCACATCCGAGTCGAACATGCAAAAGCCACGTTTTTTAAACTAAAAAACTTCTCTATTGCCCGCACATTACCACTAGCACTTCGAATTCGAGTAATCAAATGCTACGTGTGGCCTATCTTAGGTACTATATGGAGCAGAAACTTGTTCTGATTAAATCGCATAAAGGCCTTCGAAATGTGGACAATACGCAGATTCCTACACATCCTGTGGATCTTATACAAATCCAATGAAGAGGTTTTGAAGACGGCCGATGTGGAAAGAGAGCTTCTAGACATTTAAAAAAGCGAAAAATATCGTACCTTGGGTATATATTTTGAGGCGCCAGATACTTAGTACCTAAGATGATTTTACATGGGAATAGAGGGTAGGAGAGGCCCAGGACGAAAGCAACATTTCTGGTTACGGAACTTAAGGGTGAATAAGAAAAGCAGACACATTTTCTTATGATATAATATAATACCAACTAATATTATAATAAATAATCATCTCTTGAGGGGATTGAACTGGGTAAATAAATCTATAAGATATGGGGGTCGTTTTGGATGTTTTTTTTGGATGTTGATCTCGAGAATGGCACTTATTTATGGGAAACAATATAATAAACAGACTTTTAAATTCAAACCTCCGATGGTGTACTATTATTATGAATCTAAAAATCAATTTGCATTTGCTAGTAGTAGTATATAATGATAAGAATAGAAAAGATTCCTGAGATTGACTTTTCTATATATTTCGAAATTTCTCCTTTCCTTAATACAAGTACAAGGAACCCTCGGTTTATGACTTCTACTCAAATTTACAACATTTGTTTCTACCGCTGCTGGAGCTATGTAGGTAATGTTGATATTCTAATCAGGTGAACTTTTCAATATCTGATTTTTTTAATAAAAAAAAGTATGTTTCAAAATCATCCATGTTGGATAAAGAATAACAAACAAAAAACATTTCACTTTTTATACTTCTTTACCTGAAAAAAGTGTACAACAGTTGCAGAGAAGTAAAAAAAGTAAAATTATTCTCTTACCTGAGGTTCTCTTCTTGTGAAATCATCTTCCGATAGAGATATCAAACTGTAGCCATCCATGTCCCATTGTTCTGCTACAGGCTCTGGTAGGTTAAATTGTCGGGATGTCCACCGAATCCATGACAAAACACTGGCAGAATCCCAGTGTGATGGATCTGCGTAGAAATTTGAAATTTATTCGTTGATATAATGACTCTTAAAATTGGAATAATAGATATTCGAATGAAAACTACTAAGAAATGATGCCATTTAATGAATTTAATAAATTCATTATATTTTCCGGTAGTCTTGGAATTGAAAATTTATCAAAAATTTCTACGATTTCCAACATAGAGCACTTAGAGGAAACTATAAAAGTATTTTCGGGAAATTTGTAAAGTATTGCATTTATTCAGTGTCAAACAAAAGATCTCTTTGTGAGCCATTGCAACATAAAAAAGTGAAATACATAAGCAGCTTTTTGAAAAACGTTTGGCCTCATTAGACTTTTTTTTAGCATTAGAGAAGTACAAACTAATATTTAATGCTCTGTTGATATGAAAAATACTAGTTCCTTTTCCTGAAAAACGATTGGTTCTAGAACATAAATATGTTTTTGCTCGGTCTCATAGTAGTTATCTACTGTTCAAATTACAAGAGTTATTGCCCTCGCAAAATCTAATACATAATCACTTAAACTTATTTGAGATACTAATTAACAAATTTATAAAAAATATATCTATTATCTAAGGAATTTACACGGTTAATTTGAGCAAGATATTATCATGGACAATAGATTTTATTGCTACTCCTTCAAAACAACAGATTTAGATTGTGTGTAGGTGTGGTTCATTTCAAGGATATTCTTGTGCTCTGGAATGTTAACTTATTTTTCGCTTTACGTTGTTATCGATACAACTTCATTGTACATCAATAATATCTAGATTACCGCAATGGGTGGGTCGTTGTAGAGAAATTATTTAAATTTTTATTCTATTTATAAGTAAGTTAAATACTTTTGAGAAGGATTATACTGTTTAATAACACTTTTATAATAAGAAATGTATATTTTCAAACATACTTTATCAAAACATATTGCATAATTGCAAATAAAAAGTGTAATATCATCATTTTTGGGAAACCAACTAGAACTTTAATGCTGATGGTGACAATTCATAAGGAAATAATTTTATTAATTGGTAATTAAATATAGCAAAACTAACAGAAAAATTAATACCTGTGGAAATTCCCAGTGTCGCACAGGTATTGTCCACATCCTGCCTCATTTGTTCCATGGCCAAATTTAGTACCGGTTCAATGTTCTCTCTTGCAATTTGTTCGTTGCAACTTCGTAGCAGATCATTTTGTTCAGGTTCCTCCATTTTGATATCGTTTTCGAGAAAATCGATATTGAAGGGAGTGATATTGTATTTCTTTTGGAAACTAGTATCCTTAAGAACTTCTCGAAGCAGTTGATGATCTTTAGGTTTCTCTGGAACAGTCTTTTTTATGTCTTTTTCTAACAGTTGTCTCAACGTTTCTGTGTCCTGGAAATCTGACAGGATGTTACTGAAGTCGACAGTACTTTCTTGTTTTATTTGTTTATTTACAGGAAGATTATCAAACAGATCTGAAACATCCGTTTCATTCATATGCAAAGACAGTTGCTGTTCTGGTGAAGCTAATGGCAAGTACGTTTCTTCTTTTATCTTGAATGGTGTAAAACTTGGAAGTGGCGATGTTGAGGTGGAATATTCCTTTTTGATGAAAAAATCGTCAGCACCTGGTGATGTTGAGTATACAGACCCTGGCGATGCGGTATATAGAGACTGTTCTGGAGAACTTGGATAATAGTTATCTCTGTAGGTATGGAATTGTTCGTTAGGAGATAATAGTCCCTGTGATTGTGCACAGTACGGGCTTAAAGCCCCAACCGGAGAATTTGGGTAGCTTTTCGGGCTGGGTACTTCAAGATAGATCGGTGAATTTGAAAGCTTTCTTTCGTCGGGCACTAGCAAAGTATTAAAATCGGGACCTAATTCTATATCACTGTCTGTCTGTTTTTCGGAAGAGCTGAGATGATATGAAGTATAGATCTTTGGATGCGTTATCTTGAAGTTTGGTGATGACAGCGTATAAGTTTGTGTAGATGGTGAAACTGGCTGATCTCCCCCAGGTAACAGAGATAGATCGAAGTTCTCCGCGAAGTTGCTGTAGTCACAAGGCGGGGTGAACCCTGCAGATGGCACAGTTTGCGGCATCTATAAAAGAAAACTTCATTTACTGATGGTATTTATCTGACAAATGGTGATTTTTTTTTAAATTTACAGTTTCTCAAATCAACACATTCAAATGAGATATATGTAGACTATATTCTATGGTGATATGAATAAATGGATAGATCGTTAGAAATATAATGTGTGAATAAAATATCCCGAAAAAATATGTACCTAATACTTGTTCAGGGAATTTATGAGATCGTATTATCTATTGTTATTTATATCATAACAATGAATCTTAGTTATCAACAAGTTTTGCCAGAAAATAATGTTTACGATCAACTGTTTAGAGAACTTGTGGATTATATAAGCATTCGATCTAAATTTATGCGGATAATATTTATAGATCGGATGATTCGTGACCATTCAATTTCGAATGAAATTATTTAAGAGCCGATTATTGCAGAGACGTCCTCCTAAGTATGTAAAGCTCTTGGAACTATGAAAGCTACCCAGATATTTCAGAATTACAATATACAAATTTTCCTATATAATTTATTTTTTGCTTTGTACCATACACAAAAGTTGACTGTAAAAGCTAGATAAAAGATTTCGACTCATGCAAGTTTTCTTATCTCATTTAATTTAAAATTATAAAACTATACAAAAGAAATTTTATAAATTATACGCCAAACACTTATTAAAATGAATGAATAAATATTTTTAAGCAGTGTAGAGGAGGACATACCTTCAAATAAGATCATCTTCTGGATGTGAGAGGTCTGTTTAGGTTAAAGAAATTTTGATGAGCACACGCACCGAAACTTGTTCAATCACCAACTAAATTCGGCACTGAGATACATCTTTTTCATTCACGCAAAACAAAAAAACACGCTCTCCCTCTCTATAAAGTATGTTCACCTTGATTTTGAATAGATCTCTTGGCGCCATTGTCAAGGTACTACTTCCGAAACAGTACGTTCCTGACACAGACTTGTAATATCTATCTCATTGTGATCATTATGTAGGAACTTTTTTGTTATCTATGTATTCAGTTACGTCATTCTCTACGTCGTACGTATTTTACGAGATTTGTAACGGAGATGCACGTTGATCATAATAAGGATATGAAACATGAGATTTTCCAACTGATACTTTTTGGAATATTATCTAGGTACTATAAGTTCAATATTATTTACAGGCCCGAATATATTTCTGCACTTCTTCTAAATTCTAAGACTAAAAATATAATTGAGATACTTCCAAAAAATCTATTATCATGGGCGTTACATAATGACACTGAATTTTGAGCAGGATGAATTTAATGTGGTGGTATAGTCGCATTTGTAGTCATAGTATTTCAAAAAATTTATTAATCTTAAATATTTTTTACAAATAATTGGACCGACTTTTTTATTGGTGCACTGAAAAATAAAAAATAATATTAATTCTATTGGTACTGGTAATTTTGAAGTTGTGCGATTGTAGTTAAATAGAAGACTCTTGGCACCAACTTTTGATTTTAACATTAGTCACGAAAATCGTTGAACGTTCCCTTTTACCAAATAAGATAGTACTTAATTACCCATACACATTCTTTGCTTGTACTTGTTATTATTCTGAGATCTAATAAAAACATCGTCGCGGAAATACGCCTATTTTAGACTTTACAACTGCTGTAACTCGAAAACCGTAGGTAACTATATGGAATATGTTCAATTTAATGTTGCTACAAATAATCTGGTCTTTAACTTGGCCGTCTCAGATTTTCAATTTTTGAATGAAATTGGCCCCTCCACATAGCAAAAATACACATAATTCAGATTTTAACATTTCTGTTATTCGAAAACCGTCTCAGATTTTGAACTTCTCAAGAGAAGTTAATTGCCCCCTCCACCCCCTTCTCTGGCGGTTTTTCGAGGGAAAGAGATTTTGGTTTGGACTTTTTATGAATATGAGACCTCTCCTTTTTCAAATGAACCAACAATCATCAAAATTGGAGTACGCCTACTATATACAGTGAATCTCAATTTATAGTTATAATCTTACTTATTATATACGGTGTCTCAAAATTGACGCCCGTGCTTTTGGGAGTTGATTCAGGTATCGATAAAAAAAACAAAAAATTAAGATTTTAACATTAAACTTTATTAAAAAGTAAGAACGTTGAAGATTAAGATATAGTCCACATCCGTTCTCACAAAATTTGTTCAAATAGGGCGCCTTCTACATCAAGGCAAATATTCGCACAATTTATCGTGGAAGCACGAACTCTTTGTAACATATTATCGTCTATTAACTCCACAGCGGCATGAATACGAGCTGTTACATCTTTAGGACTCAGAACAGGTGCACGGTAAAATTGTTCTTTCAAATACCCCCAAAAAAGTAATCCAGTGTATTCAGATCCGGCGATCTAGGAGGCCATGGTTTGGCCCACCTCTCAGGGATTTTTTTATTCAAGATATTTCTCACTTGTATTCCATAATGTGCCGGTGCTCCATAATGTTGGAACCAACCATTTAATCTACTTACTATTGGAACTTTATCGAGCAATGGTAAAGTTGTAAATTTTCATTTAAGAATTGTAGATACAAGGCTGGATTAAGTCGGTTGGGTAGAATGTGTGGACCAATTATATTATAATTTAATAAGCCAGACCAAATATTAATTGACCATCGTCTTTGATACGATCTTTGATGTATTAAGTGAAGTTTTTCACCTCTCCATTCATCCAGATTATGAGTATTTATAATACCTGTCTTTCAAAAAATGTGGATTAATCACTCCACATAATCTTTTCATCATCATCATTGCTTACGATCTACAACAAACACCTACAAAAATTAACTCGAAGCTCCCTTATGAAAAACTTTAACTTTTTGAGGCCTAAATGGATGCAAACCATTTCTTCTTAATAATATGTGAATTGCGTCTTTTTGCACATGAGTTTGGGACGATGCAACTCGAAGGCTTGTACTTATTGCGCTTCAACAAATCCAAGAATTTGCTCTTCTAGATCGAAGCTTAGTGTAGGATGACATTCTGCTTGATTCTTTCGAGGATTTAGATTACCTGTCTCCAATAATCTTTGTTCTACCCGCCTTACAGTTTTTGCACCAGTATGCCGACGATTTGGAAATATCTCCGCATATGCCCTAGCCGAAGCAGTCATTAGGCATTGCCATTACATGTACCTAGTGCTTTCAACATATCGACATAATCTTCACTCTTAACTTTCAATTTGTTTTAGCCCCCTGATTCAAATTCCAAAAGCAGGGGTGTCAATTTTGAGACACCCTGTATAGAGTCTATTGAAGTGTTTTTCTCTGTTATTGGGAGTAACATGTAGAGAATAAACGTCAATGAGCTTGATTGATTCAAATTGCAAAACTTTGGTGTTATGTATAAAAATAACGTTCATGTGGATGTCCCAGGTATGAAGTAATTCAAGGAAAGAATATAATTTAGATATGTTTTTAAGGATATTGAAATCGTGAATTATAAGAAGCGCAACCTAAATTTAACTAGCGTCACCCACAATTAGGAGAAACATTACAATTTGAAAAACATGTTGAATGTAGAATAGAAGTAATCTTTCGGAACTCAAACGAATTGTCTTATTACTCGCAACATTTCAAGGTTATTTAGTACCACCAAGCTAATCTTTCGAGAATTGATTGAGAAAATAACAATATTTCGTTCGACATTTTTTCTGATGTAGATGCCATCTGAAGCCCTAAATTTAAAGGATTTCCTTTTTTCCTCATTTGAGGACCCAACGACTGTAATAATTTCAATTCTTAAAGGAACGAACGTGAAATTGTTGATATATATGAGTTATTGTTATTTCAAAACAGAAAACCCTTGCGGAAAATAAAAAAGATTGTTTTGTATTCATCCAAATAAAAATTTAAAAAATAAGAGAATCAAAGCTGAAAATATATTGAAACATAAATAACATGCCAAATAATAATCAAGTACAAGATTGTTCGTCCCATATTTTGAATTCACAAAACAATAATGTCAGTGGTCGTATTTTTTCTTTAAGAAATATATTCATTACAGAATAGCATAAATAACACAGGGGAACATTGTTTGTATGATTGATAGTAATTTTTGTAAGAAATAAAAATATCTAGATATAAAATATCTTTTTCCAACAACTTTTTATCATTTGATGCACTGAAAATATTGGTAATTTTGAAGTAGTGCACTTATAAGATAGAAGGGACTTTTGGCACCAATTTCAAAAGTACTACCACTTAAAAAGAGCATAGCAATTTTTTGAAAAAATATTTATTTTCCTTTTTGGGTGTTTCATCAGTTATCAAATTTGTTGAACATTCACTTATTTCACAATATAACGTCAGTAACCTTGCAAACCCTTGGTGCTTAGTAACTAGGAAACCGTTGAAGTTTTTGAAAATTTTTAGATATAAAGGTTTCCGGAAATAGTTTTAGCTTTAATTTTCCTTTCAACTTTTAGAAAAAAATAACCCTCCAGTGGAATCTTTTGGGGGAAGAGCAAGTTTTTTTTATGAAGGAACCAACTCTCAGTACTTAGTCCTCTTTCAAAGGAAAAATGAATCATCAAACACTACCTAGCCAGACATTCTGTTTTAGAGGAGTTCGTACGATATGGCCGTTATACTTTGGGATCGTATTATCACATATTGTTTATTAACTATAGCAATAATGAATAATATCTCTTTTCGATATACCTACTGAAATGTATTCTGTTTACTATTATTGTGGCACCTCGATTTCAATATTTTTTTATATCATCCCATTGGTTATATCTTAGATACTCAAGGGTTTTTAGCTCAAGTCCATTCATGTAAGAGATCAGTGATCTTGCGACACATCTCTTCGTAGTTAGGAGTTATATTACTGAACTATCTCAGCCAATTTTACGTCAATTCTTCGCACACTACTAGGGCTGGTGTACAGATTCTTCTACCTTTGCACAAAATCTGTAGGAATCATTATTCACCTTGCCCATCTATTTAAGATGGGCATTGACTTTGTGTGACCTGTGGTGATCCCAAATAGCTGTCTTAGTTCTACTGAGTAGTAGTAGTAGCTTATTTTTCTCTATTCAGTCTATTTTAGATTGGTACTATATGAAAACTTCAGACTTCTGCCTTAATATATTGTATTGTATATAAACAGAATGTATCTGGAAGTACTGGTTGCTCTTTTGTTTCTATCTATCTATCTAACAAGGCAAATTCTGTTGCTATTGCTAGTTTCGTGGCATTCTCCCACAAGCTTTGATTTTCTAGCTGCTTACTACCGTTTGCTATATAATTAATCTTATATCAATTTGAAAGACTAGACAGCGAACCATCCCTATACCAAGTTAGAGCCATTTGCCTCTTGCAGGCATTTTGAGTTCATATCTTTCACGAACGGTGATGTTTTTATGGAGAATTTGATTGAGAATACGGAGCGGCCCTACCTTTTCTGTTCTTTGGACTCTATGGGCTAATGCAGTTCGATTTATGTGCATCTATTTTCGTATTCTTAATCGCAGTGTCGACTTTGTTGAAGTTTCCTTCTGACATTTACCACAGATATAAGTTCCTAATTAAATAGATAGAAGAAGATTTCCGCCAGTTATATAGATGGTAGGTGCTTGTTCGAATGAAGAGTACCTAATTATACCCCCATAAAGATATTTTCAGAAAGCAGTTATTTCTTTGATCTACCAATTCCATAGAAACTGATAAACTAGATCAGAATAATTAAACTCGACTAAGTGAGTAAGAAGTTATATTTAAAAGCTTAAATTCCAATGAAAATCCGGCGCTTTCTTTCTTATAGTTCCTTCTCGAAACATTTTCCATATTGTCAACCAATATTATTGATTAATGGCACATGAAATGGCTCAACTGAGAAACTACATAGTATCTAATAATAGCTAGGTGACGAGGCTTGGGTTAGATCGGTTTAGAAATAGTATTTTTCATTGAACGTAGATCCCAGAATTATAGTAAGTTTATTTATTTCATGAATTAATTTTTGCGGTTATTGAGAAACCACAATAGCGATGCATATATGGAAGAAACTTCTTGGTTACCTAGGAAAACTTTGAATGATCGTTTGTTTTATTATTAACTATCTATTTTAAAGATTCCATCACAGAAATTATTATCAAGCCGTACTTAAAATTAAAATATTCGGATGACTTGGTCACTTATAATACTTAAAACATTATTTTGAGATTCGCTTATCGGCAGTGTTTTCTAAACCAATATTTTGTTTCAAAATAATAGTAAATATTCAATTTTACTGTCTATAATAAATTAATTTGATCAGTAAACTATATTATTACTATAGACCCGATCCGCTTCACACGCGTACACTAAGGCAAAGATTATAAACACCTAATCTTTGCTTAAGGATAGACTATCGCGGACATCTTTTTAGAAA
Source organism: Crioceris asparagi (assembly GCA_958507055.1). Lineage (NCBI taxonomy): Eukaryota > Metazoa > Arthropoda > Insecta > Coleoptera > Chrysomelidae > Crioceris > Crioceris asparagi. The sequence continues at coordinate 56,464,466 of OY293826.1, read as the reverse complement.
TATTTAGCAAAAACTAATCCACCATCATTATTTTCGTGTATCTTTGAATATTTACGCAGCATAGGTACGCGATGAAAGCTCTGAGAAAGGACACATATTTTCGCAAAATGTTTACGAATTATTACCTATAACCTTCTTAAAAAATCTCACTCTATTGGTGAAAACCGTATAAAAATACGTAGGTACTGTCATTTCTTAGCCCGAATGAAGGGGCATGGGACTTTAATTTATAATATATAGATATAGAAAGCAGATACAGATAGATTATAAGTAATAAATCTATTATAAACATTTCACTTGAAACTATCGTTAATGTTAAACTCCAAACAAACTCCTTCAATTCTCTACTAAGCCTAGTAATTCAGACAATATATTGTATGTGTTTACTAAAAATGTACACCTCAACCAATTCTAAACTCCTCGAAGGCTTGTTTGATTATCCAAAAGAATGTAATACCTATACACGTACATACTTAATATTACATTGATACGAACATTTGTGAGCTGTTATGGTCGGCAATTTGTCGCCATAACGGTATTTCGTGGTTCGCGGTACAAAACACCGAAAAAACAACTGAACCAATCAACTTTTTCTACTTAAGAAGCACGCACGTCAGACAAGATTCCAAGAACGAAGAGAAAGTGAACGATTTTCTGAGATACAACACTGTTGTAACGAAAGGTTTTCGTTTGTGTAATATACCTATCGAAATATTATGTAGGCAGATAATGACGAGGGATCCAACGAAAGTGTTAAAGATTAAATGACTAACAGGATAGCTCCCACCTGAACAATTATTCTTCAATTTATAAAAATCTCATAGTAATATGTTATTAAATTTTTAATTTTTGAATGATTGAATTGCATAAAGTCATTTTAGTTCTCCTCGTACTTTCATGTTTATTATGCAAATATACTCAATCAAAGAATATCTACTATGTACTTATATACAGGGTGGGTGAATTTTGATCCTTTTATAACTTAAGGTTTAAGAAGTAAATTTAAAATCCAGCTAAGCCACTGCATTCTACTTTAAAAAGTGTCTGAAAAAGGTCAAAATAAATTTTCGATCACTTCACAAATGAATAAGATGCGCACACAATTGAATTTTAATACTGATGGCTATTTTTTGTTTCCACCATTGAGTTTATCTGAAAAAACCAGATCGAGACTGCGCCATTGATTTTCTTCATTTTCTAAACGAGAATAGATACGGACTTGGCTAAATGGGGGAAAAGTTTGGCAATTCGATGGTCTTTTATATCGTGTTTATAAGCATTTAATAGCTTTTTTCATTTTCGAGGTTCTATTTTTCTGAAGTTAGCTAGCAAAACGTCGACGTTTCGTTTTCTAGAAACTTAGTTTTTCCATATGGACGGAAATTAAAGCGCACCTTGTATTAGATAGCACTTCTTATTACTAAATCAACAATATATCTCATGATATACTTATACGAGTTTTTAGATATTTTCGAATATTTTTAATTTTACATGGACGTGGTTTTTCAAAGGCAAACGAATTTGATACGTTGTGTTACGTTTATGCATTTCAACTAAATAATTAATAACAAAATATTCTATAGTTTACTTTTTGACATCAAATCATTCCATTGTTCATTAAGCATCTCTTTCACTAAGAAAAATCATATGCAATGTGCTAAAAAAAGGCCGTTCTCACTGCAGAAACTTAAAATTGGCATATCATGTGACGCATTGTTGATTTGGTAATGAAAGTGCCACCTAATATCGGATGAGCTTTTATTACAGTTAATATAAAAAAAAACTAATTTATGATGGTTTCTATAGAACCAAACGTCGTATCAAACTATTGTAAACGGCATTCTTGCTAGATCTCCATAAAAATCAAAAGACGATTCTGCCACATTTCATAGGCTTCTATTTTTTTGCTGGCTGCCTCCGTTATGGTCCACGCTTCGACCCTATAAACAGGTTAGAAAACATATAACAGGGGAGCAGTCTTATTTTTGTGGTGAGTTCCAGGTGGTGGTTATTGAATATATTGCCCATAGTATTGAATGTTACACTCTTTCTATGGCTTGTTATTACTAATAATCGTAAGTTTTATTATTGTTAATATTTATGCCCATATCGTATATATATCATCACATAGTACCGCAAACGCTGTAGAATGTCGGCGAATATAACCCTGTTTCTATATTTAATAGAATTATCTCCTCTGTAACTTCTAGAGCGCCCCCAAATAATTCATCAGAATATACGTTAAATAACAAGGGCGATAGAACACATCCCTATCTCACACCTTTATGTGTTCTGTGTTCTCGACTGTTTCCAATATAGATTCGTTATTATTTTCACTTCTTTAACATCTATGTTCCTAAGAATATTTATTATTTTGTAGTGTTGAACTCTGCCAAACGCTTTTTTCATAATATTATATATAGTTAGGTACTAGGGATAGTAATATTGTTAATATAATTTGCTTTACCTGTTGCAAATTCGATTCTTATTCCTCGCATCCCAGGGAACTGAAATTTTGAATCTTTCTTTAATATCATAAACAAAAATCAAACATCGGTTGATTTTTAAACAACTTGGTGCAAAGCAGAGAAACACTTCACTTTAAGAATTAATTACAAAGAGTAAATCTAATTACAATGAGATAGTTTATCAATTAAAGGTCGCATAAACGATTTTTACTTTTTCTCTTTTATGATGAGGGCTCATCATAGACTATGAAATTATGACAAAAATTTGTTTATAACCATTAAGTTAATTCAAAAGTAACAAGCCAAGAATGAATTTAGTGAATGTTGTTTTATGACGCAATAAGATACCTACATTATTTAATATTTACTCAATGTATAGAATTGATATAGTTAATCATAGAATGACTTCAATTAAAGCAAAGTCTATGAGTCACTCGAGCTTATTTAATTCAAGATAATTTTTTAGCAGACCAGCAAACAACACGATAAACTTTGGAGGAACGTGAATGTAAAAAGTCAGGTATAATAATAGGCTCTGTCGAGTGTCTTGGTTATTAAAGTGGATTTCTCAAGGATATCTGCTTTGGATTTCCCAAAAGAATACGTAATCTTATGGTGATGCAGAGTATGTCGAGCAGACACAATTTATTATTTCCTTGTGAAGCTGCACGTTTTTATTATACTGAGCGTTTGAAATAAAAGAAAATTTAAAAAGAATATATATTTTTAAACTTTCAGCTGAAAGGGACTAAATTATAGTCAATATTTATAATAAAGCATTTTCATAACAGTAAACTGTCAGGACTAATATATATTTTACGATAGGTATAATTCAATGTCGACAAAGTGACTATTGGCTTATCAATTATTGAGGACTCTACTTCGTAATCATTTGATAGCAGAAATAGTTAATAATAATAATCAGTGTACAATTTCATTTCTAATTTCAAAATGGAAACAACCTTATCGTTTCAATGACTTCAGAGTGTCAAAAGAAAAACGCATTCCGATTGACTCATACCAGTAATCAGATAAATTAAGGAACATTGTTTACTTCAAATACGTTGTAGAAAGTCCATGCAGTGTATAATTAAATTTCTAGTTGTGAATTTAATCAATTAACTGCATAATAGTAAAGTAAGTATAACCGTAGTTTATGTTATTTTATGATAAATGCACAGTGAATGATTCATTCGGCCCGTAGGTCAAGACAATAGGCTTCATAGTACCTACACAGCTTATAACTTTTTACCATAGTTCTTTCAAATATATATTTTCAATATATCACAGTGAGCTATGTAGGTATAGTAAATAACAACACAAAGCCCCAAAAACTATCAAAAGATACTCAGTTGAAATATTGTCTTTTTGACAACACGGTGTAGGAAGGGATTGAGCCAGAATGGCGGTTGATCATACTTAAATATTCGGAGTAGTATAAATATATTATATTCTACAGCTCTGTGGAAACTGAAGACTCGATGGTTCAAACCCAGTTCATAACTAAACTGAGTTTTTTTGTAGATTGTTGTTTTATTTAAAAAATAATAATAATTCGTACTTTCTTAGAACAAAATACACAGTTATACATAATTTATCATCGATTGAATCCATTCCAATAAGAATATAATTATTTTTCTCAACAACAACAAAATTTAGCCGGTATCATCCGTTACATAGACAAATACGAACATCCTCCATTTCTCTAGACTCTAGGGAACTCTAATCTCACGTATTAGTCAGAAATAAGTAGTGGTAGAAATATTATTTGAACGTCCTCCAAACACGCAGAAGGTATACAATTGATCTGTATTTCTGTATTCTGCTTTTTTAACACGCTTCTATTAGCTTGGTATGTATGTATGTATTGTATGTATGTATTGTATGTATGTATTGTATGTATGTATTGTATGTATGTATTGTATGTATGTATTGTATGTATGTATTGTATGTATGTATTGTATGTATGTATTGTATGTATGTATTGTATGTATGTATTGTATGTATGTATGCATGTATGTATGTATGCATGTATGCATGTATGTATGTATGCATGTATGTATGAAACGGAATCTTTGGACACGATTTTCACCCACTTAAAAACATCGGATTGACTTGAAACTTTGTATACTTCTAAAGGACCGATGCTAATACAATAATTTCATGTTGTGTAGGTGCTAGTGGGATTCCTTGATGAGGGGTTCCATACCTATATATCTGAGTTCTATGGATGGATGCTCGTGGAATTTTCGATATGCATGTGTGTTGGTAGGATGGTGTGTGCGTGCGAGTGGGACTCTTTGGTGGAGGGTTCCATACCTTGGGTGTTTCTGATTTCTGGATGAATTTTCGTGGAACTTTTTATCTGTTTGATGGTTGGGAGGTTTTATGATGTTGTGTACGAGCGAGTGGGGCTTTTCGATGCAAGGTTTGATACTTATAGATTTGTACGTGCGAGTGGGACTTTTGATGAAGGGTTTCATACCTACACCTCTCGGAGCTTTATGGTTGGATTTTGTGGAATTTTCTATATGAATGTGTGTTGGAGGATATGCGTTGGAGTTTAAGAGTGGGACCATTTGATGGATGGTTCTATACCGTCCTCTATATGTGACTATGATTGTTTATATCTCACTCCCTACATTCATGCATCGCTTTAATAGCAAACCGAACTAAAAAGTAGAAAATAAATAATAGTTTATAAAAACAACAACACGCTTTAATACCAAATCAAACTATAAATTGGAAAATAAATAAGATATCATTTTAATATCTTGAGATATAGTCTTGAGAGATAGTCCCATACTGAAACAATTTAAATCCAACATCTCCTCCCACAAAACAAATACCTACTAACTAATAAAGTCAGTCCTAATTTTTTGTAAGAAATATGTATCTCTTCTCCCTTTCACTGTGATAATTAGTAACGCTATAAGTTATCTTTCAGGTACAAAAAAAACCATAAAAACTGATGAATATAGTTTAGATTGACGGTGACATGGTGTCTCAATACTTTTATCCTTCAATTCTTCTGACAAAAATTTTTGATTCCAATATTGTTAAAATGCACCTTATTGGTGAAATAACTTTCCTTAAATGTTATTTAAAACTAAAAGACTTGATCCAAAAGAACTTGCTAAGTAGGTACAGATATGTATCTATCTTGTTATGTAACAATACGCCACTTTCTTTTGAAAATTCTTCGTACGAAACAGTTATATCATCACAATATTCATATTTGTAATATCCGAGATGCTTACGAGTGGATTTTAGATTTTTAATAAAATTGGTTATATGTACTTCTCAATCAAAATGTATGAATTCATCCGAATATGAATTGTTTGTATTCTTATATAAACTGACTTTACATTTGACTATAATTCTCATGCTACAGTTGTTAATAACTTCAATGGCATTTGCTTGGCCTTTAAGAGCATTTAAACGCTCCCTTCACAAAATGCGCTACAAGGTTTTACGAACTACTGATTTTTACATTCTACACTCACAATAATGTAATAATGTAATGAGTATGATACAGATTATATGGAATAATTCCTTATTTTCTACAAAGCAACATGGACGCATTCGGCATTTGCTATGCATGCTGAAAACGACGATTTGTTTACATTGAATTTTGATTTTTCTTTATCATGAGGTCCTTTGAACATTAGAGAAAATTCACTTTAGGAAGATTTTCAAGATTAAACTATTGAATAAAAATGATATAAGCACATCCCACTTATATCAGAACTTTGTGTTCTACTGAGTAAAAACCATTATCACATTGATCATCTATAATCTAAAATAATATAAAAATGAAAGTTTGGATGAATGTTTGATACTCAATCACGCAAAAACGGCAAAACGGATTTGGATAAAATTTGGTATGCAAATAGTTTATTACCTGTATTGAAACAAAGGATACTTTTTATTCCGGAAAAATGTTTGGTCCCTTTGGAACTATAAGACAATGAATTACAGAACGTATCCACTTGAAATTTGGTGTAGCTTTTTCATATGGAACATTTTATCTTAAGATCGGGGATTCTACTGTTTCCCGCGATTGAAGTCGCGGGTATTTGCTGGTAATGCACATATCTCAGTAAATATGATTTTGAATACTTAAAACATAAAATTTTGATTATGAGATACAGAATCGAGATTCCTTGATAATTAATCACAACTTTATTCATAGGAAAGAGGAGCAATACTTACTAGATGATACATACATACTGAAGTTTCAACTCTAGTGTTTCTAGAATCATACTTTTATTACTTTATTACAAATAAACCAGAACCTCCAAGAAAAAAAGTTTGAATGTTATTATTGGAATACCGAGTAGTCTCAAACAATATATAAATAAAAACAGATTGTTTTAATTTTCGAGTATTCCAGAATAATAAAAGTTCGCTTAACTACATCAGGTTTATCGAGTTCCATATATAGAAAAGATTTTTTGCTAATTATCGTACTGAAAACAACTCCACAGATAAAGAACTTGGTTTTACAATATTAATTATTTTCCTCTGTGTAACTGTTAGAAATTCAGTATTTATTATTAGTCATCCTACCTATATCGATTTTTATCTTGTCTTCAATCTCTTACAGCCAGAAAGAAAAGTTTCATTTATATACCAACTTTATGTAAATAATATAATCAAGAAGATATCTTCCACTTACCCACGAAAGTGACGTAACAAAATGAGTTCACCTTAAGTCTGCCAGAGAACATCAATCTGAATATGTTTTGTCTGAATATTTTGTTAAGTAATATTTTGATACTCAATGAAATGCAACTATGAATGAATCACTATTGAAACTACAACCATACCAATCAATGAAGTTAAATAGTAGTTACTTATCAAAAACAATTGTTTTTCATGTTATTTCTTAACTACCTGATAAAATATAACTGGTGATTCATAGAGTTCAATGAAACTCGTAAATCGACGCAATCACTAATTGTTAGGGTAATTTGTTTATCAATGAATACAGCAGTGAGGATGTTACCTTCGAGGTCCACAAAATTAAGTCCCATTAGTTCTGCACTTCAAATTTGTAGCAGTAATACATGAGAAAAGTGCGACAAGTACGAGTAGAATTTATATCCTATTTTGTAACCAGCCAACTGATAAGCTTCGGCTTGAAAACGGGAAAAAAATGATATCAACTTCACACGTTTCTAGTTTCTGCTAGTATCTATATTAATCAAAATGCAGAGGAGGCCTAAAAGAGGCCTCTTTCGAAAATCTGTAATTAGTATGTCATTGCGAAAATATTTTAGCATTGTGAGAATTAGGTGGGTACTCAAATTTGGTTCGCGATATGGGGCAGATAATCGCTATAGAGTTTCCGGGATGTTAAAATTATTGTAACCTTAGGTATACACAAATTTGTTTGAATTTTGTTTATTGTACACGCATTTTATGTTAAAGGTTTCTTCAAGAATTGTAGAAAACTACCTATGTACGGAACTGGTAATTTCTTCAAAATTATAAAAACTTTGATATAATTTTTGATTCTAGAGATATTCGAGCCTCAAATAGAAACATTAGCAATCTCACAAAGCATATTTAATTAAAATGTTTGTGAGATTTTGAGCTCTTAGGGTTAGTTGTGCAGTTTTAACTCTAACGAAAATTTTCAGGTGAGTTTCTGTTCTAAGGAGAGACCAGTATTCTTTGAGTAAAAGTAACTTAAGCTGATTTGCCATTATGTACAGGGAATGATTTTTAAAGTTTACAGATGCTTCGTTTGAAATTAGATGTGAATATAAAATAGTAGTGTGTTTTGCGAAGTTGGTATCATGGTATTAACAGAGAATGTCAGCAGTAAGAAATTAACAAAGGAAGAGTCCAAGTACACGTCCCTGTGCATATAATATTGTATATGGAGAGCATGTTTCCGATTTTGAATTTAAAATGTCGGTAGGTTATATACGCTTGTGTAGGAGATACACACGATCAGGGATAATTAGTTTCATCTTGTAAAAACTCCACTGTGACCGACTGACATTTTCTAGGTCCGCCCGTCCGATTTATCCCATACTATTTAAAAAGGTGAAATAAAAAACGAGAATTATTGTGGTACATTTGTCGGTCTAGTTTACCGGAAAGATAAGATAGTTATTTGCAATGATTCTAGAATTGAAATTATAATTGCAGAAATAGCTTATCAATGGATAAGATGATTGTTACCTAACTTGACTAAATTTTCTATATAGATCAATACGTATGTACAATTTACTGGGGCATAGATCATATAAAATCAGTTATATGAATAAGTTCGCCATCACTTCCAATAAAAAATATATATATCCCTTCTGTAATTCATAAATTTCAGTTTTATGGAAGGTGAGCACCACCGGAATATTGAGATATGTATTTTTTTATTTTAAATTCTTTTCTATAAATCCATATATCGCATTATTGTTATATAAACCAAATGGAACTAGATGGTAATACTCTTTCACACCAACATGAACAATAATTGTTGACCAGTTTGTCTATTACGCATTATTGGACGGTCTATTGGTTTCGAATGCAATTAAAGCTATCATTCGCTACAGTTGATTAGATTCAGTCCATTTTTGAACTCTACCAAACCATTGTAAAAATACTGCGTATTTACTAGGAACAATATTGTGATGATGTATTTCAAACAACAAAAACTGTAACCGTTAGTTTGCAGGAATATATATGATTCAAATTAGATACGTAAGAGAAAGTGTTCTGCTGTATCAACATAAAAGCTGTATACTACAACATAAACTATATAAACCAAAGAAAATATTTATACAGAAATACAACCTTGCATATATGAATGGTAGGAATTCAAAAACTTAGATTTTAGAATCTATTACATACACCTACTACATTAATAATTGATATATAAAATTAATCGACGATTAATAGAGTACATCCATATAACGCTGTTTCAAGATCTGAGCTTTCTGTTCGCTGCCAAAAACCTGCAAGAACTTCAATAAAACATTTTTGCAGCATTATAAACCATTCACAGTGTTATGCAATAAAATGTGCGCAACGAACTTTGTACCAGAAGAAAATGTTCTGTATATATGACCGAATTCGCAACTGGCAGGTACAGTTAGAAAGTTGACTAATAGTCATAATTACTTTTTTAAAACAGTTTAGAATTCTTATGTTAATACAAATACAAATTCCAATGACAAGAGAATTTCAGAGAATCCAAACGAAAACGTATTTAAACGCGCCTGAAAGCATCAGCGGAATATTATGTAAATATTATGAAGCCTAGAGTTTTCTCGTCAAAGTCTAGATAAGTCTGAAATGCAATTATAAGAAATAAGTAGTCAAAAATATTTGTGAGTTGTATAAACATATATCTATATATAACATTATATGTATTTATCAACCTGCAAATAATATGCCGGGTGTTTATATCCACCCACTATACATGTTCAATGTATTTCTCATATTAGTCTCCACCGTCAGTGATACGCTGAATATTGTATGTAAGTTCAAAATAGGGATTGATTATCAGACACGCTCGACGCTCTACGGCAAACTGAAGATAGGCTACAACCTTGAAATCTTGATATTTGTCTGGGTGGTCGGAACTGCTTTGTTTGGTAATTAATCTGATTGAGAATTTATAGTGTTATTATGCGATATTGTGACAATGTAAATTTGTAGGTATTGCCCTAACAGTTGTTGACGTTATTCAATGGCGGAAGGGGTGTTTGCTCTCAGGGTAGTTGTCGGCACTGTTAGACGTCCCAGCGTAATCTAGCTATATACTAGGACAACGGCTGATGTTATATAATTATCTTGATTATATAGAAATTTTAAATCAGTCAGCCATCGTTATATCGCTAAAAGAAGTAGGTAGCGAATGTCTAAGGACAGTAACAGAGATTCACTGAGTATTTTGAACCAGGTCTAAAAGAATGGTAAGTACTATTTGTTTTGAAAAAGTTTCCAATATCTCATAGTTTACAATAGTGTCTGAGAATAAGTACAGCTGACATCCACCACGTAATTTAGGTTTTCATCTTCGCAAGTGAAACACGATCTAAATTTATCTGAAAAATATACTAGAATTCGGATCTATGATTTAACATTACCATCCAAAAAACATGATAGCACAGAGGAGAAAAAATCATGGTGGAAGTATCTTGAACACCGGTTAACGTACTAGAAGTACTGTAAAGTGTTAATGTCAATTTGTATTGCTTTCAATTGTGGTAATAGTCTCTATATAAATCTGGACTACGCGAATGTTTTATGCTACTGAAATGGAAGAGTTTGATTCCTTGATGTTTATTGGTTTATTATAAGCTGTAAATTCATTCAACTCTCAATTTCCTATATTCTTAGCCCCCGCCGAAAACAAAAGTGTTATAAATTTGAGGTGTTTATCTGTGAGAATGTCTGTGTCATCCTAGCTCCCAAACTAATGGATAGAGATTGAATTAGTTATGTTGGTTTGAAAGGTAACATCTTCGGTAATGTTCTCTAGATAGTTGAGTTTAACGTGGGCAAAATATTAAATATTTGATCCTGGGTATTTGCCTGTGACATCTTAGATTCCAAACGGATAAATCGATTTCGATTTAGTTTTTTTTTGTTTAAAAGGTGACTTGATTGGGATCCCGATTGGGGGAGTTCTTAACTAGTTTTTTTTTTAATGAAGTTTTGCGCGCGAAACGATTTTTATTCAGATTTTCTTGTATGATTTGATTTTGAGTGATCTGAACTTGTTTTTTGTCGGGAGTTTTTAATTAATATATTGAATATTTGTAAAAAAAATCATGAAGAATCATGAGATAACAAATACCTTAAGATACATATTAGAGATTGTTGCATAACATACTGCTAATAAAAATTCTTTAACGATTTCATCGCTGGCACGCATATTAAATGGAATCATCATTTGGCATAATCCTAATAATTACAGAAGAATTATTATGAACTTGTTAATCCTTATTCAACAATAATAAATATCGGTTTTCTGTATTTCATTAATTTTTAATATTTCCAAGAACTCGTTGGATGTACTGCCGATAGTTGTAAGATCACACCCATTTACGCACATGAATGAATCTTTTTTGCTTCCATTTATATATATTATTTTAAGTTAAATATACCCACATGTGGCCTATTAAAAGAATAATATTATTACATGTGAATGTATGGAAAAATTAAATACCTACCTACTTACAGATTTCAATAAAATTCTTCTAGGCTCCCTGAATAAAAACAATCTGTTTCATTTTAGAACATATAAGTAGATTAAAATTCTCTCTAAGTGGATTTCAAATACTATTTAAAATGCCGTTCACACAATTATTTTCAGGAAAATGTTAAAGAAATCAAGGAAAAATGAAATTAATATGAATTCAAACATTTTTTTTCTTATCAATTGATATGAAAATCTGCATTTGTTTATTATTGTTATATCTGCATCCAGTGAACACGGCGGAGTTTTTTTATATAACACCAAATTATCAGTGTGAGTCTGTCTATATGTGTAGAACAACAACTTATTATTATTTTTTCATTAGGTCATTTGGGACAGCCAAAAGGCATATCACTATTTTGTGCCAGAAATTTAATAAAATCAAGAATATTTATAATTGGTATAAAATCAAATTTACAGAAATAGTGAATATTATCGACTGCGGTTTTTCGTCTTGTTGTTTCATAGAGTCTTGACATAGTAGGCATTGAGTATATTTCTAATAGTCAAACAAGAAGCCCCACATGTCTGTGTGTTTTGTGGGAGTGTCTGAATGTTATAATAATATTTATAATAATTGACGCCTGACAGGGTATGCTATAATAAAAATAAGCCATATGTTTGAGAAAGTGAGCTCTGTATCTATAAAAATAATAAAACGATTATCAAACAAGAAAGTCGTATCTATAGATAAAGGATTGATAATTTTAGAATTTCATGAGAGATATTAGTAGATTCATTATGAAACAAACCTTTCTTATTTCAAATCATTACAATCTAACGTAAGCGAGTGAACAAGGAAGTATTTTTGGAATATTATAATTAAAATAAAGGTACATTAAATCAAATCTATGCTATAGTTGGATTCAAATGTTATTGAGGGCTATTATTCGAGGAAACTTTTTCCGAAGCTCCGCCACTGACCGGTACAGCAACAGCATCTGAAATATAGGTACTTACCGATTCCTCCATTTCTTCGTTTCTGGGAAACAGTACCATGGTCCACCCAGTAATAACACAACGCGTTCACTTTACTATCTAAAACACAAATAAGACAATTTTAGTAGAAAATCGCCATATAAAAGTTGGAAAATAATTGAAATTGCGTAGCGCAATGTTACTTTCGTCCGCGCTGTTTGGGTCTCAGTCACTTAATGTTTAATGTTGGCATGCCTACCACCGCGTCCACGGCCTACTATGAAGTATATGAAGTGAAAGACACTGCAGCCTAGCCAAAGCCAGCCATCGACATCTTGATTTGATATATTTTTATCTAGCAGTTCTTCCATCAAATAATATTACTTATCAAAACAGAAAAATGTAGACAGGGATTATCGCGATAACAGAAATATATTATTTAAACGCACACAAATATCAGGAGTATTTGAATGCTCTCTTGATACAAGTTATATTTCTGATCAACCGTAAATGCCAAGGTTATATAAGTCCATGACGTTAAGTTATGGACAAAAAAATTAAGGAAGGTCCATTTATTATTGTTTGTTTCAACTTTATTGTATACTGTACTGATGTTGTGTTAACTAACATTTGTTATGGCCCATATTGAAAAAATGTTAATCTAGTTTTAAATATATTTACAGGGTGCGAGAAAAGTCACTTTTGTAACTAGAATGATATTAAACTGAGAATGCTCATATTCATTTTGTACTTTAAGAGGAACCATTCAGCTTGAAAATAAATAATCAGCTAAAAAACACATTTTTGCTCAACTTTTTTGTGAATTCTTCAGAAATGCGCCTTAAAAGAATGGTGAGGGATTTTAAAAGAATACTAAACAAGTTTCATATAAATTGTTAAAGGCAATTCTCCTCTTGTATATTAGGTATGAGTTTATAAGGCGTTTACAGATGTTGCTCTTTACCATCTCTCAACCGATTTCTCTACAGAGTTCAGTCTATCGAAGGCGTGTCTACAATCCTTCGTTAGTTAATAGTTACATCTACTTTACCTCAGCGAAGCATTCCACTTTTGACGTTGATTTATGGGGCTCCAATCATTTATTTTGAAAATCTAACTTTCAGATGTTAGTGTTTGAAACATGACTGTATCTACTTATCCAATTCTTTTTCTCTTGACTGCGTTCACCATTAAGATGGGGAGAATTTGGTTCTGTGATGATTTATTCTGGTCCCAGTCCCTATAACTTTTGTAGACAAATGATATTCAAAGTTCAAACATAACTAATATTATTTTTAATTCAACTATACACAATAACCTGAAGAAAGTCAAGTAAAAAAGTATGACTCTTAACTTTGTTGGCTGAAACAGATATTTTCAATTAAATGAATGAAAATTCCGGTAGCATCAGGCATCCCTCCAAATAATAATGAAAAAGATCAAGAAAGTTCTGAATTTAATTAGTCAGAAAAACTATTATTGAGAAAAATATATGTTTTCATCAGGGGAATTAACAGTTCTTTGAAAAAAGTTATGAGAAATTCGAAAAATCCTCTAGATTAAACTACTGCGTAGCTTGGAGAAATTCCAAGAACATTAAAGAAAGATCATCTGGGAACTGGACCCTAAAAAATACGAACAGAAGTAAAACAGATGCCTTCAAAATGTCGGCCTAGCAAAGAATGTGCGAACTTCATATACAGAACATCGAACCAACGTTTCATTTCGAGAAGAGAGTTTTTCCAACCAGCTCATCATCGAAGGAAAGATCAATGACAAACGACCAAAACCACTCGGTTGGTGGAACAAACTTACGAAATTATTGGTCATAGTCTACGTGAAGCTTCTCTAGCAGCTCAAGACAGAGAAGGATGGAAAACAACGATCCGTGCGATTGAGACATGATACCATACTCTTTCGGGAGTGAATGGATGAGAAACATAAAGAAAGAGCAATTTATGAGGGGGTTATTGAGAACGTAGAAATATTTCAACAAAAATTAAGATATAGGAAATGGAAGTAAGAAATTGCTGTATTATACAAAATAACGATAGAGTTTCACAAAGTAATGCAAGCCATGAGAATGACCAAATCTTGCCTTTTGAGTTATAGGATCGGTATGGTGATGGTCAACAAATTATAAGGCACAATTAAGAAGCCGAATTGTTCATGTTGTACGACTGGCCTATCCTACTGCAACTGATAGCCTCTTAAATAAGATAGCGTTTGATATATTCCTAGAAGAATTACGAGAAATCATCTACAGAAAACATTGAGATTATCCAGACCAAAATGATGAAGCACATTTAATTGTCTTGAAGCATGAAGTCACTAGTTAATCTTCCCGAGGGTAACATTTAGGAGCGCTTGAGAGGTGAGGTCCCAGGTCTTGAAACTGAGATGGAATAAAGCACGTTCACCGCAAGTGTAACAAAAAACGCAACAGCTGGAAAATAAGAGCTTGTCGACAACAGAGGGCAATCTTCAGTCTTGTGAAACAATGGGCCAGTAATAACATTTGACGCTTCTTTTTGTGGAACCTTCACAAGGCATTGTTAATAGAGATGGGTGCAACAAAAATAATTGCCAAAACTCACAAAACACCATTCCTGGATAATACTAGCAAATGCCAATCTCAGAACAGCAACTGAATAAATAAAGTCCTCGTTACCTACTGTTTCCTTGTTCGAGGGTCCACAGGTTCAAGTCAAAGGATTGGCAATATGAGCACGAAAGCCAAATGTGGACTAAGTCGAGTAATCCCTTGAGTGGGGCAATGGTCTAGCAATAAATATTTAAAAATAAATTGGACCTACGTTATTAGTTGGTGCACTGAAAAATATAAAATAATATTAATTCTATTGGTGCTGTTGATTTTGAAGTTCTGCAGTTGCAGTTAGATTGATAACTTTTGGCACCAACTTCACAAGTACCAGTACCAATAGAATTAATATTATTTTATATTTTTCAGTGCACCAACTAATAACGTCAGTCCAATTTTTTTTAAATATGTATTTCACACTTTTTAGTGTAACATTAGTCACGAAAATCGTTGAACGTTCACTAATACCAATGAAGATAGTACTTATCCTATTACCCACGTATTTTCTTTGCTTGTAGTTGTTATTATTGAGATCTCAAAACATCGTTGGGGAACTACGCTTAAGTATTTTAGATTGTTACGCCCTCCATTAGTATTGCTTTACCAATATTACGCCTGCTCCACCCACCGATAGAGCGCGCTACGAATGTTTTCTTCGATGCGCCGCATTAAATTCGATGACATAGGTCATAGAAAATTACAGACTACAGACAGTACAGTACAGTCCAGTCTATTTCGGTTTTGTTCAATACCCAGCTTATTTGTATTATGTAGTGTTATAGTGAATAAAGTATAGTTAATAATCATTTGTGTATGTGTTCGTTCACCACGGAAAACCTCCACAAGATGTTACTATTTTAACACCGACGTAACTCGAAAACCGTAAATCTAATTCAAAAATGTTCATTATAAATGTTGCTACAAATAATTGTCTTTCATGTAGTACCCACAGATTTTCAATTTTCGAAAGAATTCGCTCCCTCCACATAGCAAATACATATATTTGAGAATTTAACATGGCTTTATCTGGAAAACCGTAACTCTTTTGTAAAAATACTGTCCTATCTTTAATTATATCACCAGAGATTTTCGATTTTCGAAAAAACTTGTCCCCTCCTCCACCTCTTCGGGGTCGGTTTTCGGAGGAATGGAGATTTCGGATTTACGTTTCTTATGAATATGGAACCATTTCTTTAGCCTCCTCTTTCAAATGAATCAAAAATCATCAAAATCGAAGCTCGTTTAATATAAAAAGGCACGCACGAACCAAAAAAAAGCAGACAGTCGAATTGTATACCTCCTCCGTTCAGGGTTCGTCGATCACAAAAAACAGGATATTCGCGGCAGCACGAGGAGCAGATTGAGGATCAGGGATAGGATCATAGTGGGACAGATGTATAGGAGATGACGATCTTGAACATTGAAACTAATAGTGAACATAATATCAACTATTTAATTAAATAAAATATTAGCCCTATCAATAATGTATTTGTTATGTAGTAATGGTTATTCTTTTTAAATTCTTCAGCCTGCGTTCCTATCATTTTTCAACTTGCTTTTCGCCTGAAAGTGAATTAGCATTAGATGTTAAAGGATATAGTGTATGGATGACAGAAGACTTGCTGTCCTAGATTGTGAAAAGATAGAAATTCGTTTCTAGTAATACAAGTTTTGGAAAATCTGCATAAGGAGCAGGATCTGGGAACTGTACTTGAGATAGTTGAGGCTGAAGAATGTGCCTGTGTTGAGTTGAATGGAACTTAAACTACTCTGTTTGAGATTGCCCTTGTTTAATAATCGGAGTAACAGATTTATTAATTTGTTTGTACTGACCTTAACTCCCCCACTTAACAACGAACATCGATTTGGAAAACTGGGTCTGAAATTGGATTTATGATTTTAAAGTGTCCATTGTATTGTGGATTTCACACATGATCAAATTGGATAAAAACGAGTGAGTGGGCATCTATAAATTAATTCCATATAGAATCTCAGCTGAAGAAGTTTGAATACCCTCTTGTTCTCACTCCAAGCATCACAGTCGGTAAAATTCCAATCCAAGGTTTTATCTGAAGACATTAATGAACCTTTGAAGGTCCAGAAAAACGTTTGGCTAAATTCATTTAGATGGCATGCGATTGTTCTAAATTTATTTGCTAGATAAAGTTGGCGAATGCCTTGAAAATTTGTGGTTCAAACCGAGAATTTTCCTGGGAAATATCCAATAATGCTGATACAATTGTTTCTGAATGTATATCATTTGGCGGAACAGCGACGGGTCTGGAGAATCGATCAAGGAATAGCTTTAACTTTTGATTTTTAGTAAGACTTTTAAATCTATAGGTACGGATATTTCTTGCTGCCAGTCCAAATAAAATTTTCTCTCATTTGCAGTGAAGTAATACTCCGGCTGGAATGAGAATGATTGTGATGACATCGAAAGTAGTTTTCTGGAGCGACAACTGTAAATAAAGTTGGATGATATCCTGGGAAATATTATAATAGATTTTGATATCAGGTTTTACTAGTATCACTTGAAATAGAAGAGATGAGTTTACCTGTAACAGTTTGATTAGCTCTGGATTTGCCTCCTGGTGTTAAAGTATATGTAGTTTCCAAATAAAAATAGTGAGAAATGTTTTAACTCGTGAAAATGCGCTGGTGGCAACATTCTATTCACCTTTAAAAAAACACTATATTTGTCGTAAATTGGGAGATATAATCCAGCTGTTGCATCTCAGATACATTGCAAAGTCTTTGGGTGAAAGCATGAATCAAAGGTTTATGGTCTAACTGCAAACACGTCATTTTAGAAGATCACGAGAGCACAAAATAGTTGAGTAGATTGTTACCAAGCTGCGCCAATACTAGTTGTTGAAGCATCTGTTGCCAAGATAAGTTCAGTAGGGTAAGCTACACCAGGACTTGACAATCCTGCCCACGCGAAGCACTTGATGTTCCTTTAGCACAAATCATGTCCCAACCCTCTACCTCCATATCTGTTATCTATCCATTCCCATATACTGGTCCAATCTAAACCAATGTGTTATGCGACCCGTGGATGCTTGGCGGAGGGAGAACACCGTCATTAACGGAGCCTCTGAGAAACTGGGTGGATTCTCGGCTAGGCCTTGACTCTGTGCAGGGGACACCGCACAGCCCCATACTCATGGGAACAACATGAATGTAAACAACCTACCAAACGGTTACAACCGGTCTCATCCGACTTAGATCCCATCAACATTAATCCGATAGTGGAAGAAATGGACACCATCAACCAAAATATTGAAGAGGAGTCCACAGCGGACGGTAACTCTTTGACGTCAGCGTCAAGGTCTTTCAAGAAATCGGCAGTTAACAAGTGCTCTGAAGATCTCACGGGAACGAATATTCAACCCCCAATAAAACTCTCTGGAGTCCAAAGAAGAAAGCTTGCAAAAGAGAGAAGCCGGCTGAAAAACTAAACTTAAAAAAAAGAACAGGTTAGAAAGGAGTCAAGGACTGCCGAAAGGGGCAACAAGAAAATACCCCAAAAGGAATCCAAGTCTCTTCCGAAGTTCTAATAATCTAGGAATAGGCAGAACTGGTTCAAAATAAAATAAGAGAGCCAATGTACCAATGTGCAGCGGGGACACGTCCCCAATGTTTCATAAAACGTCCTTCATTGCGTGGGTTCTTTCGATGACCTGCGCAAACGAAGGAACAGTGGAATAGTTCAGAACACGATTGGGGCACTGAGGCAACTCTGAGAGGGGGCGGAGTTGACTGATGACCTTCCAGAGCGTCACAGGGTTTCAGTCTTTGTTCTTGGACAAGCGAAAGAGGATTCATCGAAATTCAGGCGGCATCTACATTACCAGAACGTGGTTATGGGACTGCAGACGCAGGACTGGATTCTTATGAATCAAAACAAGGAGACGAAAGCAGGACAAATCCTGGCCTTCTTCATAGATGAAGCCTCATTCAGCACTGAAAAATCCAAAGGATCAGAGTCACACAGGTAAGTCTACAACACTGCAAGATGGCCTCGACATGACTTGCAGCTGCTATGGGGGAAATCGATGTAACCCTTATAGACGTGGGTGAGACATAAAACAATAATAGGACTGGGGTGACCCTGCAGATGGCTGATATATAGAAGATCTGCACAGAATTCTAGAGATGCATACTAATCAATACAAATATTAAAATAATGCCGTTAACAAATTTCTGCTCCCGAGATTTAGCGGCATTGAAAATCATAATTTATGTGGAAGGCAGGCGAAAGGAAGTAGTATTCGGATCAGCCTACTTCCCCTCAGACGATCCTGAACCGCCCACCAACCAAAGCTGTGGAGGAACTAGTGAGAAAATGCGGGAATAAAGGACTGCTGATGATCATGGGCTGTGATGCGAATGCGCATCGCACCAGTTGGGTAGCACAAACACCAACACTAAAAGTAATCAACGTAGGGAATAAACCAACCTTTGTAACAAGAACACGAAGGAGGTACCAACTTGATGTAACATTGGCCACAGCATTTGCGAGCAATTTTATTGCAAACTGGCATGTATGTGATTAGGAAAGTTGCTCAGACCACAGATATATAAGATTCAAGATAAATATCAAGGCTGAACAACATATCGGAATCCCAGGAAAACAAACTGGGAAGTATACACGACAGGATTAGGATAAGTTCAAAGAGTGAGCTGGAGATGGCTGTGGAACAATTAAGTGACATGGTCATCTATGCATTTGCTAATAACTCTCCGCTTATCAAAAGGTGCTCCAACAGGAATGTACCTTCGTGGAATACAGAGCTGGTGAAGATTAGGGGGCAAACAAGGAAACGATTAAAAAAACTCAAGCACACGGGAAGGTGGGAAGTTTACAAGGAGCCTTGAACCGCTACAAAAATGGTTTGAAAAATGCAAAGAGAGACTCATGGGGGAAACTGCGAGGATGTAGAGAGTACTTAAATGGCTGCTACACTTCAAAAGATATTCTTCAAAGAAATATTGAACTTAGTTCACTCACTTCAAAATGAATGAGGAGAATACATATCCATCGGAAAGGAGAGAGTAAAAGAACTGTTCATAGTTCACTTCCCTAGCGCTCAAAGAGTACAGACACCTGCCTCAGAAAACAACCGAGAATTGGTAACTTTTATCAGAGGAACCAGAGAAGGTTGGTATGTGAAAAAAGGTGGTGACCTATGAAAAAACACAATGGGAACTTAACTCATTTGAACTCTACACATCACCGGGCTCAGATGGGATATATCCAGCACTGCTGCAGCAGGCAACAAAACTACTGCACAGAATCCAAAATCCAAAAACCCGCTTGTCTCCTTAAGGAGAGATAAGGTAGAAAAAAAATTAAGGATATTGCTGGGATTCCATAGTATTCAAGTTTTTTGATAAGGAGATTGTGATTGACACAATCAAAAGCTTTGCTCAGGTCCCACAACGTTAATGAGGTGTGCTAACCACGTTCCACATTATTAATTATGTTTTTTATAATTTCCATTCCTGTATCAGATGTAGATCTGTTTTTCCTGAAGCCACATTGATAGTTATGGAGTATACTAAATTTATTCATGGAGTTCATCAGACGTTCTTTAACGATAATCTCTATTATTTTTCCCAAGATCGGAAAACGGTCAGTTCCTCTTATTTCAACCTTGGGTTGAAGGTTTATAACACAGAAAGTCACGGTTGACCCTCGGTTGAGTTTCAACCTTCGGCCAACAGGACATTATAAAACCGGCCCTCAATGATATTTAACCGGGAATTTGAGAAGTACTTTTTATAGAAATGTCGATAATAAATTCACCAATTAGTATTATGTTATTATTCTTAGAAAATCTTCAATTTGATTGAAGAACAGGTCATGTTCTTTGGATAAAGAGGATCTACATGTTTTTATCAATACAATTTCTTTTAATAATTCATTACCCAAAAATTGTGCATGCTGCTTAATGCATAATGTATCCAAAAGGAGAGGTTTACATTGTATGTCTTTCCGAACATGAATTGCAAATTCACGATGTTGGAGGGTTTTTACCACAGAAGCAACTAATTAGTGTAAAATTGTTCATATTGATAGTTTTCTAGCAGTCTAAATTGAGCCAATGTTCAGTCATACAAATAACATCATAATTTTCATCATCGAGGTACAAATGTAGCTGTTTTATTTTATTGATTTAACACTGGATGTTGAGGTGGTAAATCTTCAGTGATTCCTTCTGAAGATTTACTTTTTGATTCTTTAGACAAAAAAACTATTTAGTTGTGACATACTTCCTAAAGAGCCTAAACACACAGTACCAGTATCAGTCAGCCAATGGTTTTTGGAAAACACAACAGGACTGGAGCAACACACCAGGTAACACATACGGAAAAAAATACATTCCAAGCCCATGTCAAAAGAAAGCAAGGGAAATGCTGATGCCATACAGAAATCAGTTTAAAATTGTAACGGGGCTTCTGACTGGTCATGCACCAGTCAAGGTGCACCTCCACAAAATAACACTGTACAAGGGTGACTTAACATGCAGACTATGCGGTAAGAAACCGGAAACAGTTTCTCACATGCTGTATGATTGCGGATCCCTAGACGATAAAAGGCAACAAATATAGTCATTACAATGAAATTTCCAACGCACGTTATAAGCTCATGAAAGCCGACGTTGAAGGTGACCCAGAATCTATGAGGTCATACCCCGCAAAGGAATTGTACAGGATTATACAAGATACAGTTATTCTGGATTGAGTAAATTAAATACCGCAGTCTGAGACCAGTAGTGGTCAGACAAACCTAGACGAGGTGGAGGTTTCGGTGACTATACCAAGCTATGGTCTGGAGAGCCTTACACTATCGAGTGTGTATGGTCCACTCGATGTCCATAAGGAGGATATCCACCACCAAGAAAAGGTAAAAGATAAGTTCAGAATCAGGTGATGGAAATGATGATATCATACAACTATGTAATGAATTCTTTTATATATATATATATATATATATATATATATATATATATATATATATATCATATTCTAATATGGTCATCTGGTACGGATAGCTCCTCATTTATATATATATATATATATATATATATATATATATATATATATATATATAGTTTAGTAGATATAACGGGAAAAACAGCAAAAATTGGCCAATTTTGTAAACTCTATATTTCACATCAACGTTTCGACATAATACATGTCTTCATCAGGATGCTATAATATTAATTCTATAAGTATAAATACATAGAAATATAATAATTCTTACCAAAACAGTGAGGGTATTAAAAATTGACAAATTTAGAAAAACATCAGGATATACATATCAATAATAATATTTGGACTGCTTGTTTATAAATTATATGTTAAAGATCTTCATTTCAATAGCAGCTACGAAATAATTTTGAAATATTCTGTCAAAGGACTAATTATTTATTTATGTCAGTTATTTTCAATTTAAAGTTTCATTTGTTTAAATTATACTAATACGGGGAGATTGTATAAATATAATATGTTTGCAGGTGTATATTTATGTGATATAGATATTCTCTGTTATGTTATATAAGATATTTTTTTTATAAAATACAGTTTATCTCCTATCTATCATAGTGTCATTATTTTTTGATATATATAATGACACTATGAATCATAGAACAGATATAAATAATATAAGTAATATTTATTCTTATTTAATAAATTTAAAAATTAACAACAATCATCCGTCCGTCTGATTCATATTAGATAGGAGATAAACTGTATTTAAAAAAAAATTGTATAACATAACAGAGAATATCCATATCACATAAATATACACCTGCAAACATATTATATTTATACAATCTCCCAGTATTGGTATAATTTAAACAAATGAAAATTTAAATTGAAAATAACTAAATAACTGACATAATAAATAATAATAATAAATAATTAGTCCTTTGACAGAATATTTCAAAATTATTTCGTAGCTGCTATTGAAATGAAGATCTTTAACATATAATTTATAAACAAGCAGTCCAAATATTATTATTGATACGTATATCCTGATGTTTTTCTAAATTTGTCAATTTTTAATACCCTCACAGTTTTGGTAAGAATTATTATATTTCTATGTATTTATAGAATTAATATTATAGCATCCTGATGAAGACATGTATTATGTCGAAACGTTGATGTGAAATATAGAGTTTACAAAATTGGCCAATTTTTGCTGTTTTTCTATATATATATATATATATATATATACATCTCGGTATCATTCTGGCGTCCTTTCAAAAAACAGTAATGAAGCGTCCTTGCCGTATATATTTCACTTCGCCATCAATGTGAGCTCCGTTCATTCTATAGCCGTTTGGGCGTCCAATGTATATAATAATTTCAATCTTACAAACAATAGAGTGTCCATACGGTGTATATTTATTTCATTTACCGTAAATACAGCGTCCGGCGCTATTGCCAAATGTGCAGTGGAATGGGATGATGAAATGTGATTTTAAATATATTTCTCGTATTTTGAAACTACCAGCGACTGCCTAGGATTGGTTGTTTCTCCGAATAGTATTTCATCTGACTTTTTGTTCCTTAAACTTTATTATAATTACTCAAAATATTTATTTCATGTAAACAATTAGGCATGTAGACTTTTGTCCTGGATAGTGATATAGATCACACCAAATAAAATAAATTAAAATACGCTTCAGATGAGTACATATAACTTAATTCAAGACAAGGATTATGAACATGTTAAAAAAAGAAAATAATAGTAATAACAATCTAGAAAGAAGGGTAAAAAAGGATTACCTACATAAATGTACTTACAACATGTTCCAGATAATCATCTAAGAAGTTAAAACGGTGTTGTGTTAAATATTTACGGATCTTAATTTTGAGTGATGCACAAGACATATTATTATCTTTGAATTGTTTGGCAAAGCATTATTCAATTTTATGCCCAGAAATTTATAGGAATTATGGGTCTATGTCTGAATAATGGAGGACAGATATAGTTTTTTTCTCTTGTATTATAAGAGTAAACATAATTGTGCTGGATTCTTTGGCATGTTTTTTATATGAAGCAGGCACTGCAAAATGCAGCAACATGGTAATTGCAGGATGTTCAATTTTTCTAACAATGGCTTACAGTGATCATCATATTTGCTGGATGTTATTATTCGAATGATGTTTTTTGTGCAATGCATATTTTGGGGCTGTGACATGTGTTTCTCCAGATTATCAAGTCATACGGTCACTATTATGCTATGAAACATAACAAAATATGCCATTCTTAGATAATCTTTATCTACATTCAGCTTCAGTTACCTGAGAGTATTTCCCTTTTTATAGATAGGTGTAACTTTGGAAACCTTGAGAATATCTGGAAAAATACATGTACTCATACGAAGATTAAATAGATTCGGTAAAGAAATCGCTACATTGTTATTTATATGCGGCTCTAGAATTTTTCAGTTTATGAACAATGTTCAATATTTCTGATTAACTTGTTGGATGTAGGTAAGAAGTCAAATGGTTTATTGCTATTTTTGCATGCAAGAATCGAAGGGATTTGCAATATAGTTCGCAGAATTTTGCATTAAATTGTTTATGCAATGTTCAAAAGAGTTGGCAAAGTCCTCAGCGGATAAATTGCTCTCATTCCTTAGGTTATTAGTTTTACCTAAATTTGTATTTAATATTCCCCAGACTGACTTTTGCTTATTTTTGATTCAGATATTATCTTATTATTAAACTCCACTTTTTTCGATTTGTTAATGTTAAGTAATTCGAAGCTATCGAGCGTCCTGGTCACTTCGGCAATAGTATGAACCTGGGTTAGTTGTGACTTAAGATTTTTAATATCAGGAGAATTGTCTCGTCCTTGAAGCTAGCAGAGCAAAGTGAGCAGAATCAAAATTACAAATTTGGTGCTTGCAGAGCTAATTAATTGCTAATTAACTGCTGTATACCGAAATGAATTGCTCTTATAGTTTTTTTTAATGGCTGCTTTGCTAGCTGTAAATCTAAAGCTTACAGAGTAACATTTAAAAATATTTTTTGAGTACTTTTTTTGTGTTTATAGGGCTAATTAAGTTCTAATTAAGTGCTTTATTCAGAAATTAATTACTCATGGTTTTTGGAAAATGGCTGCTTTGCTTTAAAAAATCAACTTTTCCGAGAAAATTTTATTTGGTGCTTGTAGACCGAATAAAGTGCTAATTAATTGCTGTATTCCGAAATTAATTGGTCTTATATTTTTTTAATGGCTGCTTTGCTAGCTTTAGATCTAAAGATAGCTGAGCAACCTTTAAAAATATTCATTGAGAACTTCTTTTTTAGTGCTTAAGGTCTAATTAAGTGCTGTATTCCGACATTAATTGTTGTTTTATGGTTCTTAGGAAAATGTATGCTTTGTTTTTAAAAATTATTTTTTTCTAGAAAATCGTAGTTGATGCTTGTAGAGCTAATTAAGTGCTAATTATTTGCTTTATTCCGAAATTAATTGCTCTTATAGTTTTTTCTAAATAGCTGCTTTGCTAGCTTTAGATCTAAGTCTAACAGAGCAGCTTTTAAAAATCAACTTTTCGAGAACTTCTTTTAGTGTTTATAGGGCTAATTAAGTGCTGTATTCCAAACTCAATTGTTCTTAAAGTTTTCGGAAAATGACTGCTTTGCTTCAAGAAACACTTTTTCGAGAAATACTTTTTTCGTGCTTGTAGAGCTAATTAATTCCTAATTAAATGCTGCATTCCGAAATTATCGGCTCTTATAGTTTTTAGAAAATGACAGAGATTGTCGCTATCAGAGCAAAAACATATAATCTATACACCCGATATATAAACTATATCGGTAACCATTATTTGAGGTATTTTTTATAAAAAAACAATAAAATTTACATATTTCCTATGTTATTTAATCAAGTGCTGTTTCCCGAAATTAATTTCTATAATTTCTATAATATTTCGGCCAATACAATTATATCCGTAAGAAAAGTACTTACCGACGTGGTTAGTAATGAACTTATCCACCGGTAAACCTATCTTACAGTCATAGGAACATATACGGTTAGCAATCGAAAACCGTCCGGTCCTACAAAAATTAAGTTTTATCCCTTAGCTTTTTAGTATCAGAATTGTACATTTCTTCATTGGGAGAGATAATAAATTCAAAAATATTAAAATCTCAATTTTAAAATGGAATTAAAAATGGATTACATAAAATTAAGTAGTTTCAAGTTGCCCGGTGTACCTTTAAAGCTATAAATATCCCCACAATAGATAAATTGACATTTTTATTTGTCTTAAAAGAACGTTCTCTCTCAAAAAATTATTAGAGCAATTAATTTCGGAGTACCGCACTTAATAAGCCCTACAATCGCTAAAACAAAAGTTCTGAAAAATTATGATTTTCAAAGGTTCCTCTGCTAGCTTTAGATCTAAAGCTAACAAATCAGCAATTTTTTTAATATCAGAGCAATTAATTTCGGAATACAGCAATTAATTAGCACTTAATTAGCTCTACAAGGACCAAATAAGACTATCCCGAAATAATAGATTTTTTAAAGTATCCATTTTCCGAAAAACTATAAATAAGAATAAATAATTTCGGAATACAGCACTTAATTAACAATTAATTAACCTTAACAGCACTATAAAAGAAGTTCTAAAAAAGTAAGTTTTCAAAGGTTGCTGTGCTAGCTTTAGTCTAAAGCTAGCAAAGCAGCCATTTTCCAAAAATAAAAACTATAAGAGCAATTAATTTCGGAACACAGCATTTAATTAGCTCTACAACAGATTTGTATTTTTGATTCTACTCACTTTGCTCTGCCAGCTATAGGGACGTAGAAATCTCAACATTTTAAAGTTATTTTCTGGGATACATAACTTTTTTTATGGAAAACGAGATGTTTAAAGATCTGACAGAGTAAACTAAATGAGCAGCTTTTGTTTTTGGATCTAAATGGCATATATTTCAGATCATTTCATCTAATGCAGCTGTGAAACCTGAGATAAATTTTTTTGACATTGGTCGACACATGATAAAATTCCTTTATGGTCGGACAAGTGCGGCTCTATGACTTCAAGAATGAAAATGTTATCATCTAAATTTGTGAACAGATTATCGACTCTGGTTTTAAGTCTTAAAGCTATAATTGAAAGTCACCGACAGCCTGTACCTTATTATTGGAGTTTTTTTCTGATAATATTCTGTGCAGATAATATTAAAAAAAATTACTATCACCATCCAGTGTAGCTTGTTCTTGCTGAGATCCAAATACCTTTTGGATCTTGCAGTATCAAAGTTTTTTAGAAACTTTTTGGAATGATCCAATCCAGGGGTATCCCGCAAGAGTGTTTCTCTTACGGTTTTTTCCTTCTCCAGAAACTCCTTCTTGTAGGTGCTTTTATCTGTGCCACAGAAGGGTTCTGGGCCAGTAAATGGAGTTTGTGCTCCTTTCCTGGCAAGTGTGTTGGCCTCCTCGTTGCCTTTGATTCCCGAGTGGCCGGGAACCCAGACTAAGTAGACCCTGTTGTTCTTGCCTAGCTTATTAAGCTTCCTTCGGCACCCCCATACCATTTTAGAGTCAATGGTATGAGAGTTCAGTGCTTTAATTGCAGCTTGACTATCAGAATGTATTGCAATGTGACATTTCTGATAGTTTCTTTCAAGATTCACCTCCACGCATCTCTCAATTGCAAGCAATTCTGCTTGAAAGACGCTTGGGCAGCGGCCTAGCGCAAGTGAGCATTTGGTGCGATTCCCAAACACTCCAGCGCCTGTCCCCATCGTGGTCTTAGAACCATCAGTGTACCATTTAATGGTATTCTTTTTGAGAGCTTGGGTTGTGAGCCCCCTGTCCCAATCTTCTCTGCTACTTAGCACCGTGGTGAAAGTTCTCTCGATGCTAATTTTCTTTGTCATTACATCACTGCCAAGGTTTGCTGATGGGATGTGTTTGGACAGAGAGGACCGAGCTCTCTGATTCCGAATTCCCACAATGTCTGAACCTTCCCTAGATAGTCTTAGAATGGCCTCATGGGTCAATCTATCACTAGATGGAGAGGTGTGAGATCTGTCATGATCTCTAGTGCCCTGGTCAGGCAAGTTCTCATGGCTCCAGTGATACATACACAGGCTAGTCTTTGTATTCTATCGAGGGTTTTCCTCTTATTATTCTGACTTGCCTTGCCATGCCAGGCTATTGGCCCATATGATATTATCGGTCTTACAATAATGACGTACATCCATCGCAGTATTTTTGGGTTACATACCCAAGTCTTAACAGTCAGATTTCTGCACGCCATTAAGGCCTTTATTGCTTTGCTAGCAGTAGCCTCAATATGCTTGTTCCACAGAAGCTTGCTATCTAGTGTTAATCCCAGATATTCGACTTCAGTCTTCCAGCTTATTATGCCTCCACTCAAAGTGAGAGGTTTTATAGCTGGAAGTTTCCTTTTCCTAGTAAATGGAATAATTGTGGTCTTGGATGGGTTTATGCTAAGCCCCACTGACAAGCACCATTGCTCAATAGTTCTGAGGCCCTCCTGCAATAATTCGCATAGGGTGTTCGCTCGGTTTTCCTCGGACTATTAGGACTATGTCATCGGCATAGCCTATACATGTGAAGCCAAGCTCCGTGAGTTTGTGGAGTAACTCGTCTACTACTAAGCTCCATAGGAGGGGAGATATTACTCCTCCTTGAGGTGTTCCACGAGTAGCTTCAACAGAGGTGGTATGATCACCTACTTGGGCCTCAGCTATTCTCGTCTTCAACATCTCATACATCCATTTGATAACGGTCTTGTTTACTCCTCGCCGTGTGAGTGCCTCCCTGATTGACACATGTGTGGTGTTGTCAAAAGCCCCAGATATGTCAAGGAAGGCACACATTGCGATTTCTTTATTGCTCAGAGAACTCTGAATGACCTCAGTTAGCTGATACAGCGCGGTTTCTGTTGAACGCCCCGCCCTGTATGCATGCTGACATTTATGAAGTGGTTTATCCTTCAGAATCTCTGTTCTTATGTAGTTATCCACTACTTTCTCCATCGTTTTCAGTAGAAACGATGTTAAACAGATAGGTGAAGGTGACTTTGGCTCTTTGCCATATGCTAGGTATAAAGCCCCGTGCTAGGCAGCTTCTTGTAATCTTCAGGAGATGGGGAAGGATCTCCTCCATTACTTTCTGTAGGAGTATTGGTAATATGCCGTCTACTCCCGGCGATTTATAAGGTTGAAAGGTGTTGACTGCCCATTCCAACCTTTGTCTTGTGAATATCTTCTTAGCAATACTCCAATCATCCTTGTGAGGATTCTTGATTTGGATTGCTACGTCAATACTACTGAGGGGTTCACTTCCTGGGAAGTGTGTTTTGAGAAGTAGAGCAGATCGCTCCTCTTCTCCCTCAGTGTATGACGCTTCTTGAGCGACATTAAGGGGCTGATTGCCCCTTTTGCCATGACTTTTTGCAATCTGACTGCAGTAGGAGTCGAAGTGATCTTTTCACAAAAAGCTTGAAAGTGAAGCCTCTTGGCCTTCCTAATCTCCTTATTGTATTGTGTGAGCTTCTCGGTGTAGCCCTGCCAATTATCGTCTCTTTTGGCCCTGTTGAAGAGCCGACGGACCTCTAATCTGAGGTTTGACAGGTTTTTGTTCCACCAAGGTGCTTCCTTGCTTGGTCGAGCTTTTGAAAGTGGGCAACTTGATTGGAAAGCCTCCGTTATCGCCACACTGACCAGTTCGACCTCTTGATCCAGATCGCAGTGTGAGTGTTTGACCCCATTACTTTCGATCTGTTCCAAGTTTTGCTTCAGAAGGGTCTTATATTTAGAACAATCTGTATTTCTAGGGTTACGAGTTGGAGACAGTGAGGTTACATCCCCCGCTATCCTAAACTCTATAATCCTATGATCAGAGAGAGAAGGTTCCTCCATCACTCTCCAATCAAATACGTTATTCCTGGCAGTAAGGCTGGCAATTGTTACGTCCAGGACCTCTTCTCTTGCTTTTGTGACAAAAGTGGGGGTTGTTCCCACATTAAGGGTTTCTAGATTATTAGCTAAGAGATATTCAAGTAAGCACTCACCTCTAGGGTTGTTGTTCGTGCTTCCCCAAATATCATTGTGCGCATTGGCATAACAGCCTATGATGACTGGCAGTTGTCTGCTATTGCAGTATTGCACTAGCTCTTGAGCTTCGACTGGAGATATTGTAGGATTGTCTCCAGCGAAATAAGCAGATGCAATAACTATGTCTCGGTTGATGTCTCCAGTGTTGAGGGGTACTAGAATTGGAACTAGGTCCCGAGTCATGAATTCTGAAACACATGTGTAATTAATGTTGTTTCTTATGATCACACAGGCACGAGGGGACTCCTGCCTCTGGTCATAGATCAATTCTGAGTCTTTAGATGCCAAACCTTTAATTTGGCCTGCTTTGCCTGTCCAGGGTTCCTGGATCGGTACAAAACCAGTCTCTAGTTCCCCCCTCTTCTCTTTCCTCCTGTCCCTCATCAAGATCTATCGGGAGGGTAGTCTCCTTGGAGCTCGAGCGGGTATCTGGGTCTCGGGTTATGGCCTCGACCCCTGCATGGGTTCGCCCATCCCCCAGGACTGCAGAGAATTTCTCTGCTGCCCCGGCTTCTTTGGCAGAGCCAGCAGAGGCCTCGACCAGACCTGAGCTAGCAGTTTTATCCTGCAGGAGTAAGGGGTTAATACAATGGAGTTCCCCCTTGTGCTCCAAGGTCGAAACCAGTAGAGACCAGTCCTGTATCTGGCCATGCATCCCTCGGCCTGGTTTCCTGCCTTGGATTTAGAATTTTTGATGAGGTCCGGGCGGTTAAGCCAAGACCCCCCCGCATCACTGGCCCGCGAGACATGACCACAGACGACCAGGATGCGTTGGTTTGACAGGGTGGTTTCAAGGTTAGCTCGAAAGCACACCTGGCATCGTTGTACCTGAGTGCAATTCCCTCAGCCACGACACTACAGCTGGGATAGGTGAAGTTGGTCCGCGGCAGGGTATTCGTGGCTGCCAATTGAGTTTTTAGTCTCAATGAGCCTTATTTCCCCGCAGGCCCCCTTCTCATATAAAATCATCGTCAGAGGCCCCCTCCTATCCGCCACCTGGAGACGCGCCGGGTTGGCACTTCATTCCTCCCATATGCTGATTGACAACATCCGGACCGGGGAACACCATTGCGGGTAAATTGATTTTCCGATGCAAGTATGTAGGAATAGATAGCACTCAAGAGTTTGATATCTGTTTTCTTGTTTATGTTCCCTTTCTTTTGGATAATATATGCCATTTCCAGAAACTCTCTTTTAGTTGTATTACTTTCGCAGGCTAAAATCTTTGCTGTTTTATAGTTCATTTTATGACGAAGATTATACACACGTTGTGCCAATGCACATCTCTGCGGATACAATCGGCTATCGCTTTTGTGTGCTGCAATTCTGTCTTTAAGTAATCTACTTGTTTGACCGATGTAATATTTTTCACAATCATGACAATGAATGCAATATACTACATTAGAGAGACTTGTGAGAGGTGTTCGATCTTTTAGTATTGAGTAAACAGAATGTATAGTTAAAACGCTTCTATTTACAATTTTGATATTATTAAAAGGCTTGAATATTTTGACTAGTTTAGTGGTCATCTCTTTGATATAGGGCAAGCTCGAAAATGTTATTAGTTGGTCGTTCGATGGTTCATATATATCATTAGTTTCATGGTTAGGGGTTGATGGTGTACTATATAAGATTTTATTAATGAGCTTTCTGGGGTACGCATTATCCATATACATATTACATGCATATTACAGACGCAACAACAGGGATAGTAGATCTGATCCAAAGACAAGATCTTGAACAAAGAAGTGGTGACCGTTATAGCAATAGTTTAGTACTCAAGCTATTAAACCTAGAAATATCAGGAAACCAAAAATTAATCAAGAAATTGTAAGAAGATTTGAATATCAACAACAACAATATAGTCTCCGTTATCAACGAAAACATTTTCAGTAACTATGCTCATAGAATTAAGCTAAAGTACAATAAAATGTTTCATAGAATTAAATTAAGTAATATTAATAAACTAAAAAGGCTGATTGATAATGAACTTAGAACTAGTTTAGCAACGAAACGACATTGGATACAAAATCTCACTAATACGCATATACCTCAAGACATATCCAATTTATTATCGCTAGGACCTAAATTCAGCGTGGAACCAGTCGGAGGTATTGATTTCCCAATTAAAAACATTTTAGCGGACATTGACTTTATAACATCAAAAATAGATGACTTAAATTTGAGAAATATTGCCTTAGCTAGATCAACAAATATCATTACTAATTATCTTCACAATTCAAAACACAACAATGTTTCATTTTATCGAAACCTATTGATGAAAACAAAAGCTTTTCTAAAAAGTAATCCACATTTGATTGTCACAAACTCTGATAAAGGCAATGTAACGGTGATAATGGAGAGAGAGCAATACATAAATTTGACTAAAAATATAATTGAAAATAGTACATCCTATATTTCACTCCAAAGAGACCCGACCTCAACCGTACAAACTAACTGTAATGAATTAATTAGAATCCTTAGGAATACCAATCAAATAGAAGAGATACAAAAAAAGAAGCTCATTTATAATGGTGTTTGTCCTAAGATGTACTGCCCAAGATACATAAACCATCTTTATCAATGCGGCCTATAGTTTCCTCAATTGGTGCACCAAGCCAGTTTCTCTCGGCTTTTCTCACAGATATTCTGACTAAAGCATACGATAAAGACAATGAATACTACAATAAAGATTCTTTCGATGTAACAACGAAATTCAACAAAGTACAACTTCCTCAAAATTATGTTTTGGCTAGTTTAGATGTGATTTCACTTTTTAATAATATTAGTCTTGTTTCATGTATTCAAGCAATAGAAAAGAAATGGGAATCCATTGCCAATGTTTGCAACTTGAGAAAAGATTAATTTTTTGAACTCGTCACGTTTCTTTTCAATAACACTTTCTTTGAATTTGACGGAAAATATTTCAAGCAAACCTTTGGTACTCCAATGGGAGCCAAAATATCTCCAATACTAGCTAATTATGTTATGGATGATCTATTAGACATTGTTGTTCCAGTTCTACCGTACAATTTATTTTTTATCAAAAAAATATGTAGACGATATAATAATATCACTACCGGGAAATAGTATTGACGAAACTTTAGAAATTTTTAATAGTTATATATTTAATGTACTATTCGTTTCTACCTGTGATATTTGAGATACTGTTTGTCAAGAATTTCGCTAGGTTGTAGAAGGGGGATTGGATGCTAGATACAATAGGTCTCAATGGGATGCCATTTTTGTGTAGTTTTGGTAATCCATAAATTTTGAGGGATGTATATATATATAACACAGGATTTAGAGTGGGTCTATAAGAGTTACTAAAGATGTTTAATCTTAGTTCATGTGCATATATACAGGGTCCCGACGATTTCATAGGAACAGTATTACTATTTCTTAAACGGTGAGTGATAGAAGGATATTTAAATTGAAGAAAAGTTGCGTGAATTAGACCTCTTCAATATTCTGGTGTGCAAATTTTAAAAAATCAAAGGTTTCTGAAATATTTTGGAAAAATTGAAAAACATCTATTTCGTTTTCATTTAATTTCTCAATTAATATTTGGAGAAGAAAGCTGGAATTTTGTATATTTAAGTAATGCACTAAGAAAAAATTGATGGAGTTGTTAGAAATATTTTATCTTTTTTATTTTCAGAGATATGCTATACAATTTTTGTTTTTCTAATGGGCGCCATATTTGTTTTTTATACCATTAAAAAATCTTCTTCACAAAGATGTAACATTTTGGCATTCAAAGCCAGAAGGACATAGAAACATGTTAAAAATATTTTCGAATGTGGTAGGCCATGATGATGAGGAAACAAAATACAAATTTTATTCTCCATGACAACAGTATAAATTATTCTCTCTGCAGCAATGAATAAATCAAATTCCTTGTTGAAAAATGAAAAAAATATCAAAAAACAAAGAAATTAACAGCAATTAAATAAACTATTATAAATAAATAACCAATTAAGAAAAATAGTTATGAAGTCAACTTAACTGTTGCTCGAAGTGCCCGCCATTATTTTCAATACATTTTTGTGTTCTTAGACCCAACAGCCCCACTGCATTCAATACAATTTCAGCTGTGATGTCTCTAAAAGCTGAAGTAACTCTTCGACGCAATTCTTCAACACTATTCACTTCATTGTGATAAAC
This sequence comes from Crioceris asparagi, assembly GCA_958507055.1. Classification (NCBI taxonomy): domain Eukaryota; kingdom Metazoa; phylum Arthropoda; class Insecta; order Coleoptera; family Chrysomelidae; genus Crioceris; species Crioceris asparagi. Next base: position 56,429,959 of record OY293826.1, on the reverse strand, counting down.
TTTATCCAATGGATTAAACAAGGCGATCTGGCAGGCCACCTCACAGGACCATGAGTTCCGATCCATTTGTCAGGAAAACTTGTATTTAAGAAATCTCGTACCACTGCAGAGTTGTGGGCTGCACAACCATTTTGCATAAACCATTTAATTTTCGCGAGTTTGCAAGATGTATTTCTTCCATAACTTCCGTTAATAAATTGACGAAGGCGACTCCATTCAAATTTCCCTCAATAATTTTTGGTCCTATTATTTTATTTTTAATAACTCCGCACCATACATTGATGCTACAGCGAATTTGAGTTCTATAGTCTGCTGTGTTAAATGAGGACCAATTACAAAATTTAAGTACAATCGGAATCTCCAGGATGTAATTTGTTGATAATTTTAAATTTTTAATCATGGTACTTGTGCTTCTAAAGGATTTTCTGAACCCACGATGCGCTAATTCCACACTCGTTGCCAATGGATTTTGAAGAAAGTTCTGAATTGATACTCACTTGATATTTTCTTTGCGTTTTCGAAATGCTTTGTCAACATTTCTATAAAATCTAATATAAACGTCATACATATCCATTTTTCACTGTTACTATAACGCACCATTTTCTATAATCTTTAAATTAAAATGAAACTTCAGAATGTATTAACATTTAAATGTCAAAGAAGGACATATTGATACTGTTGTCATGGTGATTGAGATATTTGGTTTTCTTATCATGGACTACCACATTCGAAAATATTTTTAACATGTTTCTATGTCTTTCTGGCGTTGAATGTCACAATGTTATACATCTTTGTAAATGTGATTTTTGGTTTCATTTAATGGTATAAAAAACAAATATGGCACCCATTAGAAAAACAAAACTTGTATAGCATATCTCTGAAAATAAAAAAGATAAAAAATTTCTAATAATTCCATCACTTCTGTCTTAGTGTATTACTTAAATATGCAAAATAGCAGTTTTTTTCTCAAAATATTAATTGAGGAATTAAATAAAAACAAAATCGATGATTTTCAGTTTTTTCAAAATATTTCAGGAACCTTTGATTTTTTTAAAATTTGCAAACCGTAATATTGAAGAGGTCTAATTCACGCAACTTATCTTCAATTTAACCATCCTTCTATCTCTCACCGTTTCAGATATAGTAATACTGTCCTTATTTGATCGTCGGGACCCTGTATATGCAAATTTTATCTCGGAATCTGGTGATCCTTGGTTCGTATCCTGATCAACTTAGATTTTTTTTAACAAAACTGATTTTTTGCAAATAAAAGATTTTAATATGAGATTCTTATAATTTAATCGTAAATTTTCAAAGAAACTTATTTTGCATATCTAATCTGACATGTTAATACGAGCAATTCTTGTAGGTATACATATAAAAAAATCTCGGAAACTGCTCCACCGATTTCGATCAAATTTTGTATATAGATAAGGTTCTAATTTTGAACATTATCTAAGTGGCCTGCGAGGGTGTCACCTTCGAGGTTCATAAACTTTTTCTTGAATAATTCGGCAGATTTGGATAAAAATTTGCAAAAAGGGGTTTCAAGAGCCGAGAAATCGATTGGCGTTACTTGCATTTTAATGGATGTAGCACTCGCAGTCCACACTAGCTATTTCGGGAATGGCTCCGCAGATTACTATAAAAAATTTAGTACGGGGTTGGGTTTCGATCAGACGATTGGTGATACAGCTGAGTTCTGGTATGTGTCACATTCATATTTATTTGGAAATCTGTAAATTATGAGCTATGTGAACGATAAAATCAATATTTACCGATCTACCGATCGCAGTACATTTTAACTAGAAATAGGTATGCACATATTTGATTTAAGATTAAACATCCTTATAGACCCACTCTAAATCCTGTGTTACCCGAACAAAGCTTGGTCGCCCAGATATTAGTTAATTATTGCCACAAGTGTCTCAATTTTTCATTTCATGAAATGTTTCAGCTCGTGGGTGTTCAGAAATTTTGAAAAAACGGTCGGATGTTGGTTTGAAACTATGGAATTGATTGAAAAACCCAGAAAGTTCAATTATTTCTTGACAAAAAGGCATCTACTTACGTTTATGATGAGATTATGTTCTTAATGATTATCATCTATATAGACGAATAGGGGAAGGTTGGGTAAAACCGGATATCTAAGGAAAATTGGCTTGCTATGAGCTTATAAATGTGTATTAATTTTCCGCCTCTACCATCATAAACTATTGGAGTTTCATGTAGTCAGAGGACAATTAACGCGTACTTCAGATGTAAGAGATTTTTTTAAAAAGGTAAAATATTCAGTTTTGCCCAATCGTCATCTAAAACCGGATAGTGAAGGTGGCCAAAATCGACCAAATATGAAAAAAGGAATATTAGAATAACTACGAAATAGAAAAGAAACCTTATTATATATCAAAAAGTAACAATAGAAAATAAATCTCTCTTTAATTTAACGAAAAACAAACATTTTTTGTAACAAAAATAAGACATTCTGCAATAGAATAAATCAAATCATTTGTCATCCGGCTCAAGTGCTGCACAGGAATCGTTGGCCCAATGTTTACACGATACTATCCATTAGGGATGGATGGGAGGGAAAATTCTTCAAACATCGATGTTTACATCAAATGATGCATTGGATGAAAATATTGATGTTACGATAATATCGGTTATAAAATATCGATGTTTTCGGATCTTTACTAGATTCAAGTAATAAGTATTTCTCATTTCATTACCTAATGCGTGTACTTTCGAACACTTCTAAAAAGAGAATTGCATTAGGTATATAGTGCCGATAACAGTATTTTTATACGTTTCGTTAGCTGTACTGTTAGATTCGCATCCTACTAATCTATCCGTCTTGTCATTTGCCAATTGCCTGACAGCTGTGATAGCCTGAAATGAATAATGAAAGGACAAATACTTATCACTTGAATCTCGTAAAGACACCCTCCCCATTTCAAATGTCTACTTCGAATGTAGGTATTTGTATCGCTGGATATATTATAATAGCAACTAACTAACAACAACTAATAATACCAAATAAAATATAATGGAATGGTTATCCAGCATAACTTATATACTTATATATTGAATATAGGTAACAAGAACAAAAGTAATAAATAGGCTTTCTAGGTGTGCGAACTAAATTCATAAAACAAGACTAGGTAGGTAATGACTATCAGCACGAAACATATTTTTAACTGAAACAAGAACAATACGCTTAAGAAAGTTACATAAAATCGCAACTTTGAAAAAATAATAGTTGGTATAAACGGTTTTTTTCTCGTAAAAAACATCGAAAAAAACATCGATGTCATACGATCGAAAGAAAAAATAACGATGAGAACATCGAACATCGAAAGCGAAGTATCGATGTTTTGAAAACTGCTGATTAACATGAAGGAGTATACAGATCTTCAATGAATATTTTATTTTCATTTATATTCTCTCGTTCCCTTTGCATTATGTTGGTTGATAAAGCAGCGACTGATTGAGATGTTGGTGATTGCGAGAGTGACACATCCGGAGATGCATTTGGATCTGCTTGATGTGTCTCGGGTCGTAAAGTTTCATGAGCCGGAGCTGGATTATCGACTTCCGTCGGTCTGTTGATTGTTTCTGAAGGTTCAAATACCCAGTCCGGAAAAATATATGGATTGAACGGATATATTCCCTTTTTTCTGAATCCATTTACACTCGTTTGTATACTTGCTGCTTTCATAAAAATGTTGTACCAAAAAGCTCTCCAATTTGTGCAATCATCATCACTCTCCCTGGATGTATTCGAAGCCATTGTTGAATATTTTCACTGTAGTATGTGCTCAAAGGTGCCATGACGGAGACATCGAGTGGTTGCAGCCGAAGTGTAGTGTGCGGTGGGAAGCATAAGAGGATGACATGTTTTTCTTAGGTCATTTGAATCAAAGGCATATTATTTGTATGTTTGGTGTGTTAATGTAAAATCAAAAGAACGGGCTTTTCTTTTGTTGGATTTGCAAAGGCAACAAACTGTTGAAACCACCGAAGAAAAATGTCATTCTCCATCCAACTTGTTCCTTTCCTCCCTTTCATCTATACCTATTATAAATGCGATCAGGACTTATGTTTTATTTATTACAAATTTCTGCAAGCACATGAAAAAACTTCGCAACTGTAGCGCTGTTGAGCCCAGAAGCTCTGTTGGTTCAGGTGTTCGCAGTGAAAGATTTGGATGACATTTAAGAAATTCATACAACCACGCTTTGCCTGCCATCTCTTTAGTCATGTTAAACTGATGTTTAATATTGTTTTGTTCGGCCAGCTGATAGGCGAACCTCCGTAGATCCCTTAAAGTAAAACCAAACAGTCTGCTCTCTTAGTCAAGAACATGTTACACCATTTCGTCTTCATGCTCGGGTGAAAAGCATTGCTGAAATCTTCCCAGAGTTCTTTTTTGCAATGGAGAGAGCCCCTTTCCTTACTTTCCTCACACGATCCTATACTGAGGAGCGAGGAACCCCATACTGCTTCGATGCTTTCAGGTACCCCATTATTCCATGCACAACTTCACCGACAGCTCTTTTCATCGCCTGCTCATCCCATGATTGTCTATTAGATCTACTCTTATATCTTCCCATTTGTTATTGTCTGAAGAAAGTCAGAAAAAGAAAATATTACCCCCAGAATAGTAGAATAATTCGGCCCATTTTTTTTTCGAAGTCAGGACAAACAATATACTATAACTTGACTAATTCTTTGATACTCCACTTGAAGATACAAAACGAAATCTCCCGAAATATGTCACGTGCCTTTGTTGAATAGGCACAAGAAGTTGATATTCTTGCAAATTTTCCAGGAATAGCGCCTATAGTATTTTAGAAAATGGCGGTATCCGATTTTACCGTACTCTGCGGTTCTGCCCAACCTTCCCCTACAAAATTCAAACCTCGAAAAATACTGTCCATGTATCTCTTAAATATCTGTGTGGCATTTTTGTGACCAGAAGGCATAACCAAATTCTAGTATAAACACAAAGTAGTGATCTTCTTGATGACGTCTTCATGTGTTGGGATCTGATATTAAGTCCATCGGAGTAAAAATATGTCAACGAATTGTAATTTTGAACGTTGAAGTAAACAAAAACAAACAATGAAAATTGTATTGGGTACACCTTTTGATTCACCCATTTGTTTATCAGCTATTTAACTCAATAAAATATTATCGTCATCAGTAATGTGTTTCCATGGTCACTATTTTTCTATTATTCCTTAGCCCACGCTGACTGTTAACCACTTGCAAATTTGTTTGTATTTATTATGAATCGCCACAGTGTATTCCGGTATCAGCGATATCCTTCTGTAAGAAAAAATGATAAACCAATAAAAATCAGATATCCAAAAGAGCTTGTCCATCAAAACTCCGAAAAGAGCTACAGAAGTGCTGTATTTGTCGAAATCCAGGTTGTCTTTGCGTTAGAACAAGATAAAGGTAAAACAAACTTGAGCGACCATAATATAGACAACAAAGAAACTCTGAATTGAAGGAGCTCATACCTTCCTGTAGATAAGGCTATGTCCTCTATAGCAGGCATCAGAATACATCACCTTCATCATTGAATTTGAATTTGAATTTTAGCCGATAAGATAACCGAGACGACTTTCATTCGTCAAAAGAGAATAATCATTCAAGATATGAGCAAGCAAGATATTAATGGACCATCTAATATTCCATGGATCTTGCCAGAATTATTATAATTCGCATCAAAATACAGTTTATTGACAGTTAGGCCCCTTTCACTTGTGTGTAAAATTTATCAATGGAGTTAAATTTCTATAGCTGTGTATATTCTTTGTCAGATGGAATGGTAGAAAGGATAATTCGAACCATGGACAAACATGTCACTAATGATTTCCCAGGCCATCAGTGGTATTGAGAATAAAAAGGCCCGTATGAAGTGATCACGAGAAAACATGATAATTTGTCGCCAATTACCTAATCGAGGTCTTTTTCTATGTCTATCCGTATGTCTCAGGTTATTTTCTATGAAGGTAACGAAAAAAAAGTTCGAATTTGGTATTTATACAGTTTATACATATCAATTGAGAGGGCTCAGTGATAGAAATATATTTTATTATAATTGAAAATTGACGTTTCCTCCTTATCTTCGGAACTACCGCCACAGCACATCCACTGCATAACTAAAAAAATATGTTGTGCCTTGTCATACTGACTTTTAATAGTCTGTTAATTAGGTAGTTAGGCAACACCCTATCAATAATATATTAATCAAAACCGACATTCCTGAATGCCGATAAAAATTTAAGCGAATTGCCTACAAGTTTAACTATAGAAATGAAAACAAAAAATGAAATCGCAAGAAATGCCCAGATCGAATTATTGTGTAAGCCTATCTTCAAATGACTTGAATACAATTTTAAATTATTTAGAGGAATATGTGCACAGAAACATATTATTAAAATTGATATTGGTAAACTTCAAGTAGTGCATTTAATAGAAAAATCGAAGAAAATTATCAGTACCAGTTGAATTCATATTATTATTTCATTTATTTTTCAGTGCACCAATTAATGAAGGTGGTCCTAAAGTTATTTATTTTTGTGGCATTTCACAAAATTCAGAATTATTTTTCAAGTTTCTCAACACTTTTGTATACAGGTTGTAGAAGTCAATTCTCGAAGTGGAGTGAAATGGTAAGAACAAAAAAAACACAAAGTCTTCTCCACAGTTTATTATTAATGATTAATTACTGATGAGACATGTTTCCAGATTGTACAATCTCATTTTCAATCAAAATGTTGAAAGTTCTGTAACAAATTATATTATAAGATCTTGAAATGTAAAGTGAAAAAATTATGTAGTTAAGATACAAAATGGTGGATAGTATACTCACATGGAGATGAAAATATGAAAAAAAATTTAAGAAAAGAAAAACATTATGAAAACGATCCCAAAACCAATGCAAAAAATTGAAATTAAAATATATATACTTGAGAAAATAAATTTCCCATTATAAAATTAAAATAAAGTCACATTCTAAAAAAAACAAAAAACTAAATTCCACGTCACGTCACCTTCTCAGAGTCTGAGTGCCCGTGCCCGGTGACTATATCATTGGTCAGCTGATGGTAAAAGAAATATATTTCTGGTTGGGGATCGTTTAAATAGTTTTTCAATTACATGTAACTAGAGCAATCTAATGTTAGATAATGAATATTTTTGAAGTTTAATAAAGAGAAAGATAATGTAAATGGTAGAATACTGTTATATTTGACATAGAATTATAGACAAAAGGTTAGGAGAAGCACAACAACAAAATAAAATGTTTATAAACAAGTTCAAAAGTTTAAGGAGTTGAAGAACTGTATGCAGTCAAAGTTGCTTTGTTCATTAAGTGATATGGTTCGTGGGTTATTATTGTTGGAATTGATCTCAAAAATCTCTAGGATGTTCAACAACCAGCCTTTTGGAGCATGGTGTAATATTTTAACATCATTGTTGATATTTAAGGTATGTTTATTATTGATTACATGATTTGCGAAGGAACTTTTCGAATTGATATGGTAATAAGGTGTAGTAAGAAACAAAGATTTATATTTATCTATTATTTTAGCGTGTTCATCTATTCTAATACTTATTTCCCTGCCAGTTTGACCTATGTATTTGGCTGGGCAATCAGAACAAGAGATCTTGTAAACTTCGGATCTATCAAGAGGGTTGACCTGGTCTTTAACATGGACCAACATCCTATAAATTGTGTTATGGGTGGAAAAGCATACTTTTAGTTCCTGGTTATGGCGTTGGAAAATGTTTCGGATTTCTTGTGAAGCTTTGCCGTTGTAAGGTAATGAGCAGGACTTAGTTGATATAGTAGGTACAATTATGTTCCTGTTTATGTGTTTTGTCAAGTGTCTGTGATATATTCTATTTATGAATTGAATTGGCTAGTCATTGTTGGTGCCAATTTGTTTAATGATGTTAAGTTCTTTGTTAAAATTTCCTACACTCATCGGGATGGAGAACAGTCTATGAAAAAGTGCATTGAAAGAGCTCAGTTTATGTGATATCGGGTGACAAGAATAATAGGGGATGATGTTGTCTGTATGTGTCGGTTTTCTATAAAATGAAAAACTCAAATTATTATCTGTTCTAGTTATCAGAATATCCAAGAAAGGTAAGCGATTATTATCTTCTATTTCCATTGTGAAGGAGATAGCTGGGTGTAGCAAGTTCAAGAATGTTAAAAGTAAGTTTAGTTGAGTTAAGCTACCATCGAAAAGTACTAAACAATCGTCTACATATCTGTGGTAGAAAAGTATCTTATCATAGTGAATGAAATCCTGGAACTTTGTTTCCAAATTGTTCATAAAAATTTCAGCTAACAACGGAGATAGGTTACTGCCCATAGCTAGACCCGTTGATTGAGCGAAAATTTCATTGTTGAATTTAAAGAAGTTTTGTTTCAGAACCGTGTCCAAAAGATGGCAAATATTGAGGCAATGGTGACAGTTAATGCCTGATTCAAAGAGGAGGTTCCTAACTAGTTGAATACAATCATCTGGTGGGATACTAGGGAATAGATTAACTACATCGAAGGATACTAGAATAGAATTATCTGGTATGACCACGTTTGAAATTTTATTAATTAAATCTTTGGTGTTTTTTATGGAATAAGGGTTAAGGAATTCGGTTAAGTCTCTAATTAGTTTGTTAAGCCATGAAGATAATTTCGATGTGGGTGAGCTACAATATGATACAACAGGTCTAATAGGAATGCCTGTTTTGTGAATTATGTTCCTGTTTATGTGTTTTGTCAAGTGTCTGTGATATATTCTATCTATGAATTGAATTGGGTAGTCATTGTTGGTGCCAATTTGTTTTATGATGTTAAGTTCTTTGTTAAAATTTCCTACACTCATCGGGATGGAGAACAGTCTATGAAAAAGTGCGTTGAAAGAGCTCAGTTTATGTGATATCGGGTGACAAGAATAATAGGGGATGATGTTGTCTGTATGTGTCGGTTTTCTATAAATTGAAAAACTCAAATTATTATCTGTTTTAGTTATCAGAATATCCAAGAAAGGTAGGCGATTATTATCTTCTATTTCCATTGTGAAGGAGATAGCTAGGTGTAGCGTGTTCAAGAATGTTAAAAGTAAGTTTAGTTGGGTTAAGCTACCATCGAAAAGTACTAAACAATCGTCTATACTATATCAACTAAGTTCTGCTCATTACCTTACATCGGCAAAGCTTCACAAGAAATCCGAAACATTTTCCAACGCCATAACCAGGAACTAAAAGTATGCTTCTCCACCCATAACACAATTTATAGGATGTTGGTCCATGTTAAAGACCAGGTCAACCCTCTAGATAGATCCGGAGTTTACGAGATCTCTTGTTCTGATTGCCCAGCCAAATACATAGGTCAAACTGGCAGGAAAATAAGTATTAGAATAGATGAACACGCTAAAATAATAGATAAATATAAATCTTTGTTTCTTCTACACCTTATTACCACATCAATTCGAAAAGTTCCTTCGCAAATCATGTAATCAATAATAAACATATCTTCAATATCAACAATGATATTAAAATATTACACCATGCTCCAAAAGGCCGGTTGTTGAACATCCTAGAGATTTTTGAGATCAATTCCAACAATAATAACCCACGAACCATATCACTTAATGAACAAAGCAATTTTGACTGCATACAGTTCTTCAACTCCTTAAACTTTTGAACTTGTTTATAAACATTTTATTTTGTTGTTGTGCTTCTCCTAACCTTTGGTCTATAATTCTATGTCAAATATAACAGTATTCTACCATTTACATTATCTTTCTCTTTATTAAACTTCAAAAATATTCACTATCCAACATTAGACGGCTCTAGTTACATGTAATTGAAAAACTATTTAAACGATCCCCAACCAGAAATATATCTCTTTTACCATCAGCTGACCAATGATGTAGTCACCGGGCACGGACACTCAGACTCTGACAATGTGACGTGACGTGGAATTTCGTTTTTTGTTTTTTTAGAATGTGACTTTATTTTAATTTTATAATGGGATAATTTATTTTTTCAAGTACATATATTTTAATTTCAATTTTTTGCATTGGTTTTGAGATCGTTTTCATAATGTTTTTCTTTTCTTAAATTTTAGTATACTATCCACCATTTTGTATCTTAACTACATATTTTTTTCATTTTACATTTCAAGATCTTATAATATAATTTGTTACAGAACTTTCAACATTTTGATTGAAATTGAGATTGTACAATCTCTAAACATGTCTCATCAGTAATTAATCTTTAATAATAAACTGTGGAGAAGACTTTGTGTTTTTTTTTGGTCTTACTTCTGTATACATTTCAAAGATTTAAATGATAAATATTCATAGTCCTGGGCTTGAGGAGATATAGATATTCTACAACTAGAACTAAATTTAATTTTATATTAGCTAATATAACTATATTGGCACCGAGATTTTGTCTTTGGCTATTTTGACAAGTTTCTGAATATCTACGCGGTGCAAGCGGTCGTCGTAGCTTCAGTGTTGGAAATCATCAAAATTTCAAAGAAGATTATTCTGAAGAACTGGTTAAATATGTTTGAAAACACAATATCGTGCAATGATGCTATAAACAATCCATAAGCCTCGAAATCCCCCCGGCACGTCTTCATCCGCATTAGGGATCAGGTCTTGCTGCACGCTAAATTGGACACGGACCATAGTTTGGGCAGTATGAGTGGAAATAAAACTCCACTCAACTTATTATTTTTTCCTTTCTTCTGTTACTCAAGTATATCTCAAGATACAAAAACATTCAGATCACATTTGGTAGTGAATGTGTTATAATCACATTAAAAAGACGTGTCTTATGAAAACCTTTTATTTACAGTTTAAGAAAAACATACCAACCAGACATAGAAACCATAGGATGAAAATTGGATAAACAATCATATTATTATTATGTACAAACATTATCTTTAATATACATCAAGTATGTTGTATAGAATAACAATGTATTTTTAAAACAAAATAATTCATCACGACTCATTGGTTTAATTACAGGAATTGTATAAAACCACAAAGCAAGTTGATTATTGCTTTTAGATTTTACACAAGAAGACACAAATCATAATGGAGTATTAACTCCTTAACCCATGAAAATTCTAGAAATATTTCATTCACCTAATTTCAAATAAATTATTTTATTCTAAGCTGAGGAGCAACTTCAGCCAGCTGCCGATCCTTGACCAAAGTTACTGGCTAGTCTAGATCCTGATCCAAGAAGGTTTTGGAAGGAATGCGCTGCTCCCTAGAATTGAGACAAAAAAATCTTTATTCCTAAGAAGTATTTTCAAAGGACCAGAAAGGTCTTCCAAACGAAGAATGAAAAATTGGATATTTGTAGCCGAGTATGATTATGTAGTTTATTTTTAAGTGCATAATTAATTGAGCTAGTTGCATTTTTGATTATTTGATATTAGTTGATGAATCTCCACTTGTTTGATATTAAGACTGTATCGAGTTAAAGCGTGAATGCCTAAGCCGATTTTGACAATTCGAAAACCAATTCATAGGGAATTTAGATGCAGAGTGCTGTTTAAGTAGCCATGATTTATGACCCTCATTGTTTGACAAAGAAATATTATGTATTGGATCGAATGATCTATAAAAAACTTAATAACTCAATATTTACCACCGAAAATGTCTAACCCTTTTTCCAATCCGAAATACTAAAAACAGAAACTGTGTTTAAGAATACACAAAAACGGCAAATAATAAAGTTTACATCACTCCTTAACCACACCTTAAAACTGGGCAATCCGAACGAGTGGCTCGGAAACCGCACAGATACACAGATACCGCCTGAAGTATAGGAAATCTTATCATTAGGACCAAATTTCCCTATCCCGCACAATCCCAACGATATTTCGACATATGAAATCATTTGTACTATTGAACCAAATATTGACAACCTAACAAAAGCAGAGAAAATCGACGTCAGAGCTAAGTTATGCAACACTCTCACGAACATCAAAAACAAGCCTAACTAAAAAAAATATTCATTAGAACAGTTAACATTAAACAGGGAACTGAAACAAACTAGATTTTTTAAGAAATAACCCTCAACTGGAAATCGTCAAACCCGACAAAACAATCAAAACAGTCATTATAACGGATGCAGAATATAAGGGAAAAATGACCTACAAAATTATAAAAACAGATCAAACTAACATAATGCAAACTAAAAAACTGACTCTGCGTCGGAGCAGACGGTGGAAGTTATACGTCTCTGGCTAATTCATAACATTTTTCTCTGTTATTCAGTATATTTCTCTTCTCTTCTCTTATAATATATTAAATTATAATATTAAAAAAGCACCCATAAAATGTGTGTGTGATATTAAATTTACTGTTAATAAATGGCACAATTCTAATAAAATTTTAATGCGCCTCCTAAAGTATGATAAAATAGTTATGCAAGCATAGAGAGGAAAACTACCGAAAACAATCCTGTAATCACAAACCGGCAAACAGGCAGCTTAAAATCAATCCCAGAGGAGGTATTACCTTTATGTATTTGTGTACCAAGTTTGGTGTCGATCGGTTAAGTATTTTTCGAGATATTGTGTTGATTGACAGACAGACACACAGACAGCTGAAAATCAATCTTATAGGAGGTATTACCCTTACGTGTTTGTATACCAAGTTTGGTGTCGATCGGTCAAGTATTTTCCGAGATATCGTGTTGACCGACACACAGACATACAGACAGCTGAAAACCAATCCCGGAGGAGGTATTACCCTTACATATTTGTGTACCAAGTTTGGTGTTAATCGGTTAAGTATTTTCCGAGTTGTATTGATGACAGACAGACAGGATGATAAAAACAATAAATGACTCAAAAAAAAATCGGTAGTTAATAAAGAAATTTAGTATATAATTTAATTATTAAAAAAATCTCTAAAAGCCAGAACGTACAAAAAAGTATGCGAAAACGCATAATCGACGATTTTTCTCACTTTAAGCGTGCCGCGTTTTCTCGACCAACACCCCATCCCAACGAGCCCAAAGAAGTATAACTTCAAAAGAACAAATTTATAGATGTGTGGGGTAGCAAAAGGGTACATAACACGAGCAGACGAATTATCGTTAAAAATTAAAAATGCGCATCACCCATTCATATATGGGTGACCAAAATTACATAAAACAAATGTCCCACTAAGACGTATTGTAGCCTGCATACAATTCCTAGTAGAAAGCATTTACTACGATGCTAAGTAGAAAAGAAGAAAGGGAGCCCACAATCAAAGCTCTCAAAAAGAAATGGAAATGAACCTAGAAAGGAACTATCAGAAATGTGATATAGCTATATATTCTGCCAGTCAGGCTTCGATTAAAGCACTGAGCTCTCATCGATTCAATTCTAGGATGGTATGGGAGTGCCGAAGAAAACTCAACGAAAGGCAAGAAAAACAAGATCTGTTTAGTTTGGATTCCTGGCCTCTCTGGAATCAATGGGAATGAAGAGGCCCACACACTTGCCAGAAAAGGAGCACAAACTCCTTTCATTGGCCCAGAAACTTTCTGTGGTACAGGTAAATCTACCTACAAAAATGAGTCTCAGGAGAAGGAAGAAACTGAAAGAGAAACACTCTGGCGGAGTTTTTCTGAGCTGTGGATCCCTCTAAAAAGTTTTTTCGAAGCTTGCAAGATCTAAGAAGTATGTGGATATTAGTAAAAATATGCTACACTTCCTCACTGGATTCTTTACTGGGCATTGTCGCCTCAGGAAGCACCTAATGAGAACGGGTCTAGCAGAGAACGACGAGTGCAGATTCTGTGGGGAGGAGTGCCAATTGGCAAAAAAGGAATGTTGTTTATAAGATACCTTGTCACTGTTGTGAATGGGTATACGTAGGGAAAACTAAAAGACAACTTAGCAATAGAATAGTGGCTCATAAAAGTGACTCTAAAATCAAAAAGCTCAACTGTGCCTTGGCCCAACATGCCTGCCAGAAACACCATAACCCCAACTTTGAAGGGGCTGCCATCTTGGTTAAGGAGTCCAACTATAAAAGAGGCTAATACACGAAATGATTGAAATAACAAAATGCAATGCAGATGCTCCAATGTGCAAGGATTAAGTTCCATATATTCATTCATAATTTCTAAATATTGCACCTACAATGAAAATAAAAAGTTGGAATGTTAATTATAGGTTATATAATTGTATATAATTTTTGACTAATTTGTGGTTCTATGGTCTCCCATCTAGACTTGGTTTCTCAGATTAGAAAAGTTCCTAGTCTAAGCTTGGTTTCATTTCATTTATGGTGAAAGGCCCTCACTTCACTTCTTGTTTGACTTTTTCTCTAATCAAGCTTGTTTTATATCAAAGGTAATTCATCAATTTGTTATTCTCTCTTCTCTGCTTTATAGAATAACTATGTTCTATACTTTGACATTTCAACTGTCATACACGATGGTTAGCCCGCTAAATCCAACACATTCAAAGCAAAAAAGAAATAGTTCCGTTAAAGTTTTGTTGTTCTTTCTCATTCTTCCTTAGCTATTTCAAATAGGCAGCCACTGAATCTTCACCTATTATATTCCAAGTGTTATATATATATATATATATATATATATATATATATATATATATATATATATATATATATATATATATATATATATATATATATATATATATGTATATGCTATATCAACCAATATTGCTGACTCTGCTAAGCCCATGAACTAGACTTCACAACAATATGATGACAATACAGTACCAGGAATATAAAATTTCAACATATCGTACTTCAACTGATAACATATCCAGAAACTCTTCTGATTACACCGTCCCGAGAATGCTGACTATGGAATCCGTGAATAGGACGCAATTAGTGGCATTTTCCCATGAGATCATTATATTGCATATTGTACATTTTTTCACTATAAATAAGGAACACTTTATAATTTTAATCATCCTGAAATGTAAATCTAAAGTAAGACGAATCTATGTCAGTTTTCAAAATCATCCTAACCTTACAGTTGATTTCACTTGTATAATAATTATAATTTAAGTCTTATTATTAAATCATTAATAATAAGTGGTGTCAGAAGTAAATAAATAAAATAATTGTTTTTAAAAAGCCAATTAGATAAAACGAAATCTAAAAATTGGTGTCAGGAGTGGGATCTCATCTACACATCCAGCAAGAAGATTGTGGTGGTTTTCAAACCTTCAAGAAGTAAGAAAACACGCAGCAGACAACACAAGTGGCATATCCTCTACGCACCCAGAACAAGGCAACTAACTCGGTGTGGTCAACCCAGATCTCCAGTAGAAGACATTGCAACGCATACGAAGACGGTCTATCTGACGCCAGGAATACGTACATACTCACCTGACGGAGCAAGCTTCACGGAACCGGATTTCATCTTCTATGTGGAAATTTCAGTAATTTCAGAATCATCTCGTCTTTTAATAATTTAAATTCAATTTATATTTTAAATAAGAAACCAACAGTTCTTAATTCAATAATAAAAGGAAACATAGAATATAAATTGCAACAAATATTTATGATATTAAGATACAAGAAAATCAGAATAAGTCAACAAGGCAATAACTCTGTTAATGATAACGCTAGTGTTAATGCTAACGCTAACGTAGATAATATTGAACCATACAAGAGAAATTCAACGAAATCATCATAGATACAAAACGCGTTAAAAGAGGTTTAGTGAACATTTTAGGAAGCGTATTTAAAACCATAACAGGCAACTTAGATGCTACAGATGGTGAATTTTATACAAAAAAAAATAGAAAAACTAAACAATGATCAACATCACATTGAAAACCTTCTCAAGAATCAGATTTCAGTATCATCCTCTCTAATTATAACTTTCAACGAAAGAATACAAAATTTAACAATTGATAGAAAAACATTTAATGACGATATTTATAAAATTGAAAGAGCAATTCATGATATTGACAACCAAGTTAAAACTGTTGAAGCCAAACTTAACTTTTTGGAAATATAAGAAAAATTAATGGAGAGTTATTTGATTATTGAAGATAATTTAAATGACATTATAAATGCAGTAAGATTTGCAAGATTGAAAATAATTCACTCTTCAATTATTTCACCACAGAACTTGGTATCAGCTCTTCAAGAGATATCACAAAACCTTGTGAGAAATAATCTCTCTTTACCAGTAAAAATCTCTAAAATTGCACAATATCTTCAATTATTAGATCTTGAAGCATATCAACAATATAACCAAATTGTCTTCATTTTGAAAATACCTTTAGTTGAACAACAACTTTATACTCTATATCATCTGTTTTCTATTCCAATTTTGGATAAAAGAACTGGCCTTCCTCATATTCTTTCAATTAGTCATAAATGCATTGCGCGAAATGATGATTCTCTAATGTATATTCCTGTAAAGGAGCCTAATAATTGTAAAGAAATAGGTCCACGTACGAAGTTGTGCCCCAACTTCTACGCTTACCCCATCGACAACAATGCAGTGTGTGAAGCGCAGTTATTGACAAACCGTCAAAATGTGCTCAAAACCTGTGAAAGTTCTGTAATCTACATTCAAGGCTACAATGTGTTCAAACTCAAAGACAATATTTGGCTAGTTATCGTAGCAGACCCACTTCAAATAACCATGAACTTTCCTGAACATAACATATATATAACATAACACATTGTAACAATAATGCAGAACTCAATTGTGAAGTTTACCTCCGAATGTCAAGCCTTCGTAGGAATAACAAAAATCTATGCAGAAAGTCGGAAATCTACCGACTATGCCGACAATTCTCATCCAGTAATAATACCTTACGAATGTTGTGATCATTTAGTTGAAAGTATCAACATTCCTAAACTAGAACCACTGAAGCTAAATGAAATAAACATGGAAGAATTGCATATTGCAAACCACAAACTAGAGCCATATTCAAAAGAATTAGAAAATCTAATGAACGAACCATTCGTGACCAAAAATATATCTTGGTTCACTCACATTTCTATAGGATCCATTCTATGTATCATTACTATTTATATCATAATGAAAATTTTTAAAAAAACTCAAAGAACAAAAAGAAGAAAATGAAGAAAAATCATCCACCTTCAAAAGAATTACAAGTCTACTTCCAAGAAGAAAACCTAACATTGAAAATAATGAAGTAATTGAAATCCTACCATTGGAAGGTCCAATCTACCTTAAAAGTTACTGCATAGCACCAACTTTTTATAAATGATGGGAGCTGTTATATCAACCAATATTGCTGACTCTGCTAAGCCCATGAACTTGACTTCACAACAATATGATGACAATGCAGTACCAGGAATATCATATTTCAACATATCGTACTTCAACTGATAACATATCCAGAAACTCTTCTGATTACACCGTCCCGAGAATGCTGATCATGGATTCCGTGAATAGGACGCAATTAGTGGCATTTTCCCATGAGAACATTATATTGCATATTGTACATTTTTCCACTATAAATAAGGAACATTTTATAATTTTAATCATTCTGAAATGTAAATCTAAAGTATGTCAGTTTTCATAATCATCCTAACCTTACAGTTAATTTCACTTGTATAATAATTATAATATAAGTCTTATTATTACATTATTAATAATAAGTGGTGTCAGGAGTAAATAAATAAAATAATTGTTTTTAAAAAGCCAATTAGATAAAACGAAATCTAAAATATAACTTGGAATATAATAGGTGAAGATTCAGTGGCTGCCTATTTGAAATAGATAAGGAAGAATGAGAAAGAACAAAAAACTTTAACGGAACTATTTCTTTTTTCTTTGAAATTGATGGATAGAGGGAAAAGGAAATATATATTTTTTGCTTTGAATGTGTTGGATTTAGCCGGCTAACCATCGTGTATGGCAGTTGAAATGTCAAAATATAGAACATAGTTATTCTATAAAGCAGAGAAGAGAGAATAACAAATTGATGAATTACCTTTGATATAAAACAAGCTTGATTAGAGAAAAAGTCAAACAAGAAGTGAAGTGAGGGCCTTTCACCATAAATGAAATGAAACCAAGCTTAGACTAGGAACTTTTCTAATCTGAGAAACCAAGTCTAGATGGGAGACCATAGAACCACAAATTAGTCAAAAATTATATACAATTATATAACCTATAATTATCATTCCAACTTTTTATTTTCATTGTAGGTGCAATATTTAGAAATTATGAATGAATATATGGAACTTAATCCTTGCACATTGGAGCATTTGCATTGCATTTTGTTATTTCAATCATTTCGTGTATTAGCCTCTTTTATAGTTGGACTCCTTTACCAAGATGGCAGCCCCTTCAAAGTTGGGGTTATGGTGTTTCTGGCAGGCATGTTGGGCCAAGGTACAGTTGAGCTTTTTGATTTTACAGTCACTTTTATGAGCCACTATTCTATTGCTAAGTTGTCTTTTAGTTTCCCCTACGTATACCCATTCACAATTGTGAGGTATCTTATAAACAACATTCCTTTTTTGCCAATTCTCATTAGGTGCTTCCTGAGGCGACAATGCCCAGTAAAGAATCCTGCATATATATATATATATATATATATATATATATATATATATACTAAATACGGATTTCAGCCAAGTAATACTACCATTCAGATGGTTTGACGAAATCTTCAGCTATTCGCATTGGTATTTTTTTTTTTTTTTTTTTTTATTTCAGATAACCGCTTCAACCCTTTGGGTCATTAGCGGTGAAGTTTATAAATAACATTCATAGCTTCTTAAGTAAATCTAATGAATATAAGAATTGAATTATTTTGTTGCTATTACTATAGTCTAACATTTCTTTCAGGTTACAAGATATGTTGAATGTGTCTCTGTGGTTTTGGTATAACGGGCATTGCACTATAATATGTTTCACAGTTAGTTTCACATCACAAAATTCACAAGTTGGTTCATTTTGTCCAGATATCAAGTGTTCATGTGTGAGTTTGGTGTGTCCTAGGCGAAGTCGGGTCATTATCACTTGTTGTCTTCTTTTTGTTAACTGATTTTGCCACGGTCCTACGTTTGGTTTGATTTCCTGTAATTTCAATTGTGAGGCCTGCCAGTGAGTATTCCACACGTTTTTCATTTTGTTTTTTATGTAGGATTTCATGTCTATCGAAGGGGTGTATTGTAACGCAGTCTGATTCGGATTATTGATCGCTTCTCGAGAACTTTTATCGGCCGATTCGTTTCCAGTTATTCCTATATGTGAAGGTACCCAGAGCAGTATTACTTCTTTGTCTAGTGTTTGGATGGTAAAAAGTTCTCTTTTGATCAGTCTTCCAATTGGATGGTTTACGTATATTCGTCGAAGTATTTGTAGAGAGCTTAATGAATCTGACATAATTATAAACTTCTTAGATGAGTTTGATTTTGCGTACCTTAGCGCTTGGAGGATTGCGAAGAGTTCTCCTGTGAGGATCGTATTGGTGTCCGGTAGTTTATAGGTTAGGGTATTTTCAGGTGTGACAACAGCTGCTCCTACACCAGAAACTGTTTTGGATGCATCGGTGTATATTTCAATGAAGTCTTTGTGTTGTTGTAGGATTTCACGGAAGTTCTGGATTATAATTTGTGTATTTGTGTCGTTTTTATTGAATTGGGATAGTTGGGTGTTAATGATTGGTTGGAATACCTGCCAAGGGGGAGGAGTGTTTAGGTTCGTAGGGTAGAGAGGAGGAAATTGCTGCATTTGAATTAGCTTGAGATACCTTCGAATTCTCTCATAGAAAGGTGGGTCGGTTCTTGGTTGGTCGTATGCTGATGGGAAGCGTGCTGTTATTGTGTTTCTATATGTTGGGATGTTGTCTAGTGAAGCTACTCTGGCAGCGTAGCATAGGCTCAATTGTTGTCTTCTGTGTTGTGGAGGTGGTTCTCCTATTTCACATTCCAAGCTTGCAATAGGAGTGGTTCTGTAAGCTCCCAGGATTGTGCGTAAGGCTGAATTGTGAAGGCTATCCAAAGGTTTCAGCACTGATGGTTTTGCGGATGCATAGGCAGTGCAACCATAATCGATCTTCGAACGTATAAGAGCTCTATATAGAGTGAGGAGGGTCGATCCATCTGCACCCCATTGTTTATGGGCCAAGTATTTTAGAAGGTTGAGTCTTTTGTGACACGAAAGAATAAGATGTTGGATATGTGCTTTCCAGTTGAGCTGTTGGTCGAATATCATCCCTAAAAATTGTATATTATCTGTGAAGGTTAACTGTATGTTATATAATGTGACTGTTGGTGTCTCTGCTGTTATTCTTTTCGAGAATAATATACATTTTGTTTTGTCAGTGGAAAAGGTGAAGCCTGTAGTTTCGGACCATGTTTCGAGCGAATGTATCTGTTCCTGTATAGTGGTTGCGAGGGTATCAATATTTTTACCTTTAGCGAATATTATAAGGTCGTCTGCATAAAGTCTTGCTTGAACTGGTTTATTCATGGACAGAAGGACGTCGTTGAGAGCTATTAGAAAAAGTGTTGGGCTTATTATTGAGCCCTGCGGTGTGCCGTTTTCTTGGGTTTTGTATTGTGATAGTGTTCCAGCGAGGCGGACTTGGTAAGTTCTGTGACTCAAGAAATTTTTAATAAAGGCTAATATATTTCCTTGGTATCCCCATTCTTGAAGTCTGACTAGTATTTGATGGCGCCACGCAGTTTCAAAGGCCTTATTGATGTCAAAATAAATGGCTAAACATTTCTGTTTGTTGGCAAATGCTTCATGTATTTGACTTTCCAAGTCTATTATGTTGTCGTGTGTCGATCTATGAGGTCTGAAACCTGATTGTTCTGGAATGATTTGTCTTTTGTTTTCAAGTGTCCAAATAAGTCTTTTATTGACGATTTTCTCCAGGAGTTTGCACATTGTGCATGTCAGTGAAATCGGTCTGTAGGATTGTAGTTGAATCGCTGACTTGTTTGGTTTTAGGATGGGGATAACGATTGCGTGCCTCCAGATTTGCGGGAATTTCTGCTCTCTCCAAATTATGTTGAAAATTTGTAATAGAGTAGTTTTCGCTGCATGCGGTAAGTTCTCTAAAAAGGATGTTGTGATATCATCAGGGCCTGGAGCAGTGTTCTTGACTGATGTAAGTGCTTCTGAGAGTTCTGAGTTCGTAATTGGTGTGTTGATTGGATCTTGGTTGTTCTCTATCACAATTGGTGTGGATTCTTGGGCAGTTTTATGTGTAAGAAAGCTTTCTTTGTAATTTGCGTTAGTAGAGTTATGCTTATAGTGTTCGGCCAGTTCTTCTGCTATGTCTTCTTTCCGGGTGATAATACTGTCGTTTTTCTGTATTACGTTTATATCAGAATGTGTTTCGATCCCCGATATATTTTTTACTTTTTTCCATACTGATGAAAGTGGGGTCTTGCTATTGATACTCTGAACATATTTCCTCCATGAGTCTCTCTTACTGCGTCTCGTGATTAATCGCACTTGGGCTCGGTGTCTCTTGAAGTTTATCTTATTTTCCTCATTTCTCGTTCTCTTGAATGTTTTTAAGGCAGTGTTACAGGCTTTTATAGCTGTAGAACATTCTTCGTTCCACCATGGTACAGCTTTGTGCTTTCTTATAAATTTGGTTTTCCCAATTGATTCATTTGCAGCTTCTATGATCATATTATTGAAGTTGGTAATTGTTGTGTCTATGTTGTCTGTTATTTCGAATCTGGAAATTTTGTTTTCAATTATTTTTTCGTATGTATCCCAGTTAGCATAGTCGAGTCTCCATTTCTGAATTGGTTCATTTTTATCTTTGTTTTCTTTTGAAGTGTTGTTAATGATTATGGGGTGGTGATCGCTGCCATATAATTCCTCTAATACTCTCCACTCTAATGTTGTAAGGAGGTTGGGGTTGCATGTAGTTAAGTCCATGGCTGATGAGTTTCCAGTGGCGGAATTGAATCTCGTCTTGGATCCATCATTGAGAAGGGTGAGATTTGCCATATTTAAAATATTTTCAATTTTATGCCCTCTGCGGTCAGTGTAATTCGATCCCCAGTTTATGTTATGTCCGTTGAGATCTCCCAGGATTAAGCGTGGTGTGGGAATCTGATCTAAGAGTGCCGTCAATTCTTGTTCATTTAACTCTGAGTTTGGGGGTATGTATATATTGCATATATGAACTTTTGTTGGGGCCAAAATACTTACTGCTATTGCCTCGAGGTTGGTTGTTATTGGTATTTGGTTAGCGTTTAGATTTGGTTTTATGTATATAGCAGTACCGCCGCTGGCTCTTTCATTGGGGCTGCGGTTTTGAAAAAAGCCCTTATAATTTTTCAAGTTGTGTGTTTTATTTTCACGAAAGTGTGTTTCTTGCAAGCACAGTATGTCTGGAGAATATTTAGATACTAATATTTGGAGCATGTTTAAATGGATATAATATCCATTTATATTCCACTGTAAGATGTTATTGAATTCGATTTAACAGATAGAAAGTGAGGTGCTATATATGTATAAATCAAAAGAGTTGGTCTGATGAGTCGCTTTGGGATTCGATTGACATAGTTTCCAGTTGTCTTTGTAATTTTTTCCTCAGTTTTGTGCATCTAACTTTTAAGCTTCGGTTTTCCGTATGAGAGTTTGTTTTGAGCAATAATTCGAGGAGTGCGTGAGTATCTTCTGTATAGTCCTTGGATAGGCTCAGAACGTCTCTTGATCCGTAGGAGTTTTCGAGGAAATCTTTGAACTGTTCAGCGCTCAGCGTAAGTGGAGTTATTTGTTGGTCCATGAGGTTTTTTATGGATTGCATCTGTATATGATCTATTATATTATTTTGTTTGTATTTCTTGTTCTTTGCAGTGTCTAATGGGGTGGTAAATTGTGGTAGGTCTTCCTGTGTAGGTGTTAATATCTCAGCTAAGCCGCGTTTGTTCGTAGATTGATTATTTTCATAAGGAATTTGCTGTACTTCCTCTGAGGCAGTTATGGTTGGGTTGTTTTCGGAAGTAATGGGTGTACTTGTTATGGGAAGGTTGATTGGTAGCTTTTGGGGGCCTGAGTTGGTTGGTGTATTCTCGGGGCATGAGTTGGTTGGTGGACTTTGGGAAAGTGAATAGGTTGGGCATTTGGATGCAATGTGACCTTTGAGGTGACATTTGAAACAGGTTTGACTATCACAGGAAAGAAAAATGCGGTAAGTTAAATCATCATGGGTTATTTCAATAGATTCAGGGATGTCTATATCTTCTGCTGGTGTAATGAATACTTGTCGTCTGAAGCTGAGAATATGGTTGTACTCTGGGTTAGTTGCACCGATTCTCAGGAAACTTATTGGAGATACTAGTGTTAATCCTAATTTTTCAAGTTCCCCAATAAGGATGTCGTGTGGTATAGTAGGGCTTATATTGGATATTACCAATCGATCGGAAGGAGCGATTAATTTTCGAGCTGTGATAGTTTCTCCATTGATTGTGATGTATCCATGGTCTTTCAAAAATTTGTGGACAATTTCTTTACTACTAAAGTATACACAGATTCTGTTGTTAGATATTCTCGATGAAAAGAGAATATTCTTTGGGTGAACGATGGGTCCTAGTTGAAGTAGATAGTCTTGAAGTTTTGTATTAGCGATAGTGTTGAAAACAATGGCTTGATCTTTGGTTGGAAATTTAACTGGAGTATGTTGATTCAATACAGTAGAATACGAGCGTGAAGATTGGTTTGGCTGATTTTGTTGGGTATGTGGGTTGCTTGTAGTAAGGGTTTGGTTAAGCATGTTGTTATCAGGTTCGTCGTCCCTCATGATATTTTATTGATATGTTCATATCCTCGCGTCGCCTGAGTGCGGTCCTGACCCCGCCGTGCAGCGGTAGCGGGACCGAGTTTGTAGCGAGTGTGGAAATCGTTCACTTCTGTTAGTTGTTAGTGTAATGATGGAATTTTCAGATAAATACCTCCTAACACGTTGAATTTGTATTCACTGTGGGCGATCTAATTAGTAGGATTCTTCCTCTTTGATATGATGCACTGCTGGAATTTTAAAACGAAATAATACTGTAATAGTTCCAAAATTTATTGGAACTGATAGCAGAATCTGTCTAGCGTATAGCGGTCAGATCCGGACCCGCATTGGTATTGGAGCTTGTGTTTTCTAAATTTGCTATAAATCCTCCGTTGGATATAATATGCTGTGTTACGATAGCCTGCTACCTAAAGGAATATGAAGATTATCACAAAGATTTCACTACATAATACAAATGAAACGATAAATACCTGAAAATTTAAATCTTGTATCTTAACTAGACAGTCGTTCTACCTTTTCGCAATTCGAGAGTGCAAACGATTGCAATAGTTAGATTTCTATAAGAAATTTCCCTATTACCTTAGTACCATATAACGTGGAAATGAACAAATACATGCATACGAATAGTGAAAAATATATTTAGAGAATTTTATATTGATGAAGCATTTTATGTTGCTAGTAATTTTTATGATTAAAAGGTGTTGTCCATGTAATACGATTATTTGAAAGTATTTCTTAACAAAACTAATAATTTAGGTATTTCGATTATAAGGGAATGGTTTTCAATATTATAATGAGCTGAAGTTATCAGTATATTAGACTACTAACGGAGAATTATACGAAAATGAGTTGATAGATTAGAAAACGGTCAACTAAATACGGATTTCAGCCATGTAATACTACCATTCAGATGGTTTGACGAAATCTTCAGCTATTCGAATTGGTACTGGAGCTTGTGTTTACTAAATTTGCAATAAATCCTCCGTTGGATAGAATATGTGTGATACGATAGCCTGCTACCTACAGGAATATGAAGATTATCATAAAGATTTCACTACATAATACAAATGAAACGAGCATTATACAGGTTCATTGGTATGTATGGGTACAGTCAAATATTTCCGGAACAAAGATACCTAGACGAATACAAAAGGTATATAACTCCTTTTAGTAAACTTTAATTATTAAGAAATAATTATACAAAGTTTGTTAAAAAGTCATTGAGGAAACAAGGTTATTTCATTTTTATACAATATACCTAATATTTCACTTCATTTGTAAATTCTCCAAATTTATACACGTCAAAAATAAATTTAACTGTTAACTGTATACATTTTTTTTTCAATATCTATCTTGATACCTATGACAAAGTATAAAACCACATAGAAGTCTACATCGTATAATGAATCTTTTTGCCTACGAACTTTTTTATATTACATTGACAACTACCGTCAAAAATTACATTGGCAATGAAAAATGAGATAAAGCACTGTAGTGTCAAATAGTTGCGAGTCACAACAAAGTGAATTGCATTAAAACATTCTCAGTGCTCAGAAATCTAAGTAAAGTAAATCATGGTGATCGTTTAAACGGTGTAGAAGTAGATAAACTGCAGCGCCGTGTGGCAGCGGGTTGCAACTTAGTTATTAGCGTTAAAATGTCTTCAATGCTCAAACACTTATGTTTACCTATTTTCAAAGCCATCGGTTCAACGGTGCAAAAGTAACTCTGTAACGCCATCTCATGGTGAGCTATTTACTATACAAATCTTCATAGCATTACTATATCAAGAACGGTAACATATACAAAGTCGGTTAAAAGGAGAAAAAGCTGAGCCATTCGATGATCGTTCATAACGCGTTTCGTTTTTTGGAAACCATCATCAACTTAGTTTTTTTGTATATACTAAAATGAAAGCTTATCCTGTATTAGGTAGTTTCTTCCAAATGTTTTAAAAAATAATAGTTTTTTTCATGAATACTTACTTGCACTTTGTGTTCTTTAGCAGTAAGCATACAAAATTGTAAGTATGCAATGCTCAATGTAAAATGCTATAATTTAATGTCAAATACTATAACACCTATTTGTTATTATTCTAGGTTGCTAGCTTTTGAGTAAATTTGAATACTTTTTTTATTTATCATGAACATTGTTGGTTTTACACTGGCAAACATGTTGGATATGTTGTGCTACATTGATGGAAATCAGTAACTAGTTAATTTTACTTGTAGTTGTATTTTCAATCCTAATTACCTACATGGTGTTCTAAAAAACTAGCTTATTTGTAAGCATAGATAAGTAACATATTCTAACTGTGAAATCGAGTGATGAAAACAGCTGAGATGTTTCTAAAATATTGAAGTTTTTTCTTCGTTTAAAGCTTACGTCCGTTCACATAGCTTTTGAAGTACTCGCAAAGTAAAAAATCTGGAAATGTCAGAATTGGTGGTTCGGAAAACCAGGAAAATCTTCAACAATACCCAAAATATTCTACTCATCTATTGACATCAAATTATTCCATTTTTCATTAAGCATTGCTCACTAAGAAAAATCGTATACAAAGTGGTCAAGAGCACAAAAAGGGTGTTTTCACTGAAAAAGCTTATAATATCGATATGATGAATAAATATTTTTCTGTTGATACATACCTACTGTGATCATCCTTTTAGCACATCATAAAACATTACCGTTCTCGAGATAATAGTCTCCTGTTCCAAATAGTTCCAAATAAGAATCTTAGATAACTTGAGACAGAATTATGATATTATCAAGGTAGGTATTAAATTTTCGTGGCTAATTTACTTGGCATTTTGTACTTGTATATTGCATAATTCTATTAAAAAATAACTTTGTTTCGTGGGACAGCTAATGATAATAATTTTTATTTATTGAAACATAATACGGGAGAACTATTTTTTGTATCAAACATAATTCTGTAGCTACTTTTGTTTCGCAAATATTGAGTTATTCCTCTACATACCAGCGATTCTGTATTTATCAGCTTACAAAAATAGATTCTTACTTGAAGTGCAGATCCTAAGAAGCCAGATATTGCTTTTGTGACATTAACAGCAGCTGTAATTAGGTTACCCCTTATTAGAGAATCTTCACCACCATCATCAACACCAGGAACTGGTTTAAATCCAAGAGGGGCTGTAGTTCTTGAAGTTGTAGACGTGAATAAATCATCTAAATTTTCCACACTATTAGATTCTATTGATGATTCAGTTGCTGTTATTTTCCTTGGTGCCCTTTTTGTCGTTGTAGTCTTTGTTGTTGATGTAGAACGAGAAGTCTGACCGTGTTCACCATTTGTTAGAACTTCAACACCTGAATCTATATTTATGAGATGTTGTAAACTTTTAATTTGGGATAAATCTAATGCACCCTTAGATGGATCTCTTTTCAAGTCTTCTAGTTGTCTAATTAGCTTTTGAATATCGTCTTTGTTCAGAGTATTCTGGAGTTTTGCTGGTGCAGGTGTTATAACTGGAGTTACATGAGTAGGGGAATTGGCCAAGAATTCTTGATCAACAGGGGGCTTCTTAGGTTTTACTGGTTTGGGTCTCCTAGTCGTTGTAGGTGGAGCAAGCGCATTCAACAACCAATTCAGTCCCTGCATCAATCGTCCTGGTCGGGGTGTGGTAGTTCGTGGTCTAGATCTTTTCGTGGTTTCTGTAAATAAGCCCTAAAAGTCGATGGATTAGAATAATTTGATTCTCAATAGGAATCTCTGTTCAATTACCGATTCCTTAATTTGTTCTCCCAAACTTTTCGGTGTCGATGGAACTATGCCTTGCTCTTTTAATATTGATGCTAATATAGCATCATTAGATGACCCATATTTAGAAGTCGCACGAGTAGATATGTCTAATCCATCTAAGTTGTATTGCTTCAGGACATCCTCTAATGACGGTGAGGTTTTCTTTTCATCACTGATGATTTCCAACTGATCTTGTATCGAATTAGGAATCTTTGTTGTAGGTACAGTAGTTTTGGTTGACGATCTAGTCGATGATTTCGTAGTTGTCTCAATAGTTGTTTTTGGAGCAAATGAAGTGTTTTCATTGAGAATTTCCTTTGATGTAGAAGGAGTTGTCTTATCTCTTTCCTTTGCCAAAGCTATAACCTGTAAAATGATGTAGAATGAAGTACTAAGGAGCGTTTTAATTCCGATGTTCTACTTGAAAACAATTCAATAATTGAGATTAGGGCGGATAATATGGATATAACAAAAATATTTGATTCGATTTGATTAAGTAATATATCTAGTTACTTGCAGTTTGGAATACGGCAAGGCTGTGTCTAGACAATTATTACGAAGTTTCATAGTAACAGGTATATACTCAAATTAAGTAGTATATAGTTGATTTTATGATTAAAATAAATGGACTAAACGCCGTAGGTTCGTCTGATCAAGAACACATCGATTTTAAAGAGAGATCGTAGTATTATTCATAAGATATTAGACCTGGAAAATTTAAAAGAAGATGGTGGTTTAGATTTAAAGACCAAGTTAAAGTCACTGCGGCTATGAAAAACCTAGGTCAATGACAGCAGCCGAGAAGAAATACAGAGAAGGAGAAGATGAACATTCCATTTCTCCCATATTTTTTAATGATAAAAATTAATTCACTAAGACTTACTCTATTTGCTAGATTATTTCCAGAGTTTTTCGGAATTCTGTTAGCTCCTCCAAAATTCCCCTACAAAGTAAAAGAACGTTTCAAAGTTGCCCAAAATAATTATATTTTACATACCAAACTTGTAAGAAAAGATAACTGTTGCATTAATGCTGCTTGTTCTTTTTCCAATTTTGCAAGAGTTTCCAAATTTTGTTTCTGCTCTTCTGTCAATTGCTTCTGTTTTATTTTAGATGTTGTTGGTGTAACTGATATTGTGTTAAAATCAGATATCTCTACACTTCTTCTTGTACTCGATGCAATTTGAGGGAATGGAGAGGTCGCATATTGAGTTGTTTTTCTTGTTGTTAAAATTATCGGTGAAATTGTTGAAGCTGGTGTAGTTCTTGTCATAGATCTTGTTGTAGTTGGAGCCTGCGTTGTTGTAGTAGTTGTGGCTTGTGTTGAAGATGTAGTGGTTGTCGGAGTTGACGTAGTAGTGCTTGGCGGTAGTGTTGTAGTAGTAGAAGTTGTTTGTATTGTAGTTGTTGTTTGAGCTGCTGTAGTAGATTTTGGAGTTGTTGTTTTTGAGGTTGTCCTAGGAGGTTGTACAGTTGTTGGCTGAGAGGTACTGGCTGATACAAGAATTGTTTCAGTGAATTCTAGCGGAAGTGTAGATAATTTGGGTGTAGTTATTCGAGGTACAGATCTTGTCGTTGTTTCAACTCCAAATATATTGGGGAAGAAGGTTGTAAGAAATGTTGGAAAGAATGTACTCGGTGTTGTTGCAACAGTTTTAGGTAAAAGGGTTACACTTGTTGGAGTGGAAGTTAGCCTTGGAGTGATGGAAGTAACTCGTCTTGTAGACGTGGTCGGTGTTTCTGTAGTAGTTTCAACTTTTCTTGTTGTAGTCGATGTATCTGCTGTAGTGGTTACAGTGCTTCGTACAGGTTGAACCTATACAAAAATAATGTATAACATTTCTCACATTTTCTCGCAACATTTTAATGTGTTTCTCTGAAATTACCTCATTTATATCAGCACCTTCTGTTGTTGGTATCAAGGAAATTGAAGAAGTTGATGTAAATCCATCCTTAACTGTTGATTCAACCTACAAACCCCAGATATTGATTACAGTGTTCTATAAACTGACACATTATTTGACATCCATGATCATTAATTTGCCTTAAGAGTTAGAGGTATCAATATTGAGATGATGAAAACAAGAAAGGAAGAATATAATTTTAAGTTATTTTCTTTACAAGATGATCTTCATCTGCAATGATAGATTACTTAACTAATGATCCTCTAATTCGTGTGAGCATAATATGTGAGTGCCAATCCTATTCTAGATTTACCAAATCCACTTCTTGATCGATGGCAACACAAAAACATGAACGCAAGCTATCCTCAGGGGTATTACTACAGTTTTGAGATTTTTTCGTGCCACAGTGGTAAACAAACGTTGATGTAATGAGTCAGTGTTTTGAACCCAGTGCAACACATATACGTATTAGTAAAACTTGAATTTCGAAAACTACATAAGTAGTAAATAATAAGATATCTCTCACTCCTGTCATTCGCTCGTTGCTAATGATCGTGATTTCCCCCGATATGTTCCACTATCTGTTTCTAATTTTTTCTGTTCTCAGCGAAAGATATTATAATTATAATTATGTCACCTACCCATATATCAAGTCAAATACTAGCTGACTACTGACCAAGACAAAACAAATAGCCAAAATTACAATCTTATTATAGATAACTCAGAATTAACTCTACATTGGGGATAAAAATACATTGTATCTATTTGAACAAAATTTTATGAGCAAGAAATAAATATTTCCAAGAAAATATCTATATTTTCTTCTTTAAATTGTAAACAGCTTCTCATTTAAAGTTATGGAATAGGTAACCATAATTGAACTATAATGCTCTATAAAAATACAAATATTTCATGAGCATTTTATTGGCATTCCTTATTTCTAGCTACTTATATAGTTTTCATTATAAATAAAAATCAAAGAAAATATTAAAACAGGAAGTGCGGCGGTAATCATAGTTGTGTCGTTAATCTAATTAGTAAGATTATTTTAGATACACTTAATGAAACTTAATTAGGTACTTGTGTTAGTTGCGGTGTGTTGTCAGTTTGTAAAAGTACAATTTTCAATTGATCTTTGACGAATAAGGTATATTTTATTAAGAAAATATATTTAAACGCGATTTTCATTGAATTTGTCAAAGAACAATGGTAAAAGATGATGATAAAAACTCTTGCCTTATAATTATTGGTAAGCTGTCTTGTCACAGGCTTCCATCCAAAAACAGCGTCCCTATTGTCTCCCTTCAGTAAGTCTTTTATATTTATAACTTGATTATACTGCACGAGATTGGAAAAATAATCATTAATGAAAAATCATGTTAGAATTAGCTAGTAATTATCTTTAAAATGTATTTTACCTATCTAGACAAGAAATTATTTTGTCCTCTACCTCTACAATAATGATATCACTAGAGTCTTGCAAAGCCATTTATTTAATAAAGAGATAGCTGTGATTCCGGAAAAACATGAAATGTTTGGTTACAGAAAAGATAGACTACAATAATAAAAATATTGAATTGTCAAATGTTGTTTATATTTTTTCGGAGTTAGTACAGTGCTACCACATTCTTACCTTATTCACCTGTAATGTCTGAATATTGGATTCTGTATTTACACGGGCACCAGTATTTGTGGAGCTATTGATAAGATTATTAAAATCATCAATAGTTTTTCCATTGATTCGAATGGATAGCGTTGGTGGCGTTGGATTAGATGTTTGAGTGTTGCCCTCTGTCGAAGTACTCAGAATGCTACTAACACTTGGCTCAGTTACTTCAAGCCTAGCTGTTCTTAAAGTAGGAACTTCAGTACTAGCATCTGGTGTATCGTTTGTTATAGGTTCGTGAGTGATATATGTCACAACATAAAGAGGAGGAGTCGTTGTAGAAGAACTAGTATCCGTAGATATGCTACTAGAACTATAGTTTCCTGAAGTAATCAGAGCTGTTGTGTTCGTAGAATGACTAACTCCTTCTATTGTACTATTACTAACAACAGACACTAGTAACTTTGGATTAGCTTCATTGGTGGATACATTATTTTGATCAACCTACAAACATTAGAAAGGTATCTTTGTGCTCCAAATACTTATACATTTTCATATGTATGCTGCTGGGGATTGCTCTAGTTATTGAAATAATGTTAAAATAAAGAAATGGATAAGTAAAAAATCACTTGTTTTGAAATATTAAATAATATATACCAAGGAAAGAGGAGAACTATGTACATTAGTGATGAGTTGATATATAGCAAATTATATTTACATTATAATATACATCAGAGTCTACCATTTCTGTATTTATATCACTTGAGTTCTGATATGTAGCACACAAACTTTTCTAGGATAAAATATCTTGGAACTTTCATTAATCCATTGATAAGATGTTTTCATTTCATACATATATTTATATATAATATCTTCTGCCATTCAGTGATTCGAAATACTTACAGTAGTTTAGGTAATACTGTACGAATAATTATCAATATTACCTACTGCTATTGTTGTTTATAATATTGATATATATCTATTTGTGAAGTGTTCTAAGATATTTTTTTCAAATTAATTGCATTGGCGTGCACTCTATCACCCTCTCCCCTATTTCATATGTCCCGTATTATTCACTTATAATGAGGTGCATACTTGCCCAAAGATACAAGTGCAGACACATATAAATGATAGCAAACAAAACTCAAGTGATATCCCCATAACGAAAAAGCCGATGAAGCACCTCAACCAAAAAAGTTATTGACAATGAATACCGTTTGAAGATTTCTACCATCGTCCATACTTCCGGAATCATTTGTTACTTGGTTACTGGTTATATCTGATAAAGGTGGAGGATTTTCACGAGTATCAAATCCGCTTACCCTTATGACAGGGTCCATGGGTACTATTGTACCATTGGGGAATTTTCTAACGATTGTGTTGTTAGGGTAGACACCAACTATAACGAAAGGCGTGTCTTTATTGGGTATAGTTGGTGGCTTCTTCCGTAATATTGTATTATTATTCAGTACAGCAAAAATGAAGTAATCTGGTGCTGTTGAAGTTGTGGTGCTAGGGGATAATTCTATGCTGTTCAATACTGGATCTTGAACAATGTTTAGTAGTCTTCCAGAGCGATTAGGGCTTGAAAAAGGTGTGGTGGAGACATCGTTATTCATAGTTGATCCACTGGTTGTACTGTCATTAACAGTTACCGTTATCATATCTGTTAGGTTTTCTGTAGTCAATGTTATTTCAGTTGTTACATCTTCTGGAGTAGTACTACTGATAGTGGTTATAGTATTATCGAAATTTGATCGACTTGAAATTGTTACTGTTGTTAATGAATTATCCTCAGGCGTTATCGAGTTAGATATATCGTTTGCCGAAAATACTTTCACACTTCCTGGACTTACTTCGAATTTTTGAAGTGATGGGAGAGTGGAAAGAAGAGTAAATAACGATACTGTTTCAGTTGTACTATTCAATCCTACTTCAGTTATAGTGGGAAATGTAGTAGCCTCCGTTGATGTTGTAGGTGAATTTGTAGTTTGCGCTGTATTTGAGCTTGTAGTTGACTCAGTAGACATAATTGGAACTGTTTCTGTGACCGTATTTGAATCAGTAGTAGTACTTGTGGCTAACATATCATCAATGGTACTTGCTCTCATATCTAGACTAGATTCTTCAGATTGTACATTGGGTGTTGTCGATACCATAAATAATGATGATGTAGTACTTATATTTTCGTCAGAATTTATTGTAGACGAGTCGGTTGATGTAGCAGTAGGTGAATAGGTTGATGTTGGGGTGAAAAGAGCATTAGAGTTCAAAGATAAACTAGTAGGAGTATTAGGAAGAGCGTCATAAATATTTACACTAGGAGAAAAAGTTGATTTTGGAGTGACAACGACCAATTTTTCGGGAGAAATAGTGGTTGATTTGAGTCCATTCAATATATCTAGCAATTTCCCAATCGTACGTTTCTCTAATACCTGATCTGGACTTATTTCGTCCAGTACACTAAGGGGATTAATAGAAGTGCTAGATGGTGCAAGAAGTGTAGAGCTACTGGTGATTTTAGTCACTTTAGGAATTGGTGTGGTTGAAGAAGAGCTAATTGTGTTAAAATCTTTACCTACTTGAACTGAATTGGTATCATCAGTGGCTTGAATGGCAGATATTGAACTAAGAATTTTCTCTATAATAGTTGTGGGTTTATCTGTTGTTATTGATTGGTTTTCGACTGAACCTTTCAAAGATTTAATGTCAGGTTTTGTTTTGTCTGTCTTTTTGTTAGTCAGTTTCAGTATAGCCGAATTCGACTCCGTAGTTGACATGGTCGTTGTATTGGAAGTATCAGCTAGGGGCTCCGGTGTAGAAATTGCTGTTATTGAGTTGATAATCCTTTCAATAATAGATACAGGTTTCTCAGTGGTGCCATCTATTACCTTGGAAGAATACTTTTATTATTTTTTAAGATTACTGGTAGAGTCTGTCTAGTTACCGATATTGCAGGAATTTTAATGGTCTTTTCTGTTGAAGAGATATAATCCTCCCTAATTAGGTTTGCAGATGGAATGGTATTGACCGGATCATTGAAGAAAATCACATCAAGTTCATCATCTCCAAAGAATACCTGGAAAGTTTTTCAGTTGCTAGATTGTTTTTTTGAATTTGACACTAACAACACAATAAAGAAGTATATCCACCATTTTTCATATTTTTTCGTAGGTACCTATGTATATTTGTTGAAAATATATATTGGTTTTCTAGGTAGGGAATAGAATCTTGGGATACCTACTCTAGACCATATAGGTACTATAGTTGGAAGTGTACCTTTAAATGATTTGATTAGGTTTTTTATTAATCTTAGTCCAAAAAAACTATTCACTATTAATATTAAATTCTCTATATTTATTTTGTGAAAGTTAGATTGTTTATGGAGTCAGTCTATGATGTAGAAAACCATGCAAACACACTCAAGAACAAGAGCGTATATTGTGTTTGAAAACGGATCTTTGAAAATTCTAATAAGTTTCGTATTATGGTTATTAAGTTTATTCCAGAAAATTAACCAGTATTATTCTAAAATTCTTCAAATTTAGTAAAAGTTACAACGTTAATTGAGCCAGTCTAGAAGGTAGGAAACCATGCAAACATATTCTATACAATGACTGAAATAAAGAAGACATGTTGTTATAGCAATGCGTTTATTTCTATCAATAAATTTATAAAAAAATAAAATAGTATACCTTTATCTTATGTCTAGTTATTCATATATTCCTATTCATATTTTTTTACATAGAAATGATGCCCGACAAGAGTTTCCTTGTTTCCTTCACGATTTTGTGTGTCAATGAAATATTAATTTTGATTAGTTTGGGAAAAATTATGATGTGTAATAATTTTCGGAAACAAATTAAATATTATGTATATGTTTTTATGCAGCTCTAAGAATATTAGAATATTATTATTATGTGTTTAATCTTAATTTACTTTTATAGGAAGGTACCTATATGTGACGATGATTTCTTAAGGACATTTCATATTATTAATAAAAATAAATTCAATATATAAGCTGATAATTTTTTTGGATGAAAATATTGTCTACACCATGTATTTAAAATAATACTCAAGTCATATTTGACTTCTGATTCTATAAAAACGAGTCTTTAATAGCACCAACAAAAATCAACCTCCCTTTGGAAATTACATAAAATCATTTTTTCAGAAATCATTAATTCAATTATCAGGCAATCATCTTTTCATCAATCGAAAAACAGAATCAAATGCATTTGAGAAGTTATAACCAATTTGAAAATGTTCATAAGAAATCTGCATTTTTATCGCGTTAAAAGTATATAAGTATAAACCTACTTCTAAAACCCTCAACCGGAAGTGAAAACAGAGATCCAAAATCATCCTGAGTAACCAAAGCAACAAATCAATTTTCATCATGAATCAGATAGATGCATTCTGAGTTTACAATATCTATCCTCTGTACTTTCCATAGTTAAGTATAAAGTATATAGAAAATAAAATACCTTCAGGTCACCGAATAAACATACCGATCGAACCCCTGTATACCTCTACTGAGGACTTATAACTAAATGAGAAAGTGTAAGAAAACTCTTTGAACCAATCTTACATGCTATGGAATTCAAATCTAAACCAACAGATTTTTTGTCATAGTAACTACATACCCAACTATAAATGCCTACTCTTTACTTTCAGGTATATTAGGTTCGGTTGGAACCTTTTTTATACGGTAGGCAATCAACCCCTTAGAAATAAAATAATCAAAACGTGAAGAAATACTTCTTATTTGATAAATATTTCAGAAAATAAAGGAAGTATACAGTTCTATTTTATCTTGAATGTAAGATTACTTTTGAAATTTCAATCAGTAATATGTTGATTTTGGATCTCATCGTTATATAAGCGCTTAAAAAATGTTAATATTCAGTGTTCTAATGTGTGAAGATAATCGCAGAATAGTTGAGAAAGTGAAGTAGAGATGTTTGCAGAAGTAGAACATCGTGAAATCCATCAGTATACTCTAGAGAATGACCAGTTGTAGTCAACCACATCCTCTGACCAAATATTTTCCTTAAGCAAAGACAATATATGCTTAAATATTTAATTCAGTTTAGTAAAGGCGTACTATTTTATTTTTTAAGGACCCATAATAGACCTGATTCATAGAAAACCTTTACAAGAGCCGCTTATGCTCATTATACGACTCAATTTTATAAAAAAATGATAGAAATACACTTCAATTTTACAGTAAGAATGTTATTGGTGACCATTTTTATAAAAAGGACAAGGTTGAGATACAATTCGCTTTTATGTTTGCTTTAGGTAACTAATCACTTCATCAAATACATACGTACATGCAGATTAAAGAGATTTAAGAAATTATCCTCAATCCTTAAAATCTTCATGAATGATAAATAAAAAAATATTGATAATTTGTTTTCATTTCTATTTTCTAAATAGAACTTTTAACACTGATACGACCATGTAGATGTTTTTTTGAGTTATATTATTGCAAAACAAATGCATTTCCTATGGTTTTTTATGAGTCCCTCAATTCAGCGATAAAAAATGGAGATTACTTACCTTGGCTGTACTAGGTGGTGTTACAGTCGGTACCGTCGGTATGTAAGGTACTGAAGGAATGGTCGGAATGTAGGCTGGAGCGTTCGTTGTCGATCTCACATTTCCCCTTGAAGAAATGCTAGTACGGTACTTGGATTGAAATCTATTCTGTTTCTTGACTGAAGATGGTGGCTTAGATACCTATGGATAAAGTAATGAAAATTCATTAAAATCCACCTAGCATGAGAAATATAGAAAGACAAAATACAAAGTATAAATATGAATCAAATGCCTATACCTATAGTCGCAACATATTGCCTTACTTGTTGCTGGAGATAAAATACATTTAAATTATAATATTTCCTCAGGTCTGGCATGGCAATTTAAATTTTAGGTATCCAAAACTCTGTTGAGCTATGAATTTCTTATAGTATGTAGAGATTATAAGAAGTCAAGTATATTTTTGGATTGTGTATAACGACAGAGCAACTGTAACATTGTCTCCATTTGTATGGTATTTGTTTTCAATATGGAATATATAAACATCTAGACTATCATCAAAAACAAAAGTAATAGGAAATTCATAAATAGAGATTTTAATTTATTTGCTCGCTGTAATCGCTCGTTATCAAAAGCTATATTCGTTTGGTAAAACTTTGGTATTCTAAACTTATATTTTTTCCAATAGATTGTTAGCCTAATAGGTATGTCACATGCGTTTCACATCTCACATTTTTATAAAAGTCGCTGTCATTTGAAACTTTTCGTAGTAAGTTTTATTTTTTATTTCTCTTTCTCAGATATATTTGTAGAATTATTCAAACTAACTTTTTTTCATCTAGAATCACACCTTTAAATATTTGTGAGCACCCTGTGTAATTATTTTTAAGCATATTGCGTTCAAGTAGGAATATGTGATTTCTCATATGCAATGCAAAAAGATAAAATTAATGTACAATATGTTTTAGAAATACATCAAACAGCAAATTGTAACTATTGATATTCTGAGAATCAATTCAAATGCTCTGATGCTGGCAGTGGTTACGTTAATATAGTTGCCCTTTTGATGATAGCTCACAGCCGAACTAGGTTTATAATTCTTATTTGAAATATGTTAGCAAAATACAATAAATTATGTCGTTTAAATACAGAAAGGTAATGTTTAAACTTAAATTCAATGAATTACGGTCGAATCTCGACCACTGGAAAATAACTAGATATAATCTATAATATAAAAATGAATAGCTGAATGTGTTGCTAAGCGCAAATCTTGAGAGCAGCTGAACCGATTTAGCTAATTATTTTTTTTGTTGTGTTTATTATTATCAGAAGAAGGTTCTTATGAACGAAAAAAATAAGAAAGTTGAGCGGGACATTAAAAAATTTAAGAACCTTTATTAAAACATAAACACAATATTAATTTTACATACCGTACATACAGTTGTTTCAAATAACTGTCAGCAATTGACAGATTGCGCGATGCAAATATCGTTTAAATTTCAATTTATGGTACAATGAGTTTTCGAGAAGTGTTTATTCATCTCGGTAAATTAAAATCAGTCGCACCTAATATTGAAAGTTCAATTTAATATAGAGA
Organism: Crioceris asparagi; assembly: GCA_958507055.1. Classification (NCBI taxonomy): domain Eukaryota; kingdom Metazoa; phylum Arthropoda; class Insecta; order Coleoptera; family Chrysomelidae; genus Crioceris; species Crioceris asparagi. The sequence goes on along the minus strand of OY293826.1, from coordinate 56,391,730 downwards.
TTTTGATAGGTTTTAATAAACTATTTTGATTGACTTGATTTGGCCCGACATAGGTACAAGAACACGTCAAAGTGATGAGCAGCGCTAAACGCTGAATGAAGTTGAACGGAATCGATGGAATCGAAATCAACAGCATAGAAGTGTTGCTCTTAACCCTTAACGAGCTGCATTTAATTATAACGTCAAAATCGATTACAATATTGTAAAGCATTTAAGTTTAAAAATGAAGCCCCTGGATGCCTGGATTGTGTTGCGGGAGCGGTAAAGTCAATTTGACGCCATTGATACTGCCACCAGAGCCTCTGCATTCATTGGTTTATGGAAATGGGACAGATTCTATACATTTTAACTCATATACAGGAATACAATAATTGTTTTCAAATAAAGTCATTTTGCAGAACAAAAGTTATTCAAGACAATTTTATGTTATCTTTCAAGGTAACTATATTGTAAAGCAATAAACATTTACCACCACGTGCCTGAATACGTTGGTAATTTTCAATTGAAATCAAAGTAGCGCACAGTAGGTTTGTAGCTAGGTGAAAAACTAAAAGCAGCCAGTCAAAAGTTGATGGGGGAATGGCAGTGCTGACAAAGTATCTTGAAAGTCACATGGTAGTAAAATTTTTGCAAATTCATTTCATGGGCGATTCAGCAAAACACGTCGATCAGCGTTATGCACACAATAAATCGGTGAACAGACCAAGAGTGGAGCAACTTCAAATATTTTTCCATCAGATTACGAATTGGTCGTATTATTCAAGATTGCATTAAACCGCATGCTATCTGATTATCTATTGTTGTCATGGGTGAGAATTTAGAATACCAAGATATTGTTTTTGCTTTTGTTAAGACAGAACAACGTCTGTCGTGTCAGCTAGTTGATAATAATAATTATTACTCCACAGAAAAAGTTATATTTTTTATTTAAACAAAACTCACGATAGATAAAGTGTCGAATTATGTCAGAAATCGAAAGACGCCTACCTGCCAATGCAAAGTTTTGAATATTAAGATGTTGAAGACGTGTTTGAATCCAAAATTGAGCTTGTCTTTTCATATAGGTAGGTCTCTACCAATAAATTTACTGGTTTCTTCCTGTTTTCTATAGAATATTAAATTAAATATCATGGACAAAATCATATTTAGGTAACACCCAGGCTGCCTTCTAAATTTGGACTTTGGTAAATCCTCTAGTTGTGAGTAGACAATATAGAAGACATACACCCTCAAGGAGCGAACATTACAAAATATCCCTATTACAATATACCTACTTATAACATGAATATCATAACATGGAATGGAATGAAATTTTCAATTTATTTTTCGAACTTTATGCGAATACAATAATTGATTCGTTTCTGAAGGAATGTGGATGAAATCAATTAAATTTTGGATGACAAATGATTTAAAAAATGTAACTTAGCTTTTGAAAATAAAACTTAAATTACCAACCTATTATTTTTATACAAGTTGTGCCTAGCATTGAGTTGCGTTACAAAAACTGTTATTGTTTTCAATTAGACAGGTGCACATTATATACAAAGCAGAAGCAATGACAGGCACTAAATAAATAAAAAACAATGAGTTTTGAAGCATTGAACAAATGAGAAAACTTGGTTGTATACACAACTCAAACCAAAGCTTTATCGATATCGGATAAATTGTAAGAGTGCAAAAGAAATACCTAAACGAAAAAATGTTAATTTGTATGACAAAACCTGATGTGGGTAGGTATATAAGCAAGCATTCATTTGCTACCTCATATGAAGAAACGAGAAAAGTGTGTTTGATTTGTATAGTCAATACATAAATATTTAGGAGAATTCAATAGACTTATGGCTACAATAGAGGCCTTTATTTTGTTACAGACGTGCAGAAGGATAGACAAAGTTTCTGAAAAACGTCACTTTAAGGCCTATCTCATTTCTAAATGCAATAATATGATCGGATTCAAAACATTTTCCGAAACCAGCTTTCAACAATTATATTATAAACTGATTATTATTTGTTACCTGTCAACTACTTACATCTTCACTACTGGCAGAGTTTAAAGAATCATTGCTACTGGAGTGAGTGTAATATATAATTAAGATAGTTGCTGAGAGGCAATGCGGCTAAATCACATACCCTAATCAATCATTAAAACTCGATTTTATACAAACAATGTTTAACAGAAATAATTATTTTTAACCACTTCAATTTCATCGCAAACGAACCTTAGGTGATAAGAGAATAGGATCCTCTATTACACTTGATCGTTCCCTGGATATGCTTCCTCTATCTTCTCTTCTTATTTTGCTGTAGGTACCTCTAGAGCTATTCTTGCTCAAATTTCCTAAGACTTTCTCTTTTTTCTCACTGAACCTCGGATAATTTTTTGGCAATACAGTGGTGGATGATGGCACTGCTGTGGATCTCATTACTTTATTGAATCGTTTGGATGGTAGAGAGTTTCTTTTGGAGCTGACATGTGGAGTAGTTGCAGGAGTCTTAGTTGTTATAGAGAATCTGTTACTGACTGGTCGTTCTGTTTTAAATTGACGAAAAGCGTCCACTTCAATATCTGCTAAGTTCTTCTAAAACAATTCACCATACTTTAGGATATAATATACATGATCAATGTAATAGCTAGAATATGCAAAAAATATACAAAATAATTTATAACATTGAGGGAAAAACCAAACAAATATATCAAAAAACTTGCTCAAACTTACTTCCTCACCCCCAACCACCCCAAATAAGTAATACCACAGTATATAGAACTATACTTTATATTGTGATAATACCAAAACCCTTAATAATACATATTTTCTCAAAAAGCTACATTTTCTGTGACAGATTTGGTTTAATAAAGAGAACCAATTAAAATGTATCACAACTATATTTATTTATTTGAACTAATAAATGTTTATGCATATCATCTAATCTTCATCCTTTAGATCATCTTAAAACTATATTATCTTTTGTTAATTCGTTGTTCTAATATATTTGCATGTTGAAATTAATAATACAAAACAAACAGTATGTTGGTGTTTTCTCTGATTCGGTTGTATATTATTGGTTATTCAAGAAGCAAAACAATACTAGAAATAGTAGGCAAAACATGACTACGAATCGTCAGCCCTTTTATATCCACTACTGAATAGACCTTCGCTTCACTGCCTTGACAGTATTATCTCTAACAAGGAAATATACAGTTTAAGGGGAAATCCGAATTAACGATATGTCTCTAAGCAGATTCCATTCTACCATATCAAGGTTGTTAGGATATACCTTACTACGCTGCCTTAATGTCAGATGGTAAGGGGGTTACAACCGCACTTTTTTGCCAATTACTACGAGTGGTACTAGTATTATTATAAAAAAATCAGATCGTTTCAAGCTAAATGTAGGTAGTATTTTGTCTGTATCTACATGAGTACTTTCATGAATTTTTGAAAACGGGTATTATCAAGAACAAAAAATATCCAAAATTATGAATTCTAAGAAGCAATAGAAATTTGATGGTTTAATGTTCGTGGTCAGTTTGAAATAAATCCTAGTTAATCGACTCGTCACATAGCTATAAGAATAGGATTAACCCAGGAATTAATAAGGATGATACCGAAATTACATTAGATCCATATCAATAAAATGTAAATCCTTCAAATACTCGATGAAATTTTTTCAGATTATATAATGCAGAACTACTTCTTAAACGTATGTGCTGCTAGGTTGAAATTCGCAAATTTATTGGACCGTCATTTATACTGGGAAATTTTATTAGCGAAATGAATGCTGATATGCTAAAAGATATATCAAGCCCCTGATAGTTAAGGTGCAGAGAGATTTGAAAGGAAATTTACCTTTAGAAGTAAACTATTTTCCAATCAACGGGGTGCAGCATCTCGTTATTACGCAGCTACAAGTCGTCTTTTTGAAGATTTATTAAATTAAGAATAAGCCGAAAACTAATACATGAAATATAGCTTTGTCGGGTACCTACCTACCAACGAAAAACCCTTTTTAAGAGCTAAGTAAGGTATCTCAAGTAGGGGGTTGAAATTCAAGATTCAGTTGAGGCAGCTGGAGGTAAGTGGGTACATGAGAACAGATTAGTTAATAAATATTTTTGGTCCCCTCACACAATATATGATTTAAAAGCGATTATAGTTTTTTTTTGGTTCCTCAAACAGACTACCTATTCGTTTTTAAATTGACACGCGGTTTAATGACAATAGAAAACATTTCAAGATTATTATAATAAAATGCAACAAATATGATAGTTATATTACGTCGGCATATTTTTGAATTTTGTACAATGAACGATGTTACAAAATACATAAATATTTAAATTCTCAAATATCAACACAACGTAACTAATAGGAAGAACTTATTCCGCAACAGTAATTATATTTCGCTAATTATCTAGCTTTATTTCTGCAACTCTTGTCGACGAAGTTCATTACACAACTTATTAGAATGACAAAAATGTAACCATTTCATATCAACTATGATTATGTGATATTAAAGTTCAGTTTTTAACGTAAGCTAAGCAAATAGCTCCATAAATTACAGAATTTTAGTTGCTTGCCAATTGATCTTACGTCTCTAACGGCTTCTGAAGAGACAGCTGTTGAAACTGGAGGCACTGACGAGATAACGAGGTTCGAAACTGGAGTTGAAGATGTCGAAAAAGATTTCACGCGTTCTGATAATCTCGTCTCCTGAAATATTGACTCATTATTTGTTTATGAAATATGCAATATGGTTATAAAATGACCAATGAGATGTATTAAGATGTGTCTTACCTTTTTGTTCTTCTTAGCTTGTATAATTGCTTTGAATGCTTCAGGATAATTATCTGATTCATCCACTTCTTCAGAATCGCGCTTGTCCTTGTCAAATGTTAATTTGATTTCTGATTTTTTGCTACCTCTAGCACTATTTCTATCCACAAATAATCTTGGTTTTACTGTTGTAACTTTTCCATTCACAGACTTCCTTCTTGAGACAGTTCTCTTAGATGTGACCTCAGATACTTCTGCAATAACCGATTCTCTTAATTGAGGCTTTCTTTGCTGACGTCTAACTGTCGACTCTGTTCTTGTCTCGATGTTAACAGATACAGTTACTCGTGATGAATCAGGCCTACGATATTGTAAATCATTCTCAGTTGGACTTGTTTGAATATCATCAAATGTACTGCTTCTCCTATTGCCGGATTTCAATCCCTCCTGAAGTCTAGAATTCTCCGTAATGTAGTTATTACTACTTCGTGATCGAGATCTACTTTTTATCACTGGAGCAACTGTATTGGGTTCACTTTCAAATAAAGGGAGTACTTCTATTTTAGATTCATCAAATGTTGGTATGGATCTGGTTCTGCTCCTAGACGGAAATGTTGGATGTTGTATTGTATCAGGTACTTGTCGTCTATAGCTCTCTCGACTTAATGTTGCAGATCTGCTGGAGTCCTTTCTGGGGTTTATGATATCAATAGATAAATTCTCGGGTGTAACATCTATCCTCCTACCAGGTCTTGAGCGTGGTTCGATTGGATAGGGTTCCGCCCCAAATACTGATGGGCCTTTTTTAGCAACATCAGCAAAGTGAATTGGCTCAGGACGACGCCGGGAACCCCTTTGATTAGCTCTTGGTGATTGATTAACTTCAATATCATGTCTGTGAATTTTGCGAGCTACAGTTGCTTCTTGATCAGGTTTTCTGGTAGCTCGAGTTCTGGATCTAACCCTAGGTGCAATTGTCACCGCTTCGTCTATTGATAGAGAACCTCTGTTTCGTAAACTATTTCTTCTCAAAGCTACTGTTGGTGGTCTTCGCAGTTCTGTTGGTCTTATACTAGTTGTTAGTGGTGGTGTTTTCGGAATATCTGATCGTTGTTCCTCAGAATTTTGTGGAAGACCCTCAATATCATCTGAAATAGAGGCTTTTATAGTTGTTATTTCATCCAATACTTGCGTTGTTTCATCCTGTAAAAGCAAGTTTGGGGCTGAAATATCTGGCAATTTGCCAAAGTCAGGTATATCATTCAATGATGTTGGGAGAGTAGTAGAAACTAGATTTCTTCGGGAAACAGTTAATGTATCTAATCGGGTCTCAGAAAAAGTACGGGCTTTTATTGGTCTATTTAAATTCACCGAAGGTTCTGATCTAGATTCAGTTAAAAGTCTTGGTTTAAATAATGGCTCTGAGGGTGTTTTAGATCTGCTGGGTATTTCAAATCGTGATTCAGTTAAAATTCTTGGTTTTAATGATTTTTCTAAAAGTGGTTCTGTGGGATCCTTAGATCTACCGGCAATGTCTGAAGGTGGTTGTGAGTGTATCTTCGGCCTTCCTTTTCTAAGAAATGCTTCAATTGGAGAGTCATTTATAATCTCTTCCACTTCGTAAGATGGTGTGTGAGGATTTTCTGTTATCCTAGTAAACTTCCGTTCTTTAATTTCAGGAACACGTTTCCTTGATGGCGTTCGCCTTGTTAACAGTTCGGGAGCACCTCCGAGCTCATCAGCTATATCAGCTAGATCTGCAGTTGATACAAATCTCGATCTTCCTCGTCCTCTTGAGTGAGACCTTGGTGTCTCTAGCCTTGGAGATTCCTGCGAATAAGGGAAACGTTATATTTATCACCTGTCAGTAACAAATTATTTTCTGATATATCTACTAATTCTACAAAACCTAGACAGCTGCGTAATATTAGATTGTGAAGATAAATTGTACGTATGATAGCTACTGGGAAAAAACAGCCCCAATTAATAGATTGCATTGTTATAACCGAAGCTTAAGGAATGTTCTCTTTAAGGAGAATATATTATCTTCTTTGGTTTATTATATGAGAGTTCTTCTGATTATTACCAGCCGAGTTACCAGCATTATTAAAAAACATTCGCAGTAGGCATTTGAAATGTGGATCGTGTCTTTAATTGAATCATCTGCAATTGCATTTATATTGATTGAAACATCACTTATCACTTTTAGCTTTTTATCTGTGTTTAGCAAAGAGATGTTCTCATTTTTAAAGGCCAACTGGGTATGAGTTTTTTTTTGGATAGCTCGATATTAGATTATTTCATCATATTCTGCAGCTGACCAAATTAACAAAATAATCGTTAGTAGTAAATTAGGATTTGTTGCTTTGGTTATGGTTGGAATGAAAACTCAATTCAATATGTTTGCTGCGTGAATATAAAATCAGTTTACCTCAATCTTCTATCTCAGTCCAGATAACAAGGATAATAAGAGGAAAATTAAATAGCTTTATTTTGTAGACTTTTCTTAAATATGTTTCATATAAAAGCTGTAGGTAGTTAAGTACAAGTTATATCTACTATCTAACTACATATTTAAAGTTTACACACATAAATCTTATCAGCTCAGAATCAAGATATGCAAAAAATAATTAGCATTGTCAGAATTGAATCGCTTAGGTATATCGTATTAAAGTAGGTATATATGCTACGCTTAAATACCGAATCCGGACAAATGAATACACCTTTGATATTATCATTAACTTGAAGTTGTTTTCCATATGCATAGGGAAGAGTTGGCTAAAATGGGACACTTAGTGGAAAATGCTATATATGTCAAGGTGTAATTATATGATTACGATAATTTTTATTCCCTTTGTCAATTAATATATTTTCTTAAAGATGATGATCATGAACTGCACGTTTACGAGTTGTTTATACAAAAATATGACAATTTTCAAACAATAGTCAATTTTGCCATTTTGCCAAATTAGTTAGATCAAACCTTGGTTAGGCAAAACAGAGCACCTGATAAATGTATAATTGTATTAACAAAAGGTATGGAATAAAACTACCTAAACGAATAATGAAAATAAATTATTTATTCTAAAAAACTATAACAATCTTCAAAACATCTTAAAAAAACAAATCAATTTATTCTCAAGACACGAGAACAAACTTGAAAATATATTCTTAGATTCAAAAATTACTGACAGAGAACACCAACAAAATTATCGTGCTCAGCGTCCGGAATAGTACAAACCCCATGGGCCAACCTTTTACAATTCTGTCATTTTCTCTAGAATTTGTATAAAGCAGGCAGGTTCATAGAGTCCTTGATTTTCATCTATTGCTATTGCTTTTCAGCTTGATTTCTTGACTGTCGATTTCATTGTTCTCTTAGAATTTCTTTCATCTTATTACTACAATCTAGATTGAGATTTTTACAGGCTTGTTATGTAACATTATTTTTTCGAGTGTCTTCTCTTTGATAATTTTTTTCTTCACCTTGTCCACTCTCGCCTGGAAGGCTGGTCTTCTTTAGAAGCTTTCAGGTATCCTTTTTTCTTTTCAAAACACATTTAGCTCCGACAAACATTGTCTACAAGTCACTCGTCTATATTTTCCATGATTTTGTATCCCTATAATTAAAGAAAAGTTACTTAACGTTATCTAAGAATATAAGATAAGAATAGATAATGCAGAGTCGAGGAAAACATGATACTGTCTTGTTTTGTCCGACCAAAAAGTATCCTGTTTTGGAAGAAGGTGTCGGGGATAGTTAAACAATAATATATTCACTATAAAAGTTAGTAATTGAGAAGGCACAGCCAACAAATTAAAGCAAATAAATATAAGTTAACGTCATTATCTAACCTGGACATGTTTTTCTTTAAACTCAAACCAAAACGCAGTGATTAAAACCGCGCAACAGTTTAGCGAAAATTATTTTTTTATGGTTGCAATCATTTTATCAAAATATAGTCTATTGTCTGAAGAAGAAGTTTTTATCGATATAGTTTATGAATAATATAGGTAATAAATACATATAGAAGGTATAAATAAAAGTACCTACCTATAGGAAGAGAGGATCAAAAATAATTATCTTTACTAAAATTTGAGTAAGAAAATCTAAAAATAGGTATCAAATTAATCTCTAAGGTCATAAAAAGTCAGCTGTAACAATTTATTGCTTTCAAGAAGAATTGTACATATATGAAAGAGGCAACTGTTAAGATTCTGTGCCCTCTGAATAGCTCTCTACACAAATGCCTAGTTCAACTTTACGTACATATCTTAGAGCTTATTTTGGTGTATCTACGAATATATTTTGAAGTGAATATAGGCTACAAAACTCCCCAAAATGCGATTCTATACCTCAAGTGAGACTCATTGTAGCGAAATATTTCGTCATTAACATCCAGATGCCAACTTACTGCAGAAGGATTTAATGTGTACATCAAATTTCAAGCTACTATTGATCTTTAACCCTAGAAAATTAGTTGTAGTTTTGCTTTACAATCGATTATTGTCGATGAAAATCACCAAAGAATTTGCGTCCCACCATTGTTTTATTATTATATCTCTTTCTATTTTATCGTAAAGCTTCTGCATTGTATAATTATGCCATAAGAAGATGGTGCTATCTCCAAAAAGAGTATTTTTGCCATTATGTTCAATCCGGTGATATCATTTATACATGGTGAGTTTTAAGTGTGTTCACGGTCGATAATTCCGGTATTACAGGAATAAATGAAAAAAAAACTCACAAAAAATGTAGGCACTATCAATTTTGAAATTAATTAGATATGTACAGGATGGCCTACAACATGGTGACAGATCATTCTTATCTTCTTTTTAAATGGAACACCCTATATTTCATATAAAATGCGGAATATACTCTTCTTCGCGATTACATTAATACAAACTTAAACTGTGTTATAATGAGAGATTCAAAAGATGCGATCGATTTTGTCAAAAAATTGTAATGATTTCAATTTCCTATAGGTATATTTCTTAAATGATAAACTATGTAAATTATGTGAATGTGCCGATTAATTTTACTTTTGTTTTGTTGTAATAATGACTTATTTTTACAGTATTGCGGAAGTTGTGTAAAGGAAATGTCAAAACTCATATACAATATTTTCTCAACTTTTTTAAATGGAACAACCTATATTTTATTTCGTATACAAAAAGAACAGTCATTCAATTTCCATTTTTATTGAATGAGTAGTGTCGGATATATTTGAATTTATCTTTCAACTTTATTAAAAAATATCCACGACAATATAATTTCAACTGAATAAATGATAAAATCAAATTGATGTTATTAGGGTACATAGTGCTTAAATCATGACGATTGTGATAAAAAGAATCATATTTTCTGAATACCTCGTATGATTATTAAGATTACATTATCATGAATATGAGTTGCAAGCAAAGAAAGAAAGAAAAGATCCATATCATATAAAAGATATGATCTTTTTCTTTCATATAAAGAAAATTCATTTGGAAACAACATGAAATTTACTGAGAAACCCATACACTCTGTTACTTGTATTAGGTTATCAGAAAATATAATTATTTTTTCTCTCATTTCTTCACAGCATGCATGATGTTGCTTAAACTTGCAAGAACAATGTCACATTAATGTTACATTAAAATTATTTAATTTTATCAGTTGAAATTATATTGTCGTGGATCTTTATTGAATATTGATATTGGTTACATATACTCTAATAGATTTTTTATTGATAATTAATAGTTTTTTTTTTTCGTTTTTTCAATAGCCTGTTATTTTCGTTATTACACAATTTGGTATAGGGAATATTTAATAAAAATAAAAACTGAATGTTCTTTTTTGTTTGTGGTTTAAAATACAGGTGTTCCATTTAAAAAAGTTGAGAAAATATTGTATTTGAGTTTTGATATTCCCTGTACACAACTTCCATAATTCTGTAAAAATAAGTCATTATTACAACAAAACACAAGTAGAAATAATCGAAACATGCAAAAAAATAGATCATTGTATCATTTAAGAAATATACAGGAAGTTGAAATCATTTAAATTTTCTGTCAAAATCGATCATATCTTTTGAACCCCTCAGTATAAACCAGTATAAGTTTATATTAATCTAATCGCTAAGAAGAGTAGATTTCAAGTCTTGTATAAAATATAGGGTGCTCCATTTAAAAAAGCATAAGAATGAACTTGCACATTTCCAATTATTTTCGAAATATGGAAATTGAGTGCAGCTACATTTTTTGCGAAAAACGGTTTTTATTTATTCCTTTAATAACGGAGTTATCGACTGTGGACACACTAAAAACTCACCTGTATATAGCAAAAATATAGTTGGACCTAGAACTGTAGAATTGTAGAAACTAACAAGTTATTGAAATTTTTAAATGAATACCAGAAACATATATTATATATGTTTATATATATATATATATATATAAGTACTAAATGACTTCGGTCTTTACAGTAGATAGATGGCTATAATCACACATAGCCATAAACTACCAACGATGAAAACAACTACTCGGTGGACAAAAGCCCCATCCCGCATTGAATTATATTATCGCTGGCAGGTGCAAAGGATCGAGATCTATCCCGATACCAATTGCGGTAACTTCTAACACCTTTTTGTTTCATTATCTATGGAACACATCACTTTTGAACCAAGAACAGGATCACTGTGATTTCGACCTTATTAGGATCTCATCAGCTGAACATATGGTTCGGGATGTGTCCCAAGAGTCAGAAAACTGCTGGTTCTACATCGACAAGCGATGCAAACAACCAAACAGCGTGCCGCTTCCAGCGCCACCTAGGAGTTAGAAGTTAAAGTTGAACGCGACCCACGTATCAATGTGAAAAGATGTAAAGATTTCGCTACTGAAAGATATGTACTAAATGACTTCGGTCTTTACAGTAGATAGATGGCTATAATCACACATAGCCATAAACTACCAACGATGAAAACAACTACTCGGTGGACAAAAGCCCCATCCCGCATTGAATTATATCATCGCTGGCAGGTGCAAAGGATCGAGATCTATCCCGATACCAATTGCGGTAACTTCTAACACCTTTTTGTTTCATTATCTATGGAACACATCACTTTTGAACCAAGAACAGGATCACTGTGATTTCGACCTTATTAGGATCTCATCAGCCGAACATATGGTTCGGGATGTGTCCAAAGAGTTAGAAGTTACCGCAATTGGTATCGGGATAGATCTCGATCCTTTGCACCTGCCAGCGATGATATAATTCAATGCGGGATGGGGCTTTTGTCCACCGAGTAGTTGTTTTCATCGTTGGTAGTTTATGGCTATGTGTGATTATAGCCATCTATCTACTGTAAAGACCGAAGTCATTTAGTACATATCTTTCAGTAGCGAAATCTTTACATCTTTTCACATTGATACGTGGTTCGCGTTCAACTTTAACTTCTAACTCCTAGGTGGCGCTGGAAGCGGCACGCTGTTTGATTGTTTACATCGCTTGTGGATGTAGAACCAGCAGTTTTCTGACTCTTTGGACACATCCCGAACCATATGTTCATCTGATGAGATCCTAATAAGGTCGAAATCACAGTGATCCTGTTCTTGGTTCAAAAGTGATGTGTTCCATAGATAATGAAACAAAAAGAAGTTACCGCAATTGGTATCGGGATAGATCTCGATCCTTTGCACCTGCCAGCGATGATATAATTCAATGCGGGATGGGGCTTTTGTCCACCGAGTAGTTGTTTTCATCGTTGGTAGTTTATGGCTATGTGTGATTATAGCCATCTATCTACTGTAAAGACCGAAGTCATTTAGTACATATCTTTCAGGAGCGAAATCTTTACATCTTTTCATATATATATATATATATATATCATATATATTATATATTAATAATATCAGGTAACAGCCAATAGTGCCCTGTTTTAAGCAAAAAAAACTATTACTGTGAATTTTACAACATTTACTATTTTTTTTACCGACAAACCCCGAACAGAGAAGGTATACAATTCGACTGTCTGCTTTTTTAATTTAACGCTTCCATTCTAAAATAGACCGAAATTTTATCTTCAACGTCAATAAAGGAGATAGCCAAGAAGAACAAATTTTATAGAAAAATTTAGATTGAACATTTATTTGTTTATCTGAATAGAGATGGGATTTTTTTTGAAGTTGAAAACATATTGAGAAACGTCTTTATTTTTCACTCGGCGAAGATCAACTTAGCTATTTGCTCAACTTTCTGGGAAAAGTTCCGTTTGAACATTTTATAAAGAATGTTTTGAATTAGTTTATCTGATTAGAGATAATATTCCTGAATAATTAGCGATCAGATAAATGAATAAATTATTATATTTTATTATGCTATGTGTTTTGTAGATAAAGTTTCTTTACGCTAGTTTCAGTATGACTTTGTTAAAGAGAGTTTTTTTGTTCTCAGCGAAACAGCGAGATACCTACTACACCTTGTGAGCAAACGGATAAGCTCAAATAGCTTTGAGGATATTTTGCATTTGCTCAAGGACAGAAGTGGAAGATAAGATCGGTTACTGAGAAGAAGTGATAGCCCACAAACACAACGCGTTCTAGGTATTTCATTTTGGACAGTGGACGAATAGAAATATCCAGAACGCGACGAGGATATTTGGAATTGTCCAAATCGCGATCTGGGTAAAAAATTTATGCAAAATATAGAATTAGGCATATCTCAAATATGCTTAGTTTTAGTATCAAATTCTAGTTTATACATCAATGTTTAACAGCAACAGGGTGCTCATGTGTGAGAAAAGTGAAAGTAGGTAGTTTATTATACGTAACTGAAAGTTTACCTGATGGTTAGAATTCGACAATTCATATTATAAATGCTTAGTCATCCGAAACTCAAAGTCTGGTATAAGAGATTATGAAAGTTAAGCATTGTATACTTGGAGGTATCATTTGTAGTTAAAGAATGTAATATGTATGAAGACGAGTCGACATATCACTAGAGAGAAGAGAAATCAAAATAATTAATATAAATTATTTGCATAATACAGGTTATTCAGATTTGTGATTGATATTTAGTAAATTTAGTTTTTATACAAGAAAAGTATTTTTGACTACCGTCAGAATATACGTACCTACAAGCAATTATTTCAATTATGAAAAATTAAGGAATATCTGTTTTGCATTATATCGGAAAATTGCATACCTATTGTTTTAAGCCAATCAGATGTCTTGATTTTGACAGGTTGCTATGACGACAACCTGAATTTCCCGAAAAAAAAATCGTTCACGTGACTTAGCTGCAAAATTAATACCTGATCATTTTCCAGGCTTAACAGCTGTCACGTGCTGATGCCAGAATAACAAGTGTAGATTATTTTTGACAATCATTAATTTATAACCTGTCAAAACATTTACTTTTAAATATAATTTTTGCTATAAAATTTTCGTACCGAATCTCCCGCGAGCTTGAATTATTCTCCGAAATTTTTTTCTCAATTGCGAATTTTTTATTGAAAATTTCCATCGGTTTAGGCCTCAGGAAATAAAAAAATAATTGCACCTCGAAAAAAATTTCATAATTATTCCAGCTCTAGGGAGAAAATAAGTTATAAATGCCCTGCCTTGATAGCTGCCACATGCAGATGCCATAATAACAAGCCTTAATTATTTTTCACAAATCATTATTTATAAACTTCAAGATTTGCATCTACTTTTAAAAATATTTGGTATAAAATTTTCGTACTAAATCTACCACGAGCTTGAATTATTCTCCATATTTTTTTCTCAAAGTGATTATAAGTGAAAATTTCTGAATTATTATATATTTTATACAAAATCTTAATTAAATTGTATAATTACAAATATGGTTAGAGTAATAGGAAAAGGGGAAAGAGCTGAAATATTATAATCCAGATCTATCTAGAGAAATCTAGACTTATAATTTTATAATATACTCAGCATATCTTCTTTTAAACCATCACTTGGATCTCTATCTTTTTATATAGATATTTTTACAAAAAACAGGAACAAACTTTATTAGCTGCTGCAATGAAGAATACAGAATAATTCTGTAAGTACTGGTAATTATCTAGTTATGTAAAAGACTTTAAGACTGTATAAAACTACCAGAACCAACATAATTAATATTATTTTGTAGTTTTCAGTACACCAACTAATAAAAATCATTTATATTTTTTGTAAGAAATATTAATTTTACATTTTTGAGTGTTTCATTAGTTATCAGATTTATTGAACATTCACATTCGGCGATTTCAGAGTGCTGTAACTTGGAAACCGTTGAAGCCATTCCGGATATGGTCATCTCTTCAATTTTCGGGTCTTAGATTTTCAGTATAAAAAAGTGCCCCACCATCCACTTTAGGGAAGTTTTTGGGAGGAAATGCATATCATTTTTTTTCTGTAGGACCTATCTACAATTCTCTTTCAAATGGGAAAAGAATCATCAAAATCGGAACATGTCCAAACAAGCGAACAAATATAGTTATAAGATAAGAAGAATAACAGTATATACCCAAGAAGCAAGAAGTTTCCGTCAATGCAAACGATAAAAAAAAACATCTCTTATGAATAAGTAGGTACGAAGCTAAGGTCTAAATCTCAAAAATAAAAGAATTTTGATGTGACAAAATGCAATGAATTATATCAACTTTATTTAATTACCAACAATCTTGAAAGGTTTTTCTAGGTACAAGGAAACGAATGCTGAAGGTCGTACAGTTACTTGAAATATTTATCATGCAAACAGGCTTTATTACCTTTCTATTAATATAATGAATGTAACCATGAGTGATCTACTCTAGATTTAGATAAATAATAATTATAACTTATGTGACTCTTGCGCTTTACATCGCTGTATCTATTGTTAAATGATAAAATTCATATTGTAGTCCCCAAAGATAAAACATTAAAGCTTTTTATAAGATATGAGGTTGTTACTAAATTTCGAGTTAATGAGTAGGTATAGGATAATTGTTCACTGTATTCTATAATCATAATACTCTATCTTGATAAACTCGTATAATTGAACAACGCCCATATACATGATCAACGTATTTCTGATCCAGGTTCTCCAACCTTTTTGCTCAACGCAGCATCAATACATGTATTTAAATGCCGAAAATGTTTGATCAATGCTGTCTCTCTCCCTCAAACCTATCTGAAATCACGATTTCGAGGATTATGGACTCAAGTTGAGGGATATTTCAACCGTGTAGGTATAAGCCCCATAACGGATAAATTACATGGGCGCCGCTCCAGCCCATGCCAGCAGCTATGAAGATTCAATGCAAAAGGATTATCTACCCTTCCTCAAAGCAATTACATCTTGAGAGAGTAAGTGAATCTAGATCTTTCGAGATAATGAAATTCCAATGAACCAGATGATCACTTATTCAATTTTCACGTACAGTTTAGCCATAATATGAATAGATAGCTGAAATATTTTCGACTCCATTTGAGCAGAACTTTTTATCCCGCTATTTTGAAAGTTTTTTAAAAATTGTTAGAGCCCCTTTCACGCCACAGTCTTTAGTATTAGACATTTTTCAGGTATTGCCCAGCAACCAGTGTGAGCAAAGCAACCAATAAATCAAAAACGAAAGCAAACAAAATCGGCCCATCTGGACCCGAGATAATCTTGGTACAGACAAACCGAACAGAACCTATATATGTACATATATAGCTGATTTTTTTTATCTTAGGGACCTGTTAAACGTATTCATCTGAATCAGATAAACTACTTAATTCTTTATAAATGTTCAAGCACAACATTTTTCTAGAACCTCCATCTTGTCGGCTCCCTCCAAGAACTATCAGAATGCGTGTGTCTCTCAAGGTACACACTACGAACTTCCAAACAGATCGATAACTCAAGGCACGAAATACGAATATTGCAAATGTGAATATTCATTGAAACAAAGTCCATATCAGTCATGGTTCTCGAGATATTCAAGACGAGAACTAGCTATAAACGACAATACTTATACATAGTACATAGACAGAAATACTTGGAACAACCACTGAATAATTTTTAATATAATGCATTCCTTTTGATAAGCTAAAATATACCTCAAGACCAGTAGATTTTTTGCACGGAGGTTAACGTTTTATGGATATCACATATAGTATGATAAACTTGAGAAAATTCAGATTAGATTAGATTGTAGATCGAGTGACTTTCTTAGTCCTATCCCTCTGCTATCTTTTCAGATCTATTGTGGGGCTCCATTTAATTAGAGTCCATTGTCTAGATTTATCATTTTATCAGGCTTATTACTGACGTTGAAGATAATAAAAATTCGGTGAATATATGAGAACTGAACTATCTTGGAATGAAAGCATGCAATAGCCAAATTTTCAAATTGACAGTAATGTAATAATTATTTTTTTTATTAAAATAGGGCCGACTTTATCAGGCTCTCTATTGAAAATATTTTTTGTCATTTATCATGAATTACAAACAAAAACATATCTTCTGAATCGACGTTCATTTACAGGCAGCTCGTTATTGCATGAATCATAAAATAAGTAGTTTTATCAAGAGATGAAGTATAAGATATAGGTAAATAGAACACTGCTGGCAACAACTTCAAAATACTTATAATATGTACTTACATTATAACATTTTTATGAAAATAGTGGTTGTTTGATAAATGAAAAATTTGTATCCGAGAAAAAAACTTTTTTTCTAATAATTATTTGAAAATTGTAATAAATGAACAGTTTCCGCAATATAAAATCATTAAATTTCGACAAACTTACAAAGGGTGCTGATTTGTGAAAATAACTTATTCATTCAATTTTAAAAACACAGCAAGAACAGACAAAAGATATGTCGTTGTTCCACTTATATTATTGATTTTGGAGTTCAGTTTTAAAAGCAATGAAAGAAAGAACAGGGAAGTAGTAATCAGTGACAAACTAACAATCTTATAACGGTCTACTTTCCTAATATTTCCTAATATGCTGCATAGTCATTTTGTTATTTCAATTGAAGCAATAAGTAATATTTTAATGTAGAAATTTTCTTTTCTTCGGTGATTGAGAAATTGTATTTGCTACAGGGATTTCGGACATCGACCAAATAGATATACCTACTCAGAATGCGACATGGATATTCTTTTTTCTCAAGATCGCATTCTGTCTAAAATATCGGTCATTGACCAAACTCCAAAATATACGTACATGGTGGCTAGACAGTCTGGAAACACCTGATTTCTAATTAAGCTGTACGTTATCTTGAAAACGTACCTGAACATTTTTTTTTGTAGAACAATTGCTCTTTTTAGTGACGTAGTTTGATTTTGAACAGCTACGCTAATTTTCGGTTTATGACGTCATCGTTGATCTTTTGAATGAATCACCCTATACATTTTAGCATTTTCAGATACTTTATTCCTCAACAATACAAATTAATGATAATGAAGTAGAAATAGATTTTATTTAATATATTTGTACAGTGCATCCCATTTTGGTTGAGACAGCCGTTGTTGTTGAAGATAGAACCTTGCGGTTTTCGCGTTTCTATGTCACTTTTTTGTGAAACTCAAGATGGACGAACATATTTTGCCTAACTTCTTTTGTTCATAAGTTACAGGGCGTTTTTGAAAATTCACAATTTTTGGATTCCCCACAGATCTACGAAGTTTCTCAGCGATAATGTCAAATTGAAAACTTATCCCATAGATAATTCTATGCAGAATCCAATGATTCTAATGTTATGTCAACATTTTCATGGCACTGATTGAAACATTTTATGATATCACACTTTCAATCAATCAATTGTAGGTTTTCGATATCTTGGTAAATGGTACCTTCTGTTCCTATTTGTTGTCTTATTCTTCCATTTCTTATTCGCTCTCTCCTTGAGATCCGTAACGATCTTCTAATGACATCCATTTCGACCGCTTCTATTGCTTTTCCATGCTTTTGATCATCCTCCACGCCTACATTTTATCGGAAATAACAATCCAAACCGATAACATACAACGACAATAATCAACAATAAGAAAACTAATTAGTCCCGGTCTACTCTGACCAAAATAAAATTGGGGATTATGATGAGCTAAGCCGTCGGATAAAGCAATAATTGATTAACAGCATTTCTAGTATGCCGTCGTTTAAAGACAGTTTAAGCAAATCGAATAAAAAGTCGTCAGACGCGTCACTTCAATGATGTCATAGGTATCTAATAACGGCATTTTAGTAGGTTAGTAGTTTGAGTACAGGGATTTTAAAATTATAGTTTTAAATATACTATATTTCTCCTAAAAATACAATTTTGAGCCGAAGTAAGCTTTCCAAAATCTGCTTAATCCAATAGACCTTATTTTGGGAACGCCTTCTTCAATTACTATGTACATGAATGTTTGAGAAACTTCTCGCTAATAATTTCTGGTAGAAACATCTTAGCGGTCCATTACCAGCATCTCAAAGTAGGCTATTTGCTTTTCCTAACCAACGGAGAATAATGCTCTATATTTTTCAGGCCTACAACAAATATATTAACTTTTCATAGAATATTAGTCCCTTAATGAATGAGATGGCATTAACTACCGTTACCTCTCTACTTCTTTCTGCTAATTTTCCACAATCAGAACATACAGTGTTCTCTTCTATAAGAATTTCATCGGTAAATAATAAATGGATGATGTAATCATGCAAATGACAATACATTGTAATGACGATCCAATATTTATTATGGAGGGAAATAGAGCAGAAAAACTAAAAATATGGAATCAGTTCGCTTGCATCATGCAATGTTACCGAATATGCTGAGAATTTCAATAGAAGAAAAAAGTATCTGCTGTTTTTAAAAAAGAATGTGAATTATTCACCCACGCATAGGCAATTTGTCATGCTACATAGTGTATTCGTCCTTTGTTTTAGTAAATTATCTGGTCTTTATATTTTTAAGAAGTTCTCACTTTCTTCACACAAGGGAAAAAGTCTTGCTTAGATTTATCGATATTTGAACAGAATTTGTATAATATTATGTAATGTAACAGAAAAAAAGATTTGTTACCTGTTTATTTTATATTTATTCATAACGCATGAAGAATAAAAATTGGAAAAACTTTTTCACATTCGAATTCAAATTTTATTTCTATTCACGTTTTACCTACAATCAAGTAAGAATCCTTGAAAAAGTGCAATAAAATTGCAATTCACACTAGGTATCTTTTCAAATTATTAAGTCGTTTTTATGCGGAAAGTTACAACTAACATTTTAATGAGACCAAAAGATTTACAGATTATGAATTTAGGTTAACCTTCAGATGTATTACCTCAAATGTCAACCGGTATTTTTATTTAGTGAAGGAACATGTTTTTATGACAAACTGGAGCAGAATACCGGATTTGAAATTACTGAAGGACAATAAACCTGAGGCTCATTAATATCTATTTGTTTTGTCAAAAGTATTCACAATATTAATGTGTAGCGGTGTAATGTTAACATAAAAACTATTTTGGTGAAAAAAATCAAGTGGTCTTCGATGCAAAGATAAGAAAATAATAAAAAAATATATATCTCATATTCCTACTTACCCTACTATATGTTTGTAATCGGGGAATATTCAGTTTGGTATTCATTTAGATAGGTATATTGAAATTATTATAAAAATTACCTATTTGCTATATTTGAAAATCATTATAACTTTTTGATTTAATGTATTAGGTACTTAAAAATGAAGATGATTTATCAATTCTGCAAAATTATGAGCACGGTTTCGATGAAAATATCATTATCATGGATATCACTCTTTCAATCTAAATTCATTCACATTTTACATTAGTTAATAATATACGTAGGTCTTCGGAAACATTGCATATTATAGCAATATAAATTTGAGAAATCAGAACAACCTTTCCAAATTTCAATATTCATAGTTCATCTAAATAAATAAATAAATTTGGACCACTTTCACAAATTGGTGAATCTGTTGACCTTCTCAATGTCTAAAAAGCGAGAGCTAATGTCATCGTCTTCACTTGAATAAATAAATATTTTATGTTATTTTCTGTAAGTAAGAGAAAACGAATCATTAAATATTATTAAATCTCTTATTTTGGGAATACAATCATAAAACGGCGTTTATTCCTAACAATTTAATTTCATCTCTTAAAAAAGAAAATCTGAAACTTGTTTGTAAATATGATCCGATACAATACAATTGTCACGTCCACTACGTCAATCATTTCATACTTTGTTTGTGAGGATACTCGGGATTTTTTTTAAATGAAAATTATCGCTCTCCACACGCAATATGTCATTTTGAGGTAAAAGGATTTTAATTCAATGTTCTACTAATTGAATTTGTTGCGTAACTAGATAGCTAATGCAACGTAATAGATTCAATATAGAAAAGCGGGTCGTTATTGCCAAATTTATTATTGATATAAAATTGGTGGTACATAATAGTTGCAATAAAATAGTTATAAACATTTTATTGATCGAAAGAATTCGGAATAATGTTATATGAAGAAGAAGTGATACTTCCGATTTTATATATATATATATATATATATATATATATATATATATAAGTACCTAAATGTACATGTACATGTACTTTTTTAAATTTTTTTTGAAATTTAGGTCTTACCAACCAAAATCATAAATATAATTTAATATTTCTACATCACTAATACTTCCATTAAACAAATAAATAAATAATCCTGGTAAAATCAAGATATACCTACCTTAATAAATCTGAAACTATTAATATTGGATTTTGAATCTAGATCTGTATCGGTAAATGTCACATTTCCATAATAACTTAGAATGAATTTCTGCTCTCAAATATAAGGTGGGTGTGGTGATATTATATAAACAAGTTCTATAATTTGTATTTTTCACATGAATAAACCACAGTCATCGAAGGAATAGCATTTATTATTAATTTTATTGAGCATTCATTAGTCATAACGTCTGTCTTATTAGTGGTATGCTGCTTCCCACGTACTTCTGTACTAGTTTTTGTCCATTAGAACAAATTTGATACAATTTTCAATTGAAAATCTAAACAAAGATATACAATTTCATTATTTCTATGTTTTTTCATAGTAACATAATGTATTTCTCCCCAAAAGTATCTTCCAAATGGGGTAGACGAAAATGTTGCCAGCCATTTTATATTCCTTTTTATGTTCTGTTAGTTTAATAATAATGAATGAAACTGTCCAGGGGATTAAGCAAATGTACAGGGAGATTTAGTTTTTGAAATCATGAGCTAATAATTTTAAAATGGAACACCCTGTAAACATCATTGAATGCAACGATGATTGAGCTTTCCGAAAATGTGTAACATGCATAAGGAAAAGTCAATGACTACGAAGTTATTACGTAAAAACTTCACAAATTATTAAGTCGCCTTATTTAGCGTTGGATTTCAATTTTTGCCGTGGAACCTCGTATTTAATTATTTAGTTAGATAGTCTAGTCAAAACTTACTTAAACAATATATTAACAAAATAATTTTTTCCAGTGAAAATATGATTAACACGAAGTTCGTATTAGATGAAGTTGAGCGGAATCCTCTTTAGATACAAGAATTTACAAGGCACGATATGCAAATGCAAGACAACCGAGACGAGAAACAATGCGAAAAGTGCTGGAGCTGTTTGAAAATTCTGGAAGTGTAGATATCCTATTCAAATTGGTCAACGGCTCTCTAAAAATTTGGAGCTGAACATTTTGTTAAAAATTAAGAAAACTCTCAAATCAGTCAGGGAAATAGCTTTAGAACTTGATACATCAAAGTCTAGTGTAAATCTCTTGGAGTTACATCAAGAACTTCACGCCAATTACTTCCAGAAAAGAGTAGAATTTTGCAATATTATGAATAATATGATAGCGGACGATCCTTCAATAATTCACAGAATTATATTCTCTAACGAAGCAACCTTTACAAGTAACAGAGCAGTCAACAGGCATAACATTATGCAACTGAGAATCCGTAACTACTAGATTTGTTTATTAGATTATTAGATTATCAGAATCAGTGGTCTCTAAATGTGTGGGGAAGGATGATGGTCATGTTACTGGCCCCTTCTTTTTCAATGAAACACTCACTCGGGTAATCTACTTAACTTTCCTCAGAAATGACCCCCCATTTTGCTGGAAAATGTAGACCTCCAAACGAGAAGGGGCATTTGGCTTCAGCAAAATGGCTCTCCAATAGATTTTTAGGGGTGTGAAAGAATATCTGAGCCACTAGTTGACCAGAAAATAGATTGGAAGAGAAGGTGTTATTAGTTGGCCGTCGAGATCCCCTGATTAACTCCGATGGACTGTTTTCTATGGGGACATGCCAAATATTTAGTCTATCTGTGCAAACCTATAACCAGTCAGGACATGGAAGACAGGATAAGACAGGCATTTCAGTCTATAACACCCAATATTCTGAATGATGTCAGGCGTTTTCGTTTATATACTGAATATTTGCCTGCAAAAGAAAGGCCAAAATTTTGAACATCGTTTATAAAGTATTCGTTTGTTTATTTTTTTTTATATTTCAGTTGCGTACTCTAATTTTAAATGTAATACGTTTGGTTGTTTGCTGCTCTTTTACTTTAATTTTTATGTAATAACTTTTTGTTGTTTAAATCTTTGTTGTGTATGTTTTTTGCTACATTATTTCTTACTCTATTAAATCGAAATGTATGTTTGCAGCTTATTGGTTATTTTGCTTGAAAAAAAAATATAAAGGCAATAAAATGAAGTGATATGGTTTCCCAAAGCGAGAAAGCACAAAGTGCTACTTCTGCTAGTGTGTAGTACCAAATTTTCAGGATGCAAAAGCCATTTTTGATTTTATTCATTATAGATGCCTTAACATAAAAATCATTGTAACTGGAAGCGCAGTCATCTCGGCTTCGCATAACATAACTTTGATTAAAATATGAGATTTCCATAGCAACAATCGAAATTCATCATTGTGAAGTTTTTACGTAATAACTTCTTAGTTATTGGCTTTTATACATGTTGTACATTTTCGGAAAGCTTAATCATTATTATATTCAATGATGTATTTATATACAGAGTATTCCATTTGAAAGAAATTAGTTATTCATGATGTCAGAAACTCAATCAAACTCATTCTACTAACAGGACATAGAAAAAAATCTTGTGTTAAAATTTCTCCAATATGTAACGCAGTAACACCACCACGATCGTCCAAATACATACCTTTTTCCCTTTAAAAGTGCCCTTAACTCCTGAACGACTCATAACAGACCCATGATATGTTTTAATGGGAATTCGAAGAGCTTTCAATTTATAATATCAAATATGGAGTGTTCAATTCAAAAAAACGTATGTTTGATGCACCACTCTTTGGATGCGCACCCCGTATAAATGAAAATAATTTTATAATATACACCCAAATAAGATCTATCCTGTCCCGTAAACCGCATGTCGATATTTCTCTCCATTTCGGAGTAATCCTACTTCCTTTTACCCTGTATATATATATATATATATATATATATATATATATATATATATATATATATATTGATTTTGTATTCTTGACTGGTTTTATAATAAATAAAAAGATGCTCTTGGGGATGCAGTCATATATTAAATAAAATTCTTTGATTGAAGCCGAGCTTTCGAGAATGTTTATTCTCTTCTTCAGGGCAAAAATCGTGAATTTAGAATAAATTAACCAAAAAAAGGTTAATTTATTCAAAATTCACGATTTTTGCCCTGAAGAAGAGAATAAACATTCTCGAAAGCTCGGCTTCAATCAAAGAATTTTATTTAATATATGACTGCATCCCCAAGAACATCTTTTTATTTATATATATATATATATATATATATATATATATATATATATATATATTGGATCAAGAAACATTCAACAGAATGTTAGATTTACGATCACTTTTTCTTAGTGCATCTTCTATTAAACAATGTTGATCACTCATGGTTTACTGCAACAAGTAGCTACAAATAAACTCGGCAGCGAATACACGGCTACGGGATAGTACGACTTGTAACATTTCTTTCAATAATAATTCTGCCTGCTTCATCAAAAACTAAAAAAAAATCTTTTCAGAGTTTTTTCTATGTTGATGTAGGTAAAACGTGAAAGATACTAACACAAAACAAAATGAGATAATTTTTTGCACAAGCCACAAGCGCTACAAACAGTATGCGTGGACGTAGTCACGGTCATCTCATAGCAGTCAAAGCAGCGTATGTGAAGATATTATGTTTAGTAACGGACATTGAAATATCGATTCGGTTGCATATCTAGAATGTTTTAAAACAATTTAAATGTTTATAGCTTTCTTATTTTGACTAGTATTTTTCTACTGTATTAGCAATCTGATACAACACTTGCAGTGATAGTTGATTGAAGAAATTATTCTACTAGTATAGAAACGTTCAAATGTCAACTCAGCTATGTAATGGAACTCAATAAAAAAAGCGCAAGGATTTGAAAAAACTTTGTTAGCATTCATTAGAGTATATTACATAATCAAAATACCTACCTTATGTCGAGTAATATAAAAATATGCAGTACAGTGAAAGTTCAGGTATGACAGCTCATATGTACAATAATTGTATTAGAATTGCATAGGTATATGCATATATCTAGATATTACAGTTCTGGATGATAGGTTTCTCTTTTCCTCTCATTCACTACTCGTGATTGATGATAATGACTACACATTAATTCATCATTAACCCATAACCCGAAGCAGTATTGTACAAATATGTAGGTATTTGGTAAACCTCAATCTCTCTGAATCTTTGATTAAAATTTATTTTATCATTCTTAAACAAATTCTAAATTAGATCCGTTGATATCCTATATACTTACATCCATAGTAATATTATAAATTTAAAAATATTTGGATTTTTGTTACTTAAACACTCAAAAATGTCCAAACATATTGATTTGTATGAAATTTGCCAAACCGATTCCGACGGGATTTTCACTGGCTGATAGCTACCTAGCTAATCAATGCTATAAGGATTAACTTATGCTGTTTTTGACCGACTTCCTAAACGGAGGAGGTATACAATTCGACTGTATGTCTGTTTTTTATCTTTGTCAGCGACTTTTGCATAGTAAACGTGCTCCGATCTAGATTTTTTTTATTTGAGAGAGGAAGATTAAGAATTGGTCCCATTGAAAAAAATAAATATTAGACATGCCCCTCCCCTCCAAAAATTCCCCCAAAGGTGGTGGTGGGGGTAATTTTTCTCGAAAATTACAAATCCGAGATGGCAGAATTTAAGGAAATTCTATATCCGGAAACGTTCAAATTGGACATTTTTAAAAATAATCACATTATTTGTTGGAGCACTGAAAAATAAAAAATTATATAAATTCTATTGGTTCTGGTAATTTTGAAGTTGGTGCCAAAATTTTTCAAACTAACTTCAACTGCACATCTTCAAAAGTACTAGAAACAATAAAATTTATATGTCTGTCTGACTGTTTGTTCATTCCAATCTCCGTAACTGCTGAACCGATTCCGACGGGATTTTCACTGGCAAGTAGCGCGGACTTAGCCGCGAGTAACAGCTGGTCTATATCTAGATCTATATTAATAAATAAAATCGAAGTATCTTTTTGTAAAATCAAAATGCAGGTTTTAACTAATTGAGTATGGAAGAATATGAGTCAATAATAACAAATAATTTAAAAAAAATGTTTGTCTGTCTGTTTCGGCTAACCTCCGTAACGGCTCAGCCGATTCCGACGGGATTTTCACTGGCAGGTAGCTAATGTTCTAAGGAATAACAAATCTATGTAAATAAATAAAATCGTAGTGTATATTTGTAAATTCTAAATAAGAGGTTTTATCTAATTGCATATGGAAGTATATCTGTTACTAATAAGAAAAGAACATTTTTTCTAAATTTCATCTATCTGTTCCGGAGAATTTCCTTAATAGCTTTACCCATTCCAGGTATTGCAGACGAAGCTGCGACTAACAGCTAGTAGGGTATATAGTTTTAGGTATAATAAAATATGATTTGCTTTATCAACGTGTGTACGAAGTCGCTGGTATCATTACATAAATTTGGTTTCGATGTGTCTGATTAAACATTATATCCAAAAATCCATAAACGTGTCGTTATTTAGGTTTTTCTAGACGTAATTCTTCGGGGATTTCACTAATTCCCACGTGCTACATTTTGAATAAAACAGTAACTACCAACCCATTTGTTATTAGAAATTATCTCTTAAAAACTGCATATTCTTATTTCTATTCTACATAATCTCATTGCGGAGTTTAATTGCCTCACCATACAAAACAACACAAAAAACTAATAAAGAGATTTATTAGTGATATGACCGCTATCGTTGCATAACCCAGAATAAAACGATTATTGAAAAGTCGACAGGCCGATACAAATGCATAATTTCCAAGAATAATGTTGTCGACTTTACACCAACCGTGAATGTAAGATAAATGAAAGTGATTTGCCTGACCATGAGTATTAGTTATTTGTTCATAAAAACAATAATTATCAATATGTAGTACCTACAATAATTATTGTATGAAAATAAATTAGTGAAGTAATATTTACTAGAGGATCCTTCACTTGCTGAAATAACTTATTAGGAGTGCACGAGTTCATTCTACAATCCTAAGGATAAATAAATTAAAGTTACTTCCTAAAGTGAATTTAATTCTTGTAACTAAAACACAAAATTTGATGGAAATCTAATCAACATGTTTTACAGGCTGACCCGAATAAGATTCGCTATCCCAGTAACTATGAGAGATCAGAAAAAAAATACGAAATTAAAATCTTTGTTAACTTATTTGAATATTATTTCTATGGTTGTTATGTTTGCCGGGTAATTCGTTTCTCGGATACTTACTATAGACAGAGCACAATATACCTATATTTCCACCTTTCACCAATCCATAAGCAATCCCTGTCAATATACAGGGTGAGTAGGTAGGATAAAAGCATTAAAAGAAATCAATTATCTCCGATTTTTCAAATGTTTACCATAACTTATTTATTTTTCACTGTATTCAACAACAAAAAATTTGGGGACTTTCTATTTATTTCCCGGTATCTAATATCAGTAGTTTTTGTAATATATGCCAAAATGCAAAATGGGTGTAAAATATGAGGTACCCATTCGTTATTGGAGGGATCGCTAAGGAGAAAATGGTAGATATCCTATTTATTTAATTAAATGTAAGAGTGTCAGATAGATTCGAATTTTTGCAACCTATTCTCCAGATAATTAGGGACTATCAACAAAACTTTCCCGAAAATTCTGGTGTTATAGCACTCAACTCCAAGTTAATCATCAAAAAATATAAAAGAACGTAAATAAATACAGTAGGTCTTTTCTCTTAAGGTTAAATCGAAACTTCTAGAAATATTATAAATAAAATACTTAGTAATGTCTTTTTGGAAGCCAAACTGGATTAATAACTAACAATGGCCTTTATGGTAACTTGCTGACTACTGGTCGGCATCTCTGGCACGTAAACATCCTTATCACTTCTGTTATCTTCTTAAAACTGTGTCTTGCAGATGTAATATGATATGGTAAAATACTGCGTCTTGCAGGTGTAATATAATATTATGAAAAATAATATTTTAAAAAAATACTTTGTTACTATGACTTTAAATAATATTGCAAATATAACTTCATATAACAACTCCACATTTAAGAAAAGTTGGTGGAGTTTGCAACAACTTTTTAAGTTACTGATTTATTTGAATTTATGTTTTCTTCTACATTTACAGGTAACATAAAGTATTACCAATAAAATTATTATTACAATGGTTAAAATGGTAAACCAATGCGTATATATTTACTGATCGGAGATTGTTCATCATTTTCTCTAACTCTTCTGAATACTGATTTAGTTTATATTGTGCAATGTTCAAATCTTCAGAATCAATTTTGTTCAACTTAAGTGGTTCTAGTTCTGGAATTTATATTTTTTTAGGAATATCCTTGCAACATTCAAATGGAACTTTAACTGGATGACTTCGATACTTAATTTCTTTATATGTGTCAATTGGGTATTGGGAATGAACTCTAGGCACTACACTCGGGTTGTAATTTCCGCAAACTATTAGTTTTAATAATTTCTGATTTAATTTCCCTATTTCCACATCTAACTGTGACTGGCAGAGAGTTCGAAACAGTGGTCAACCAGAGATTTAAATCAATTTGGTAGACATTATAATCTTTCACAAAAAGAAGAGATGTTTGACATGTCCTGGGCATCTGAGTTAATCTTCTTAATAGTTCTGCTTCACAAATTGCATCGTTGTCAATTGGATATGGGAGGATATCAGAACATATTTTTATGCTTCTTTCAAGAATCTTGCAATTATCCAGGTTTCGCAATGACAATGAATCATCATCCAATATATTTTTGAGTAGTTGGTAAAATATGATAGAGACCTGTTCATTCATCTAATATTGGTATTGGATAGAGTCGATATAATATATAAGCTTCCGGATCAGTGAGAGGAATTTTGAGAACAAATATTATTTTACTTTCTGATTGATATGCTTCTATTTCAATAATATTGAGATAATCAGCTATATTTTATGTATACGGTTGTAAAGGTAAATTAATTCTTACAAGAGATTTTGCTATATCTTGTAATGAATTGATTAAATCTAATTATTATTGAGCTATGTAATAATCTTATTCGAGCAAAAGTCACTAAAATTGTATTAAGAGAATCTTCTAAGAAAATATTGCTTTCCATTAGTGCTTCACATATATTCAATATCCTTATTTGTGCTTTATAAAATGCGACATCATCAGCAATATTCATCAAAGTATTTTGAATTTCTTTTATATTATCATTAAAAGTCTCCTCATCAATTTGTAATTTTTGAATAGTATTATTAAAATTTTTAATAACAGAAGTTGTAACAGAAATTTGTTTTTTAAGAAGATTTTCCAACTCGAATTCATCATGAGAAAATTTGTTAATACAATCATTATAATATTGTCCATCTGATGCATCTAAATTATCTGTAATAGTTCTCCAAACAGTTCTTTTCCATTCCATTCCATTAAATATACCTCGCTTTTCCCTGGAGTTATATGATTTAGTTTCTCCTATAATTTCTTTATACTTTTGACCTATTGAATTCGAAATTTGTGATAATAAACTTATGTTTGTTTGAAGCTCTGATTTAAAAGCTAGAAACCTTGGAGACGGATCTTCCAAAGTATCCAAAATTTCTATTAAGTATTTTATCATTGTTTTCCATTGCTTTCTTAATTGGGCCCAGATCTTTGTAAACTAAAAGTGTCAATTTTTCATTCGTAATTTTGATAATACATTCTTCATGGAAAAAGATTCCCACGGTGTTATTAACAGGAGTAAATGTGTACTGAGCTTATATAATATTTATCAGCACGAAGAATCTGAAACTACTACAAAGAAACTACTCATAGTAGGGTTTCAGTCTATCGAAATTAATTTTGGATATTTGTGGATTTAAAACTATTGCAGAATTATTAAATAATTGCACAATCTCAAAAGAACTATTAAACAAATTTTGACTTTTATCTTTAATTTGAGATTCTTTAAGATAATCTTTATCTCCTACTTTATATTCTGGAAACTTTCCTGAAATAGTTTTATCAAATCTAATTTTTGCTTTTTCTTTCTGACTTGCTGTTTTTGCTCGTGCAATTTTATTATAATATTACATTCTGTTGTTCAAATCACGTACATATTTGGTAATAAGAGCCTTCTCATTATACAGAGTTTCAGGTGGTCTACTAGACGTATGACCAAAAATCATATAACCGCATATGGCAAAATATTAAACGGATATTCGTCTGGATTTTCTGTCTTATGTGCACGGATCATCTCCACAAGTGTTCCGTGAAATCTTTCTAAAGAACCATTCGATTGTGGATGGACCACGCTAGAAAAAGTGAGCTTTATTCTTAAAGGTGTTCCAAAATGTTGAAAGAATATTAATAAAATATTTACTACTGTTGAAGCTTTTTTATTTGAAATAGGATAAGCTTGAGTAAATTTAATTTACTCATCTCGAATTGTTAAAGCGTAATTTCTTGTTGGATACTCAAAAATATCAATATTGATTCTTTCAAGCGGGGTTTTTGGTGTTCCAAATCTTTTGTTAGTCCTGTCCAGTTATTCTTAGATTTAATCCGTCGTATAGTTTATTCCGCGATGTAAATTACATTTATCTTTATGATACTGGGGTTTAACGATATTTTGACAGACTACAAATTTTAAATAAACATTAGGAAAAATGAAAGAGAATTTTTCCAAAATAGGTAACTCAAGATTATTTTCTATATAATATGTTTTTGAAGGGTCAAATTTACTTTGTTCTTTAAATAATGTATAAAATAATTGTTAAACTACAAACTCTGGATCGTAAGTAAGAGGTATTATAAAATACTTGCGATCTTTGACACTCTTACTAGAAACAATATTTACTGAATTCATCTGAAAATCTAAATTTTCTTCAAAAATATCTTCAATAATTTTATAATGTAAATCTTCAAGTTTATTTTGCCAAAATAAAGTAACAATATTCTTATAAGCCTATCTAGTAAGTGGTCATTTGATGTTTCAAATTTTGAATAATCGATTATTGATTTTGTTTTGTAAAGGTCGACAAATCTATTAAATTCATCCGTCATTAATTCATCCTATTCATCTATAAGTGTTTCACTTTGTCTTTACTTGTTGATGGTGTAACTTCATTAGTTTCATTAGTTGTCAAAATTGTAGTTTTATATTGTCAACTTGCACATTATTTTAAATGATTAATTTTAATTCTTGAAAGCGCATTAATTTTATTAATTTTGCCTGGCTTGTACTCAGTTTTGCAATCAGATTCTTCCAATTTGAGTCGCCATCTAGCTAGCCTGCTTACAGGATCTTTAATGGAAAAGAGCCGTGTTAATGGACGAAGGTCAGTGACTAGCATTAATTTTCTTCCAAATAAATAAGGACGAAAATATTTTACTGCCCAAACAATAGCAAGGAGTTCTCGTTCTATTGTCGAATACTCTGTTTCTGCACTACATAATGTTCTAGAAGCATAAATTACTGGTAGATTTCTACCCATGGGACCTTGTGATAGAACAGCGCCAATGGCAAATGCACTAGCATCAGTTGTAAGAATAAATGGTTCTTCGAAATTTGGGTATCTCAAAATAGGATCTGAAGTAAGTGCAGCTTTTAGATTGTTGAAGGAATTTTTACATTCAGTATTAAAAATAAAAGGAACATCTTTCTGTAATAGTCTTGTAAAGGGTTTAGAAGTTTTGGCAAAATTTGGTATAAAGCGACGATAATATCCTGTTAAACCAAGGAAAGATTTTATGTCTTTTGGATTTTTAGGTTCCGGAAAATTTCTTAGACAGTCTATTTTGGCTGGATTTTTTACACCATCTTGGGTAATTACATGTCCAAGATAAGCAAGTTATTTTCTAAGAAATTCACATTTATCTGGTTGAATTTTCAAGTTGGCTTTTCGAAGTCTGTTAAAAACTCTCAGACGAGAGACATGTTCATGAATAGTAGAAGAATAAATTATTATGTCATCCATATAAACAAGACATCTTTCATTTTGAATGCCAAGTAAAATGTTGTCCATGACGCGTTGGAATGTGGACGGGGCGTTTTTGAGTCCAAACGGCATACGAACGAATTCATAATGACCGTTATCAACCGAGAAAGCTATTTTGGATATATCTTTTGGGTCAATTTCGATTTGATGGAAACCTGAGGCTAAGTCAAGAGTGGTAAAATACTGATATCTCCCTAATTGGTCAAGGAAATCAGAGATGTTGGGTAATGGATATTTATCATCTACCGTAACTTCATTTAATTTACGATAGTCAACAACCACACGCCATTTTTATTTTCCCGATGCATCAAGCTTCTTTGCCACAACCCAAACTGGGAATGACCATGGCGAATTACCTCTTATTTGTTAATTTGGGGGTATCTATATAATGTAGTAAATATAGGTCTCGCATTATTAGTTTCAATTGAATGTTTAATTTCATTAGTAAATGTTAGTTGGTCTCCTTCCAAATAAAAATATCAGAAAATTCTAAACATAAATTTGTGATAATTTCTTTTTCTTCTTTGTTGAGATGATCTGTACTGAGAGATCCAAAATTATTGGTCTTCTATCAACAGATTGGTTAAATTTAGTTTTATTTTAATAACACAATTAAAATTTTAAAAAAACATTCGGAATTCGGAATGGGATCTAGATTCAAATTTGGAAATTCAACAATTTTTGGAATAGCATTCGAATTAATAATTAAAGTAAAGAATTCACTTTCTTCATCTACATGTACCAAAGCATTTAGAATTCTAACATCTTCTATTGCTTGTCCAAAATTCGTTAATTCACATTTCAACTTGAAATTTTTTTCAGTTCTTGGTTCAATAAAAATTCTATTTTGTATTTCAACTATTAATTTATAACACTCAGTACTTTGTACAAAGCTAAAAATTCAGAGTCCGTTTCCAAGTTATCTTGATAATTTTGAGATAGGTCTTTTCTCTTAAGGTTAAATCGAAACTTCTAGAAATATTATAAATAAAATACTTAGTAATGTCTTTTTGGAAGCCAAACTGGATTAATAACTAACAATGGCCTTTATGGTAAATTGCTGACTACTGGTCGGCATCTCTGGCACGTAAACATCCCTATCACTTCTGTTATCTTCTTAAAACTGCGTCTTGCAGATGTAATATGATATGGTGCAATACTACTGCGTCTTGCAGATGTAATATGATATGGTGAAATACTGCGTCTTGCAGATGTAATATAATATTATGAAATATAATATTCAAAAATAATTCTTTGTTACTAGTACTAGTAATAATTTTGCAAATATAACTTCATTTAACATATATATATTCGGACGTCGCGTTGTTAGATCCATAATCCATAACGGACATATTTTTTATCAGAATTTAAATGAGGTTCAATATCTAAATTTATTGCAAAATCAAAGTGACAAGTGAGAAGATAATAATTATTATCTATAATCATATCATATAAATATTTTTTACAAAAAATTGGACCGACGTTATCAGTTGGTGCACTGAAAAGTACAAAATAATATTAATTCTATTGGTGCTGGTACTTTTGAAGTAGTGTAGTTGCAGTTAGATTGAAAACTTTATTGTAACATTAGTCACGAAAATCATTGAACGTTCACTAATACCAAAGAAGATAGAACTTATTCTATTACCCACGTATATTATTTGCTTGTACTTATTATGTAGAGATCTGAGAAGATCGCTACAGAAATACGCATAAGTATTTTAGATTTAACCATTTTACCACCGATTTAACTTGAAAATCGTAACTCTAAGCAAAAAATGTTGCTACAAATATTATAGTCTTTCATTTGGTATCAAGAGATTTTCAGTTTTCGAAAGAAATCGCCTCTTCCACATAGCAAAAATATCCATATGTGAGATTTTAAAATGAATGTAGCTCGAAAACCGCAACTCTTTTGAAAAAATGTTCAATTTAAACGTTTCCGGATATTGTCCTATCTTTAATTCTGGCAACACGAATTTTCCATTTTAGAGAAGATTAGCCCTCTCCACCTCCTCCGGGGGCGGATTTGAGTTTTTACGAATATGGGACCATTTCTCAATAGAAAAAGTTGCTATTGAGGAAGGCTTTTGGTTTTCCAATTCGTTGCATAACAAATAAGTTATTGAAGAAATAACAAAATGTGAAAATTAGTTTTTCTTAAATTCTCAAAAACTAAAAATGATTCATCAAATTTTTTTGTGCCTATTATGTTAACAAGAACCGCTTCAGATCAAGTTCATTTAAAGTATCAAACCTATAAATGAGAGATATTTTTCTCTCTATGTAGCTCTGTAATATTCTAAGATAAAAGAAAGTCGGTAACCACAAAAATCCCATAATCATCGTATTATTGCAATTTAAGTTTCCTTCACGCTATGAAGTGTCATATTCTTTTTATGTCTGCCCACTCACCATGTAAGGTCAAATACCCATGGATACAAAAAGAAATGAATATAATATACCTACTAAAGATTTCTAATGCACGTAGATATAAAATATTACACTGCAATGGTAGTTTTTCTTGATGAGGCCAAAATATGTTTACTATCATTATATAAATAAAGTCTCAACTGCTAAGAATTACTGTACTGAGAATGAGACTAGTAATGGCTGATAAAGATAGGATTTCTTGAACGACAAATTTAAACTAAGTTGAAACGTATGC
The DNA here is from genome assembly GCA_958507055.1 of Crioceris asparagi. NCBI lineage: Eukaryota > Metazoa > Arthropoda > Insecta > Coleoptera > Chrysomelidae > Crioceris > Crioceris asparagi. The sequence goes on along the minus strand of OY293826.1, from coordinate 56,356,682 downwards.
AACTCTAGCGTTTTTAAATATAACAAGCTCAAATTTGTTTTGAAAAATCAGTCATACAAATATCTTGGTCAAGCTCGTAAATGGGCATGAACGGAATAGTAATTTCAAAATGGCGGCTGACCAAACGAAAGAAAATATTTTAACGTTACCTTCAGCTCGAGAGCTACAAGGGGCTGGAGGAGCATTTTTGGAGAATCCATAATTTGAGACGGAAAAATTTAATAAATATATTTTACAAAAAATTGGAACGACGTTATTAGTTGATGCACTTAAAAGTATAAAATAATATTAATTCTATTGGTGCTGTTACTTTTGAAGTTGTGCAGTTGTAGTTAGATTGATAACTTTTGGCACCAACTTCACAAGTACCATCACCAATAGAATTAATATTATTTTATACTTTTCAGTGCATCAACTAATAACGTCGGTCCAATTTTTTGTAAAAAATATTTATTTCACAATTTTGAGTGTACCTAACATTAGTCACCAAAATCGTTGAACGTTCATTAATACCAATGAAGATAGTACTTATCCTATTACCCTTGTATATTATTTGCTTGTAGTTGTCATTATTGAGATCTCAAAGCATCGCTGCGGAAATACGCTAAAGTATTTTATGTTACCATTTTAATACCGATTTAACTCGAAAACCGTAATTCTAAGGAAAAAATGTTCATTATAAATGTTACTACAAATAATTATATATTTCATGTAGTATCGAAAGATTTTCAATTTTCAAAAGAAATGGCCCTCTCCACATAGCAAAAATACATATTTAACATGCCTCTATCTCGAAAACCGTAAGACTTGAAAAAAAATTCAATTTAAACGTTTCCGGATATTGTCCTATCTTTAATTATACCATCTCAGATTTTCGAGAAAATTCGCCCCCTCCAACCCTTCGGGGGCGGTTTTCAGCGGGAAGGAGATTTCGGATTTGCGTTTTTATGAATATGGGACCATTTCTCAAGCCTCCTCGTTTACTATATACCTAAAAGGCGCGCACGGACACCTTCTCCGTTCGGGGTTCGTCGGTCAAAAAAGAGACCATATCCGACAGCATTTCAATTGGACAGTTTCAAACAATTTAATGGTTTCAGAGTTACAGCAATAGTATAGTCTGAAATAAGTGTGTAACCGCTACTCTCAAATCTCTGAATATAAGCGAACGGACTACGATTTTGATGACTAATGATAAATTCAAATATTATTCTTTTATAAAAACTCGGACAGACTTTATTAGTCGGTGCTCTGAAAAATACAAAATAATATTAAATACTACGGGTGCTTACTTTTGCAGTTGGTACCAAAAATATTTTATCTACCATAATAGCACTACTTCAAAATTTCCCGTACCAATGGAATTAATACTATTTTGTATTATTTGGTGTACCAACTAATAAAGCTGGACCTATTTTCATCAAAAAACAATCTACCTGTTTATTCATATTCTAGCTAAAATGGTTCCTCTTGCGAAAAAAGTACCCAATATCATAATTGTTCGCTTCGACACACTGAAAAGTAAAAACGATCGTACAAGTCAATAGGACTTTAAAAGCTATAGGAAAATCCATTGGGCAGATTTAACAGACAATATTTTTTTATAAGAAATTGCACACTTTCTGATGACATAATTAGGTTGCATAACATCGAACAAGTCAAATGTCGATATCATTTTTGTTTTTCGTTATAGTGGAGAGGAAAGCTCGCAACAAATACTGAACATACAAGTACCTATGTATTGTAAAGGACGCCGGCTATATCTCAGGATCCGTTAATCGGATGATCATGAGAAGAAAAATGTTTAGAGGTAAATCGGCCAAAAGAAAAAGCTGTAAAATATTTATAAGTTGCTAAGTCTACCGCTAGGGGGCGTAGCTCACACCGCGAAGTAGAAAACAGTGTTTTAATCAAAATTATCCAAAGTTAACCTATATTAAAAATATTATTTTTGTAACCTACTGAAAATAAGACCACTTTTTGTATCAAGTTTTATCTCTATCCTGACAAATAACGACTAGGGGGAGGGATGTTGGTTTGAATAAAACTGAATAACTTTTTTTTGGTACGACTTGAATAACTTTATTTCAATTTAAAGCGTAATTTTGCGCTTTTACTAGAATAATAACATGTTGAGTTCAATTATTTTCCGAGTCGGTAGAGGGTGCTCTATTTTCGCAACTCGATATGATTATTCCTTATAGACTTATTTTAAAACATATTTAAACCATCATTTTTACGTAACAAAATCAGAGAAGACTTTGAGTATCACTAATTTTTAGTTATTTATTATATTTTATATGACCTACTTTAACAATAACAAAAATTGTCTATTACCTATGTCGCTCTAGATGGGGTAATTAAGTTTAGTGTAATTAAATGAGAATTGAATACAGATAACTATAACAAGAATTTCATAGTTTACAAGAAAATTATAATAAGTAGGACTCTTGGTAGGCCTTGACATGACAGAAACAAGACAAAAGAAGCGACAATAAAATATATCTTTCTTTACAATAACAAAAACGTTGGCATATTATTTTCCTTAGTCAGTTATCTTACGATTTTTCTCTCAATAATGTGGGTTGTCCATAAAAGAACCGAATTTAGCAAAAACCTAGAAACTTAGAGCTAAAAATAAATAATAAATAAAAAAATAATGACGCCTTAGTGTCGTCCGCTCTGGGCAACACAAAGCTGTAATCTGCTGTGGGTAGTTATTTGTTTAATTTTCAATTCATTAAACTTAATTTAAATTACCCCATCTAGAGCGACATAGGTATATGATATAATTTTTATATTATTGTTAAAGTAGGTTATCCATACATATAATAAGATTGTAACAGGCCGATGTCTGTACATTATAGATATTTAAGACATACTATTACGGAGGATCTTTATCAAAGCAACAGAAGCCGAAACAACAGTTTTTAGAAATATTTGTCTCTGTCTGTACGTTTGTACGCGCATAGCGCAAAAACTACTGCGTGGAATTGAATGCACTCTTCTCTGATATATTACTGGGTCTAGCTTAAAATATAGGCTCCGTTTAACCGCGCCTTTTTGTCTTTCTGTATGTTTGTACACGCAAAAACTATCGCTTGGAATTGAATGAAGGTTTCCACGCACACGAAGTCGCGGGTAAAAGCTAGTATAAGATATAGGTAACTTTAATAAAAATTACTCATGGTGTTCTTTAATTTTGTCACGTGAAAACGAAGATTTATTAAATAATATCTGGGTGACCGAGCATTGCTCGGGTAACACAGAATTTAGATTGGGTCTATAAGAGTTACTTTAAAAGTTCAAAAATGTGCATATTTATAGTTAAAATGTATTGCGATCGGTAAATATTGCTTTTATCATTCACATGGCTTAGAATTTAAAGATTTAAAAATAAATATGAATGTGAAACTTACCAGAACTCAGCTGTATCACCAATCGACTTCTCAACCCCCAAAAAGTATACATACTGAAACTTTTATCTGCGGAGCCATTCTTGAAATAGCTAATGTGGACCTCGAGGGTCACACTGATTGAATATGAAGTATCGTCAAACGATTTCTCAACTCCGAAAACCCCTTTTTGCTATTTTTTACCAAAATCTGCTAACCCTTCCTTAAAATAGCTAATGTGCAGCTTAAGGGTCGCAATATATTAGATATGTACAAATTTTCTGTGAAAATTTCCGATTAAATTATTAGAAACTCATATTAAATTAAAAATTTTTATTTGAAAAAGGGTTTCGTTAAAAAAGTCAATGGTGAACAGGATTCGAACCGAGGAGCTCTAGATATTATCGGGTTCATATTGATATCTGAGATATAATCTGTAAAACTCCTAGAATGGGAATATTTATTGCTGAAAACGATTTTTCTTGTGAATGTGAATACAACCAATCGATTCAGTACACTCTAAAACCCATACATATGAATTTTTATCGAAATCGGTAGACCAGATTCCGAGATAAAATTTGCATATATATATATATATATATATATATATATATATATATATATATATATATATATAATTCGAAGCTGAACAGTATTAAAATTTGTAGAAGGTATATTGGGGATGCAGCAATCATAGAGAACACTCTATATCTTATTTATTTATATTAAGAAGTTAATGATCAATTGACTTAGTTTATAGGAGACATGTGTTAGTAATAACTTCTTTTTTGTCTAAATTGTGATGTACATTACCTGTGATCCTATATATAGACCGTCATATATTTATGTACGTATATTATTTCTTTTTGTTTATATATTAACAACTCAATCAAAAACAAATCTCAACAAAGTGTAAGTAAAACTTTCGATACTGTATATAAATATAAAAACAAATCTTAATACATAAAATTCACCTTTGTAGATCATCTGAAGATGGAAAATAAATTTCCGAAAGCTTAGGACAACTTTATAGAGTGTTCTTTATGATTGCTGCATCCCCAATATACCTTCTACAAATTATATATATATATATATATATATATATATATATATATATATATATATATATATATATATATATATATATATATATACAAGATTTAAATTATCAGGTATTGCAGTCTGTTGGCACAAATCTTGTAAGTAATCATCATTTGTTACATATTTCATTATATTATAAATATTGTAAATTTCCTGACGAAGAAACAATAAAAGTTTCGAAAGCTTGAATAAAAGATAGAGTTTTCTTTGTGCCAACAGACTGCAATACCTGATTATTTAAATCTTGTATCTTAACTAGACAGTCGTTCTACGAGATAACTTATATATATATATATATATATATATATATATATATATATATATATATATATATATATATATATATATATATAAAAAGATGTTCTTGGGGATGCAGTATTCAATAAAATTCTTTGACTGAAGCCGAGCTTTCGAGAATGTTTATTCTCTTCTTCAGGGCAAAAATCGTGAATTTAGAATAAATTAACCAAAAACAGAAAAGATTTCATAGCCATCAATTACAAATGTCAAAGAATTTTATTGAATATATGACTGCATCCCCAAGAACATCTTTTTATTTATTATAAATCCAGTCAAGAATACAAAATCAATATATATATATATATATATATATATATATATATATATATATATATATATATACGAGCATTTCTCGTTTAATATAATTAGATATTTTTAAATAAGTCTATAAGGATTAGACACATCGAGTTGTGGTTTTCACCAATAACTGTAATTTTTGACGCTCTTCTTCCAATTGAAAAATAATAATACCATTGCATTTAAAATCTGAGAAAAATAACTGAGCTCAAAATGTTATTATTCTAGTAAAAGCGCCCGTAAAGTGCTTTAAAATTAAATAAATCTACCCGTTACTTGACATGATAAAGAAAAAACTTTAGTACAAAAAATTTGTCTTATTCTCAGTAGATTATAAATGAAATATTATCAATATAGCTTAACTTGGAATAATTTTGACTAAAACAGTGTTTTCTACTTCGCGGTGTGAGTTACGCCCTTTAGCGGTAGGCTTAGCAATTTATAAATAGTTTCCAGCTTTTTCTTTTGGCCAATTTACCCAAAAAAATATTGTCAGGGTCGTCCGATTAACGGATCCTGAGATATAGCCGGCGTCCTTTATTAATGGGCCTCCCTGTACATACCTACACAATTACAGGTATTCTCTCAAAATGCATTCTTTCTGACTGTAGCGTCGTTATATCGAAAAAATATTTATAATTTTTTTTTAAATCGAAACTAGTACAACTATTGCCCTACTGGGAAACTTTCCATCTTAACTAAGAAGATGTCTTTGCAATTTGGATTGAGATATATCTAATATGTAAAGTTGTCAATGATTGCATATCTCTTGACATTAAACATTTTATATCAGGTATAAGGAAGGAATATGTGGCAACAACATTAGCTTGACCCTTATATCAGTCTGTCACTAACAAACATTAGGTAGTCCCCAATCTGTAATAGTTCATTGACTTTGAATTAACTTTTACATATGTATGAGCCCTTTATCTCGGTTAATGGAATAATATAAAACAATTATATTCATTAATTAGCAAAAGCCATCGACTTCGTCCGAGAGCACTTTGGATTATATTGAAAATATTAGTAATAATAAATATGTAGTAACGAAAACCTTAGCTTTTCAACAATACTTGAGGACTGAAATTGCTCACGTAGAATCAGCTAACATGAAAAAAAAAATGGTATCTTCCCAAGTCAATTATAGGGCTCTAAAAACAGACATGTGATTCAAAAAGAAACTTGGTGATAAATTACCACTGGCGATTTCAACTTGGTTGGCGAAACACAAAAGAGTCAATGAAAGTCCTGTAATAATCGATTTCACCGTTTTGAAGATTACCCAGAGAAACAAACAGATCGACAAAAAAATTAAAAATGCTAGTTTTGTATTTGCTGATGTGCAAATAAGCTAAAAACTCAATAAAAAAACTATATAGGTATTCCACAATCACAGTTAGACACACCAATTTTCCTCTTATATGTATAAGTATAAATGTATCAGATTTGGTCTTAAATATCATTTATAGGTAATGACTTATTTAACTAGAAGCGGTTGTGATACGGTAGGTAGGTATATCTTTCATTATAATTACGAATTTCAATTTATCCTTTTATACAATGCTAACAACATTATTTCTGAGATATACCTACATGCTGAAGGTCAACAGTTGTACTACATTCTTAATCAAGTGAATGGGATCAAATTAAGTATTTATTATTATATTTGCTAAGGATTTTCTTCAATTAATAAGTATCTCAATATATTTTAATATGTACATTAAATGATTTCCATTGGCTTGTCAAAAAGACGATATGTATAATCCAATACCTGTAAAAAATATAGAGCAAATTATTTTACATGAGGATTTTGAAAGTATTATTATTACTTTTAGCTGCATTAACTTCAGAGAATCACGCAATAATGTGCCTTATCAAATTTTATTTTAAATTCATGATGAGAAATCCTTTTTTTGTACCCAGGATAAAGAAAAGGTAATAGCCTTGAATAAAACAACATTATTTTTATCTTGATATATGTATCAAGAAATATTGCAACATGAATAACACAGAAATCCGAAAGAATACGTCACAGTCAATACCATTTATCTATAAGGTAGGTAAATATCATAAGAGAAATATTTTTTCAGACTAAATTCATTACTTAGACAAAATGCTTACTTCCGATACAATTATCTGCTTATGTAAATCTGTTGCGTCCACTAACTCGAGTTTCCTAAATAAATAAAAATAAATTTCACCTACTATGAAAATCGTCCCTTGGGCTCGTGCCATCATCCACTTTTTCAGCACAAAGAGACAATCAACAACGGTCATATTTTCTTTTCTGCAACCGAACCGTTGAACCAAAATATGAATAAATCAATGTGAAATCTCATTTGAGGGTTATTTTTTCTCATAGAATGGCCTTCAGGAAATGGTCAAGGGCTTCTAGAAGACAACAAGACAACAACTGATAAAGTCGGTCCAATTTTTTGTAAAAAATATTTATTTCACATTTTTGAATGTAACATTAGTTATGGAAATTGTTGAACATTCACTAATACCCAAAAAGATATAGGTAGGTTTAGCTTTTACATAGCGGAAATGCGCAAATCACATATTTCAGACTTTACCATTGCGAAACTCGGAAACCGTGACTCTTTTGAAAAAAAAATTTCAATTAAAACGTTTCCGGATATGGTTCCCTTTCTAATTTTCAAATCTCGAATTTTCAATTTTCGGAAAAATTTGCCCCTTCCACATAGCTGAAACACATTATTTCAGAGTGTAGCGCGGAAACGTATGATTATTTTTTTAAATGTCCAATTCAAACATTTCCGGATAAGGAATTTTTATTAATTCTGTCGTCTCGGATTTTCAATTTTGGAGAAAAATTGCCCCCTCCACCCCTTTTGGGGGCGGTTTTTGGAGGGAAGGAGATTTTGGATTTGATTTTTCTCAATACGGGACCATTTCCCCACTCCTCTTTCAAATGAAACAAAAATCGTCTAAATCGTAGTATGTTTACTATGCTAAACGAGCGAACAGCCATTAAAAAAAAAAATAGAAAAAAGCAATCTTACAACCGAATTGTATACCTTCTCCTTTTTTTTAAGTCGGTCAAAAAAAGCAGCAAAATCCTCTCAATCATTCCCAAAACACTCGTGGCACAGAGAAACAAGCATTCAGATGCAACAATTGCTAGAAATTAGATTTGTTACAATATTTTCCTCACTTGGGTTAGCAGTAGGAAAGTAAAATAGACCACCTATGCATTTTTTGTTGTTTGTTTTCAAATAGGTAAAATTTTTGATTCTCAAGAAAACTACCCATCTGCCCCATTTTATGGGAAAATACATGTTGAATTTGAAATCGAATAATCATTAGTACGCACAAAAAAGCCAACAGATTAATAAATATATTTCTCAAAAACCAGATACTGATCTTATTGTTTTTCTTTCAGAGGCTTAAGTCCCTACTAGAATTCGAGTGTAATGATTTCTCTACCGTTCAAGTGTTACCAAAAGCAAGGGATCTACAGTTTAACGTGGATTACGTACCAGCTACATTTTTAAAGATACATTTCAGGACACACTCTTCCAGAAACCAAAAAGGTGGAGGCTCAAGTCAAACTTTTTGTCAAAACCAAATCTAAGACATCTTTTTTTTTAAAAAAATACTCCCCCAGCAAATATGGAATGAAAAAAAAAACAATCAAAATAGAGACAATGTATCTCAGGAAATGTTAGACAAATTACTCAAACATTTAGCACCAGATACAGTATCCAAAACGCCAGAAAAACTACCATTTTACAGCAACCGATCCATAAAAAAATGCGACTTGGAATTAGAGTTTGCATTGAATATAATGCGGAAAAGTACGCCAGGCAAGGACATGATAAGCTATAATATCCTGAAAAATCTTACAAAAAAAATTATTACAAATACATAATCAGTAGAAAAGACCTACTTGATTGATATCATAGAAGCAAACCAAATCCAACTACCAACTAACATCGCGTCCTTACTCAGTCTCCAGTTCAAAAACATATTCTATACAATTATCAAATTCTTAAGCAATATAAAACTTGACATTCAAATCTTGTTCTCAGACTATATAAGGAAGTAGACCTCATGTTTCTCCCCCTTATGTTAGAAAAATAATCAAAACGATATCCTCTGACTTATTTGGAATGAATTTAACAAAAGTCTGTAGCAAATAAATTTCATCCAATGCCAATCTTACATACACGCACACACACACACCCTTCCATAGTAGGTATACTCTCGCGAGTTTCCCATTGCCTTGCGAGAGGAGGAAAATGCCAGGGATTCGAACGCGATCCTGGGTCACCTTTCACTATTCCAAAACTTTCGCTAACCACTGCGCTGCCTAACTTCAATGACCAAAGTCGGCCAGTGTTAGTTATAGATAAGGTTTTTGGCACCAACTTCGAATTTACCAATAAAATTAATGTTATATCTATATATTTTTGAGTGGACCATATAATGAAATGCCTAGTTTTGGCAAAGAAAATATTTGTTTAATATTTGCTTTAGCTCATTAGTCATCAAAATTGTTAGGAGCTTACTTATATTCAGTGATAAAAAAATGTTGCGTCAATAATGTTGCATTTCTCTTGGTCTGGCTCTAACTCGGTAGCCTCTGTTTAGAGAGCCGTTAAAATAGACTTTTTTCTGCTCATGCTCACAAAATTATCTACTAAATATTAGAAAATATACTAGTTTTATTAATAATTGAAAATTTATATGATTCAAATATGAAGAGTCTTTATAGCTTTAAACTCAATTTTAAAATTTACTTAATCAACTGAAGATTGTGAGCGTTATATTTTTTATACTAATTACATAATCTCGGTACATTGCATGTTCAATAAACATAATACCATATATATATAAATTTTCGGGGGGTAATTGAATTTTTATGCAAATGTCTCTAAGATTATTACGACTCACTTAACAGTTAATTCTTGATTTCATAAATATCAGAGTTTTGGCCAAATTGATTCGTATGTTATACATAATGATATTCCGTAATAGCCATATTGAAGAGATAATTGCGATTTACAGCCAATTTTTTTAGACTAAAACTCTAACAGCAAGAGAAAGTCTGCTCGGTCGTCAAACTTTCCGCTAAATAAACTATAATTGATTTCCTATTAGTATTATATTTGTGAATAAATTATATGAGCGTTTCAGTTTGATTGTTTCATGCAAAATACCTTGATAATAACATAATTGGATATACAAGCCAGGAACATATTGATATCTATATCTATATTCATTCAAATTTGTGCTTTATATTTTATTCATGTTCTTATATAAGCTTCTGCTTTATACTGTTCATAGAATACTCATTTTCTAGATTAGAATTTCTATTCTAATTAACTAACTCAATCCATGATTTTAGCTTAAACTATCGTTGTTTCAATTCTTCAAGTTAAAAAACAATCCATTATGCATCCCTAGTTTATAATCTGATATTCATTTTACTAATTTATTGTTTAGAAGTAGATAATTATAAATTGAAAGTTTCCAACTTACCGTCGATGTCGTTCTTCGCTGAGCTTCTACATAACAAGCGAAGAATAAAAGGACAAAAATATAATAAGTCCTCATTTTTTAAGACTATGAAACGCTGTATTTTGCTTCAACTATATCCTCTTCATAGCACTTGAAGGCTTCATGGAATAGCATTCTGGAAGAAATATTTTTTTATTCAGTTTAATAAAATTCGGATAGTAACAAGTGAAATTTTTGAAAAAAAAATTAAAAATAGTTTTTATTGGACATTTAAGATTTAAACCGTACCGATGAGTACCTACTATTGCTATCCTTTTCTCGATTTTAACTATACTTATGTATATGTTTTTGCAACAGCACTTCCATAACAAATTACTGTTTGTCTACCACAACACAAAATTAAACTTTAAATTAACAATATCGTCTGACGTCTGACAATTGCGACATAACCATAGACGATCTTCCAGAAAGTACCTATATACCAGAGAACGAGACGTATATATACGCTCCATGCTCGTGCGTAATTCCAGTGACGGATCCCATTGTCGTTCCATGTCGACAAAATAAAGATCTTGGTTGAATGAGATTGAATGAGATAATTATAATTACCAATATTGGATCACACTTGGAGCTTAACAGGCAGAGAGATGTCTGCGATCTAAGTACGAATTCGAAATTTCAAGTCTCTAGACCGTATGGGGCCTGAGAAATCGCTGCGGAGTCCATTGATAGAAGAACCGAAAGTAATAAAAACTATTTAAAAATATAGTATAGTTAATAAGTAATAGGTAATAAACCTCGTCAATATTTAAGGACCAGCACTGTAGACGTAGAATCTCAACATTTCTGTGTTGCCATAATTTCAAATTATGGCCCCACCACATACCTGGAGTCTTACAAATCGATAAATATGTGTTTTGTTTAGATTCTTGGAAAAAGATCACCGCTGAGGATGTTAACTTCTTCTGCGATAAAGAATTGCCTAGGTATTTTATTAAATGTATTCTACATGTCATAAAAATCCGGACAAAATCAGTTCAACCGTGTAGGAGACTAGCCTGGACAATTTCGTAGAAAAAAAATTCAAAGTACTTGTTTTGGTTTTGTTGACTTGCGAATAACCACATGATTTCAAAAAAAAATATTCCGACCACACACCTAATTACTGTTTATATGCATTGAATTTGAAATATAGCGATAAAAATCTGAACCACTCAGAATTGCTTGATTTTTTTGCTGAAAATGATCTTTACCTCAATCCTAAGATAGGTACCATAAAAAAGAATTCTTTTATGAAGAAAGTCTTAAACGGATAGGTAGATTAAAGTATCGGATACACTACAAAAATGTTCTTATGGACAATCCATTTCTGAGCTGGACATGGAGTCTATCCATAGGAATACTAACGAGAGTTAAAAAAACAGTCAGTTCCTATATGACATTCCAAGTATACAATTTCTTGCCAATAGTTATACAACTTTGAATATTAAATTTTAATAGCAAATCGCAACTGGCTACATAGGTATAGATCCAATAAATAAAAAAATATAGCAGTGCTGTGCTTTGAATGGTGAAATGGAAAGTTGATCAGGCTGATAATGTTTAAAAATTTAACAACTGGGTATGAAGTAGGTTATACATTTTACAACCAACTGCTCTCGGAATGTCTTGTATTACTGTGACCAGATTTAAACATATCAATTGTTTGTAATGAATAATTTCATGTAAGAGAATGTTGTATAAAGATCGGTGAACGTCAAGGAAGAGTCATAAAATTACATAATTAGAGTAGTAAAGAAAATCTATTCAATATATTCATGTAGGGAAGGTGGAATGATATAATTTCCAATCATGGGATGACAATATTAGCGCATTTCGATTATCGATTATGAAATAGTCAAATGCCAAAGCACCAATCAAGAATACAAATTTCAGAAGCCAACCACTGGCAATCACAAAAAAGGGAAAGTAAAAAACCAGTCAATTAAAAACTATGCTATCAAAACCGCAAATATAATCGTCATTATAAAAATTCTGATCGCTTATGAACTGCAACATTATCTCTTGTTAAATAGTTTGATAAAATATTCATATCGAATTAGTAAATGACATTAAAGATATCTAATTTATAAATTCAAAAATTGGATGTGGTCTAATAATGGAAATTGTGCTTTGGTGAGTTAATGTGATACTTTAGTTTGCTATTAAGCCCAACTAGAATTGATATATATCATTCACAGATTTTCTTTGTAATAACATTGGCCGAGTTGGTGTTTGATGGATTTCCATTCAAGTGAAGGATTTTCATCACTTGTGTGTATATTAGCATGAACGTCAAAATGGATCTATGATGATGATGATGATGACTTTATTAAATTCATACAAATTCGTTTTTTTACGTTGACGCGTATTGCGTTCTAAACGTAAACCAATTTTGACAATTATTCTTTCCTATAAGAAAGTAGTAGTTAGAGATTGGGTCTTATATTAACGATACGAATATCTACCACGTCTTTCTCCCAAATGTTTGCTATTAAAGATAAATTCCAATTAGCTTTCACAGTTTCAATCGGACATGTTCAAAATATAAAAAAAAATGTGTTCGAGCCCTAAAAGATGTAAAATAGGGAACATTTCAAAAAAAATATACAGGCGTCATTAAATGTTGCAACAAAGCAACTAGAATCAGAAACCTCGGAATTATAGACAATATATATTGAAATAAACTTAAATATTTTGAATACGAATGTATTGTCTGATTCGCGCAAAATTCCTAATTTTGTTATTATATTACCTATAGAATAAATATTATTTTGTGTTTTTCAGGGCAGTATCTAATAAATTCGGCCTGATATTCAGTCTGAAAATTTAAGGTTCATATTCAAAGGGATATTTAGTTTTTGAGATTTCCTATTAACTTGATTCATTGAAATTATTTCATTAAAGCACATTTTACGCAAATGATCCGGTGTTGACTGACTTATAATGATATGTCTAATCAATTATTATTAATGTTTGTGAAATACTCAATGTTAGTAGGTACCCTGTCTGATGTTACAAAGAATTTCTTGAGAAAATTATTTCTTGCAAGGTTATTTACCTACTTGACATTTATATGGCCCATAACATGACGTGTAATTATTTGTGATGCATTTAATGAAAGTAGAAAGAGCCAAATAGATAATTTATAAATTATTATTCATCTTTGCTGACACTATAAGTCATTGCAGAATCCAGTTGGATGGTTCTTTTGAAGGAGTATCTCTAAGGATGATATATTAGATTTTTCATATTGCAATATAGATATACTTTCCCCAAAAAAGTTCCTCCAGAAGGTGTGGGCGTGGAAGAGACATTCTTTTCACATAATTGTAAATTTTATCTAGTAGAACGAGAGAGAATATCAAATTAACGGCAATATTATTTGAAAAAATGCCCAACTAAAATGTTGTTGCCTTAGTACATGTGAAATAAATAACTTTTAGCAGAAGCTAGTACCGACTAAAAAATGTAGTGAAAAATACATTATTAAGATATTGCATAATTTTTTTGACAATGGTACTGAATTTGGTGCCAAAGTCCTCTATCTCAGCTAAAACTGCACAAATTCAAAATGACTTGAAGGTACCAAAAAAATATATTATTTTGTATTTCTTACATCATATAATAAAGTCGTCCCTCGTTATTATATAAAGTTATCTTCTTATGTAAACCAATGTGATTTGAGCTATTGCCTTAATTTCAAAACTAAAAAAAAATAGTATGTGATTGATTGAACAATTGTGGTAAATCAGCTGGGTCTTAAAGCTTATGAAAGAAGTTTCATCGATTATTCTTTGTGGTAGTTGACTGAATAATTTAGGTGCCAAATAGGAGTAACTTTTTTGACCTCTTGCTTTGGATGCTATTGTATCCAATATGTATTCTTTGATCTGGTCTCATATGTATAATTTAGAGTAGAAAGTTCGTTTTTATTTTTATATTGCTGACATCCTATCTGAATAATAAACAATTGTCTTATATCTAATATTTGTGTTTCAGTATAGAGTAGCGAGCTAATACAATGATGCTAAGAATACTTCATTAATTTGTTCCGTGGATAGGCCTAATTGAGAATAATTCAGATCAAGCTATATGGACAACAATTCAATATCTATTAATACCTCAGATCAGACCTTGAGTATCTATTTGAATGGGAATATATCGAAACATAGCGCAGTTATAATGTAATAATTAAAGTTGAGACTGAAAAACATTTATTTTTCTTATAATTTTGCGGAACAATTGTTCTGACAAAAGAAAAAATCACAACTCTATAACTAGGAAGTATATTTCATATTTCAAATAGAAGTGACATACCGTAACGAACTCTCTATATTATTTATACACAATAATAATAATAATAATAAATGAATGCATCAGTGAGTTCCTCAATAATATATGCAGATTTTGACATTAAAAAAGTTCAATTCACTAAATTATTCTTTAATAGTTGCTGATATTAGCAGAGTTGGCCCACTCAAGCGATTTCGGAGAACCATTCCACGTTTCATTTTCAAATTTGTGGAAACCTTGAGATCTACAAGATCTTCGAAATTACGTGTTTTTAGCAAGAATAGGAAGAAGTGCGTATTTACGTGTGCAGTATCAAGGGAAAAACATTATCTTTCATACTTTTTATGAAGATTAGGGAAAATGCATCCCCAAAAATACAAAATAATATATACACTGCAGTATTAAATTTTTAATATTAATTCGCGCAAATAGGAATTGCGCGTGTAATATATAACCCAATAATTACTCTAGAAAATCATAGTTAATTTTCCTTTCTGTATCCTATAGATTTAGAACATGAGAGGAACCAATTTCTAAAGATTTTGTAGGAACATATACTTAAATAATTTTATCGAGATCTGGGAAAAAAATATTAATAAATAAGTGCATTCAAATTACACACCATAGCACATAAAAGAATCCTTTGTAATTGGAGTTATCCCAGTAGGTAATCCGGACACTTGTCACTGAATCAAAATCTGGAGCAGATCGCAAGGACGTAACGCGTATACTCGCGACGGTTTGTAACACTGGCACGGTGCACTGATCACGATTGAAAATTTCTTAAAACAAATCCGAAAAAAAAACGTATCAGTTTCCCTCTCACCTGGACAAGCCGTGGCCTTTCTCCAGCGGACACTCTGTGTGCAGTCATACCCCACCTAGACTGTTATGCTTACCACGTCGCCTGATGTCGTGTTCACTTCTTCGACTTTACTTCCAAGAGAACTGCATGCATTGAATACTAGGAATCGATTTTTGGCAATTATAGAAAAATCTAATTTCTTTGATCTTTATGAAATGCAGAATAGATTCAGGGCTGCTGACAGTAACCTGTTGAGGGAACATGACAAAGTAAAAATTAGATAGGAATTGAAACAATATATTAAATTTGTTTCCACTATTATATATTTAAAACCACATAACAATTGTTTCGGCACACTGTACCTTTATCAAATGTGAGTTTAGTGTGAGTATATATAGTTTATACTCACATTTGATTAAGATACAGTGTTCTGAAACAATTGTTGTGGTTTTAAAATATACAGGGTAATTCATTGGGAAATGGGCATACGCTAATGGCAGATAGGGGTGACGTAGCTGGTTCTAAGAAACCTATATTTAATGGGTCTTTGATTCTTTATAACCAAGATACAGGGTGATTTATCCATTATGTCCGTTTTTTCATTTGGTCATAACTTCCGAACCCCACTGTATATTTTTTTCATATTCGCAACAAATACTCTTCCTATATGGTACCGAATACCAAATAAATAAAAATGAAAATCCAGGTACGGACTTGAAAAAAATTAAAAAAATTGAATCACTTCCAAACAACACCCTGTATATCAAAATTTTGAAAATTTGTTAGCAGATTTGGAAAGAGATGAGAAAATTATGTCGGACCAAATGTGTTTGATACTTCTGCATACAATTCTAGTACTTTTTAATTTGAGTCAAAATTAATATTTTCGATGAATGTGTGGTACAGAATTGAAAAAAAAAATATTTTCTGCTATAAAATCTAATCTTTCAAATCTAATCGATAAAATCATCAAGCATTTCATAACCTCCTAATCTTTAGATCCGAACATTTTTGTAACATGAGTCGACAGGTCCGTATTTAGGACAAAATGCTAATGGCAAGAATTAAGTAACAAACACCCTGTATGTGTAATACAAATATGATAATTGATTTTTTTATTATGCTACACTTCAAACAATCAATAAAATGATGAAAATACTCTATCCTGAAAAAAGTATACGTACCTTTATGGAAAGTAATACTAACTCGTTGAAATTGTATTATGTGAAAAAATAACTAAGAACCAAAAAATTAGAAGCGGTTATTATTTATCCCATGATACATAATTAGTCTTTCAGTTAGAGCTTGTTGGTCATTTCTTAACTATTCTGATGCATTTTGAATAAGAATGAACTACTGCATTCTGTACGTATTGCTTGTTTCACCGAATAATCGACATTTGACATCAGTTGATGATTTAAGAGTTTATACCTGCGTTGTTGCATTTGATAAATGATTATTTGTTGATACCTTGCCATTTCTCACAGAAAATACCCCATAAATTTTATAATGATGAATATGCAGACATGGTATATGTGTACAGATTGTGTAATGTTAATGGAAAAGCTGCCCAAAGGGAATATGAGCGGCGATTTCCTAATCGGAGCTTGCCAAATGACAAAGCTTTTGCTAATGTGTTTAGTTACCTTAGAGAACACGGTAAATTTCCAACAGTGGCAGAAAATGAACATCATGAATGACAACTTAATTGTTTGGAACAAGATATTCTAGACATTTTGCGAGACAAGCCCAAAAATCAGCACGAGAAGAATCAGCCATGCGACTAATGTTCCTCAATCTACGGTTTAGATTAAGAAAAAATAATTTCCATCCATATCACCTACAGGAAGTTCAGAGGCTCCTCTATTGGCTTTTAGTAGGTGAATATTATAAAATAACAGAATATTGTACAGGTGCTTTTTTACAGATGAAGCTCAGTTCACCAGGGACGGTATTAATAATTTACGAAATTCACGTTTGGGCACAACAAAATCCGTTCGCTATCAAACAGACACACTCACAAATAAGATTTTCCTTCAATGTAAGGTGTGGTGTTATTAACAACCGTTTAATTGGTCCGCATTTTTTCCACATTTACTAACTGGTGGAGTATACTTGGAATTTCTGCAAAATATTTTACCGATATTGCTACACGATGCAGATGTTAAAGTTTGAGGCATGTACTTTCAACATGATGGTGCTTCACCTCATTTCAGGGCAATAGTCAGAGACTTTTTAAATCAAAATTTTCCAAATAGATACATAACTGGTCTGCAAGGGGACCTGATTTTAACCCAGACGACTATACCATTTGGGGTTATTTAAAATCGAAAGTTTATGCAATTGAAATAAATTCAAGAGAAGACCTTTTGGGGAGAATCGAACCGGCGTGCGACGAATTGAAAAATAATCCGGATATGATTAGATGATCAATTAGAAGTCTAGCAAAAAGGCACATAAATGTAGTGAGCAAAACGGTGGCCACTTTGAGCATCTGTTGTAGTTTAGTTTTCTTGGAATATTTTATTTTAAAGTTTTCAATCCTATTTTTAGTTCTTTTCTTTTCACTTAATAACATATTACTGAGTTAGTGTTTCTTAAAATAAAGTTAACTTTTTTGGAATACAGTCATTTTATTATTTTATTGTCTGTTTGAAGTTTAGCATAATGGAAAAATACAATTATCACATTTGTATTACACATACAGGGTGTTTGTTACTTAATCCTTGCAATTAGCATTTTGTCCTAAATACGGACCTGTCGACTCATGTTACAAAAATGTTGGGATACAAAGATTAGGAGATTATGAAATGCTTGATGATTTTATCGATTAGATTTGAAAGATTAGATTTTATAGCAATTCTGTACCGCACATTCATCGAAAATATTAATTTTGACTCAAATTAAAAAGTACTAGAATTGTATGCGGAAGTATCCAATACAATTGGTCCGATATAATTTTCTCTGCTATTTCCAAATCTGCTAACAAATTTTCAAAATTTTGATATACAGGGTGTTGTTTGGAAGTGATTCAATTTTTCTAATTTTTTTCAAGTCCGTATCTGGATTTTCATTTTTATTTATCTGGTATTCGGTACCATATAGGATGAAGAGTATTTGTTGCGAATATGAAAAAAATATACAGTGGGGTTCGGAAGTTATGACTAAATGAAAAAACGGACATAATGGATAAATCACCCTGTATCTTGGTTATAAAGAATCAGAGACCCATTAAATACAGGTTTTCTTTAGAACCAGCTAGGTCACCCCTATCTACCATTAGCGTATGCCCATTTCCCAATGAATCACCCTGTATAATAGTGGAAATTTAATATATTGTTTCAATTCCTATCTAATATGCATTTCCGTCAAGTATCAGCCAATACTTATAAAGTAAAAATTATCAGTAGCAGGCATAAAGGCTGCCGGAACGGCCTAAACATGTCATAAAATGGTGTCTTCAACTTTGATTTAACTAAAGCTGAATATTCGTGCATAGCTTATGTAGCTATATTACTATCATTCTGGCTTAGTCATCAATGAGTAAACTTGAATATCACCGCGTTATCCCCATTTTACACCGCGCGACATAACATGTTTAGGTCATTAGGTAAGTTTATTGCTTTGTGTCTTTCTGATATATTCGAATAAGAAAACAAACAATTTACCAACTTTTTGTGTTAATATTAACAAGGTTAAAAATCAAGATGAACTTTACAATCTTAAGTTTTTTATCTTTGATATTTGCATTGTTCTTTGAATAAAAATATGAATTAAACTTTACAGTTCCTGAATAAATCTCATTAAACCAAATAGTTTCAGTTTTATGATTACTTTATGGGAATAACACATTATAATTTGACAAGAAAGTAGAAAAGAAGGGGAAAGTCTCAAAGACAAAGAAATTATCTCGTATAACATAGATACGGTGATTTGATAATTTGTTTTTTGTACATACGGTAGGTATATAGCCTCTCTTGATTATTAGATAGTTATTTCATGATTAAAGTTGGTACTAGTTATCATATTTTCATAGGTTTTACCAAAAACACTTTTAAATTGTTTGCAATATTTGGTAAATACATAATCAGCACTTTCAATTCTTCCTCTATGTATGAAATATGTAGGTAGGTACAATCTTTTCATTGAAATTAATTAACAGTTCTTTCTGTGCATTTTATACAACGCAATAAATTTTGTATTTTCAAGGATTATTGGTTATTTTAAATCGAACACTATATATTTTATATCATAAATAGGTATATTATATATGAATATCATTATTATGTAGATAATGATTACAACTGGCGAAATACTATTTCTTTTGTCAAGTATTCGCTCTATATTTATGCAATATCGCAGTTTTTATGTTGCTTCAATTTTCAAGAATAGAAATTAAATTTTTTAAAATACTTTCTGAAATCAGTGTAAAATTCTCAGTAAATAGAATCAAAAATTGTCTAACAAAACTTTAATAACGAAACACAAACAGCAATAGATAATTTTCATAGAATTCAAAATAATGTCTAGCCGTTACACTTATGTTTTGGAGAGTATTTTTTTCACATATCTTCTCTTGTCAAAATCGAAATCAAAGAGAATTTTTGTTTCAATTGTGTATTTTTCCGGGGAGATTCTATAAAAATGTTTGTTTGGAAGTTATTCCTTCTTAAAGTTTACGTTCTCCAAATATTTTAGGTGATACTGTTGAGATTATGTATCTAAATGGAACATGCTTTCTTCAGAAAATAGTGAGCGATCTGTGAAATTAATTTAGAGTTTCTAGAAAATGATTTCCCTATTGTACTTCTTGGAAGTTTTCCTCTTCGTATACGTCAGCAAATGTGTTCTAAGTACAAGGTCTCCAAAAAAAGCCCCCTAAAAAATTGAGTGCATCTAGGTTCAGAAGAAGTACGGATTTTTTCTTGAACTCGTAATACGAAAATGTATGCCTATCCAAACAACGATTTTATGGAATGTTTCCGAAAAATAGATAATCAATTAAATTTCTGTCTGATCTGGATTTTCCTTGTGCCCAATTACAACTACTAGAAATGATACAAGAAAAACTCAATATTGCTTTACAATATACAATAGGCAGGTCAAAATTTCACAGACAATCTTTAAAGATTAAAATTAGAAATAATATAGTTATAGATAAAATGAGAGTATAACAAATTCATGACACTTAAAAAGTTAAGAAAGCAGTTGGAATTCAGTACATACAAATATAAATAATAGATACAAGACAATCAATTAAAATTAAAACAATATAACTATAGCTATAAAGAGAATGATAAATTTATAATACATAAATAGTTAAGAATATAGTTAAAATTGAGTGTAGGTTAAATTCAGTGCAGTTGTAATTTAATACATACATATATAGATAGATGAAAAATTTTCTTTAAAAATGTTGGAAGATTGTTATAAAGAGATATGCAGTCGTAAAAAGTGGACTTTCTGAAAGTTGTTGTTTAATGAACTGGTATGTCCAACATTCGACTTCTTGATGGGTATAGTTATGATGACTTCCTAATACTTTGAAGTTAGAGAAGTTGCTTTTCACAAATATTACAAACTTTAAAATGTAAATTGAATATAATGGTAAGATAGAGTTTTTTTTGAAGATTCTTTGTATTCTAGATCGAATATTAATCTAATTGTTCTTTTCTGAGATGTAAAGACTTTTATATTCTGTTGCCAACCCCCATGTAGCAATATTATTAGATATGTGGCCATATGCAAATGAAGAATATAAGTTCAACCGCCTATTTTTGTCTAAAATTGCTTTCATTTGAAGAATTGCATTGTATGCTTTGTTGAGCTGCTTCCAAACAGCACTTATTTGGGACGAGAAGCTAAGGTCTGAGTTAAGCCATGTTCCAAGTAACTTAACGTCGTCATTAAATGTAAGGTTTTTACAGAAGCTCTTTGGAACAGTTTTTTTCAAATGGAAATTTATGTAGACTGTCTTATCCGCATTCAGAATAAGTCAATTTTTATGGCACCATTTTTTCATTTCACTGGGAGCTTTCCCAACATTTCTCTGCAACTCTTCAAGTGTTTCTCCACATATGATAACCATTGTATCATCAGCAAACATTGTTACTTGTACTGCGGTTATATGATTGGGAATGTCATTTACCAAATGAAGAAAGATTAATGGTCCCAAGACGGACCCTTGAGGAACACCCAAACAACTCGCGCCTGCTTTGAAAAGTTGCTGATCTATCTTCTTCTATACTTCTGTGAGAATGATAAGCATCGAACCACTTTAGAATGGTACCTCTTATGACAAAACAGCTAAGTTTTTCTTATATGAAATTTATGTTTAGACAGTCAAAAGCTTTGGAGAAGTCAAACATAAATGAAGTGTAAACATAGTTCAGTAAATGGTACATGACTGATTTCGTTGATTTGTTTTTCCTTAAACCATGGTGGGAGAGTGTTAGTAAATTAAAACGTTCTATAACACTGATTAGAATTTTGTATACTCAGCGATCAAAAATCTTTGAAAATTCAGATAAAAGAGGTATTTGACGGTAATTATCTATTATTTGTTTGTCACCTTTTTTGTGGAGGGGAAACACTAGTGAAGTTTTCATTAAATTGGGAAATTCTGCTTCCACTAGAGATGAATTGATTATCGTTAAAGGGGTGATAATATAGCCATGCATAATTTTTAGTAGCTTCGGTGAAATTTAATCCAATCCAGAGCATGTTTTATTTTGAAGTGATTTTATGATGTTCGATACCTCAGTTTCCGTTAAGTATGGGACATATATGCTATTACGGGAATAGTCACATACAGTATACGCCTGTGAAGAGTTTTCACTGAAAAGTTCATTTGTTTTATTTTTACATATGTTTGTGAAGTATACTGCGAATTTATCAGCTTTTACAGTTATTCTTTCTTTATTTTTATTATTTCTATTTAAATTTTCATTGATAATTTTCCAAGTTTCTTTGACTTTATTAGTAGCTGAACATATTCTATTACTTGTATGCTAACATTTTGCTTCAATTAGTCTTATTCTATATTCTTATTCACTTTTTTTTGTAAATAAACTTTTTTTTGTTTCATTACAGTTTAATACTGACATTAGCCAATGGAAGTAATGTAAATTGTCTTTAATCTGTGCCAGCTCTGCCGTATACGATTTGTGTTTGGAGCCTTTGAAAATTTTCATCATTTTATACGAGTGGGCAACTGATTTCAAGGCACCATTTGATATTTGTGATAAATTCTATATAAGCGTCATTTACATTTTGTTTCGAATAAAATGTGTTCCAATTAAGTCTACTTAGATAGGTGAGTAAGTTTTATAAATTACCTGTTCTTCAGTCACGGATCTCATAATTTGAATCCAATATTTTTTTTTCTGATTTGGATTGTCTGAGATTTATTAAAGAAAATATATGTGCAAAATGATTACTTAGGTTTGGGTTAATAACATCGCAAAAGTAATACGAACTAGGTATATTTGTGATTACATAGTCAATGATGTCAGTGGATGTTATTCCATTTAGATTTGTAAAAACACGTGTATGTTTATTTGTTATGTTGTTATTTATATGTTAATTGAAACATAAATGCCCTTTCAACTCATAAAAATCGAACTAACTCAATAACTGTAATACTTAGGAAATCGGAAAGTACCATTATTTTATGTGGTTTTTGAAAATGATGTAAAATACAGGATGTTCCATTTAAAATACCCGAGAAAATTATGAGCGTGAGAGAAGCTTGAGAAGCTGCAACAAAACAACAATACTTAATTATTACAATTTTTTGATTTTGAATAATACAGGATAACAATTTCAACAGTACGTAAACAATGACCACAGGCTTCTAAGAGCTCAAGTAACAACAAAAACCAAACACCTCTACAACAGACAGAATAACTTACGTTTAGATACATTAAACTAATGAATAATAAAATGGAGCTTAACAAAGAAATTAAATCAGACTTGCCCAACCCAGATAATATAATTATGACAAGTGAAAAAATAAAATAATACGATCGATTTCTAACATCAATAATTCTCAGAAGAGTGACTGAACAAGAAGCAACAAAAAACAACACAGACCCAATAAAGTAATTGAAGAGAAAAA
Organism: Crioceris asparagi; assembly: GCA_958507055.1. Lineage (NCBI taxonomy): Eukaryota > Metazoa > Arthropoda > Insecta > Coleoptera > Chrysomelidae > Crioceris > Crioceris asparagi. Next base: position 56,332,843 of record OY293826.1, on the reverse strand, counting down.
AAACGAGGTAGCACTTAAACGGAAAGTTTTCAGAGAGGGCTAATATCCCGAATTCATACAAATAGCAACAAAAACAAGAGACAGAAAGGCAATGATTAAAAAGTGAGTGATTGATACTTCTCCAAAACAGAGCAATACCTAATCATTATGACTATTATTATCATACAAACGTGCAGATTTTCCAACTACCTCTCCAAATTGAATATCAAATTCAGTATCTTCTCGCATTTTGGACATATTTTGAGTGACAACGGACAACGCCAAGAGAGACGCCAAGGAGTCGGGGCATTGGAGCTATCGTTTATAGTAGAAACAGCGCAGTATACAGCAGAGGGCGGAAGGGACATAAGCCCGTCTATGCAAATCATCAGTTCTTGCTAAATTTTTAACCTTTTTATTACTGTAGGTAATATATTCCATGAATGGAATAACTCAATTATAGTGCTTCTGTATAAAAAGGGAGACAAGATCGACTTTGAAAAATTACCTTACCTCTTACAGAAATATCTTGACGAAATGGATAATATGGAATCTGGATGAATACCAACCTACAGAACAAGTCACATTCAGGAAAGGATATTATATGAAGGTCCGTGGAATACAATAGCACTAGAACATGCGAGGCTAGACTAGACATATATGGATAATAAATACCCTTGAAGAATATACTTATATGAGGAAGTAACATATACAGTTACATGAGAAAACTAATATGATCAGGATCAAACGAGGTATAATCAGGGCTCTCCAAAACTGTTCACGTTAGCGATAGGGATGATTAATAATCTACACTGTTGGAGAAAAGGAATTCAAATGGAAAAACGCTGAATAAAATATTTTTTACAAATATTGGACCGACTTTATCAGTTGTTGCACTGAAAAATACAAAATAATATTAATTAATTATTGGTGCTGGTTCTTTAGGAGTTGGTGCCTACAAAAAACTACAACGGCACAACTTCAAAAAAATATTTGTTTCACATTTTTGAGTGTAAAATTAATCATGGAAATTGTTGAACGTTCACTAATACCCAAAAAGATATAGGTAGGTTTAGCTTGTACATAGCGGAAATGCGTATATCACATATTTCAGACTTTACCGTGACTCTTGAAAAAATATTCAATTTAAACGTTTCCGAATATGGTCCCCTTTCTGATTTTCAAATCTCGAATTTTCGATTTTCGGAAAAATTTGCCCCTTCCACATAGGTGGAGCGCGGAAATGTATGATTATTTTTTTAAATGTCCAATTTAAACATTTCCGGATATGGAGTTTTCATTAATTCTGTCGTCTCGAATTTTCAATTTTCGATAAAAATCGCCCCCTCCACCCCTTTGGGGGCGGTTTTTGGGGGAAGTAGATTTCGGATTTGATTTTTCTCAATATGGGACCATTTCCCAACACTCCTCTTTCAAATGAAATAAAAATCGTCTAAATCGGAGTACGTTTACTATGCAAAACGCGCGAACAGCCATAAAAAAGCAATCTTACAACCTAATTGTATACCTTCTCCTTTTTTTGAAGTCGGTCAAAAATGGTTCCAACTATAGTTTGTAGGTACTTCATATCTTGCCAAAATTCAAAATCTTCAGGTCAGATGTTTACCATGAATGTTGTATTTGCTTGATACACGTAATTTTATGCAATTTTTGTAATACAAACTGAATTAACATTAGGTATGTCTAGAAAACTGCTGATTTAAAAGAAATTAAATTTGAAGTGACGCAACGGGTCGTTGGGGTCACCATTTAAAAGCATCAGTGATTTTGTAACTCTCACAACTTTTTAGGGGTTAATTTAAAAATTAAATAGAAATAAGTAGTTTTCTTTTCAGATTCGTAGTCTCCAGAAAAAACTACGTTTAAATCAAAACATAATTTAATGTCAATGTCAATATCCATATCTTGATAAGAAATTAAAATGCATACTAATCATAAAAGGGCACATACTGAATGCAACAGAAAAAGTTGCTATGGAGAAAGGTTTTTGGTTTTTCATTTCGTAGCATAACAGCCAAGTTATTAAAGAAATAACAGAATGTGAAAATTTGCTTTTTAAAATATTGTGAAAAACTAAAAATAATACTTCAAATTTCTTTGTAGCATATTAGTCCCCATTACATTTCTCAACATTGCCCCAATTTAACCTTATTCGTAGCTCTGACGGTCTAGGACATCCCAATGGTGAACATTGAATCTGAATAACCCGGTATATATATTTTTAATTGGTTATATTCATTATAGTTATTTGAGTACTTCGCGCGACCTCTCTAAGGACTTCGACTGTATTTCCCATTTGGAAGGACAGTTCTGAGTCCATAAAATTTTCCCCCACATGTAATCGACTAGGGATTTCATAAGATAAACTTCATTGTCCTAGAGATCTAAGCCTTGAAAACAGTAAAATGTTCGTTGCAAAAAAATAATTACTTAAGTTATATCAAATTTAAAGTCATTGATGCTAAATAATCTTGAACCAATTACACAATGACCTTAAATTTAAATGGGTTTAGAATTTTGTTTAGTTGATTGAATTATTGGGTAAAAGGCAAATTTTAACGATTGTTGGAACTAATACAACTAATAGACCTTTCGTAGTTTTAATAGTTACAACCGGATAATATTATCATTACCAGGATGAGTCTGAACGATACAAATTAGCCGCCCTTCAGTTGGAGGTAAGCTTGTATCGTTTATCGTGACTACTTCACCGACAGAAGGAGTAATTTTGCCTGCTGCATACTATTTTTTTTTCTGAAGAGTATGGCCAAATCCGCCAAAAGCTTTGTGATAAACGTTGCAACACTTGCCAACGCGAACGGAGATTAAGATTACGATCATCCAACATAGGTTCTGGTAAAGTTACTAACGGGTCATGGTCTATAAACTGCTATAGACCAAGCTAACGGGCGTCCTATCAGAAAATGATTCGCTGTAAGGACATTCAACTCGTTAGGGTCGGGTGATAGATCGCAAAGCGGTCGCGAGTTTAACATTGCTTCTACTTTGGTGAGTAATCTGTAAAACTCCTCGAATGTTAGTTCTTGTAGACCAATCACACTTTTGAGATGGTACTTGGTGTATTTGATTCCACACTCGAAGAAACCTCCGAAGTGAGGAACTGAAGCTGGATTCAGTTTCCAAGTTATGCCACGCGAAGCTATAGGTGATCAGATACGGAATCGTTTTCGGAGAAAATTAGGTATGTTTGTGAGTTCAGGAAGATAGCGCTTTGCGCCTTCAATATTTGTGCCTATATCAGAAATGATAGTTTGACATAAACGCTAGTAATAGTAAACGCCTCAGTGGAAAACTCTGCAACAAGCTCTAAATGAACTGCTTTCACAGAAAGGCAGACGAAGGGTTTTAGAATTTCATCGTCGACTTTCTTTAACAGTGAAAGGACCTCCAAGGCGAGATCGTATTAGGTTTCGAATAACTGGAATCCAATACTGACGCTGCAAGGGCGACTGTAAGGTACGAGGGCCACAGTGTAAATATGTTGTGTGATAAAAATGCGTGCAAAAAGACTCCAAGCAATATTTACGACAATAAAGTTAGCGAAACAGAGCTGTTACGGGATTGGGACCACTCAGAAAATGAAATATCTATCACGGCAAGTATTGACTTCGGTACTAGAAATGGAACAAAAACAAATTTTTGAATTACGGTCCGAATTATCATCAGGTAAGGGCAATAGCGTACCAATTCAGCAAAGAACCTGCAACCTAAAATGAGAAGATGAGAGAACTGCTGGTGAGCTTAGAAGATATGTAGCTGAGCATAAAAATAATAATAGAAGAAAAGTCCTCGTCAACTGACTCTATTGTTGTTGTAGTTTTAAACTAATCTTGTTGAGGTATCAAAAGACCATGATTTTTTGATATGTTCTATGTTCTTGTCAGATACATTGTGTCAAAAAAAATTATATATATACCCGTTCGGTAAGATTTGGATACAAATTTACTATCAGAAATGTACATAAAATTTGTCAACTGAAGCCTAACTAAAATTTTATTTACCAATGTGAATTCAGCAGGAAAAGTTTTCTTTAGAATGACTTTACAGTTCCTCTGTAAATATTGTATTTGTTTTCCTCAGTCTACTAAAGTAAATAAAATACCATATTCCAAAAAGTAATTTGGTACACCCTGCAAAGATAGTTACCCTATTTATAACTAAGTACCTAATAGTTTTTTCAGGACATACCTATTTTAATAGGTAAAAAAGAAGAAACGTTTTTATCTTTTAAAATTATCTATCAAACCTGCATTCCAGTTAGAACATATATTGATTTGTAATCAAGCAGGTGCCTTTTAGATAATCAGGAAGAGTAAATATATTCCAATCTCTAAACAGGTACAATTTGTTTTACGAATCATGACTATTGTGTGATTGTGTGTAATCATTCACGAGCTACGTACATCACGCATACGTTTCATCGCATCTCATTATCAGGAAATTTTCTACTACGTTTGTCGATCTAAACTACAACATCAGTATCTGAAGCTTATCCCGTTCAATACAATGATAGGGCGCAGTACGTATGTCCGAAGGCAACGCAATTTTTATTTCATAGGCGTCACAGAGTCAGTGTAACATTTCAGAAAATTCAGGTGCATAAATTTATATTTCATAGCTCAAGAAATAAATTTGTATTTTGTGTGTCTGCATTATTGCTGATGATAAATATTTCATATTATTTGCTTATTTAATCAATCGATATTTCTTTCTCCTTAATTATATGAACTTCTTTGAAGCGTATAAAAAAACTTATATACCATTTACTCCCGTCAGTTGAATTGATCAATTTTTCTTGTTTTGAAGGCAGACGCCAACATTCGTGAGACAAAGGATAGACACATTTTTATTTATAAAATTATTTATAAAATGACAACTAATTGACAGTTCTGTGTCCAGTAACGACATGGTATTCAATTCTATTCCATCTTTTGAGTGGATATTTTTGTCCGCTTGTTATAACAGGATATTTTCTAAGATCTTATCCATACAAATTTCTAGATGACATGAATATTAAACAAGATATAAAATTATGGATCACACAAATGAGGAGGTACTTCAGAATTGTTTTATTTTGTCATAAAAATAGTATTTTTTAAATATAACTTTCTCTTTAAAACGATAAAAATGTGTGTGTACATTATAACAATTCACTTTCGTTATAATGAAGGAACTCTTAACGCCAGTAATATGTTATCAAGGTCACACGACATTCTCCATTTTCTCGTTGACCAAATATGATTTTCATTCTTTACCAGAAAACATAATATTTACCAGTATTACCCAACCTACAATTAGATTTAATTATTTGTTGATTCCTAGAATAGAATCAATAATTGCAAATTAACTTTATAATTTCAACATTGGGTTCATATTTTTGTTCTAAGTAAGGGATGTTAAAGTCATGAATTTTAGTATACTTTCTAAGAAATAGCTAGTCTTTGCCAACAAAATATTAAATGTACCCACAGCCAACAATCAGGACAAGACCATAAGGAATACTATAATCAACGCAGGCGATTGTCTACACTGATAGGTTAAATTAAAATTGCAGTTCTAATAAAAACGTGCATGTCACGCAGGCTGTTATATGTCTATGAAACATTAGATATATTATCACAACTTACGATTACAATCGGTAATGCCTAAATCTTAAAACAAATCTAAATACTCAAGATCTATGTAATTGAATAACAGTTGGTAAAAAAATAGATAACTTATTAATAGGTACCTAATAGATATTGAGTGCGTTTGGCGAAAAAAAAACCATGGACGGCGAATGCTACTTATTACTAGCATCAAATATAATGGAGTTCCATTATCTTTGGTAGCGCTAAAGAATAATTTTTGGCTAGTATGCGCTAGCTGACTTATGTGGTAGCAAAGCTCATCTACGTTTCCTTGTTTAATTTCGGGATCCAATATATTGAAAAATGTGACCTAAATAACTATGTTGCGTATGTATTCTTTTACTGTTCATATCTAATCAATCTTAGTTCGGTACTATTTTAGTTTGTATGTCAGTTACTTTGGTTATGTTAATATCAAACGTGAAAGCTTTAATATCAAACTTAACTAGTATTGAACGAAACGTAGACCTTATAAAAAGATTATAGATTTTGTACACATTAAGAGGCTAACAAGAATTTTAAAACTTGGTAGGTATACCTATGCATATGAAATTGATTAAAATGATGATTAAAACTTGAAGGTGGCTAGTATCGTGTTAACTGTCACGTTTGATTTTGCTGTTAAGTATACAGGCTGGTTTTTTCAACGTGCCCATGAGAAGGTTTTCACTTGATAATCGAGATAGAAATATAAAAATTTGAACCTGGCTATAATTAACGTTGCCCAATTTAGTGAAAATATTTACAAAGTGGTGGCACTGCCGGTTACACCGGAAACTGTACTAACTTTGTTTTTCCAAATAAAAAGTAACAATGAAGCAAATCGAATTTTGTAATACCTAAAAGATTTTGTTCTAGCGGATTTGTTAAGACTTAAAAATATGTCAGGTTAACGGCTTAGCTGCCGTTTTGAAAAAAACAAAATTAGCCATTTAAAAAAAAAACTCATAAGCTACTTAACTGTTAGAGATTTTACAAAAAGATTCTTCCTCAAAATGAAATTATTTAGAACTTTGATTATTTAACCGACCTTCTATCTCCCATATTGAGCTAGATACCATAGAAACACAAATTTGGGACACACAATTATCTCAACAACCAAACCATGTTACATATTTTTTTACTACCTACAATATTAAACCAAAAATTTAAGAAAAAATACTAAACAACCAACACGCCCAATATCTAAACTGTACAACCTTTACTACCGTACGTAAAGTACTAACTTACGCACTAGTGTGTAGAGTGAATTAATTTACGCACTAGTTCAAAATATTCAAACGTTACGCACTGTGTGGCGTGCGTAAAGAATACTTTACGTACGTTAATAGAGAATAGTTATTTACGCACTAACTGTGTAAAGTAAACCTTTTTCTTAAAACAGGTGAATATTTTTTTTATTTTGACAATATAAACCATCAGCTTAAAACATATAGTAAAAACTTTAAGCATAATGTCGAAAGTAATTTACTGTAAAACCTACTACAACCGTTTGTAAAGTACTTATTTCATGCACTAGTAGATATATAAAGTGAATTTTTTGATGCACTAGTGCGAGAAAGTTAAACTTTACGCACTTTATAGCGCGCGTAAAGTAAGTACTTTACGCGAGGTAGTAGTTATTTTTGTTTTCAATCTAAATAAGTAGATATATATACTTCAATTGAGGTATTGTGTCTTAAAAAATTGAGTATGTGAGGTGAAATTGGTTTGGCACCGAAATTCATGAAACCTCAAATAATTTTAAAAACTTCTTACTAAGTATTTAGAGGATGATTGTGACTATCATTCATATTCTTCACTTCTAAGAATTGGCCATCTTTAGTTAATTTTTGACCGACGAACCCCGAACGAAGGAGGTATACAATTCGACTGCCTGCTTTTTTTTGTTTGTTCGCGCGTTGTATATAGTAAACGTACTCCGATTTGGATGATTTTTGACTCATTTGAAAGAGGAGATTTGAGAAATGATCCCATATTCGTAAAAACTCAAATTCGATATCTCCTTCCCTCCGAAAACCACCCCAGGGCACATTTTCTCGAAAATGGAAAATGTGAGATGCCAGTATTAAAGATGGACAATATCCGGAAACGTTTAAATTGAACATTTTTTCAAAGAGTTGCGGTTTTCGAACTACATTCATTTCAAAATCTCACGTATGGGTATTTTTGCTATCTGGGAGGGGCGATTTCTTTCGAAAACTGAAAATCTCTTGATACCAAATGAAAGACAATAATATTTGTAGCAACATTTATAATGAACATTTTTTCCTTAGAGTTACGGTTTTCGAGATAATCGGTGATAAAATGGTTAAATCTAAAATGCATACGCGTATTTCCGTAGCGATGTTCTGAGATCTCTACATAATAACAAGTACAAGGAAATAATATACGTGGGTAATAGGATAAGTACTGTCTTCTTTGGTATTAGTTCATCGATTTTCGTGAGTAAGTATATTACACTCAAAAGTGTGAAATAATCAACGCAAACTGTAGTTTGGAGAGGTGAGAGCGGTATCTCTCACTTCTGTGTACAGAAGCATTATTTACAGAAAAATGTTGGATTATCAAGTTCACGTAATGGTTTTTCCCGATTAATTTAAATATATGGCATGAAATAAACGAGATATTGTATTTAATACAATCCTTCAATGATAAGTAATCATTTGAAAATGTTTTCAACTCGTAAAAGGCTGTAATAATTATATTATCAATATATGTAAAACCAAATAGACGGATTTCACAATTTATTATTTTCAAGACTCTACGGTGCTAAAATTTTACCTGTTTTTAAATACCTAACTGATATACATATCGGATAAATACCTAAGTGAAACTGACAAATTAATTATGATCATGATTGTAAAATCATTTAATATTTAAAAAGCATGCATACTACTTCGCTCTTATTCGAAAGTGGTACATTTTTAAGGCACTAATAATATTTGTCAAACGTATACTACTACTATACTATACTAAATGGCAACAATGAGGTAGATGTAGCAGTAGCAGAGAACAGAGACGTATATAGAACTGCAATCCTTTAATGTTAATACATCTATTTACTAAGAGATGGCAGAGCGATCAGGAATTAGACGTTTTCGTTATTCTATTTATTAGTCTATGGTTTTCGTACGCTGTGGGTTATTAATTAATTAATTAATATTTGATAACCAGTTATATTTCTTCTAACATTGCATATTTTCAATTATACCGGGTGTTTCTAAATAGTTGGAACTCTACACTCCTTTGGTTTTTCTTATGGAATGTTTATAATTTTAATTTATTCTTCAGATCAGAATGGAAAAACAATGTCAGTTTATTAATATGACTTTATGTTTATAGCTAATATTTTATGAGATATTAATTAGGAGAGGATGAGAGAGTCAGTATGTAGTTATTCGCGATTTCACAATTTTTGTTAGTATATCTATATTCATGTCCCAAACAATAATGGTAATGTTACTACCATTATCAATGTTGTGCAAATATACTTCAAGATCTGTAACATTGCATTTAATTTCTTGGCAAGCACTGAAAAGAAGCTGCAAAAAATTCAGTAAATCGACTAAAAGAAATTCTGCTAAAATATTTTCAAGTGGTATAAATTAAAATTAAATTTTTCTCAAAAAATCGAAATATTAACGTATTGTTTTGGTACCGGAAATTACATTCTGCGTAATTTTGGTCCTCACACTTTTTCCGTATTTTTGATTATATGGGTGGGGGGAGTACTTTATTAAACCGCTGTAATCTCCTAGACGCGTTATCCAAATCTAATAAGTTTAGTCATGTTTGAAAGATAACTCGACGCTTATTTTAAAAATAATGTCGGATGTGTTCGCAAGTTCACAACTTTACTCCTAGATGACACTGATAAACCAATATTCAGTTTTCATATTTTTTTGTTAAAAAATTAAATGACACGATACATTTATTAATCATTGGTATTGAGCCACATAATTAGCTACATTTTGGCGAAAACCGCGACTAGATATCTTTACTCGTTTTTGAGTTAATGTAAAATTGATATTTTTGTTTTATTAAGAAAGTAATAATCATTATCACTACCTATTTAAAGATATAAGTTACTTATTGCTTATTCAGTTAGGTTAGGTTAGGTCACCAATGAGTAAAAAAACCTATTTCTTTAGGTACTTTAATCATAATATCCCTAAAAATGTTGATAACTGTGCAATTTTGCTTTGCCGATAGACCATTGGATTATTTTTATTCGTTCTTAAGTTAGCGTAAAATTAATTTTTGATGAAAAAATAATTGGGGTCATAGAACCAAATGTTTTTTTGATCGACGAAAAAACGAGAAAAAAAACATAATTATCTATTTAAGCAATATTAGTGGATTAACAACGTAAAGTAAAACATAAAAATAATTATTTGAGTGAATTAATAATTTTAATAATACGGAAATCGACACAAAACTGCTGTCAGCTTCGGCTGTCGGCGATAACATTGGAAATGTGGGACAATTAAGTAAACAGAGTGTTTGTAAATGTGTACTGTATGTGCTTCTCTTACTTAAGATTCCACCGCACGCCACTGCTCATAACAACAAGTAATGATAACAACTATGTGCTGGTTTTGGATTTGCTATTTTCTGACAAATGCAGAAAAACATTTTTATTTATTTTCTTTCTAATCAGTCTATCAGTATTTTTGTTTCGTTTGAGATTACATTTTACAATAATTCAAGAACGAGTAAAGATATCGCGTCGCTAAACTGTGGCTATTTATATGGCTTTTAATACCAGTAAGAGAAAAATGTATCGTGCTATTTAATATCTTACAAAAAACAATGAAAAGTGAATATTGGTTATTCAGTGCCCTCTAGGAGCAAAAGTGTGAATTTGCGTACACATCCGACATTATTTTTGAAATAAGCGTTGAATTATCTTTCAGACAAGACTAAAGTCGTTAAATTTGGATAACGCTTCTAGGAGATTACAGCGGTTTAAGAAAGTACTGTCTCCCAGTTCCCCCCACCCTTATAATAAAAAATACGGAAAAGTATGCAGACCAAAAGTACGCAAAATTTCATGAACTTTCCATTTCCGGTACTAGAACAATACGTTAATGCATCGATTTTTTGAGAAAAATTAAATTTAATTTATACCATGGTAATTACGCAACCTAGCGGCCATTTTATAAATGTGAAAATATCGTAGCTGAATTTCTTTTAGCCGATTTACTTATGAATTTTTTTCCCGAAGTCGTAGGGTTCACGGTTTCCCTATTATCCTACCTCGCTGACCTTAGTGGGACACCCGGTATATATATAGGGTGGCTCATGTTCGATGGTTAGTAGGTCATCGAGATAATGTTTATGGATTCTGAATAGAGAAATTTGTCCTGCGTTATACAGGGTCGTTCAAAATGTGTGATTTTACTGCTAGATACGAAAATAGAACACCCTGTATATTATAAAATATCCTGAAAGATACCTAAATTTCCTTTGATTTGATGTATCATGTTCCTATACTTAAGTAGCTTTCAAAATAAACAAATTATATTTCTCATATTCATCTAGGTTGCTATTAAATGTCATCATCCTACATGACATAATGAAAATTTGACAATTATATCTTTAAGTATTTCTCATCGTAAGTGATTTGAAATGAATGAAATAACAATTTAAACGAAGTTCTATTAGAATTGTTTATTCTTCATGGAAAATGTGTGGAAACTATCGCAACGATACTCTTCCAATGACAGATTGTCCACGAAGTCATTCACAACTGACCTTAGAATTTCCAAATATTTCTCAGAATTCAACGGTTCATCGTAAATAAGAAAACTTATTCGGTGATCCTTTTTAAGGCAAAATACGTTGAAACTAAACTTCTCCTGAAATCCCATTTCCTTGACAATATTTGGATTTTGATCAGCCCAGAAATGCCCGTTCCTTCTATAAAAATTCCTTCTCTGGAAAATTTTGATTCTTCTGTCTAAATAATTTTTTTCAAGAGTTCAGGATCTTCTTGGAGGCGAAATAGGATTGTTTTGCAAAAGTGAACCCTACTTTGATGATCTTCTGGTTTTAGAGCTAGAACTTTAGTAAACTTGTACAGGCGCATTATGGATGGATAATCAACTGCATTGAAGAACTAGATGCCAGTGAAATAAGGAGGGCTACAACTATATCTACAAATAAACGGTCATCGAAATGTTTGGAAGCCAATGGTCGGCATTTTGAAAACTAATTATGAACCTTTTGTAAATTTTAACAGATAATTAATGAAATTATTTCATTTAATTATCTGCACGTTGTTGCGATAGTTTCCACGCATTTTTCATGAAGAATAAACAATTTTATTAGAACTTCGTTTGAATTGTTATTTCATTCATTTCAAATCACTTACGTTGAGAAATACTCAAAGGTATTATTAATAATGCACTAATTGTCAAATTTTCATTATGTCATGTACTATGATGACTTTTAATAGCAACCTAGATAAATATGAGAAATATAATTTGATTTTTTTAGACAATTGCTCTTATCTCGCAATTCTGGCTACTATAGGAGCATGATACATCAAATCGAAGGAAATTTAGATATCTTTCAGGATATTTCATAATATACAGAATGTTCCATTTAAAAAAAAAACGCATTTTTAAACATTTTTGTATCTAGCAGTAAGATCACACATTTTGAACGACCCTGTATAACGCAGGACAAATTCCTAGGAATTGAAATAACGCAGATATAAACATTTAATTCGAGCTATGTTTTGGATAAAAAATATGGAAAATAATATCTCGAGAACCGTTAGAGATAGGTGTAAGTAAGTGTGACAAAAATATTAAGAAAGTGAGGACAAATGCAAAACGCAGTAATATATAGGGTGTTCTATTTGAAAAAACAAAGATGCTGCTACTTTTTGCTATAAGCGACAACGTTGCATCGATGAAAATATTTTAGATCGATAGATTAGGAGCAATTACTTGAACAACCAAATTTTCAGAACGATCTTATGTCCTGTTCTCCGTAAACGTCTAAAGTACCATCGACCGTGAGCCACCTTGTATATACATATATATCTGTATTTACAATCAATATGATTATTGAAAATTAAAGTTAGTCCGTGACAGTTAAGCTACTTCCAAAAAAATCCGTATCCCCAAAAAACATTCCCAATGGTAAGACTTTTGGAGGTGAGAGCTATATTCTGCAAAACTCGACAAAAAAAATCTCAAATCCTTCGCATACGCTCAGTAAGAGCTCCACACCCATACAAATTTTTATGTTTCTTTGTATACGAATATTGCTCTAATGGTACATTTTCATCAAGTGATTCTATCGCTTCTCACCGCCCCCAATATTCCTTCCATGACGTTGAAACATAAGTTGTTAATTTTTTTTTCAACTCATAATAAGTTTTATACATACTCCACGCCTTTCTACGTCTCCTTAATACGATGTTAGCAATTATTTTCATTAGGTTTAAATATACAGGATGTTTCATAATATATGCGCAGGACTTGAGGATGTGATAGCTCGTCCAAAAAAATGAAAAAAAAATATTAACTTATCCTCTAGAATATCGTTGCGTGTTTTTCTCCCCATTTCCTACGCCAATGGAAAAATTACAGTTTTGAGATGCCCATTTGAACCGCCAATGTTTTCTACAAAAAAACGTATTGGTCGTGAGCTCTGAATTCGACCGTTTCGTGAAAAATCAATTTTATAATTAGAGGTCACAACCAACAGTACCTTTTTGGTGTAGAAAACATTGTGAAGCTTGGGGCTGTTACTTTTGAAGTTGTGCAGTTGCAGGTAGATTGATAACTTTTGGCACCAACTTCACAAGTACCAGCCCCAATAGAACTAATATTATTTTATACTTTTCAGTGCACTAACTGATAACGTCGGTCTAATTTTTTGTAAAAAATATTTATTCCACTCTTTTGAGTGTAACATTAGTCACGAAAATCGTTAAACATTTACTAATACCAATGAAGATAGTACTTATTCTATTACCCAGTATATTCTTTGCTTGTAGTTGTTATTATCGAGATCTCAGAACATCGCTGCGGAAATACGGTTGAATATTTTAAAAAGTTTTGAGTCAGAACAACATTTTTGTCACAAATGGTGAAGATTTTGAAGGAGTAGTGGGTGTTTTTCTCCACAATTTCTACGCTAATGGAAAAAGAACGGTTTTGAGATGCCCATTTGAACCGGCAATGTTTTCTACACCAAAAAGGTACTGTTGGTTGTGACCTCTAATTATAAAATTGATTTTTCACGAAACGGTCGAATTCAGAGCTCACGACCAATACGTTTTTTTGTAGAAAACATTGGCGGTTCAAATGGGCATCTCAAAACTGTAATTTTTCCATTGGCGTAGGAAATGGGGAGAAAAACACGCAACGATATTCTAGAGGATAAGTTAATATTTTTTTTTCATTTTTTTGGACGAGCTATCACATCCTCAAGTCCTGCGCATATATTATGAAACATCCTGTATATTTAAACCTAATGAAAATAATTGCTAACATCGTATTAAGGAGACGTAGAAAGGCGTGGAGTATGTATAAAACTTATTATGAGTTGAAAAAAAATTAACAACTTATGTTTCATGTTTGGCGGAAATTACACCAGAATCTCTGTTCCATTCTATCAAGGAAATGAAACAGAATATTTTTAATCTGTCATCTATTTTAACGGACAATCAAGACGAATCTATTAAAGTTCAGATTCATGACTCATCAAAGGATGAGTTATTGAAGGAAATGGCCAATATGAATAAAAGTATAAGCCAATTAGCACACACGGTTGAAAAGTTGGCTGCCAATGATAAGCCAATTAGTAGAAGTAACCCACCAATAGTGAAAAAGTCCGTTTCGACTCAAACCAACCATACGGATAAGCAAAACACAGAGCTTTTGACTTCTCCAAAAGACATTACGCCCAGACCTCCCAAATCCTCCAATAAAGATGAATGGCATTATGTGGTAGTGTCCAAAATCCCATCGACATATAGCGCTACCCTTCTTGCACACTATGTGAAGGAAAAACTTGGAACTACTGACTTTATTCGATGCTTTCCAATGATGAAGAATAAGGACAGTTCGCACTCCGACTTCAAAGTTGGTGTGCAGAATAATAGTCACCTAAAGCAGCTAAAAGACCCAAGGATATGGCCGCTAGGCACTGAAATCGCAAAATCATCTTTAACACCCTTAAAGATTTCACCACCAGCGTCAAGTTTTTCGACCACAGGCTGTCATTTTATTCCAACCTCTGTAGACAGCCGTAGCCCAACACCACGCCCTGACTTAACACCTGTAAAAGCTAGGGAGATCAAATCTGTTAAGATTGGATCTGACAGGGAGGCTTTAGCTGCCTGTAAGTCTCTTGCGCAGGAAAATGTAGACTTTGTCATGGAAAAAAGTACAAGGAAAGATAGTTTGCTAAATATTGACCCGATGACTCCACCTATAGTGCGGCTGTCCCGTAATTCGGATACGGCTGATGGTCGTTATTTGTTGGCTAGACTGAGGGACTCTTCCTTATTAAAAGCTCTTCGGCTATTTCTAGCCTATCTCCATGACCAACCATCCAGTGTATGTTTTGAAGGGCACACCACCACCAGCATCAAATTAACTCTAGCTTCAGAGGGACTTCCTAGTGACGTGGACACCTTGCGTAAGTTGTATTATCGCTACCACAACGCATATGGTATTGGCTCAGCCGAAGTGGAAGCTGATCTTGCTGCCTTCAGGTCTTTCTTTTCATCCGAGAAACTTCAACAGCTTCAGAAAATTAGGGAGAGTCATGGCAAATATTTTTCCACTGGCTCTCCAAAAAGGAATCAAAATTTTTAACTAAATTGACGCGAACAGAGGATCAAGCACCCTCTTTAAAATTGGACGATGGCAAGCTTAGTGTTTTTCTTATTAATATTCAGTCCTTAAGACACAAAACAGATGAATTATTTCTCTTATTAGAAGAACTTAATTTTCCAGAAATTATTGCCATAACTGAGCATTGGTTAAATGTTGATGAGCCTGTGTTTATCAAAAATTACGCTACAGTAACTAGATTTAATAGAAGTAATTTATCTCATGGAGGTACTATGATAATGTCTACAAATAGCGACTTTTCGGCTGTAACTAAATTCGATAAACTATTGTCTGAAAAAGTATTTGAATTTTCCATTGTCTATCATAGTGCTTATAATCTTTATATAGTTTGTATTTACAGAACACCTGACGCTGACTTGCATATATTCAGTCAAAAACTACTGAGCTTGCTTGAATCCCTGCCTTTAAAAAGCAAGTTAATTTTATGTGGAGACCTTAATATTGACTTTTCCAATGTGTGTACTGCTCAAGAATCTCTTCAGTCCATTTTCGACTCTTTTGGCATAATCATGCATGTTGACTCACCAACCAGAATAACTAAAACTAGTTCTAGTACTATAGACTATGTCGTATCATCCTTCGATCCAAAATTCGTTGACTGTACTGTCCTTAATTCAGGTTTCTCGGATCATGAAGCAATACTAACAAAATTTTCGGCTAAATATAAGTGCAAAAATGCTTCGCGCAAATTATGCCGTATTTTTTCTGATAAAAATTTTCGTAACTTCAAGCACCTATGTCTAACAACAGACTGGTTTGTCCTATCTGACGATGTCAATATCGAATTTCCGAGATTTATAAAAACTTTATCTAACTTGGCATTCAAATCCTTTCCTCTTAGGCCTCTAAAAATCAAACAACATAAACCCTGGTCTACTAAAGGCTTACGTACATCTGCAAAGAACATGCGCTCACTATCCTACATAAAAAAATCATCGGACAGCGTCTTCTACCATGATTACGTAAAACGTTACAGAAAAATCTATCATAAGACTATAAAAGCTGCCAAGGACATTTATTATAATAGGAGGCTGGCCAATTCCGGTAATGTTGCTAAAGAAATGTGGTCTATTGTGAATGACTTAAGAAATAAGACCTCATCATCTAACACAATATCTATTTCACCCGAGAACCTAAATAATTACTTTGTAGATGTAGCAAAACATTTAAAGAACACCATAACTCCTTCCGATGACCCCCTCTCATTTCTCCCTAAGGCTAATATGAATTTACACAGTTTCTTCTTTACACCCGTAGTATTAGCAGAGCTTAACAGTACAATTAATGACATTAAAAACAAATCTTCATCTGGGGCTGATGGGCTTACTCTGAAAATGTGTTCGAACCTGCCGGAATGCACATTGAATCATTTTATCACTTTAATTAACAAATCATTCCAAAATGGAGTTTTTCCAAACTGTCTTAAGACGGCAATAATTGTTCCTCTGCATAAAGGAGGAGATAAAGATCAAGCTTCGAACTATCGCCCAATTGCACTCCTTCCCACATTATCAAAGATCATCGAAAGATTGGTTAAAAAAAGGCTTCTATCTTTTCTTTTTAAATATAATATACTCTCTACCCATCAATTTGGATTTTTAAGTAACAAATGCACAAATGATGCCATGTTTTCCCTCTTTAATAATGTATACTCAAACCTGATCAACCATCACTCTATAGCAACAATTTTCTGTGATTTCTCTAAGGCTTTTGATTGCGTAGATCATAATATATTAACTAATAAATTGGAGTACTACGGTTTCAGAGGAGTGTCTCTCGAATGGTTTAAGTCGTATCTCAACAGCAGGACTCAGATTGTGAGGGTTGATACGTCGATGTCTTCTTGTAAACCAATTGAATATGGAGTGCCTCAAGGTTCAGTACTGGGCCCTATTTTGTTTCTGCTTTTTATCAACGACATTGCTAGTCTTAACATTAGCGGTGAAATCTGCCTCTTTGCGGATGACACTAGTTTCACGTGGAGCAACCCGGATATTACGACACTTCATAGGACTGTATCTAGAGACTTAGTCACGATTAAATCTTGGTGCGATTCAAATCTCCTATGCCTCAATGTTTCTAAAACAAAAGTTTTATCATATAAAAGTACATTGCAATCTTTTGTGCTTAATAACACCACTATTGAGGCCGTTGAATCTGTGAAATTCTTGGGGCTTATTGTAGACAACCGCTTAAAATGGGACTTGCACATCGATGCTTTATCAAAAAGGTTAAGTTCTGCATGCTTTGCGCTGAGATCAGTTTCCAAGGAGCTCAACTTGTCTACTTCTAGAACAGTCTATTATGCCATTTTTGAGTCGCATCTCCGATACGCCCTTTCATTCTGGGGTACGTGTTGTGCAACTCAATTTGAACGTATTTTTAAACTGCAGAAGAGAGCTGTTCGGTATTCACTGAGACTAAGCAGTAGGACTCATTGCCAGGATTACTTTAAAAAATTCAAAATATTAACTCTTCCGTCCCTATTCATATTTGAATCTGTATCCTTAATCCGCAAGCACGTATCTTCTATTCCAGAGAGGCCATCTCACAACTATCCGCTTAGAAACACGGAGCATGATCTTTATCTGCCAACCCCTCGCTCAGAGTTGGTTAAAAGCTCTATACTGTACAATGCAAAAAAAATGCACAATCATCTACCATTTGAAATCAAATCCATAAGATCTTTTCCTGAATTTCGAAAGGTTTTGAAATCATACTTACTGGAGAGAGCCTTTTATGCAGTAAGCGAATTTTTTGTTCAAAATTGTTAATACTTAATATTAAGCTTCTTACACCCACTGGTTTAGTGAATATTATTTGATGTTTGATATCCTAAGGGTCTTTTGTAATGTAAAATCATCTGTCACACGAAATTAAATCTATAACGGCTTATCCCAGATTCAATTAAATACCTACTACCTAGGATAATGCCTTTTATGCAGTTAATGACTTTTTTCACTAAGGCACGATTCTGCTCAGCTCACGCACTGGTTTATTGTTTGTACAAAATTTGTTATTGTTTTGTGATTTAGTTAGTGTTTACCTTCTGACTGAATTTACAGCTGTATGTTAACTTACTTTCTAACCGAATATACAGCTGTAGGTTTCATTCTGATATATATTTTTGTTTTATATTATATAAATTTGATTAATTTTAATTTAATTTTTAGTTTTGACTTTGTTTTGTTTTTGTATTGTTTGATTTTGATATTTTTATTTTGCTTTGTCTACAAAATTTATATTTTTTCGACAATAAAGCATTTCTCTCTCTCTCTCTCAACGTCATGGAAGGAATATTGGGGGCGGTGAGAAGCGATAGAATCACTTGATGAAAATGTACCATTAGAGCAATATTCGTATACAAAGAAACATAAAAAGTTGTATGGGTGTGGAGCTCTTACTGAGCGTATGCGAAGGATTTAAGATTTTTTTTGTCGAGTTTTGCAGAATATAGCTCTCACCTCCAAAAGTCTTACATTGGGAATGTTTTTTGGGGATACGGATTTTTTTGGAAGTCGCTTAACTGTCACGGACTAACTTTAATTTTCAATAATCATATTGATTGTAAATACAGATATATATGTATATACAAGGTGGCTCACGGTCGATGGTACTTTAGACGTTTACGGAGAACAGGACATAAGATCGTTCTGAAAATTTGGTTGTTCAAGTAATTGCTCCTAATCTATCGATCTAAAATATTTTCATCGATGCAACGTTGTCGCTTATAGCAAAAAGTAGCAGCATCTTTGTTTTTTCAAATAGAACACCCTATATATTACTGCGTTTTGCATTTGTCCTCACTTTCTTAATATTTTTGTCACACTTACTTACACCTATCTCTAACGGTTCTCGAGATATTATTTTCCATATTTTTTATCCAAAACATAGCTCGAATTAAATGTTTATATCTGCGTTATTTCAATTCCTAGGAATTTGTCCTGCGTTATACAGGGTCGTTCAAAATGTGTGATTTTACTGCTAGATACAAAAATGTTTAAAAATGCGTTTTTTTTTTAAATGGAACATTCTATATATTATGAAATATCCTGAAAGATATCTAAATTTCCTTCGATTTGATGTATCATGCTCCTATAGTAGCCAGAATTGCGAGATAAGAGCAATTGTCTAAAAAAATCAAATTATATTTCTCATATTTATCTAGGTTGCTATTAAAAGTCATCATAGTACATGACATAATGAAAATTTGACAATTAGTGCATTATTAATAATACCTTTGAGTATATATATTGAGTATAATATGTTTTTAGTGCCATCTGTATTTTATCAATCTCACATAAGTGTATAAGTGTATATATATATATATATATATATACATATATATATATATATATATATATATATATATATATATATATATATATATATATTATATGTATATATATACACAGGATGGGCCTACAAAAACTTTACATACCGACATACCAATTTAACGAATGTAAATCATAAGATGGTGAAATGCTCGTACCCGTCGATTTTTAATTCTAGGAGGAACTACATTGGTACTTTTTCCAGTCCCGTAACTGCTACCCCCTAACGGTGGTAAGCACAACCCGCTGATTTCAAATAGGGATGAGGAGTATTGCTATACCTAATTTCAAAGATCTCATCGAGTACTATCCAGTGAAAATTTTCATCGATAACAAAATGACAAAAATGAATAGGGAAATGAGAGCATAAAGTGTACCTACTTAAAAACCAAAAAAAACTTGTTTTTCTATTAGCTTATTGAATGCTGGAAATGACCACCATTCACTTCCATGCAGTAAAATAAGTTCTGTTCAAAACTTTCCCGCACATTACGCACCATGTCGGGTGTAATTTGACGGCATTCATTTATCATGATTTCACAAATCTTCCAGTCAATAGGGCAGGTTAGCATAGATCCTAGATTTCAGATGACCCTAAAGAAAAAAGTCCAAAGGAGACACATCAGGTGACCTGGGTGGCCACTCATTATTTCCCCTTTTTCCAATCCAATTTTGAGGAAAAGTTTCGTCCAAAAATTGACGTACAGGTTGTACAAAATGAGGTGGT
Organism: Crioceris asparagi; assembly: GCA_958507055.1. Taxonomy (NCBI): domain Eukaryota; kingdom Metazoa; phylum Arthropoda; class Insecta; order Coleoptera; family Chrysomelidae; genus Crioceris; species Crioceris asparagi. Next base: position 56,312,244 of record OY293826.1, on the reverse strand, counting down.
GCGCCATCTTGCTGAAAAATGATCTTCATTCCCCAATACTTGCACGAGAGCTGGAAAAATAATATTTTCTAATAAATCCTGATAAATCTCGCCACTCAGGTTATCTGGTAAAATGAACACTCATCCGAAAAACAGGTATCGAACATGTAATATTGATTATTGTTAAAATTTTCACTGGTCACTTCACAGAACTGGAGTCGGCGATCAAAATGATCCTCATGCAGTTCCTGAACCAATCGTATCGTGAAAGGATGAAATTTATGTTGTTTAATGATTCTCTTTATTGTTGTGCGTGATATACCAGATGCGTCAGACTATTTCCTAGTACTGAGGGTCGGATCTATTGCTACATGGCCTAAAACAGCCACAGTCTGTTTCATGCACTCTCTTTTTATTTTCGACTGAACCAGTAGCTTCAAATTTGGAAACTAGTTGCAAAACGTAAGTAGTTGAGAGATTTCTTTCAGGATGACGTTCGTTAAATAAATTAACTGTTATTCGCGCAAAGTCGTCATTCTTAAAAAACAATTTCAAAATTGCCACCCTTTCTTCTACGAAATACACCAATTTATTCTAGTAAAAATCACAAGCGAGTTAAAATGGTGGTAACATTCGTAAAAATTCTCGATGAACTGAGTTAAATAAAGGAGTAAATAGTATGGTCTCTATCTGTTTCGAACCAAAGAAATGCCAGTCTGATAACAATAATTTTCCTAAAGGTCAATTACAAATATTTTACCTTGTCGTTTCGTTATAGATGGAAGTTTTTGAGCAAAATTTTATTTTGAAATAAGGTATAGCAATGCTCCTCATCCCTATTTAAAATTAGGGGATTGTGCTTACCCCCGTTAGGGGGTAGGAGTTACGGGACTTAACAAAGTAGCAAAGTTGTTCCCCCTTGAAACAAAAATCGACGGGTCCGAGCATTTTTGTCTATTTTGATTTTAAAGTCAATACACAGGGGTGTAAATTTTTCATTGGCCCACCCTGTATATAATTCTTTGGCTTTTTTGATAAAATATATATCGAAATCTCATGGGATTTCAAAAATGTTTGTTCTTATTTCTAGAGTCATAAGATTATTACTCTATGGTCATGAGTGCCCGTTGGAGATTCGTACGAACTACGCGTATCGAGAATGGAGTCAGCGAGTGTGAATAATTCAAGGTCAAACAATCAATTAACAGTAGATGTTGATAAATAGTTTATAGTTCAGGAGCTCTAAGTGACGAGCTAGTTAGTACATATAAGTTACCTACATCTTTTAAAATTTATCCGATCGGAAACGGTTCGATGGCACAAAACAATATAAATAGCCAGCAAATTCCAATGCCGCCAAATCACAATTGGCAGCCAACAATGAATGAACCGATGTTACATTCGAATCATCACTTACCTCCTGTTCAACAGCAGATATCATCAATAAACAATAATTACTTCGACGTTGTCAATAGCTCTCGCCAGGTTGAACTGATGTCTACCACAAGCGAGGAAGAAGAACCAAGCACGAATAACTGGAAAGTTATTCGAAGCTCAAAAAAAGAAAGATACCCAAAATAAAACAAATATCTCACAATACAACAGTAACAACTAATCTTTTCAATCTATTAACAAATGAAGCATCAACGTCCGAAAACAAAAATGCAGCCAGACCCAAAAATCCAAAACCACCTCAAAAATTTGTACACGATATTGCAGAAGATGAACAATGTTCAACAAAAAACCTTGCCAATATCGTCATCAAAATAAACTGCCAAACAACTCACACCTATATAAAATTAGTCAGATAATTAAATAAATATCTATCATCACACCTATCAACTTAAGGAAGAGAGAGCCTATAGGGTTGTAATAAAATATCTTCATTACTCTCTAATACTCCAATCTCTCTAATATCATATACCACTTCAGTTGATATTTGGCTAAATCAATCGCTGCAGCAACTCGGTAATATTCTTCTTTGACAAAACTGATAAAAAAATTGCAAGATGGAAGTAGTTCAGGATGAGCAGTTTTCACTTCAAGATGAGATGATTTTCAAAGGGCATCGAGATTTTATACCACAAACTTTACAACCAGCAGACGTCAGGAATGAAAAAAATTGCCAGAAGATACTGTTATTGGAAGAATATAAACTGGGCTATAGAAACATTTGTAAAAAGCTGCCAAAGATAAAGCTTTAGCTACCTGTGATCCACCTAGTGCTCCTTTACACCCATAGGATGAACCTTCTTCAAATTTTCAGCGGGTACATGTGGATTATGCAGGACTCAAAGATCGACACTATCTATTTATTCTTATCAAAGCTAAGTTAAAATGGCCGGAAGTTTGAATTTCAATTTACTGCATCTACAATTGAATTTCTCCAGGATATATTCTGTATCCATGGCCTACTTGAAATTATTGTGTCCAGATAATGTGTCTATTTTTACAAGCTTAGAATTTATATATTTACTGATTGCACCTGGTCACCCTCAATCCAACGGATAAGTAGAGAGATATGTTCAGTTCAACAATCGAAAACTTGATGCTATGCAGATAGAACCTGGATCATTAGTGTTTAAAATTCGAAGAATCTATTATCGTACTACCCCTTTGCGATGCAGTAAAACTCCAGCCGAGTTATACTTAGGACGATGACAAATACATACAAAGCTAGATTTACGAAAACACTACAAGCAATCTGACGCTGACGTAAAACAAAAGACAGTTCCAACTCAACATTTTCGATTAAGAGTTTTGAAGATGAGAGACCGTGATTTAGTAAAAATGTACACCGGTGGTAAAGAAACATGTATACCTGGTATCATCACTGAGAAATTTGGAAAATTATACTATAGGGTAAAGTTGAATGATGGTTATGCTCTTAAATGTCATATCGATCAGCTTCGCCGTTCAGAGTAAGTACAACCAAATGTTTTGCAGATATATTATCTCTGAACCTGAAAAAACACACCTATTCCAAGTATAGACGATCAAAAATCTACCACGGAACCCAACTTTGATCCTAAATGTGAAGCGGCTAAGACCAGTCTCGCCAGTTTACCACCCAGCACATATACGTAAACCGCCAGTTTATTTGAAATATTATGTACACTAGATAATTATTGATTAAAGGATTGTCAGTTTGTAAATTGATTTAATAGTATCTATTGTTAGTGGGCGAGATTAAACTTGTATTAGGTAAATTTCTTATAGAAATATACCTATTGCGATCGTTCACACTTTTGAATTTCGAAAAAATTTCAACGGCATGTTGTTATATGTCTATAAGTTAGTCCAAAAAAACATTTGGTTCAAAAGTTTATATATACATATATATATGGGATATTACGAAATTTGTTAACACGATAGAGGTCGCAGTTTTGAAGGTATCAAGTTCAAATTTGCTACAAAAATCAATCTCTCAAATATCTCGGTCGAGTTCGTTATTGGGAAATATCGGGTAAGTTGTTTCAAAATGGCGACTATTCAAAAATTTTAAAAAATTATCAAAAAAGAGCAGTGGTGTAAATATTATTAAAAATAATTTTAGGTTATAGATATAATCAGTACCTACAACTTTTGTTCAAAGCAATTTTTCATAAAATACACAGGTAAAAAAATAAAAATTAATAAAGAAAAATAACAAATAATGATAAAACATGAACACTCAATATAAATTTGATGTAATTGTACATTTTCTGGAGATCTTAATATAGACCCTGATTAAAAAAATATATAGTATATTTATTGAAAAGAAATAGACGAAAAAAAAAATCTGCCTTGAAGTGGACTCGAACCCTGTCTGCTTTATATTCAACAGCCAAAACAGAAACCTCTAACCGCAAGGCTATGAAAATTTTATTTAATAACATGTAGGTATATCAATGAAAAGGTTGTTAAAATTTCAATTCAATGAATTTTGAAAAATTTACCTTTCCGCTGACTACAGGCCATCGGGATTTTTTTTTATTGTTTTCTTTATTGGGTTTCTACAGTATTTCTTTTTTTATTAGAGTGGGAAATTGTAGTATATCAAGTAGTATGAGTTTTGTTTCAGCAGTTGTTGAGCAGGAAATTGTTACTTCCTGATTTTAAATAGAATGTCAGAAAATAATAAAAACGAGTTTTCCAGTTGGATATTGCTTTCTTAATGAATATTCTTGGTAAGGTTACAGACCATCAATTTATCTTTAGACAAACTCATTCTACAGTACAGCAATGCCACTAAATAACACATACTATCAACCGAGCCCTAAAAAAGAATCAATATTATACAGCTGTATTTTTGGACACTAGCTAAGCATTTGATAAAGTTTGGCAACGAGGCTTAATATATAAGATCAAGATGTTCCTTCCCGTCAGCTAAATCAGACTGCTCTAATAATATTTAAATAAAAAAACAATTTGTGAGTCAAATCAATGGAGAACACTTTTACATTCAATCAGGAGTCCCACAAGGTAATATACTTGAGTCACGAATTTATGTGCTATATACATCCGAAGTACAAGTATCCACCGAAGCATTAATAGGAATGTTTGCTGACGATACGGCCATTCTTGCTACTAACGAAGATCGCACTAGTGACTAAGTCCCAACTGTCGTTGGTGAAAAAGTTGTTTATCGAAAAACCATCATCAAAACTATATGGACCTATAGAATAAAACTACGAGGGTGTGCAAGCAAATCGCATATTTCCATCATGCAAAAATGCCAGTCTAAATTGCTTAGAACTATTGCTGTGGAACCATGGTATCTTTCAAATCATACTCGAAATACGGATCTCAATTTTTCTTACATCACAGCAGTAGTAAAAGAAAGAATAAACAGATACCATGAGAAACTTGAAAAAAGCTCACAGAACCTGTCTACAATAGAACACTGAAAAGGAATTTGCCAGCCGATCTAAGATGAAACTGAGGTGTTTTCTATGGAAGATTTACCTCCTCATATCACGTAAAAAACTACATATTATTTTGCAAATGTCTTGTTCACCCACTTAACTTATAGAATGTAAGCCATCTGATTCCTAATAAAAATATCAAATTAAAATAAATTCGGGCCAAGCTTTACCAGCATCCAGAAATGTTGGTTTTGATGATACTTCAATTACTTATTTCTGTAGTGTCAAAATTAAATATTTCCGAGACTTCATCTTTATTTCTCAAATATTTCAAGTGTTATATTATAATATGTTATAAAGTATAGAAATATTTTATTTACCATTAAATCATACGCAAGACATTATGTTTACTTCTTTTAAGCTAATTTGTTTTACATATATCTATGTTTTGATATCTACCACCCTTAGCTGTCCCAATCCCAGAACAATCAATTCATAATTTATTAGTAATTCACTAGTATTTTTTTCGGTTATGACTGGTCATAAAATTATTGTATTCACCGCTGGTATTAATAGATGTTTATGCCCTCGGGTAACATACAAACAATCCGAAAATCGGAAAATATGTGAGATTTTTGCTCTCAGGATATAAATATCAACTTCACTTGAATTAATATTATTTTGATCTTTTCAGATTCCAAATAATTAAGTCGATCCTATTTTTTTGTTAAAAATATTTTAATATTTGAATCCATTGTTTGAAGTTTATGATTAGCTTTACAGTAAGAAATTTACTCAACTTTGATAGAGTAATTTGTAATTTTTAATATAATACGTTTTGACCTTAACAGTGACTAGAGATTATATGAGATGAATATCGATTTGCAAAATAGATCGATATTCCCACATACATTTGATATGTTGCAGAAACCATTCATTGAAACGATACAGAACCACGCCTATAATAATTTCATTTAGGTCATTATAGGAAATCGAAAGTGTTTCAGATAAAGTACGCAGTAAAGTGGGGCACATTCGCTTCTAGTTTTTTTTTATTTTCGTGACTGGTCAGGCTTCCTGCTTATTAACTACAGATATTTATTTATTCTATGTCCAACAAATCTAAAATGTTGAAACATTTATTAATCTGAAGAAAATACTGGAGACTTAAATGTTATAAGGTTTTGCCGTTATAATGAAATCGTTTGTTTTATGCAACATTTTATAAAATAGGACTTTAATATGATAATTAGTAAACTATGAGTAGTAATTTACTGCTATTTACTAAAGAATATCTCTCTATTATATATATTACATAGAAACTTCTTATGATATTTTTTTTCTGTACATCATGGAGGCTTCCAGGAAGCAATACAATTTTCAAATTAATTTAAAAAAAACTTTTTGATTTTCCATATGATCTTTGTAATTAGTAAATATATAACATGAAATTTATGATCAGTGTTGTTTTTCCTGTTTCTTTAAACATGATTATTGATAAAGGAAATACTAATTTCAGTGTGTCCACATTTCGATGCTCACCATTGGCATATAGGTTATTATAAGAGCTACAGCAACGGTCAAATGGGCTATGTTTTTCAGAATTAAATTCTCGCAACGAATATTATTTCATATCCACTCTAACATTTTTCGTTTTTGAGATATTTTGAAAAAAAACATTTTTGCCGATTTCCGTTTTGCTTAATAACTCGTTATGGCATAATGTTACAATTTCTAAACTTTGTCGTTGTTAAGACACTTTTTTGCCTTAATTCTTATGGTGTGAACATAACCAAAAATTCTTCATTTGTTTTCAAGTTCCTAGCGCCATCTTTTGTTTTTCTCATGGCGGCCATATTGGATTTGTGGTTTGTTAGATTAGTTATAGAAAGAGATTTAAAAAAATGTTACTAAAGTTTAGTTTTGAAGGATATAAAAACGAAAAATCAAATTCACTCAAAGGAACTGTTCAATCTGGCAACCATTTTCTTCCACACACTTTTGGCATCTTGTTCCAACAACATTACACACTCTACGCTACGCAGTGTGTTTCTGTTAAATGCTCTTAGAACATCCGTCACTCGTTGTTTCAAAACATCCCGATTCTCTGGAGGTTCCAAATTAAATACTTCATTTTTGGCCGCACCCCAAGGTGCGGAGATCTCGCAGGTCATTGTACTGATCGACTGTTTGATATCACTCTTTCACCGAAAATTTCTGAGAAGAAATTTCGCACGTTACGACTGTTATGGACAGGACAGTCGTCATGTCGAAACCAGAATGTTTCTGGTTCGAAAATTTATCTCAGGGCGGGCATTATTTCGTTCGTCAATAAATCTAAATATCTGTCACCATTTAATTTGTAGTCGAAGATGAAAGGACCTATAAAGTGATTATCTGAAATGAAGACACCAAGATAAGAAAATGATAATGATAATAGTCCTGAAATTTTCTTTGGATGACCAAATGTGGATTTTCGTTCGACCAATGGTGGTAGTTGTGCTTGTTAAATACCCCTTCTTCTTCTTTGAGTGCCGTACTCGTATTTGAGTGTTGGCGGGGCCTCTGCCTTGAAAATGTTACCACAGACAAGGGGACCTACAGTTTAACGTGGATTCCGAACCACCGATGAATCCCAAGATAAATCTTAAGGGCACACACTTCCATAGAGCTCTACTAGGGAATATATACTCTCACTGGTTTCCCGTTAACTTACGAGAGGAGGAGAAAGCAATGCGACAGAGACACGAACGCGCGCCCTCATCAACGATCACTCGTCCAAGCCGTTTCCATCGTATTTCGCTGCTTAACTTCGATGATCGAAGTCGGTCAGTGTTAACCCGCAGCTACGCGCCTTAAATACCCCACAATTGGTAAACCGTGGTTCATCCGCCCAAAGTATTTTCTTCGGAATATCACCGTCATTTTCACATTTATGGAGATACCACCTTCTAAATTGAAGTATTATATTTTAGTCATTTATGCTCAAGTCTTGTACAATAGTTGGCTTGTAAGGGGGTATTTATTTATCTTCAACATCTTATGAACAGTAGTGGATTTCGCAGTTTCACCACTTCAAATCTTACTAAAACTAGTTAAAACTCTCGGAACAATTCTACTTATAATTGTCAAAAGTGATAGGTATTCAGAATGTCAGAATGTGAAAATTTTCTTTTGTTTCACACCGACGATTAATTCCATATCCTATTCATTTTGTGTTCAAACACACCACAAACAAAGGAAAACCACAGAAAGGCGAATAAAATCTTGTTAATTTTGTGTAGGTACATAATTGTTAAAAAATTCTAGCCGTATTCATAAACAAATTAGAGTCTACTAAGACTCTACTAGAAATCGTGTTAGATAGGCTAGTAGGGTCTTAGTAGCCCCTATCTTTGTTTATGAATATGGCTGCTATTGTTTAAATAGGCATTTTCGTTCTTATCTCCTTTAAAAATAACCTTTAATAAGGCAAGTTGTACATTTTTGAAAATCTCTTTTTTTAACTAATCTAACAGATCACAAACGGCGCAAAAAGGCGCTAGTAACATAAAAACAAATGAAGATTTTATGGTTATGTTTACACCATAAGAATTTACGCAAAAAAGTGTCTTAACAACGACAAAGTTTAAAAATTGTAACATTATGCTTTAACGCGTTATTACGCAAAACTGAAATCAGCAATATAATAATCGATATGCCAATGATGAGCATCGAAATGTGGACACACTATATATACACCTATATATATATATATATATATATATATATATATATATATATATATATATATATATATATATATATATATATATATATATATATATATATATATATATATATATATATATATATAATATTTAAAAGGGTAGTCACAGCCGACAGTAACTATGTTGGTTAGAATAATTCAGGTTATACGGCCTATAACCTGAATTATTCTAACCAAAATATATATATATATATATATATATATATATATATATATATATATATATATATATATATGTAATTTAAGATTTCTGTATTTCAAAAATGAAAGAGTATGTATATATTTTATATCTTTTTATTTTTATTTGAAATTTACTTTTTTAAAAAATTTACACTTTATCTATTGAAAGTTATAAGTTACAGGAAAATATTATATTAACTAAGTTACTTATGTACTAAGATGATTACTGGTGTGATAATAATTATATTATGTCACGAAAGTTGCTCGTACATTATATTATAAAAAATGTAGAGTTTGCAATTTGTGTGAAGCTGTTGAAATGTATTATTACAACCGTACGTGTCTGGAAAGACAGTGTGGGTGGTTGCAACTTTGTTGTCGGTGCTATATCTTACAGAGTTGAATATCAAGTTTAGCAAGTAACAGATGCATTGTCATCAAATTCCGTTTATACAATATAGGTCATGCAACAATGTCTGTTATAGACGTTACGTCATCATATAATCTAATATAACATATAAATATATATATATATATATAGAGCAACTTTAAATTTTTAAAAATATTTATTTAATTATTATAAAATGACTAAATAAACTAGTAGAGTGACTAAATGAATTCAAATTCACAAGTATCTCTAAAAGCCTAAATCTCAACTATTTATATAAATCAAAATGTTAATTCAGCTTTTCTACATATAATAAGATTAATGAACAGATGGTTAACAGATTGCAATAGGTTTTTGTTATAAGTAGGTAGACATAATGGTTAGCATATTTGAGGAATAGGCAAAGAAACAATTAACAATGAAGTTGCTTATTTCAAGGATGGTATCTATAACTCGAGAATAACTTTATCAACAGTCTTTGATTCAAGTAATGCTATGTAATGAGATTTAATGTACGTGACTTTGATTGACTTTCATATTACAATGATAATATAATAACGTTCAAATTAAATAATAACAATAATAATAGACATAATGGGAATTACATATAACAACTCCCCTTTTTTTTAAAGTTGATGCATTAATTTGCAACGTTTTTTAAACTTCAGATTTATTACTGTTTAATTCTATTGTCACTTCTATTGGTTCACACCCATGAATGCTACTTCTTCTTTTAGGGAGTAATCTTCTTAACCTTTGTTGGAACGGGGCCTCAGGTCTTGGTCTTGGTGGAGATGGTGGATAATCGTTAGTTATCGCAATACCAATTCGACGACTTCTTCTTCTGCATTTGCACATGATGTAAAGCACTACTAATAATATAATTAGTACAATGGTAAATATTGTGAACCAATGAGTGTATTTCGTGATGGGTGATTGGTTAATCAATTTTCCTAAATCATCCGAATATTGGTTTAACTTATGTTGGGCTATGTTTAGATCTTCTGTATTAATTTTGTTTAACCTAAGAAGTTTCAATTCAGGAACATGAACTTTTTTCCGGGATACCTTGACAACAATCGAATGGGATCTGAACTGGATGGCTTTTGTAGGTTATTTCCTTATATGTATCGATTGGATAGCTGACAAGAACTCTAGTACTTCCAATGAAAGCACTGCATTCTGGTTGTAACTTCACCAGGCTGTTGGTTTTGATTATTTCTGTCTTGATGTCTCTGTTTGTACATTTAATTGTTACAGGCAATGGGTCGAAAACTGTAATTAGCCATAGATTTTGTCTAATTTGGTTGACATTGTAGTCCTTGACGAATAGAAGGGATGTTTGGCAAGTCTTAGTCTTATTCAATCTTCGAAGAAGTTGGGCTTTACATATAGCATCGCTGTCGATTGGGTACGGCAGGAGGTCGGTACAGATCTTCATTCTTGTTTGAAGAGTTTTGCATAATGAATACATACAGCAATGAATCATCATCCCTCGCGATATACTTTTGAGTTGTTGGTAAAATATGATAAAGACTTGTTCGATTATCTATTATCGTGATTGGATAAAGTCGATACATTATGTAAGCTTCCGGTTCGGTAAGGGGAACTTTAAGTACGAATATGATTTTATTTTCCGATTGGTAAGCTTCCAGTTCAATAATATTAAGATAATCGGCAACATTGGATGTATAGGGTGCAAATTATTCTTTACAAGTGATTTTGTAATATTCTGCAAAGAGTTAACTAAATCGGTTGGAGTAATTATTGAGCTATGTACCAATTTAATTCTAGCGAATGTAATTGAATTTAATATGGTATTCAACGAGTTTTTTAAAAATGTATAGCTTTCCATAAGTGACTCACAAATATTTAATATTTTTACTTGTGCCTCATAGAACACAAAATCATCATGGATTTTTGGATTGATTCTATATCATCGTTAAAAGTTCTTTCATCAATTTGGAGCTTCTGTATGGTAGAATTAAAATTTTAATTACTGATGTTGTTACTGAAATTAGTTCTCTGACTAAGCTTCCTAATTCTTATTGGGGAAAGTGGGGGAATATCGACCACTTAAGAAGAAATGATCATAAATCTTTTGTTAAGGCTTTGATGTGTTTCAAAATGTTTGTCCAAGTACGTCCATTATGGGTCTATTGAATTACAATTTGAAATTGACTTCAAACTCAATCAATTGGTCGATGAATTTTTTTTTTAAACCTAGGTCAAAATCGGGTAAAATCGATCAGTGGGTTAATATCGACCATCAGGTAGGGTAATATCAGACCTGCTGGGTAATATCGATCAGTGCAGAGTATTATATTAAAAAAATGGAATTTGTATTTACTTCATTATAGGTAGGTATATTTAGTTTACAGCGAACAATTTGAGCAAATATATTTAGAAGCACAGTCTGCATCCGTGCATTCTGCGTGTGACCATACTCCACATAAACGGCATCTCCACCACAATTCATCGGATCCGTATTGCGAGCAAACTGCACACACATCATTGTCCCCAGTTTTTTGCCCTACTGCACTTTCAATGCTTTTCCTCACAACTTTCTTCTTATCTCCAATATTTCTTTTTACTTTTTGCGCTTCTTTTTCCCTTTTCTTTTTTTTCTTGATTTCTTTATTTTCTAGATCGTCTTTCAAAGGTGTTGATGTCATGATAGACGAATGCTGATTTCGTCTGCGTGTCATTTTTGGGAAACCACAAGATGGTAGTGGGCATAACTCTTTAAAGGATATGTTTACAGATTTTTTCTCTCTTGATTCTAAAAGTTTATCTTCAAAGTTTTTCAACTCAAGATCTGAGACTTCTAACTCGGATTCTGATGAAGAGCATTTTGATGTTGATGGCGATCTCATTTTACGTTTTTTACTTAGTATTCCACTAGGTCCAGGTCTTCCTATTTCTTCTGGTGATGGCAGTCTTGAAGATGGTGTTTGATGCCTGTCAGATGGATCAAATATTTCATCTGGACCATCATTGCCTTTTGGCAAATGTATTAACTTCTCTTCCCTAGAACCGGCAGGACTGAATGGGCATATTACTCCACTTGGACCTGGTCTTCCTTCTGTCGGTGCCTGTATTGAAGATGGTGTTGGATGCCCCTTAGATGGATCAAATGTTTCAGGTTGAAGATCATTATCTTTTGGTAAAGATATTAACTCCTCTTCGCTAAAAACGTCAGGATTGAATGGAAATATTCCTGCCTTTTGGAAACCATTTACAGCTTTCTCGATAGCCGCCGTCCTGTTGAAAGCATTCCTGACAAGTTCTGCAATGTTTGTTGTGTTTATTCTCTCATAGTTCTTGTGTTTCATGTATTTGTCACACTCTTGGTAATAAGCTGATTTGAAGGGCCCAAAAAAGGTGATGTCCAAGGGCTGTAGACGATGGGAAGTATGTGGAGGAAGTGATACAAGGTGAATTCCTGATTCTCGACAAAAATTGTAAGAAGATAGGCTCGAGTGGGTGGAGTGATTGTCTAACACAAGAAGTACTGGATGATCTTTGGAAGAATTTACAATTTTCTTAAAGTGTTTCAGCCACTCAAGGAAGAGTTTGCCCTCTCTCGCCACTTGTAATCGCTCCGACTTGTTTTCGGCCTTTTGCAGTCAAAATTTTACCAGGAACGAGGACACTGCTCACCCCTGTTTCATCTACGTTAAAAATTTGATGGCTCTCAAATTGAAAACGATCACAGAGAGATGCTAAATTTGTATAAAATATTTTTAGCTCATCGCGGTTAAAAGCAGTCACTCTGTTGATACTTGTCGCCTCAGGTTTGCGTATACTGAGCTCTGGATGTCGACGCATGAATGAGTAGAGCCAGTCCTTGCCACATTTTCCGGTATCTTTTTTGAACGGATGTGGAATTTTGTTTAGTTCTGCATACTCGAAAACAAGTTGACGTATATTAAGCGGTGTAAGTCCATAAAAAGCATTTGACATTTCTAGGATTCGTGTGCTCTCGAGTGAACACTGATTTTCTCCCTAATGTGATTTTTTTAGCATCGAAACGACCTCTCAGGCGATATTGTAATGTACCGTATGGAATTTCGTATAATCTAGAAACTTTTCTGATGGAGATCTTATTTTCCGCTATTTCCCTTAATGCCCTTTTCATTGCTTCATCAGACCATGAGGACCGTGCAGTCTTACGCTGGTAATTTCGCGGCATCTAAAAATAACGATAACTTTAGGTAAGGGAAATATCGATCAGGTCGGGGTAATATCGATCGCATTGATCGAATTTACCATACGTATCTTTTGCCAATGTAAGCTGCAAAAACAGATAACCTCAAATATGAATATTTGTGGTGAAAAACTTCTTAAGACTTGAGTTGTACGTGTGCAATGCAAGAAATCGTTAAAACAATCGAAGTAAGCCTGCTTACCTTAATATACGACTCCGAAAAATTATAAGGAAACACATTTTATCACTGTGACTGGTTATCACACACTGTAATTAGAAACGAATGTGACTAGCGCCCTCAACCAAGGACTAGTTACATATGTATTGCAGAAAATTTACTCGGTAGCGCCAATTATTCGAGAATTGAACGTGATCGATATTACCCTGCGGTCGATATTCCCCCACGTTCCCCTTCATCGTGTATCAATTTATTTATACAATCATCAAAATATTCACCCTCTGCTGAGTCAAGATTACCGGTGATAGTTTTCCATACGGTTCCTATGCCGTTAAAAATTCCTCGTTTTTCTCCTGAATTGTATTGTTTAGTGTATCCTAAGATCTCTCTGTATTTTAGACTAACTGAATTTGATATTTGTGATAGCAGGCTGACATGAGTTTGGACTTCTCTCTCAAAAAGGTAAAAACCTTGGAGATGGGTCTTCTAATATGTCTAAAATTTCTAATAATATTTCTTGTTTATTGTTCTCCATAGATTTTTTAATAAGTCGCAGGTCTTTGTAAACTAATAATGTCCATTGATCGTTAGAAATTTTTATAGTATTTTCCTCGTGGAAAATATGCCAATTGTATTGTTAATAGGGGAGAGTGTGAACTGCGCTGATGTGGTGTTAACCAGCCACAGGAATCTGAAACCAAAACAGAGACTACTCATAGCAGGGTTTCATTCTGTGGAAATTTATCTTTGTCTTTTGATTAGTTAGGAGATTGAGGAGTATTGCAGAAATATCGAATGGCTTAACTATTTCGAACGGACCATTAAAAAGGTTCTGGCCTTTATCTTTAATTTGAGATTCTTTGACGTAAACTTTATCTCCTACTTTATATTCAGGAATATTTTCTGAAACGTTTCTGTCAAATCTGATCCTTGATTTTTCTTTTTGATGATCAGTCTTTGTTCTTGCAACTTGATAATATTATTTTATTCTATTGTTTAAATCTCGAATATATTTTGTGATAAGGGCTTTTTGATTATATAAAACTTCAGGAGGTCTATTAGAAGTATGTCCGAAAATTAGTTCATAGGGTGTATATCGGATTGTTTTATTTCTCGTATTATTGTAGCATATTACTTCATACGGAAGAATGTTAAATGGGTGTTCGTCAGGGTTTTCGGCTTCATGGGCACAAATCATTTCTAGAAGAGTTGCTTGGAATCTTTCTAGAGAGCCGTTTGATTGAGGATGACCTACATTCGAAAAAGTAATTTTGATATCATAAAGTGTACATAGGTCTCTTATGTAGCAATAAATTCGTAGAGGTGTTCCGAAGTGTTGGAAAAATACAAGTAAAGTGTTCACGACAGTTGATGCTTTTTTATCCGAAATTAGATACGCTTGAGTAAATTTTGTCAACTCATCTCTGATGGTAAGAGCATAATTTCGAGTGGGGTATTCAAAAATGTCAATATTAATTCTTTTAAATACCGCCTTAGGTGTTTCCGTGACTACTAATGGTGTACTTAAGTTTTTTCGGCAAATCCTTACTTTTTGGCAAATTTCGCAATTTCTAATGAACTTTTCAACGTCTTTAGTTAATCCTACCCAGTAATACTTTGACCTAATACGTCTTACGGTTTCATTAATACCACGATGAATATTACTTTTATTATTATGGTCCATTATGATAGGTATTTCGTCGGTATCTGGTGTTCTGATTAAATTTCAACAAATTATAAATTTTATCTCCAAATCTGCGAAAATATATGACAATATCTCTAAGATTGGTCGTTCAAGATTATTATCGATGTAGTAGCTTTTTGAAAGATCAAATTTATTCCGTTCTTTATATAATGAAAGGAATTATTGTTGGACTACTAATTTTGGATCATATACAAGGGGGATTATAAAGTACTTACGGATCTTTTACAGATTTACTTGATAAGATGTTAACTAAATTGAAATTGAAGTCTAAATTTTCTTCAAACATATCGTCAATTATTTTGTGATGTATTTCTTCAAGTTTGTTTTGCCAGAAAAATATGACAATATTTTTATGTGATTTATCTAACAATTGATCATTGGATGTTTCGATCTTCGAGTAATCTATGACTGATTTTGTTTTGAATAGGTTAACAAAATTATCAAATTCCTCTATCATTTTATTTTCTTGTGCTTCAGATATCAGATCCAGTTGTGTGGGATTACCGATATCTTTACTTGTTGATGGTACTGCTTCATTAGCGGCTAAAATTTGTGATTCCAAACTTGCACATTCTTTGAAATGACTGATCTTTATACATGATAGGGCATCTGCATTTTTGTTTATTTTACCCGGTTTATATTCGATTTTATAATCGTATTCTTCTCGCTTAAGGCGCCATCGAGCTAATCTGCTCCCGGGGTATTTGATAGAAAAAAGCCAGGTAAAAGGGCGATGATCAGTGACAAGGGTAAACTTTCTACCGAAAAGATAAGGGCGAAAATGTTTGACTGCCCAAACAATAGCGAGAATTTCACGTTCTATAGTGGAATATTTAGTTTCGGCACTGCAAAGTATTCTAGATGCATAGCTTATTGGAAGGTCTTTACCTAAAGGGCCCTGAGATAAAACGGCACCAATGGCAAAAGCACTAGCATCAGTAGTTAAAATGAAAAGCTCCTCGAAGTTCAGATATTTGAGGATTGGGTCTGAAATAAGTGCACTTTTTAAATCTTTGAAGGAAATATTACATTCTGAATCGAAACAGAAAGGGATATCTTCTTGCAAAAGTCTTGTGAGGGGCTTAGACATTTTAGCGAAGTTGGGTATGAAACGACGATAATAACCAGCTAAACCGAGAAATGATTTAATATCTTTCTGGTTCTTTGGCTCTGAAAATTTTTGTATACAATCAATTTAAGCGGGATTTGCTTTTACGCCATCTTGAGTGATGATGAGTCCAAGGTATGCGACTTCTTTTTTAAGGAATTCGCATTTGTCGGGTTGAATTTTGAGGTTAGCTTTACGAAGTCTTTTAAAAACTTCCGTAAGTCTACTGATGTGTTCGTGAATAGTAGATGAATATACAATAATGTCGTCCATGTATACAAGGCATCTCTCATTTTGAACGCCAAGGAGGATGTTGTTTATGACACGTTGGAAAGTGGACGGGGCATTTTTTAATCCAAAAGGCATACGAACGAACTCGTAATGTCCATTTTCAACTGAAAAAGCTGTTTTCGGAATATCTACTGAATTGATCTCTATCTGGTGGAACCCAAAGGCTAAATCAAGGGCAGTAAAGTACTGGCATCTTCCTAATTGGTCCAAAAGATCCGATATATTAGGTAAGGGGTATTTATCATCAATAGTAACTTCGTTTAGTTTGCGATAGTCGATGACAACGGGCCATTTTTGTTTACCTGAAGCGTCTAATTTCTTGGGTACAACCCAAACAGGGGATGACCAGGGTGAAATTGAATGTCTTATTATTCCCTGTTCTAACATTTAATTGACTTGGGTTTTTACTTCCTCTTTATGAATGTGAGGGTATCTATAAGATTTTGTGAATACTGGTCTTGCATTGCTCATATCAATAGAGTGTTTGATTTCATTTGTAAATGTGAGCTGATCTCCTTCTAAATAAAATATATCTGACAATTCTAGGCATAAATTTCGAATAAGTTCATTCTCTTCGTCGTTTAGATGATCAGTGCGTAATTGAGATTCTATTATGTTTCGTCTGTCTATTGGGAAATTAGATTCGGATTCATTTTATAAACAGTTAAAATTTAGAAGTGTTCCGCTATCGTTGATCGGTTCTAGAGATAAATTTTGAAAATTGATAGATTTGGGTATTGCATTGGCGATAATGACTGATGTAAGGAATTCTCCATATTCATTGACATGTACAGAGCATTCGTAAGTCTCACTTTTTCTATCTCTTGTCCGAGAAGTATTGCATCTGTATTCAATAGATTGCATTTTAATTTAAAAATATTCACAATTTTCTTGGTTCTATCGAAATATAATTTATTAATTTATTATAATAGCATGTGACATTGTCTATGTCTACATTACGAAATAGGAATGATATCATTTTCTTAACTTTGGTCCAATCTAATTTGTCTAAACCGCAAGCAATTTTTGGAATAGCCATTTTTTTTATTTTGTTTCTAATTACATGATCTCTCAATTTCTTTAATGATAACCATAGTGTTTCATAAGTAGGTTTTCCTGATGAAGTCGGTTTCGTTACTATATAATAAATATATCTAGTTTGATTTTCATGTTGAATTTTCAATAATGCGAGGCCACCTTGTTTTTGATTCTGACTTATTAATTTTTCTAAATTTCCAAAACGTTTCTTAAATTCGACTGCAGTGCCTTTTTGCATTCGCATGTCCTCTGCAACACAATGGGCTAACGAATAGTCTTTTGGCATATCGAAAATATTCATCTCTTTTTCTTTAATAAGTTTGTAATTATTTTCGAAATTTTGATTGAAATTAAAATATTGGTCATCTCTGTCTGCATTATTGTCGTTGTCTGTTACTTTAAAAGGGGGTACGGTCTTAAAATTAGTTATCAGTTGTTTCGAATTTAAGTCAATAACACAATTCTAATGTTCTAAAAAGTCTAGTCTTAATATTCCATCAAAATCGATGTCTAGATTATAAATGAAAACTTTATGTGGGTCCTTCAAAGAGAAAGGTACTAATGTTGATTCGCTTATTGAATTTTTTGATTTGTAATACCTTGTACAGTAACTTGCTCACGAAATCTTTGAGAAAAACTTTTAACGGTATTTTCTTTAAATATAGAAATCTGTTAGTAAAGGATTTAGAGAAAGGTTTGTTCTGGAAAATTCAGGTTTGGGTTCATGTCGTCTATATTCAATGCATGAATTTGAACAGTTGTTTCTGCAATTATATTTTTCTGATTGTCCTGTAATTCCGGAGGGTCGTCTTTGATTTGGTGTAATGGAAAATTTTGGAAGTTCGAAATTACTTCAGCGGAAATAAAATTTTGAGAATCTTTCTCATACTCGGATAAATACTCTGGTTAATCATCATATATATATGAAGAGCAATATTCTGGATTGTCAGAATAATTATCATACTGACAATAATTCTCATCTAAACCAATTGCATGTGCTGTATGTTGATTTGGAGCAAAGTTTGGAACAAGTGAAACTACTGAAAGAAAATCCAGGACTAGTCATCACTCCCTTGCTACCAGCATCGCAGAGAAAAGACAACTCTGATGATCTTCATACTGTAAGTGAATCATATCGTAAATAATATTTTGAAGCTCTAGAAGTCCCCAATCATATTTAGAGATAAGACAATTATTGAATTTATACTTTGGCTTTCCCGAGACCTTTCCTCGCTAATCCAAGGCCTCCATCGAATGAAACAATTACCCAACGAGTCCGCATTAACATTTTTCAACAGACTTCAATATCTTAATGCTAAATTGCACTCTATCATTCAGAAAACTAATAACCTTTCTGGACCACAAAAAGCAGCTCAAGAAACGCTTATTGAAACAATGGCCTTTAACACTCTTTTAACCGGTCTAGAACCACGATTACGTCAAATAATTCGTGCTAGTCAACCTAACAATCTCTTAGAAGCACAAATCCGTATTCGAAGAGAACTACAACTATCGTACTTTGAAGACCAAAAATTCAATAAACCCAATAATATGCAAGTTAAGCCCCAAAGTACTACACAGCTTAGAAAATTTCCGCAACAAATTCCCAAATGTTTTTCATGTGGTAGTAATGGTCTCACATCTAATCAATGTCGAGCCCCACAACAAAAGAGCCCAAATCCAAATAATTTTTCAAATTTCAATGCGAATTTCCAGAGACCCCAAAATTCTCAACAGCAGCAACAAGCTAGCTTATCAGCTAATAGACTCAATAATGGTTTTCAAACACAACAAAGACCTTTTCATCATCAAGGACAAAATCTCGTAAGACCATCAGTCATTCAGAAAAATCCAAACTTTGCACATGCAATTGGTTTAGATGAGAATTATTATCAGTATGATAATTATTCTGACAATCCAGAATATTACTCTTCAAATATATATGATGATTATCCAGATTCTTTATCCGAGTTTGAGAAAGATTCTCAAAATTTTATTTCCGCTGAAGTAATTTCGAACTTCAAAAATTTTCCATTACACCAAATCAAAGACGACCCTCCGGAATTACAGGACAATCAGAAAGACATAATTGCAGAAACAACTGTTCAAATTCATGCATTGAATATAGACGACATGAACCCAAACCTGAATTTCCCAGAACAAACCTTTCTCTAAATCCTAAACAGTTAGCTCCAAAAACCTTTACAACATTGAAGACGCCTCAAATAAATTCAAATTACTTATCGATACCGACGCAGGGATTTCTATATTTAAAGAAAATAAGTGAATCATATCGTAAATAATATTTTGAAGCTCTAGAAGTCCCCAATCATATTTAGAGATAAGACAATTATTGAATTTATACTTTGGCTTTCCCGAGACCTTTCCTCGCTAATCCAAGGCCTCCATCGAATGAAACAATTACCCAACGAGTCCGCATTAACATTTTTCAACAGACTTCAATATCTTAATGCTAAATTGCACTCTATCATTCAGAAAACTAATAACCTTTCTGGACCACAAAAAGCAGCTCAAGAAACGCTTATTGAAACAATGGCCTTTAACACTCTTTTAACCGGTCTAGAACCACGATTACGTCAAATAATTCGTGCTAGTCAACCTAACAATCTCTTAGAAGCACAAATCCGTATTCGAAGAGAACTACAACTATCGTACTTTGAAGACCAAAAATTCAATAAACCCAATAATATGCAAGTTAAGCCCCAAAGTACTACACAGCTTAGAAAATTTCCGCAACAAATTCCCAAATGTTTTTCATGTGGTAGTAATGGTCTCACATCTAATCAATGTCGAGCCCCACAACAAAAGAGCCCAAATCCAAATAATTTTTCAAATTTCAATGCGAATTTCCAGAGACCCCAAAATTCTCAACAGCAGCAACAAGCTAGCTTATCAGCTAATAGACTCAATAATGGTTTTCAAACACAACAAAGACCTTTTCATCATCAAGGACAAAATCTCGTAAGACCATCAGTCATTCAGAAAAATCCAAACTTTGCACATGCAATTGGTTTAGATGAGAATTATTATCAGTATGATAATTATTCTGACAATCCAGAATATTACTCTTCAAATATATATGATGATTATCCAGATTCTTTATCCGAGTTTGAGAAAGATTCTCAAAATTTTATTTCCGCTGAAGTAATTTCGAACTTCAAAAATTTTCCATTACACCAAATCAAAGACGACCCTCCGGAATTACAGGACAATCAGAAAGACATAATTGCAGAAACAACTGTTCAAATTCATGCATTGAATATAGACGACATGAACCCAAACCTGAATTTCCCAGAACAAACCTTTCTCTAAATCCTAAACAGTTAGCTCCAAAAACCTTTACAACATTGAAGACGCCTCAAATAAATTCAAATTACTTATCGATACCGACGCAGGGATTTCTATATTTAAAGAAAATACCGTTAAAAGTTTTTCTCAAAGATTTCCTGAGCAAATTACTATACAAGGTATTACAAATCAAACAAAATTCAATAACCTAATCAACATTAGTACCTTTGACTTTGGAGAACCCACATAAAGTTTTCATTTATAATCTAGACATCGATTTTGATGGAATATTAGGACTAGTCTTTTTAGAACATTATAATTGTGTTATTGACTAAAATTCGAAACAACTGATATTTAATTTTAAGACCGTAACCCTTTTTAAAGTAACAGACAACGACAATAATGCAGACAGAGATGACGAATTAATTTCAATCAAAATTTCGAAAATAATTACAAACTTATAAAAGAAAAAGAGTATAATATTTGCGATATGCCAAAAGACTATTCGTTAGCCCATTGTGTTGCAGAGGACATGCGAATGCAAAAAGGCATTACAGTCGAATTTAAGAAAGGTTTTGGAAATTTAGAAAAAAAAGTCAGAATCAAAAACAAGGTGGCCACGCATTATTGATAATTCAACATGAAAATCAAACTAGATATATTTATTATTTAGTAACGAAACCGACTTCATCAGGAAAACCTACTTATGAAACACTATGGTTATCATCAAAGAAATTGGGAGATCATGTAATTAGAAACAAATTTAAAAAAATGACTATTCCAAAAATTGCTTGCGGCTTAGACAAATTAGATTGGACCAAAGTTAAGAAAATGATATCATTCCTATTTCGTAATGTTGACATAGACATTGTCGCATGCTATTATAATAAATTAATAAATCATATTTCGATAGAACCATGAGTTGAGAAATTTTTAAATTAAAATGCGATCTATTGAATACCGACGCAATACTTCTCGGACAAGAGAAAGAAAAAGTGGGACTTCCGAATGCTCTTGTACATTTCAATGAATATGGAGAATTACATCAGTCATTAACGCCAATGCAATACCCAAATCTATCAATTTTCAAAATTTATCTCTAGAACTGATCAACGATGGTGAAATACTTCTAAATTTTAACTGTTTAGAAAATGAATCCGAATCTAATTTCCCAATAGACAGACGAAACATGATAGAATCCCAATTACGCACTGATCATCTGAACGACGAAGAAATTGAACTTATTCGAAATTTATGCCTAGAATTTTCAGATATATTTTATTTAGAAGGAGATCAGCTCACATTTACAAATGAAATCAAACACTCTATTGATACGAGCAATGCAGGACCAGTATTCACAAAATCTTATAGATACCCTCACATTCATAAAGAGGAAGTAAAAACCCAAGTCAATTAAATGTTAGAACAGGGAATAATAAGACATTCAATTTTACCCTGGTCATCCCCTGTTTGGGTTTTACCCAAGAAATTAGACGCTTCAGGTAAACAAAAATGGCGTGTTGTCATCGACTATCGCAAACTAAACGAAGTTATTGATGATAAATACCCCTTACCTAATATGTCGGATCTTTTGGACCAATTAGGAAGATGCCAGTACTTTACTACCCTTGATTTAGCCTCTAGGTTTCACCAGATAGTGATCAATTCAGTAGATATTCCGAAAAAAGCTTTTTCAATTGAAAATGGTCATTACGATTTCGTTTGTATGCCTTTTGGATTAAAAAATGCACCGACCACATTCCAACGTGTCATGGACAACATCCTCCTTGGCATTCAAAATGAGAGATGCCTTGTATACATGGACGACATTATTGTATATTCATCTACTATTCACGAACACATCAGTAGACTTACGGAAGTTTTTAGAAGACTTCGTAAAGCTAACCTCAAAATTCAACCCGACAAATGCGAATTCCTTAGAAAAGAAGTCACATACCTTGGACACATCATCACTCAAGATGGCGTAAAAGCAAATCCCGCTAAAATTGATTGTATACAAAAATTTCCAGAGCCAAAGAACCAGAAAGATATTAAATCATTTCTCGGTTTAGCTGGTTATTATGGTCGTTTCATAACCAACTTCGCTAAAATGTCTAAGCCCCTCACAAGACTTTTGCAAAAAGATATCCCTTTCTGTTTCGATTCAGAATGTAAAATTTCCTTCAAAGATTTAAAAAATGTACTTATTTCAGACCCAATCCTCAAATATCCGAACTTCGAGGAGCCTTTCATTTTAACTACTGATGCTAGTGCTTTTGCCATTGGTGCCGTTTTATCTCAGGGCCCTTTAGGTACAGACATTCCAATAAGCTATGCATCTAGAACACTTTGCAGTGCTGAAACTAAATATTCCACTATAGAAAGTGAATCTCGCTATTGTTTGGGCAGTCAAACATTTTCGCCCTTATCTTTTCGGTAGAAAGTTTACTCTTATCACTGATCATCGCCCTCTAACCTGGCTTTTTTCTATCAAAGACCCCGGGAGCAGATTAACTCGATGGCGTCTTAAGCTAGAAGAATACGATTATAAAATCGAATATAAACCGGGTAAAATAAACAAAAATGCAGATGCCCTATCACGTATAAATATCAATCATTTCAAAGAATGTGCGAGCTTAGAATCAAAAATTTTTGCCGCTAACGGAACAGAACCATCAACAAGTAAAGATATCGATAATCCCACACAACTGGATCAGATATCTGAAGAACAAGAAGATAAAATGATATAGGAATTTAATAATTTTGTTAACCTATACAAAACAAAATCAGTCATAGATTACTCGAAGATTGAAACATCCAATGATCAATTGTTAGATAAATCACATAAAAATATTGTCACATTTTTCTGGCAAAACAAACTTGAAGAAATAATTGACGACATGTTTGAAGAAAATTTAGACTTCAATTTCAATTCAGTTAACATCTTATCAAGTAAATCTGTAAAAGATCGTAAGTACTTTATAATCCCCCTCGTATATGATCCAGAATTAGTAATCCAACAATTATTCCTTTCATTATATAAAGAACAGAATAAATTTGATCTTCCAAAAAGCTACTACATCGAAAATAATCTCGAACTACCAATCTTAGAGATTTTGTCATATATATTTGCAGATGTGGAGATAAAATTTATAATTTATCAAGGTTTAATCAGAACACCAGATACGGACGAAATACCTATCATAATGGACCAATACCATAAAGGTAAAAGTAATATTCATCGTGGTATTAATGAAACCGTAAGACGTATTAGGTCAAAGTATAACTGGGTAGTATTAAATAAAGACGTTGAAAAGTTCATTAGAAATTGCGAATTTTGCCAAAAAGTAGAGATTTGCCGAAAAAACTTAAGTTGACCAT
This sequence comes from Crioceris asparagi, assembly GCA_958507055.1. Lineage (NCBI taxonomy): Eukaryota > Metazoa > Arthropoda > Insecta > Coleoptera > Chrysomelidae > Crioceris > Crioceris asparagi. The sequence goes on along the minus strand of OY293826.1, from coordinate 56,287,861 downwards.
TAGTAGTCACGGAAACACCTAAGACGTAATTTGAAAGAATTAATATTGACATTTTTGAATACCCCACTCGAAATTATACTCTTACCATCAGAGATGAGTTGACTAAATTTACTCAAGCGTATCCAATTTCGGATAAAAAGCATCAACTGCCGTGAACACTTTACTTGTATTTTTCCAACACTTCGGAACACCTCTACGAATTCATTGCGATTGTGGTCGAGAATTTGACAATTCCCTCATAAGAGACCTATGTACACTTTATGATATCAAACTTACTTTTTCAAGTGTAGGTCATCCTCAATCAAACGGCTCTCTAGAAAGATTCCATGCAACTCTTCTAGAAATGATTCGTGCCCATAAAGCCGAAACCCCTGACGAACACCCATTTAACATTCTTCCGTATGCAGTAATATGCTACAATAATACGAAAAATAAAACAACCGGATTTACACCCTATGAACTAATATTCGGACATACTTCTAATAGACCTCCTGAAGTTTTATATAATGAAAAAGCCCTCGTCACAAAATATATTCGAGATTTAAACAATAGAATGAAATATTATTATCAAGTTGCAAAAACAAAGACTGAAGATCATCAAAGAGAAAAATCAAAGATCAGATTTGACAGAAACGTTTCAGAAAATATTCCTGAATATAAAGTACGAGATAAAGTTTACGTCAAAGAAACTCAAATTAAAGATAAAGGCCAGAACCTTTTTATTGGTCCGTTCGAAATAGTTAAACTATTCGATATTTCTGCAATACTCCTCAATCCCCTAACTAATCAAAAGACAAAGATAAATTTCGACAGAATGAAACCCTACTATGAGTAGTCTCTCTTTTGATTTCAGATTCCTGTGGCTGGTTAACACCACATCAGCGCAGTTCACACTCACCCCTATTAACAATACAATTGGCATATTTTTCTACGAAGAAAATACTATAAAAATTTCTCGATCAATGGAAATTATTAGTTTACAAAGACCTACGACTTATTAAAAAATCTATGGAGAACAATGATCAAATATTATTAGAAATTTTAGACATGTTATAAGACCCATCTCCAAGGTTTTTCGCATTTAAGACAGAAGTCGAAACTCATGTCAGCCTGCTATCACACATATCAAATTCAGTTAGTTTAAAATACAGAGAGATCTCAGGAGACACTAAACAATACAATACAAGAGAAAAACGAGTGAATATTTTAATGAATGTATAAATAAATTGACACACGATGAATACGAATTAGGAAGCTTAGTCAAAAAACAAATTTCGGTAACAACATCAGTAATTAATAGTTTTAAATCTACCATAAAGAAGCTCCAATTTGATGAAAGAACTATTAACGATGATATAGAGTCAATCCAAAAATCCATGATGATTTTGCGTTCTATGAGGCACAAGTAAAATTATTAAATATTTGTGAGTCACTTATGGAAAGCTATAAATCTTTTGAAAACTCGTTGAATATCATATTAAATTCAATTACATTAGCTAGAATTAAATTGGTACATAGCTCAATAATAACTCCAAACGGTTTAGTCAACTCTTTGCAGGATATTGTTAATGTTGCCGATTCTCTTAATATTATTAAACTGGAAGCTTACCAACGGGAAAATAAAATCATATTCGTACTTAAAGTTCATCTTACGGAACCGGAAGCTTACATAATGTTTCGACTTTATCCAATCCCGATACTAGATAATTGAACAGATCTTTATCATATATTACCAACAACTCAAAAGTATATCGCGAGAGATGATGATTCATTGCTGTATGTATCATTATCAAATCTGGACAAATGCAAAATTCTTCAAACAAGAATGAAGATCTGTACCGACCTTCTGCCGTACCCAACCGACAGCGATGCTATATGTGAAGCCCAACTTCTTCTAAGATTGAATTAACTGCCGAAGACCTGCCAAACATCCCTTCTATTCGTCAAGGACTACAATGTCAACCAAATTAGACAAAATTTATGGCTAATTACTGTTTCCTACCCATTGCCTGTAACAATTAAATGTGCAAACAGAGACATCAAGACAGAAATAATCAAAACCAACAGCTTGCTGAAGTTACAACCAGAATGCAGTGCTTTCATTGGAAGTACTAGAGTTCGTGCCAGCTGTCCAAACGATACATATAAGGAAATAACCTACAAAAGCCATCCAGTTCAGATCCCATTCGATTGTTGTCAAGGTATCCCGGAAAAAAGTTCATGTTCCTGAATTGAAACTTCTTAGGTTAAACAAAATTAATACAGAAGATCTAAACATAGCCCAACATAAGTTAAACCAATATTCGGATGATTTAGGAAAATTGATTAACCAATCACCCATCACGAAATACACTCATTGGTTCACAATATTTACCATTGTACTAATTATATTATTAGTAGTGCTTTACATCATGTGCAAATGCAGAAGAAGAAGTCGTCGAATTGGTATTGCGATAACTAACGATTATCCACCATCTTCACCAAGACCAAGACCTGAGGCCCCGTTCCAACAAAGGTTAAGAAGATTACTCCCTAAAAGAAGAAGTAGCATTCATGTGGGTGAAACAATAGAAGAGACAATAGAATTAAACAGTAACAAATCTGAAGTTTAAAAGTCGTTGCAAATCAATGCATCAACTTTTTTTAAAAAAAAGGGGGAGCTGTTATATGTAATTCCCATTATTTCTATTATTATTGTTATTTTTAATTCGAACGTTATTATATTATCATTGTAATATGATATACTTATAACAAAAACCTATTGTAATCTGTTAACCATCTGTTCATTAATCTTATTATATAAAAGCTGAATTAACATTTTGATTTATATAAATAGTTGAGTTTTAGGCTTTTAGAGATACTTGTGAATTTGAATTCATGTAGTCTGCTAGTTTATTTAGTCATTTTATAATTTTGTAACAATTGTTTAATTAAATAAATATTTTAAAAAAAGTTAAAGTTGCTAAGTGCAAGATAACATATATTATATTTATATCAATTTATTCAATTATCCTATACCAGTGATATTATACCATTCTATGATTTTTTTTAAATTCAAATTGTATATAATCTCGATGATTATATATCAGCCGTTTAACTAGTAAATAGCTAGATTACCCACCGCCACCCAGACGAATATCATGATTTCAAGGTGGAGACCAATATGAGCGATGCATTGAACACGTATAGTGGGTGGATATAAACACCCCGCAAGTGGAATTAATTAATACAATTATCCTATACCAGTGATATTATAATATTCTATGATTCTTTTAAATTAAAATTGCATATAATCTCGATGATTATATATCAGCCGTTTAACTGGTAAATAACTAGATTACGCTAGGAAGTCTAACTGCCGACAACAACTAATGCGAGGGCAAACACCCCTTCCGCCATTGAATGACATCGACTACTGTTAGGACAATTCGTACAATTTATTGTCTGGGTGGCGGTGCTTTGTTTGTTAATCAATCTGATTGAACATTTATAGCAGTATTATGCAATATTGTGAGAATGTTTCTAATAAATTGTACATATTGTCCTAGAAGTTGTCGATGTCATTCAATGACAGAAGGGGTGTTTGCCCTCGCAGTAGTTGTTGTCGCCACTGTTAGACGTGACAAACAGTCATAGGGATGCGGCACTATGGGCTGTTGAGTGTTTATTAATAATTTTGTCTATGGGTTGTATGTCTGACGTCTAATGTCTAAACTGTCAATTAGGAATTAAAAATAAAAATAAAAACAAACAGCAAACGTATGACACAAAGTTGTAATTTTTTGAGTTCAGTTTTCTTTCGAAAATAAAATAATGAAGTAAATGAACCAAACAACAACAGCCAGCATGTATGATGTAAGGTGTAACAAGTCTGGTGAGTAATCTATGTTGGTAATGTATATTACAAATTCTAATGCATTTTTTTTCTTTCTATTCTATTCTTTCTATTTATAGTGCCGCAACCCTATGAATGTTCGTCACTATGGTTATACATTCTCGGCAGTGAATAACTAAAATTAATATATATATATATATATATATATATATATATATATATATAAAATTAAATTAAAATTAAAACCATCAAGAAGATCTAAACAATAGTGTGGCAATCATGGAGACGACTAGACAGCAAACTTCCCTGTCCTGAAGAACACACGTTTGAGGAAGTCTATAAGAACGTTATAACATTATAAGGAGTCTAACAGAAACCACACAAGAAGCAATAGGAATAAAAAAGAACAGCACCAACAACAAATATTGGTGGAATGGGGAGATAGAGACAAAGGTTAAGGCTTAGAAATATGGAAATTCATATCAACTGTCAAGAACCCAGGAAAAGACGGAGCAAACATTCAAGTGATCAAACCCAAATAATGGTTAAAATATTACAAAGACCTACTTCAGGAGCTTAGACAAGAATATACAACTGAGTCTCCAAGACCCTTCCATGTACAAAGAAAGGAAGTTGAGGTATCTGAGGAAACAGTGAGAAAAGCTGTTAAGAACCTTAAACGAAGTAAATCTAGCGGTCCAGAAGAAATATATTCGGAAATGTTGAAATATTGAACTCTGAAGCTCTTTAAGAATTTAACAGTTATTTTTAATAAATGTCTGAATGGACATCCCTTCCCCAAGAAATGGAAAATGGTTCTCATCTCCTCCATCCATAAAAAAGGAAATAAACTGGACTGCAATAAATATGGGGGCATCTCGGTTACAAGCACAATGCGCAGACTCTATGGCAGAATTTTACGTGATCTCATTGAAGAGGATTATAAAGAAAAAGAAGAGGAAGAACAGTGTGGTTTTAGAGCAGGAAGATCATGTACAGACAACGTGTTTACCTTACAACAAGTTATAGAAAAGAAAGGTGCTAGAAACTTGGAAAAGCACCTAACATTTGTTGACCTACAAAAAGCATACGACACAATCCCAGTATCAAAACTATGGAGGACCTCAGAGCAATCCAACATTAATCTCACCTACGTAATAGCTAGTAGTAACAATATAGGGAATCAAAATCAAGAATTAAGGTAGACAAAGGCGTCACGAAAGAGTTCATGGTGAATAAATGATTAATTCAAGGATGCTATGTCTCTGCAACCCTTTTTAAAATATACGTAGCAATGGCACTAAGAAACTGGAAAAGAAAGGTCCAGGGTATGGGAATTGAAATTGATGATAGATGCTTGTTTACCCTCCAGTTCGCAGATGACCAAGTCATAGTAGCCAGTGATAAAGATGATTTGCAGGATATGATGCGAAAGCTAATAGAGGAATACAGAGAATGGGGCTTGACAGTCAACATAACCAAGACAAAGTATCTATGTGTGGGAACTGGACAATGGCCAAGAAATTCTCCAGTCTCAGTAATATGAATATCTGGGCATTACATTCGACAACACAGGAACAAATGTAAAAGAAATCGGAAAACGAATAGTCAAAGTCAAAAAAGTTATTGGAGCTCTAAATGGAATCCTATGGAGTAAAGAAATAACCAAGAAACGGAAATTTCATATCTATGAGGCAATGTTAAAAAGCACCCTCCTATATGGATCAGAAACCTGGTGAATTGAAGATAGACACAAGAGAACAGTTGAGGCAGTTGAGATGGATGCAATTAGGAGATCTATGCGCATTTCAGGAAGAGAAAAAAAAACGATATCATAAAACAACGGATGTGAATAGAAGCCACAATAACGCAGGATATCTAAAAAAAGCAGCTTACGTGGTACGGACACGTGGAAAGAATTTCAAATGCCCGATGGCCTAGAAGAATACTCCATTGGCAACCAACATGCAGAAGAAAACGAGGAAGGCCAAAACTAGAGTGGCAGAAAATCAGGCATAAATGCATGAGTGAGAGAAATCTAATATCTCAGGACTGTGAAGATCGGAGAGGCTGGAAATTGGGTGTCGGACAACGTCGAAAGACGTTCTAAAATCTTTATATATATATTGGTTTAAAAATCAAACAACTTACTCTGCATTTGAGGTTAAACTAGAAAATGGCTGTTACTAAACATGGATTGATATTCAATCATTAGAATGTGAAATTTTAGTTACATTCTTGTTAATATTAGTTTAAATTTGGCGCCTCTTCTATGTCATGTGTCATGTCAACTTGTCGCGCACTCTTGAAGGTGCAGCTGATCTTAGATCACATCATTATATTTGAAGATATCCGGTTGTTAACATGTCGCCATCGTAATTGTCTTGAATAAATAATCTTATATCTTATGTTAAAATACTCGTTTTATTTAACAGGTTATGGGCCCAGTCACCCTCATAACTATTTGTTCGTGAGTTCCGTAACGTAAATTCAGTGATTACCGAAAAATAAAATACCAAACCATTTTTTCTGGTACTTCCGCCACGTGTCGGTTTTGGAATACTTATCTTTCAAGAGAAATAAATCTCAATAGAAATTAAAAATGTCATCAAATAACCACATGGCATTAATTGAGAGACTAACTGGCAGAGATAATTTCGCAAGCTGGAGGTTCGCAGTTCAAACATATTTAGAGCACGAGGAACTGTGGGAGTGTATATCCGACGACGCAGTTGTCGATGCCAAGAAAGACAGTAAGGCCAAATCAAAAATTGTGTTACTAGTAGATCCAATAAACTATATCCACGTGCAAGAAGCGAAGACTGCGAAGGAAGCCTGGAGTAATCTATGCAGAGCCTTTGACGACTCAGGTCTTGTTCGACGAGTTGGATTACTTCGTGATCTTATAACTACTTCTCTTGAAAACTGTCAAGATATTGATGAATATGTCAGTAAAGTTATAACTACAGCACACAAGCTTCGGAATATCGGCTTTAAGGTTGATGATGAATGGCTAGGCACCTTGTTACTGGCTGGATTACCTGAACAGTACAAGCCAATGACAATGGCCATTGAAAGCTCTGGTGTCACTATAACAGCTGATCTAATTAAAACAAAACTACTACAGGAAGTCAAGCAATCTGAACGAGGCGTATTTTATGTTAATAAATGTCAACAAAAACAGACATTCAAGTCAAATATAATCAAAGGACCAAGATGTTACTCGTGTAATAAATATGGACACATTAGCAAAAACTGTAAGAGCAAGACTAAGAAGAAACAAAGTGATAACTCTTTTGTAGCTATTCTCTCAGCGGTATCAAGCAACTATGACTCAGGATGGTATGTGGACTCAGGCGCATCGATGCATATGACTATGCACAAAGAATGGATCTATGATGAGATACCACCACTAATCAAAAGTATCCGTGTTGCAAACAACAAAGAATTACAAGTAGAGTGTTGTGGTAAGGTTAATATTAATGTACCACAAAAGGATGGATCTATCAGTACCATACAGGTAAAAGATGTACTTTATCTTCCTGATCTTTCTACTAATCTTCTCTCCGTCAGTCAGATGATTAAAAATAATTGCAATATTAAATTTAATAGCAAAGGCTGCATTATATTTAATAAAGATAATAATGCAGTAGCTACTGCTATAGTTATTAATAACATGTATAAGCTTAACATAGCTTCTGTACAAACATGCTTATCTGGAAATATTAATGATAATTTTTATTTATGGCACCAACGTATGGGTCATCTCAACTACTTTGATCTGAAGAAACTGGAAAACTGCACTGAAGGTGTAAAACTATACCAGAGCAATAACATGACCTGCATCTCCTGTTTAGAAGGTAAACAAACCAGGCTACCATTTAAAAGTGAAGGTTCCCGAGCAACAAGGTTACTAGAACTAGTTCACTCTGATATATGTGGGCCCATGGAGGTGAAGTCACTGGGAAATGCAAGGTATTTTCTGACCTTTATTGATGATTTCTCTAGAAAAGTGTTTGTTTTCATTTTGAAGTCAAAGTCTGAATGCCTAGATAAATTCAAAGAATATAAATGTTTAGTAGAAAATCAACTTGACGCAAAAATCAAAGTACTGCGTACTGACAATGGAACTGAATACATAAATAAGAATTTTTCTGAATTTTTAAAGTTATCCGGCATACAACATCAAACATCGACTCCTTACTCACCTCAACAGAATGGCTTATCTGAGCGTATGAACAGAACACTGCTTGAAAAGGCCAGATGTATGTTAATTAATGCTAATTTACAGAAAAATCTGTGGGCTGAAGCAATAATGACAGCAGCATATATAGTGAATCGTTCACCGTCACAAGCATTGAATTATAAGACACCCGAAGAATTATGGTGTGGTAGTAAACCTGATGTAAGTCACATGAGAATTTTTGGATGTTATGCAATGACACACGTACCTAAAGAAAAGATTAAGAAATGGGACACTAAATCACAGAAGCTTATATTTGTTGGTTACTGTGAAAATAGCAAAGGTTTTAGATTGTTGGATCCTAAAACAAGAATCGTCACAAAAAGTAGAGATGTAATTTTTATGGAGAACAGCATAAAGAGAAATGTGGTACCAGTAGACTCATCAGATTTAGAAGAAGACAATAAAAAGGGTCAAGTGAGTGAAACTACTTTATCAGATAGTGAAAACAACAGCACTGATACCTTAACACATACAAAGGATGATCTCAGTGATATTTCAAATACTGATGATCTCGATTATGTACCAGAGATAACAAAGAAGTACCCCCAGAGCTCCAGTATGACGCTTCGTCCTCGGAATAAAACTATGATGAACAATAAACATAGAACATACCTATATCCGAATAACGGGTCATCTTCCATAACGCCACAAACATTTGCAGAAGCACAATCATCCAAAGACTCCAACTTGTGGATGAAATCCATTCAAGAAGAGTTGAAGGCACATAGTGATAATGGTACATGGCAGTTAGAGGAGAAGCCACCCGACGTCAGTGTTATAGGATGTAAGTGGGTGTTTCGTATAAAGGACGAACCGGATGGACCAAGGTACAAGTCTAGGTTATGTGCAAAAGGGTTTGCACAAAAGAGCGGCATTGACTACACAGAGACATTTGCACCAACAGTCAGGTATGATTCAATTCGTTTATTACTGTCTGTTGCTGCAGAACAAAATATGACTTTGATACAATTTGACATTAAAACCGCTTTTCTATATGGTGAATTACAAGAGCAAATCTTCATGACGCCGCCAGAAGGACTTACTGTTCAAGAAAATATGGTATGCAAACTTAAGAAGTCACTGTATGGATTAAAACAAGCACCAAGGTGTTGGAATGCTAAATTTGATCAAGTTTTGAAGAAATATGGCTTCAAGAATAGTCATGCTAACAGGTGTGTTTATAAAGGCGGTACAAAAGAAGCAAGAGTATATCTGTTGCTTTATGTGGATGATGGGTTGCTGCTTTCGACAGATTCCTCAGCTCTCAATGAAGTAATTAACGATTTGAAGAAGGAATTTGAAATTAAGATCTGTAAATCGCCACATTTCATAGGAATACTGATTGAACAGTGTCACGATTATATCTTCTTACATTAAACTAAATACGTTGATGAAATGCTTCAAAGATTTAATATGTATAACGCTAATACTAAGAGTATACCAGCTGATCCGCATGTTACATTGGAGAAAAGCACTGAGCCTGATAGTGACAACAAAGACTTTCCATATAGAGAAGCTGTGGGTTCTTTAATGTTCACTGCTACTGTGAGCAGACCGGACATTATGTATGCAGTGTGCACAGCAGCTCGTTTTCTCAACAGCTATGACCAAATGCACTGGAATGCAGTCAAGCGCATCATCAAATATTTACATGAAACAAAACATTTTGGACTCTGTTTCAGGTTAAAGCAAAGTAACACACTTGAAGGTTACTCTGATGCTGATTATGCCAATGATCCTGCCACAAGAAGGTCCACTACGGGTTATGTCTTCATGAAAAATGGAGCAGCAGTGACGTGGAGCAGTCAGCGACAACCAACCATTGCCTTGTCCACTACAGAGGCAGAATTCATGGCATCATGCAGTGCAACCAAGGAAGCTCTCTGGGTTCGACAACTAATGCTTGATATTGAAGAATATAAACAAAGTTCTATCAATCTTCATATTGATAATCAAAGTACCATTCATTTAATTAAAAATAATGATTTTCATAAACGATGTAAACACATTGATGTAAAATATAACTTTGTAAAAGAAAAATATGCGCAAAGAATAATAGACTTGAAGTATGTTAACACTGATAGTCAATTAGCAGATATCTTCACAAAAGCTTTACCTAAAGTAAAATTTCAATATTTTAGAGAGAAACTTGGTGTAATTAAGAATCCGAAGATGTAAATTAAGTAATCTTATATAATATATTTTTTTATTGCTTGAGTATTTGAACTGTTTAGTTAGCCCAGCTATATTCATTTTTGATTTATATTAATAGGAATAATATATTGTTTTAGAGAGGCTGAAATTTAGAGGGAGTGTTAATATTAGTTTAAATTTGGCGCCTCTTATATGTCATGTGTCATGTCAACTTGTCGCGCACTCTTGAAGGTGCAGCTGATCTTAGATCACATCATTATATTTGAAGATATCCGGTTGTTAGCATGTCGCCATCGTAATTGTCTTGAATAAATAATCTTATATCTTATGTTAAAATACTCGTTTTATTTAACAATTATTAAAAATTATTATAAGAAGAAATGAATCTTGAATTTCTCAATTCGTTAGATAGACTGTAATCAGTTTAAGACGAAGTAAAATATTGGATATAAATTATTTTATAATGTTGTTCATTTTTTTATAAGTAGCTGGTGTAGAAATATTTATTGGTAGGTTTATGACGGTGGAGAGTACAATATTATTTCATTCAATACAACCAAAACAAAATTACAATATAAAAGTAATTAGATAACTAGATTTACATTGCTATGTGTATAGGTGAGCGAAAAGAATACTCCCATTTAAGTTCTAGAATATTTGACAGTTGTTGTGGTTCAACAAGTTCTATCGTACTTCCACTTATATATATATATATATATATATATATATATATATATATATATATATATATATTCTTGACGAGTTTTAAATTAAATAAAAAGATGTTCTTGGGGATGCAATCATGTATTCAATAAAATTCTTTGCTTGAAGCTGAGCTTTCGATAATGTTTATTCTCTTCTTCAGGGCAAATTCAACAAGAATTTAATAGTATTATAAAAATACTCACAATCGTGAATTTACAAGAAATTAGCTAAAAACTGGAAAGATTTTATAGCCATAAATTACAAATGTCATTATTCATATTTGTCATCGTAACATAATAAGTTAGAAAGTATCTAGATTTAGTTGATGAAAATGAATATTACTGAATGATCTTTGTTTGTTTGTAGCTATTTTAACAAGGAGCACAATTAAATTAAAATTATTATTAAGGCAGAGTAAAAAAAAATAATTTAAGAATATTGCATAAATACATACATATATACCCATACATAGATTAAATTACTTTTATTCTGTGCTTAAACTGACAATTAAAAGAAAAAGATATATAATATAATTTAAAATTTCTATATAAGTATAATCATATTCTCTCACAATACGACACACATTAGTTATACATGATTATTCTGAAAAGTGCAGTGAAAATTATTCACTCAAAAAGGCCAATTATTCTCACTAATCAACCTCTAAATTTTTGAGTGAAAAAGATGTTTTGAAATCCTAGACTTACACTCATTTGAACAAAATACTCTTTGATGCTCTTCCAAACATTCATTAATATTTAAAATAATATATAAAATCATATTCTCTCACAATACGACATGAGAATGAAACATTTTGAAAACCATTCACTTTTCCAGAAACAAGCTGATATCTCTCACTAAACAACATGCGTATTTTTGAAAACAGTAAATGTTATGAAAATCTTTCATAAATAGATTATACATTTAATCTCAAATAAACATATAATGAAGTGAATTATTTTAAGAGAATAATTCTCTTTGATCAACAAAATTTCTCTCACTAATAAGATGATTAAAATATTTCTATTGTTTATGGAAACCCAAGATTCTAAAAGTTAATTACTATAAAATTAGTTAAGACCAGTCGTCGGATACAGCTTCCACTTATGTGACGCTGATGGAAGCTAACAAGCTTGAAATCACGTGATCCGCTTCTAGTGGGCGGCTGTGTCCGACTAAATAAAAGCACAAAGATGTTGAGCATCTCCATTAATATATTATATATATATATATATATACTCTTTCATTTTTGAAATATAGTTATCTCTAAATTACATATATACTTACGTTAAACGTAATTAGGCTATCGATACCTTGGTGGCGCGAATTGTGTCCCGTCGGTAGATCAGGTCAGAAAACTTTGACTATCTTCCAGTTGCTTTTGTTTCGTCGGATATAGCTTCCACTTATGTGGCGCTGACGAAACCTAACAAGATTGAAATCACGTGATCCGCTTCTAGTGGGTGGCTGTGTCCGACTAAATAAAAGCACAAAGGTGTAGAGCATATCCATTATATATATGTTAGTTAGCAACAATAACTCAAGCTAATTTTCAAGTCTCCCGCCAACGCGAGAGGAACCGAAATCAAGTGATGTGTCTCGACCCAGGGCGCCGGGCGGAATGAAGGAGCAGTCGATCAAGCTGACAGTAGTTGATCACATCAGTATTGATATTTGGTGAATAAAAACCCCGTCAAAAGTATTTTTTGTGTCTGATTGTGTTTAAATTCAGTCCATGGTTAACATCAGAAATAGGATATCAGCCCAAAGTGATTAAAGTACTGTAAAGTATTGCAAAACTAAGACAATTGTAGAATAGTGCCGGGTATAAATGGCGGACGGTCAGATTTCATCAGACTATTGTTCTCCAGAAACCGAAGCTGAACACGAAGGGGAAGATGTTCCTGAACCACAACCTAAGCGAGCTAAGGTACAATGGCAAGAAACACTTCTTTCTTTAAGTGCGTCTCAACAAGAACAGTTAGCTTTGCTGACTAAGCAATCCAACATGGCGGCGGCATCAACAAACTGCACCACTTCGCATGTTATAGAAGCTGGAAACACGCAGACGCCGACTACTGTGACGACATCTCCTGACACCAGCAATTACGCAATTGGCGAATGGCCCGACGTTGCCACAAAGCTCAAAGAAGAGCTAAATGTTGGGGATATTCTTATGATAGCAAAAGCAAGAGGACATCGTTATTATTGCGAATGGAGGCCAATACGTCGAACATGGGATGAATTCTGTAAAGATCTGATTGTGGCATTTTCTGACCGCGAAACGGCCGAAGCACGTGATTTCACAGCCGCCACTTTGAAAAGCCGCGAGTGTGAATCGATGAGTGATTATGGTATTCGTAAACTTCGGGCCATACGTAATTTTTATAACGATCTACCATGGGCTACTGTTATAAGAATGGTGGAGTATGGACTTGAACATGCCGAGGCGTAAGCTTCAATGCGTATTCAACAGCCCAGCTCGGAACGTGAACTTTTAAAACTACTCTGTGAGTTCGATGCTCTTCGCCCAAAACAACGTTCAGTGCAAGTGTTAGTTCAAAAACGGAAAACCTAAGAATCTTATGCTTGTCAAACGCGGACGTGACTTGGCAACATCCCCGATCGCGACCTTGATTTGAAATAATAAGTCTCTCACTTTTCGATATCTCGTAGACAGTGGTGCTGACATATCAATTTTAACCAAATCAGCGGCCGATGGCATTGACTCTCGAATAACGCCGGAAACGCGTGTTTTATCTGGTCTCGGTTACAACATTGTTTATTCTATCGAAAGGTGCGAAGTTATAGCCGTCCTTCCCAAAGCAACAGTTAAGATTGTGTTTACAGTCGTCTGATGATGCCATACCAGGAAATTTAGATGCCGTCATCGGAAGGGATGTGATCGGGCGACAACATTTACGAGTTGAGAAGAATGCTTACGGATTAGATACACCATGAACTACAAAATATGCCTAAATTGTTAACATGTTTTTCTTCCAATGATATTGAAAAAATTAATGTCGAAGAATGCGATGATGCAACAATACGAAGTATTAAGCGAATGTTAATTAATGCTGGCCCTTAATACTTGACCAAATAGACTCTTTGTGCAGTGCTGGATACTTCATAACACTTGATATGAAAGCTGGATTCCACCAGATGGAGATAGAAGAGAATGTAAAACACATAACAGCTTTTATTATACCTGACGAGTTATATGAGTACAACCGAATGCCCTTTGGTTTTGTAAATTCTCCTGCTGTATATCAGAGAGCTATCGATAAAGCATTAGGTGTATTGAAAAGAACAATGGCGTTGGTGTATATCGATGATGTATTAATTCCTTCAAAAACTATACAGGAAGGACTTGACAATCTGGCAACAGTGCTACGTGCTCTTGCAATAGATGGATTTAGAGTAAATTATGAAAAGTGTACGATTCTTGCAAAACAAACAGAGTACCTTGGAGTAATTGTAAGTGAAGGCACAGTTCGTCCCAGTTTCAAGAAAATTACGGCATTGAAAGAAGCCACTATTCCAACGAGTGGTAAAGGTGTTAGACAATTTATGGGTTTGGCAAGCTATTTTCGGCGTTTCATTGAAAAATTCTCCTTTGTTACAGCACCAATAACAGCCCTGCTACGAAAAAATGCAGACTTCAAGTGGTCAGAAGAATGTGAAAATGCAAGACAATTTATTTAAATAAATTAATTAATGAACCAGTGCTTCGAATTTTCGACCCAGACTTAGAATGTGAATTGCATACAGATGCCAGCTCCATCGGTATCGGTGCGACGTTATTCCAGAGTGAAAATGGAGTAAAGAAACCTGTTGCGTATTTTAGTAGGCGTACTACAGACTATGAGGCAAAATATTATTCATATGATTTGGAAACTTTGGCCGTGGTAGATGCAGTCGAACATTTTCGTGCTTACTTATATGGAAGACATTTTACAGTGTCTACTGACAGTAATTATGTGCGCGCAACAGCTTTAAAGAAAAATTTACATCCGCGAGTGGCTAGATGGTGGATAAAAGTGCAAGATTATGATTTTTCTATTGAATACAGACCGGGTCATAAGATGGCTCATGTAGATTACCTTAGCAGAAACCCTGTAGACACTGTGTACCTACTGAACAATAAAGATCAGTCTGAATTGACATTAGAATATTACCAGAAAAGTGATGCGTTTTGTCAAGAAATCCAAAGTAATCCAAACAATTTTCCGGAGTAGGTACACGGTCACCAATGGTTTGGTGGTAACGAAAAGGGCAAATATTTTGATCCAGTAGCGGCGCGACTTAAAACTATGACGTTGTACCACGACCAATTGTCACATATTGGTTGGAATAAGTACATTGCCAAAATGCGTGAAGAACTCTTTTGGCCGAAAATGGGACAATGCTTAAAAAAATATATCAGAAACTGTAGATCATGTATTTTGGGCAAGTCACATACTGGACGTCGAGCCGGTTTTTGTCAAGAAGATAAAAAAACAGAAAACAGCTTGGACACATCGCACATCGACCACGCAGGTCCTCTGGTAAAGTCAAGGCGCTGTACCCAAATATTAGTAATTGTAGATGCATTTTCCAAATACTTTTTTTCAAGACCAATCAAAAGGAAATCAACTGATGATACAATTACAGCTATATATGAAGTTTTCAATATAAACCACGTCGCATAATTGCTGACAGAGCTGCCGCATTCACTTCGCTCATGTTTCAGAACTTTTTAAGTGAACAAGGAATAAAGCTACACCATATTCTACAGAAATGCCACGAGGCAACGGTCAGGTTGAACGTGTAATGAGAACTTTATTCAATTTATTACGTGCTACCTTGGCGGCCGAAAAAGAAAAGGCTTGGGTATCAGCGATAGAAGAAATCGAAACAGTGCTAAATATAACTGTACATTCATCCACTGGTTTCGCGCCAGCGTTGCTCCATTACGGTACAAATCCGAGGCTACCGGTGACTCAACCATTTTTGCCGATAACTGCTCCAGTTGATAATTCTGTCGATCTAGACAGAGCCGTCGAAACTACTCAGGCTAATCTGAAGTTTATTGGAGAAAAGCAAGCTCAGCGTTTTGATATATCGCGATACGCTGCAAAGTTGTTTACAATCGGCGACTTCGTTGCGGTGGAAGATTCCCAGTTGGCAGGTGGCGGTAAATTAAAACCGAGGTATCGGGCTCCATTTAAAGTAAGTCAAGTACTTCCAAATGAGCGCTATCTTCTCCAGAGGGAGAATAGGAAAACAGTAGCAGCGCATGAACAGTTGCGGCTTTGGCCAACCGAAAAAAAAACATTGTCTGCTAAGCTTGATGTAAGTAGTTATTGAAATGTTTAGTTTGCAAATTTACATAAAAGATATTATATCTAATATTAAAGACATAACTAGGATTGATGATAAAATCTTGTATTGTGGCAGTCCCACAATAGAAGTAGATATTACAAAAAAATAACGAGGAGCATGGCAATCCCAAGTTGCCTGAGTAATTGTGGCAATCCTGCAATAAAACTGTGTCAAACAAAAAGGGGGATGGCAATCTCATGTGGCCTGAAGAATTGTGGCAATCCCACAATTGAGATATATATAAAAAATATATTGAACGTGGCAACCTCACGTTGATTGTAAAATTGTGGCAATTCCACAATATGTCTTTTTGTTTTGAGTGGAGTTAATGTTTGTATAAATTTACAGTAGACCTTCTTCTTCGTACAAGGACCGAGGACGCTCCAAAGAACAGGATGGCCGTGTTAGTGAGCAACAATAACTCAAGCTAATTTTCAAGTCTCCCGCCAACGCGAGGGGAACCGATATATATATATATATATATATATATATATATATATATATATATATATATATATATATATATATATATATTGGTTATAAATAGATTAATGTGTATGGGATATATATGTATCTATATATAGATGAGGGACCTATATATCTCTTCGAGATGCTCTTTATGTTCACGCTCAGCTCTTTTGAGTGATCTATATTTATCGCGAATAGCTTGCGCAAGTTGTGAGACGTGTTGCTCGCGCGATGTCATGATAGTAAATGACAACATGTGGGTGTTTTACTTATTAATCAGATTACAGAAGATTAGTTGATTACAGCCGTTCATACGTGACCACAAGCGTTCATTGGCGTTCATACGTGACCAAGCGTTCATAGACGTAATCATAGACGTTAATACATTACCATAGACGGTCATAGGTGACCATAAGCGTCCATAGACATAATCATAGGCGTTCATACATTACCATAGGCGTTCATACGTGAACATTTTTACGTAAAAAACGTGACGCTTTCACGTCAAAGCGTCACGCTTCCACGTAAAAATACCTGACTATACGCCGCCTGTACCCTGACAAACACCTGTCATCTGTCAAAAAAGTACGGCTTGTTTATGTTAAAAACATATTTTATATCTCTGAAGTTTGTAATAATTATCTAGAAATGTTTTTTTGTACACTTTACATTAGATGTCGGAGCTCTTGACGTTGTGGCACTTTGTATTAAAAACACTATTTTACAAATATGCCTGAGTGTGAGTAATACAAAAGGAGAGCGTAAACATTTAAGGCAAGCCACTTTAATAATTTTCTAATAATAATACCTCTTATATATACTTTGAAGTATTGCCTGAACATTATTTAGAAACATCCTAATCAAACTACAAAACCAGCCTGATATTAACAACAACAAAAATGCTACTTTTGTTACTTTAACTAAATTTTTTACAGAAAATCTAATCACATAGAAGACTTTTTGTGGATATTTTTCGCCGCAGCACTTTGGAGGATTTTGCAGGTTTTTCATAAGGTATGTGTTATTTTTCGAGCCGGAGAAACAACCCAACTTATGAATTTTCTGCAGTAGATGCATACGGAACTAAAACCGCAAACATTGGTTGGAGAATCGAGCCCAAAAATATATGATAAGCTAATACCATGTTAAAAATTGTCAGGTATGATAAATATTTGACGATAAATTAAAATGCTTATTTTTACACATTTTGTGGTGTGTTATTTTCAACTGCTTCAATTTTATTATCGGACGATGTTCGGTGTGTTGCCTGTCGCCGCGTGGTGGCGCGGGGCGGCTGGGAGAGCTGTCTGGGACAGGTGCTGGTCAGCCATCTTAAAATCTGGCGGAAAATCTAGTGACTTATTTAGTTACTTTTGGGGACGGTGGGGGAGCTTGTCTGGACAGGGCAGGTGCTGGTCAGCCATCTTGAAAATTTGGGGGTAAATCTAGTAACTTTTGTTGAAAATCTGGTGGAAAAATCTAGTAACTTTTTGGGAAAATCTGGGGGAAAATCTAGTATCTGTGGATTGATCTGGATTGGTATTCGGACTGGTTCTACATGCGAGTAGTTCTCATAGAATGGTTCCATACTCAAGAATTTTAATGACTTACTGGCGTATTCATAATGCAATCTTAGTTTGGTTCTAGCTAGTACCGTATTAAAATAAAAAACAAAACACTATCCTATCATAGGACTGACATAAGATTCATAAACCTAATTTAAGGTAAGAACTCTGCACTTAACTTAGTAGCGTACTAAGGATCGATTATGAATACGCCTGTTTATGTTTTCATAACACAATCTACGAAAGTGTTTGTCCAGGAAGTGTCGGGTAAAATAGCTAGTAAATGATTCTAAAGTAATTGTATACAAAGGTATTTAGTCTTTGTTAAACAATATTTTCATATCATAGTTTATTTTACATTATTTTCTTATGTAAGTTTATCAATTTTTGAATAAGTTTTTTCAACTTTCAGTAAAAGTCTTTCATCCATATCCAAAGATTTACTTAAATAATCTGGAGGTAGGTATAAATTCAGAACCTGAGCTGCAGAAATATTCAAAATCATTGAAACTCACTTTATTGACTCAAACGTATACCAATTCGACTGCCTGTTTTTTTAGTTTGTGCGCGCACTGTGTATAGTAAACGTACTCCAATTTTAATGATTTTTGATTTATTTGAAAAAGGAGAATTGAGAAATGGTTCTATATCTATAAAAATTAAAATCCGAAACTTCCTTCCTTCCAAAAACCTCTTCGGAACGGGGTGGAGGAGATAATTTTTCTCGAAAATCAAAAATCCGAGACCGCAGAATTATAGATAAGACAATATCCGGAAACGTTTAAATCGAACCTTTTTTCACAAAAGCTACGGTTTTCGAGTTACGGCAATGATAAAGTCTCTAATACATGTGGAGGAAAATATGAGAAAACCAAATTAAGAAAGAAATTATTTGTAGCAATATTTAAATTGGACATTTATCAAATGAAGTTACGATTATCGACTTACATGCAGAAAAAAACGAGGAAGGCCAAAACTACAGTGGCAGAAAATCAGGCATAAATGCATGAGTGAGAAAAATCTAATACCTCAGGACTGTGAAGATCCGAGAGGCTGGAAATTGGTTGTCGGACAACGTCGAAAGACGTTCTAAAACCTTTATATATATAGGTTATAAGAAACTTACTCTGCATTTGAGGTTGTTGAAGCACAATAAAATTTGACGGAATTGGATAAACTGTCAAATATTCTAGGACTTAAATGAGAGTACTCTTTTCGCTCACCTATACACATAGCAATGTAAATCTAGATACTTCTATTTTGTAATTTTGTTTTGGTTGTATTGAATGAAAGAAATAATAATGTACCCTCCACCTGTCATACACCCACCAACAAATATTTCTATACCAGCTACTTATAAAAAAATGAACAACATTATAAAATAATTTATCTCTAATATTTTACTTCGTCTTAAACTGATTACAGTCTATCTAACGAATTCAGAAATTCAAGATTCATTTCTTCTTATTATAATTTTTGATAATGTAACTAAAATTTCAAATCCTAATGATAGAATATCAATCCATGTTTACTAACAGCCATTTTATAGTTTAACCTCAAATGCAGAGTAAGTTTCTTATAACCTATATATAAAGGTTTTAGAACGTCTTTCGACGTTGTCTGACAACCAATTTCCAGCCTCTCCGATCTTCACAGTCCTGAGGTATTAGATTTTTCTCACTCATGCATTTATGCCTGATTTTCTGCCACTCTAGTTTTGGCCTTCCTCGTTTTTTTCTGCATGTAAGTCGATAATCGTAACTTCATTTGATAAATGTCCAATTTAAATATTGCTACAAATAATTTCTTCCTTAATTTGGTTTTCTTATATTTTCCTCCACATGTATTAGAGACTTTATCATTGCCGTAACTCGAAAACCGTATTGTCTTATCTATAATTCTGCGGTCTCGGATTTTTGATTTTCGAGAAAAATTATCTCCTCCACCCCGTTCCGAGGAGGTTTTTGGAAGGAAGGAAGTTTCGGATTTTAATTTTTATAGATATAGAACCATTTCTCAATTCTCCTTTTTCAAATAAATCAAAAATCATTAAAATTGGAGTACGTTTACTTATACACAGTGCGCGCACAAACTAAAAAAAACAGGCAGTCGAATCAGTGGCGGCTCCTCAGAGGAGGCAGGGGAGGCCGGGCGTCCTCTACAATTTAAGGCAAATTCATATTTTTGATGTAGTAGCTAATCTTATATAAGTTATATTTTATACAATATATAAAATAAAAAATTCAAGATCGTTATATTTTCAACGAAAATAGCATGTCTGCATATTAACTGAAAACTTATAATGGACACCACTAAATTAGCGCCTCCGCATTTCAGTTTACGCAGCGTAAAAATTATACCTAGACGTCCAACGTGCGTCCAACCGACAACATTTCGAGCAGAGGAGGCTGAAAATTATTTGCCTCCGTTCAAAATGTACAGATCTTATTGCAGCGTGACCTTGGATTTGGTGGCTGTCGATTTTAGCCTATGAATTTCTACGGACTCTGGGGAGTCTGGCTTCCACTCGACACGCCCACTTTGCATCGTCCGTCGATCATTGTCGGAATTATTCGCATATCACACGGTTAACAGTAAACTAGTCACAGTATTTCGAATTACTGGTACCGCGTGTTTTATTTAGGAATTCGGCCTTGCTTGAATGATAAGTGTGAAAACTAAGTGAAGTAATTTAATTTATTGTCGCTAAATAGTATTTATCTATATCTATACTAATAAATAAAATCGTAGTGTCTGTAATATCAAAATAACAGGTTTTAACTAATTACAAAACAACAATTTTTATAATTTTTGTCTGTTTGTTTCGGCTAATCTCCGTAA
Source organism: Crioceris asparagi (assembly GCA_958507055.1). Taxonomy (NCBI): domain Eukaryota; kingdom Metazoa; phylum Arthropoda; class Insecta; order Coleoptera; family Chrysomelidae; genus Crioceris; species Crioceris asparagi. The sequence continues at coordinate 56,266,683 of OY293826.1, read as the reverse complement.
AGGTTGAATCAATTTCATCGGGATTTTCACTGGCATGTAGCTAATATTATAAGGAATAACTTTGTAATAAATGTTTTTATTTTAGAAAAAAATCTATACAAATAAATAAAATTGAAGCGTATGTTTGTAATTTCAAATAACTGGTTTTAACTTCCGACGAATCTCCGTAACGGCTAAATCTATTCCAACAGGATTTCCACTGGCAAGTTGATTATTTTATTAGAATATTTAACAGGCGATCGAAAATGAGTATTCTAGATGAGAATTTCATACATTATTGGCTTCTATTGATGATCTTTAGTAGATTAATTTTTATTGAATGCCTCCTGACCACCACAAAAAATGTAAGGCGCCATAGCAATACCTCCAGGGGTGGTGTTTTCTTCTAGTAATTTTGTAGAGTTGGCCTCCTCTGCAATAAATGTCACGAGCCGCCACTGAGTCGAATTGGTATACGTTTGAGTCAATAAAGTGAGTTTCAATGATTTTGAATATTTCTGCAGCTCAGGTTCTGAAGTTATACCTACCTCCAGATTATTTAAGTAAATCTTTGGATATGGATGAAAGACTTTTACTGAAAGTTGAAAAAACTTATTCAAAAATTGATAAACTTACATGAGAAAATAATGTAAAATAAACTATGATATGAAAATATTGTTTAACAAAGACTAAATACCTTTGTATACAATTGCTTTAGAATCATTTACTAGCTATTTTACCCGACACTTCCTGGACAAACACTTTCGTAGATTGTGTTATGAAAACATAAACAGACGTATTTATAATCGATCCTTAGTACGCTACTAAGTTAAGTGCAGAGTTCTTACCTTAAATTAGGTTTATGAATCTTATGTCAGTCCTATGATAGGATAGTGTTTTATTTTTTATTTTAATACGGTACTAGCTAGTACCAAACTAAGATTGCATTATGAATACGCCAGTAAGTCATTAAAATTCTTGAGTATGGAACCCTTCTATGAGACCTACTCGCATGTAGAACCAGTCCGAACACCAATCCAGATCAATCCACAGATACTAGATTTTCCCCCAGACTTTCCCAAAAAGTTACTAGATTTTCCCCCAGATTTTAAGATGGCTGACCAGCACCTGCCCCAGACAGCTCTCCCAGCCGCCCCGCGCCACCACGCGGCGACAGGCAACACACCGAACATCGTCCGATAATAAAATTGAAGGAGTTGAAAATAACACACCACAAAATGTGTAAAAATAAGCATCTTAATTTATCGTCAAATATTTATCATACTTGACAATTTTTAACATGGTATTAGCTTATCATCATTTATGCATCTACTGCAGAAAATTCATAAGTTGGGTTGTTTCTCCGGCTCGAAAAATAACACATACCTTATGAAAAAACCTGCAAAATCCTCCAAAGTGCTTCGGCGAAAAACATCCACAAAAAGTCTTTTATGTGATTAGATATTCTGTAAAAAATTTAGTTAAAGTAACAAAAGTAGCATTTTTGTTGTTGTTAATATCAGGCTGGTTTTGTAGTTTGATTAGGATGTTTCTAAATAATGTTCAGGCAATACTTTAAAGTATATATAAGAGGTATTATTATTAGAAAATTATTAAAGTGGCTTGCCTTAAATGTTTACGCTCTCCTTTTGTAGTACTCACACTCAGGCATATTTGTAAAATAGTGTTTTTAATACAAAGTGCCACAACGTCAAGAGCTCCGACACCTAATGTAAAGTGTACAAAAAAACGTTTCAGAGATATAAAATATGTTTTCAACATAAACAAGCCGTACTTTTTGTCAGATGACGTGTTTGTCAGGGTACAGGCAGCGTATAGTCAGGTATTTTTACGTGGAAGCGTGACGCTTTGACGTGAAAGCGTCACGTTTTTCACGTAAAAATGTTCACGTATGAACGCTTATGGTAATGTATGAACGTCTATGATTATGTCTATGAACGCTTGGTCACGTATGAACGTCAATGAACGCTTATGGTCACGTATGAACGGCTGTAATCAACTAATCTTCTGTAATCTGATTAATAAGTAAAACACCCACATGTTGTCATTTACTATCATCGCGCGAGCGTGAACATAAAGAGCATCTCGAAGAGGTATTTAAACCTATATCAGAATCACTAAAACAAATAAAAAACGTAATAGATGCCTTAACTCAGGTTGAACCGTCTTCACACGAATTTGACACTACAAAACAAAATAGTGAGCATTCACATCTTTCGCACCATCCAATAAATGGCGAACCTCCGATAATCAACAATAAGAATCAAATTCTTATTTAGATACATATTGGAAGACGTGTGATGATTATGATAACGCTTTTGGACCTGTTTATAATGGCTCACAATGGAACTTAGGCAATAAAGTACTTAAGTTTGATGGTCAAGACATTTGGCTAGCTGATGCGAAGTTTAAAGGAATATCGGGTCTTTATTCGCTTTTGTTTGCTAAAACCCAAAGGAGCTTACACCTGAAGATCATCAAAATTATAAGCTGATATTGGAATTAACAGAAGTACATCGCAATCGTCGCAGACAATTAAAATATCAATCATGTCCAACTAAATTCAATAAAATAATCAAACTATTATTTAGAAATAGTAACAGTGCCCGTAGAAATTTAGAAAGTACTCTTAAAATATTAAGATTTAAAAATTTGGAAAGGATGCCTTGTGCCAAGACCTTCGTTAGAACAGAGCTTAATTCAGAATACATGTCACCAAGTAATGTTAGAACCGACCTTTATCCTGTGAGTAATATTCTCCAGAACTGAACAGATCCAAACGTACTTGTAGAGAGAATAAAAAACTTGACAAAAAAAGATGAAGAATTTTGGGAAATAATTGAAAAGCTCAGACGTGCTGGCATAATTGAATGAAAGATGCTTTTGTTCTTTTTATCGCAAAGAAGAAGTCTACCATGTTGACGAAGAATATCGCTATGATCGCAAGGGCATTTTCGCAGCTTGTTGCAAAGAATGTTGGGACAAGATTTTTTTTAAATGTAATGTGAGATAGCATATTATTGTAAAACTATAAATAAACATTGTATGGTATGTACGCTCGTACTTTAGTATAATATTTTTTAATATTAAGGTGATGTTATAACCACTAGCAAAGAGAAAATGGTATATTTATCAATAGTGAAATACAATATTGAATAAGACTGTAAATACCTATAGTATGAAGAAAAGATATTAATGTTAATGTTACATTATTCACTCAAAATTTCCTTCAATGTTTCTGGTATATGTCGATTTTATTCTCGCTTGCTTTTGAACAATAACGGAGAGTATTTTCTATTTTCAATTATTCAAGGAATTATACTTTTAGGCATTTGTTGTATAATATTAAGGTGATGTAACTACCAGCAAATAAGAATGTTGAATTTATTTATATACATATTAAAATTTTAATATCTATTGTTTCGTTCTTGTAATATGTATATTGTATTGAAATACTCGTAGTTTATTATGCTAAGTTTTCTATCATGAATGGTATTTTGAACACTTCAGGAAATTAATGAATGATTTCAGTATGATAGGTCTTCAAGATTCAAAATGAGTTTTTTCAATTATTCAATATGCGCAAGCTCTTATCTATAATATAAAATTTACTCAAATAAACGGTCTCCATCCTGGTCATTCTGTGGTAAACTTATATTGATGCCTGGCGGTACATCCAAACATAACTGCATAGGCCGACTCACCGATTCCTATTATTTTTCTCATAAATATGACCCACTTAGTTTTACTCAGCACTACATATAAAAATCTAGGATCTCCTGGAAATTGATATATTTAATATTCTTGCACAATCTAAAGTCTTGTTTTTCGGCCAGCTAAGCGGTAAGAATTATGTAGTTCGGCTATTAATAAACTCCCCTTCTTGTCCAGATGAAGTTTTACTTGAACTTCAAATGTTGTGCAAATCTGCATGTGCCTTAACTTCAAAACATCCCGACACGAAAGGTTGTATGCGATCCTTTGGCTTACATCAGTCAATGACGATCTTGCACTTTAGTCCACCTAAATATTATCCATGCTATAAATTGACACTTCTACGAAAATAAAAGTTGATTTACCTATCTGACGGTAAGGGAAAGGTTTCTGTTTCTCTCTAAAAGTTAATGGTTCTTGCTATATTTTGGTCCATTTGGACCAATTCTCTTAATCGAATTATCAAAATCACTGAATCAGAATGAATATTGATTAAATAACATAATTATCGATTGGTATCAAAAGTTTTTCAATATACGAGAGTTCATCATCTGGCGCAGTGCTTGTGTGTATGGAGAGTGTGCGTTTGCAAGCCACAATCATAGAGGCCACAATGACAGGAATACTGTATATCTGACATATACTTCATACTGATACTGACATAACAAACCGATAATCTTTTATGATCCGGACAGTTTTCTGTCTGAGAAACTCAGGTGCAATTGATGCAGTGTTCACCAAATTCTTCTGCAAGAGTATACTCTTATACCAGTATGTCTACCTTTGATAACAAGATGCTCATCAATATTGAGGGTTGCACAAACGTGCAGAAAATTATAAGCATAAACCAGATATTCAGGCAGAGATCTTTGCGCAGGTTTGAAATTAGTCATGGTATGGCAAAGAGATATGCTAGTCAGTACTTAAGTTACTACTAAGTAGTTTCAATATGTACATGTTCCCAAATTTATGCCATTTATTGACGCTGGTTCATTTCCAGCATTTTCAATTAGTAATGTTTCTCAGACGAGTCTCGCCATAGACAAAAAATAAGACAATTTGCTTATCTCAATTTGTGCCTTAACTCCTTAACCTCATTGTGAAAGCAAATGACAGAATGTGAACGCAATTCTATTCTATCATAGAGATAAGAGATAACATACAACATACAGGTTCTTGTTTTGTGTTGTAATGGTAGATACCTTAAAAGCAGTATTTCTTAAATATCAGGTGAGCTTGTATATTTATTTGTAAATGGTAAAATTATTCTTCTTTAAGTAAATATAAAATTTTCGGTTATTTGTGTAAAATAGATTATGAAACGCATTTTATCTTCATTCGTATGTTGTATTATCGCGTTGTTATGTACATAGGTTCTTGTTTTGTGTTGTAATGGTAGATACCTAAAAGCAGTATTTCTTAAATATCAGATGAGCTTGTATATTCGTTATTTGTAAATGTTAAAATTGTTCTTATTTAAGTAAATATAAAATTTTCGGTTATTTGTGTAAAATAGATTATTAAACGCATTTTATCTTCATTAGTATGTTGTATTATCGCGTTGTTATGAACCTACATTGGTTCTTGTTTTGTGTTGTAATGGTAGATACCTGAAAGCAGTATTTTTTAAATATCAGGTGAGCTTGTATATTCGTTATTTGTAAATTGTAAAATTATTCTTCTTTAAGTAAATATCAAATTTATTTTTTCTATTTTGGAAATTATAATTTGGGTTTATTGATGATATTGAAAACTAGTTTAAGCCGTATGGGCACTAAAGAGTATCTTACTGATTCGATCGAGACATAATAAAACGGATATATAGCAGTGTACGTTATATTTAACGAAAATTATGAATAGTAGATCAGGTTATATGGGCACTAGAATATATCCGCTATTAATGATTCGATGGAGACATAATAAAAACTGACATAGCAAAACTGGCGTAAACGTTATATTAAATGAAAAATCATGGATTGTAGATCTGGCTAAAAGGGCACTAAAGGCTATCTTCGCTATTATTGGTTCGGTCGAGACGGAATAAAAACTATCATATTTCAGAATTTGCATAGACGATGATTATAATTCAAAAAAAAATAGTTCAAGCCATGAAGGCATTAAAGACTATCTTTGCTATTACTGGTTCGATCGACACGGAATAATAAGTGACATATAGCAAAACTGGCGTAAACGTTATATTTTATGAATAATCATGGATAGTAGGTCTGGCCAAAAGGGCACTAAAAGCTATCTTCGCTATTATTGGTTCGATCGAGACGGGATAAAAACTATCATATTTCAGATTTGGCGTAGACGATGATTATAATTAAAAATAGTAGTTCAAGCCATAAGGGCATTAAAGACTATCTTTGCTATTAGTGGTTCGATCAACACGGAATAAAAAGTGACATATAGCAAAACTGCCGTAAACGTTATATTCAATGAAAAATTATGCATAGTAGATTAGGTCAAAAGGGCACTAAAGGCTATCTTCGCTATTACTGGTTCAATCGACGCAGGACAAAAACTATCATATTTCAGAATTGGCATACACGATGCCTGTAATGAAAAATAGTACTTCATGCCATAAGGGCACTAAATACTATCTTCGCTATTACTGATCCGATCGTTACGTGATGAAATTGTTATATTCTTAAAGTGATGTAAACGTTATGTTGAATAAAAATCATGCAACCCCATAACCTCAAATGTTCCCGTTTCACTCAAATATATGCAAAAATAAAAACTTTCGGCAAAGCAGTAATAATGTTATATTTGGGTTGTACGTTATATGAAGATGCTAAATCTGCAATAAAATGACCACTTCCGGACGGTTACTTCCGGTCGTTTGATTTTGATGAAACGGGTATCAATGGATTTGTCTTGACGTCAACGACAACATTTAAGCATTTTTGATTGGCATAATAGCATAGAAAGCTAACTTCATCAATACGAGAGACAGAACTTCGAGAAAAGTTTCAAAAGAAGTCTATGTAAAGAGTACTCCACAAAAAAACATCATGTAACGTCCGTCAGTCGTTCAACTTTCACTGAATAGATCTCAATATCAACTCAGTCTTATCTAGCAATTCATAGTAGGTTCTCAATTTTATTTACCTCAAGTATTTTCCTATTTCATTTTTTTCAACTTTCCGACCATCTCTTTGTAAATGTATTTTAACTATGCTTAATTGATTTAAAGGCTATTAACCTCTCATCTCCCTAATAAGGGTAGTTAAATATGGGGTGTAATGTGGTGTAGGTTAAGGAATCATTTTGTATATTGCATTCTGATCTTGAGGAATTTTAGATTAAACTGTGATAAATAATTCTCTGGTAGTTTTGTAATATATTTGTATTTAAGTGTATGTTGATCGCTATGAGATTACGTCACATATTTTTTGGTTTTCACATATTTTCATGTTTTCCTCTATTTCACAGGTAATTCATCAGTATGAAGGCGGAGGAAAATAACTGTGTTTTATAGTAACGCCGTCAACCTTTGACTGATTTGGAGATGATTCAACCAGAATATGGTGCCTGAAGCTAGCACACTTTTCACCGTACAATCGTTTAGAGGTTTGGTCATAGGTGAGTTTATAAAAATTTATCTAGGTGATTTAGATGAGTTGCGGGTATAAAGGGGCGGTCGACTTTTTCCTGCACAAAGGTGCGCCAGTTACCACACTGTGGAAGAAGTACTTGCTTAGGGTGTCTGTTAGCCTCGCTTACAAACCAAGCTGTCACCTATTGAGCAGAGTGCGTATAGCGCCTTTGATCTGAGGAAATTGTTGCCTGATGGCTATTAAAGAACCGCCTAAACGGCCTCCGGCTGAAATTATAAATTAAAACACTTTTTATAACAATATTTGATAGAGAGTTGTTCTAGAATTTTATAGAAAATCATACTCATCGAGGCTCCTATGGGTATAAAGGGGCGGTCGACTTTTTCCTGCACGAAGGCGCGCCAGTTACCACACTGTGGAAGAAGTACTTGCTTAGGGTGTCTGTTAGCCTCGCTTACAAACCGAGCTGTCACCTATTAAGCAGAGTGCGTATAGTGCCTTTGATTTGAGGAAATTGTTGCCTGATGGCTATTAAAGAACCGCCTTGTCGGCCTCCAGTTGAACTTCATTAAGTTGCTATTTAGAGTAGGTTAATTTGAATAAAACAATAATTCAATATAATATATATATTTCATTATTTTACGGGTATTATATTACACATTCTATATATAAGGATATTAAAATGGGATTCTTATACATCTTCAACTCTTCAATACATCTGTCGAGTAGAATTGCTTCAAACCAATGCAGTAGATACACTAGGAGAGTTCTGGATCGGAAGTGACGTCATGGCTGCCATCTTGGAACACCATCTTGGAAGCGCAGGAAATTCAAATTTGGCAACAGTAGTTATTTTTCAAAGGGGTCTCGAATAATGTAATAATGGTGTGTGGGCGTGCTGGATATTTTTCCAACGGGGTTTCAAATGTTAGATTCCTACTTTTCATGAGCGCCATCTAGCGGAGAGGGGATAAGTTACTGCTTTTAGATTCCTACTTTTCATGACCGCCATCTAGCGGAGAGGAGATAAGTTACTGCATTTAGATTCCTAATTTTCATGACCGCCATTAGGGATTATTAATTTAATTATTTTAAAGCTGAGGAAAAAAAGTTCACCATTGCGCGGGATCGAACCCACAACCACACACACCATCACACTAACAAGCTAGGCGTTTTCCAAGCCTGCCATCTCGGTTACCCATGTGAATGCGAGAAAGCAATGTATATATTTTGGACGACGGCGCGTGCGCACTTACATCAGATAAGCCGCGAGCTCATAAATTGAAATGTTGTCGATGTGTTAACATCGATGTCGGCACCGCTTCGACCTAAGAAAGGACGATAAGCCGTTTGGGTCTGCGCGCTCGGACAACCCTTCTGGTTTCAAGGAAACAACTCCCAAAATCGTCTTCTGCCGAAAATTTGATGGCCATTCAGTTTTTGATTCGTTTAAATCGGCCAAGATTTGATTTTCGTATAGAATATACGAGTTAAATTGCAAATTATGCTTATTTGACACAACAGCATCATTAAAAGTGTTTAAACAAGACATCAGGAGTGAAAGAAAATGTGTTATGTTTAATATTGTATCAAAAAAGATTTTCTGAATAAAACATTATACTTATAATTTGCTTTATACCTGTGTAAATGTGAGAAATCAAAGAATGTATGTTGGATGGCGGCGAGTGCGCACTTACATCAGATAACACGACAGCTCATAAATTGAAATGTTGTCGATGTGTTAACATCGATGTCGACACCGCTTCGACCTAAGAAAGGACGATAAGCCGTTTGGGTGTGTGCGCTCGGACAGCCCTCATCGTTTCAAGCAAACAACTCCCAAAATCGTCTTCTGCCGAAAATTTGATGGCGATTCAGTTTTTGATTCATTTAAATCGGCCAAGATTTGATTTTCGTATAGAATATACGAGTTAAATTGCAAATTATGCTTATTCGACACAACAGCATCATTAAAAGTGATTAAACAAGAAATCAGGAGTGAAAGAAAATGTGTTATTGTATCTATCAAAAATGATTTTCTGAATAAAACAACATTTTACTTAAAATTTGCTTTATTTAATAAATGATTTTATCAAACAAAATTTTTAGATAGAGTACGGAGTGATTCTTCTTGATGGCATCTCATTGCGTTGACGAAAACGTGTAGGATTTTTGAAAACCTTCTCATTCCAATCTTTTTCACTGAATTGGGTGGTAGGATTGATAGTCATATCATGGAACAATGTAAATACCTTACGTTCTTCCTCAAAAAAGTTTAAAATATTTTTTAATTCTTCCAAACGTCGAATGTGTTGCTCCAACCTTTCTTTCAACATCATCGTAACTCTATGACTCTCAGACTGAAACTGCTGTCAGACAAAAAAAACTTGTTTCTTGTCTCCCTCCCCCCTCCAATAAAAAACATTTTTTTAATTCTCTCTATTGCTCATAAAGGTAAAGTATTACAAAACCATTTATACAATTCATCAACATTTCTAAGACTACAATAATAGAATTGACTGTTGCTATATGTGTGGTGCATACATGATGTAAATCCACTATTTTTGAATGCTGGAACAGTGTGCCATGAGTCATCAAATTCCTCCAAATTCACGACTCTACTAGCTTGCTCTCCGTAGAAAGATTGAAGTTTATCATCCAAAAATTGCTTCTTCTGATGTCCTCGCACATAGATGATATCAATTTCGTTGAGTTTTTCCTTCAGAATATCATCCAGCGATTCGTATGGTATAAAGCCGGAAGAATATTTGAGGTTATGTACATGCTTCTCCAAATAACAAACGCCACATCGATCTGCTTTGCTTAGCGATGAGAACGGTATTGGTGGTGATAGCAAATAATTACTACATCGACGTCCAATCCTTAAGGCAATTTCTTTGGGGTGGAATTGGCACTCCACATTGAAGCCTTGAATGTCTACGAAAGCTATTCTCATCTCTCCTCGACAATGGTTGAACTTAAACTGAGGACAGAGGTCTTGTCATCCTAGTTCCACCAATTTATAATTTCACTGAGAGGATGTTGTTCAATTATGTTATCGTGAATGATGATGCAATAGACACAAGTATTTGCTGGAAAACCTTTCGACGCTTCTATTTCAAGCTTAACATCAACACTTGAACTTTTCACGCTTTCATCTCGGTGAGAACAATCGATGACAAATAGAGGTTTATTTGCAAATTCAGAGTAACTTAGGAGCGGCGTATGTAGATAAGAGTGTTTGTAGCTTTTTCCAAATTGAGTGTAGTTGAAGTAAGCTTCGGTAAAATCCCCCTTTTCAAAGTCCAAATGCATCTTCTCCTTTGGATAGCTGTCTCCGTTCAGCGTCAAGGTGATATTCATAATGTTTGCAAAATTAAATTTTGTAGGATCGTTATTCACTTGGTTCTTTTCGTGGTTGCTCTGGAAACAAACGATGACATAGCGAGGACTTTCTAAAAATGATGAAGTTTTCACCGATCAAATTTCGTTGGTCGCTCCTGTAGTGAGAGCAGGCAACATGTGAATTTCCCATTTTCTAAACGGTATCAAGATGGGAGTGTCAGCTTCATCAACAACAATCATTCAACAATCATTAATGTTTGCAAGTTTATTGAAAAATTAAAAATATCTCAAGCTGACCGTTCAGTTGATAAAACGATGTAACATATTGGAAAAAATGTTGCTGTGATTAAATGATGGTGTAGAGAAAATCAAACTTTTTTAGTCATATAGTTGGAAATAATGAAGAGTATATCTGAAAAATTAGAACTTAGAAAAAAACACACAACTGAATTCAAAACGTGAAAAGAAAATATTTTATTCAGTGGCCGAGCGTCGTAGACAGGAACAGAAGAAACGAGGAAAGTGAGAACGCACTACAAGCGGGGAGATCCGTTTGAAAGATAAGAGCGAGAATTAAACATGGCTGCAAATGCGTGATGAATGGAAGAGCAGGAAGTGTCTCAAATTATTTTCAATGATTCTCTCAGACTTTAAATGAAAATGAAGGTGGAATTGCAGGTTTCTCAAGAAACAAAGTATGTCACATTAAAAAAATGAGAGCTCGTAAAGAAGCACTTATATCAAAAATCCAAGTTACCATAATTACAAATGCGTTGGGAAGAAACAAATGAAAAGATATTGAAAAAAACGTCACACAAATCAGGGAAAACCGGTGAAAGAAGAGCGAAATACTTTCAAACTTCATAAAAAATTTTTTGGTATATAGACAAGACTGAACAATGAAATTTTATATTTCAAAAACAAATACATGTAGAATATAAAGTACATTACATATCAGTTGAAGTGCAAAATCTTTCAAACACAAGTCTGGGAGAGACATCCAATAGAATTTATTAAGAAGTAAGTCATTTAATGACAACATAGTATTAACAAAAAAGCAGTCTGGAAGTATGAAAATGAAAAGCAATATGAAAACATGTAAATTGTGTCGCTCATTATACACATTGTTTAACTTTCAACGTTTTTCATCTATGCGAGGACAATTGCTAATTTTGTCAGAACAAAGAAAAAATCAAAAATTGATGACAAGAAACGTTGAAATAGAAGACCACCACCCAATATAATTTATTAATAACCTTGTAAAATAATGCTGGCACATGCATCGTGGTTGTGATTTGTTCCTTCTTATCAACGTTTTTGATCCATCTGTTGAGTCGTATTTTTAATATCTTTTAAAAATTCCAATTGATTTTCGTAATATAAGATTGAATGTTATTTGTTGTCTCGAAAAATATTTCTGATGGATACATCTTTGAATCCATACAAAAAAAAATAACTCGTGTTTCATTCAATTTTCTTTATTGTTTAAATCAAATAACATATTGTATAAATCATTAGAATCAGTTTTAAGCACCTCTTCACATCTCAGATAATTTGATATTTTTCAAACTTGGTGGTGAAATGATGCATCTCCTTTTCACACCAAAAATTCAACCAAATGGCATCGTTTTCACAAAAGTTGGTTAATTCAACACATACATACTTGTTTTGTTCAATGAAATTTTGAGTTTTGTATCAGAAATTCTTCAAATCCGTCTGGAGAAAAGATGATTTTCTTGTAAAACAACATCATATACGTCAGAAGGATGTACATTATTCACCTCAACTCAGCTGTTGTGTTTGCTTTTCAATGTCTGTCGTTTGACATAAATTTTTCTTCTTGTTTCCTCAGTACTTTTTGAACCAGACAGATCTGATGTAATTTAGATACAATTCTTAGACAGCTCTTCCAATTGATGAACCCAACATATATTGAGGAGACATACATGAAAATTCAATGAAAGTTTGTAAATAATTTTCTTCCAAAAGCTTTTGTTCAATCGTTGGAGAAAAAAACAAGATCATAATGATGGAATTATCTTATTGTTCAAAGGCGAACACAATGAAAAACCATTTGGGTCATCTCTCTGTATCACATATAAAATTACGTATAAGTATCGAAACAAACGAAGAAAATATAGTTCAAAATATAATTTCAGAGTCAATCCAATGCAAATTGTTATGGTAGCAGTTACACAGAGAAAATGGTAAACTCAAGGAGTGGTAGATGAAATACCAATAAAAAAAGAAGAAATTCCTCACAAGCCGAAAAATGTGAACGATATATTTGTTTGTTTTAACATAGACATAGACAAAAAATGAAACTTGTCGAGCAAAATAGACAAAATGGCACGAATAGCATACAGAAAACACAAGAGACCACATTAATATCAAATTTGGACATTGCTCACATGACGAAAAATGTGGATGTTATATTTGTTTGCTCTAATACTGATTTAGATAGAAATGAAACTTGTCCAACAAAATAGACAAAATGTCGTTTGTAGGATGCAGAAAACACGAGAGAATCACATTAATATGAAATTTGTCTTAGATTCTATCATTATAAATAGATAAGCTGTTCTCCTCAACTGTTGTAATAACAGTATGTCAAGAAGCTTTTGCTTATTACATTTTATATAAATAAAATAAGATATTAGTAAAATAGTGTTTTATTTAATATATAGGAAAAAAAAAGATCATTCATAAAAAGAAGTTACTTTGGAAAGCAAAGTTTTCAATTCTTGCAAGAGCCCACTACTTGGACATTGTACTCCAAACATATTCCAATTAAATTCTCCTACTTGCACAAGTTTTCGTTGAAATTCGTTGTATTTGAAGTAAGTATTCTTCTTGAAGAAATATATATGTCCATCAATATAACGAAACGCTGAAGTTAAATTGCTTGGAATATCTGGAAACTCGTATCTAGTATTACCCATAAATGTTCGAGCTCCATTTTCATTATATTCTCGATAGTCACCATTTGTCAATAAAATATAGATTTTTCCACTGTTTGTCTGAAACATAGCTTCTACTTCAACTCCTCTAGGTATATCATAAGCAATGTTTCTGATGCTACCAACGATGTTTAAATTTGGAAATTGACTAAAATAAACTTTCTTATTGCTTGCAACCATAAGATTACCATTCGAAATTTGAAAAGCGTGATTCACTTTGGTTATTCCAGTGTTAATTAAATAATCATGATATAGATTTTCAGATTGATGAATTTTATTGTCTTTTTTATTAGCATTTATATCTATTTTCCACAAGCGATTTTCAGAAATTACGTATAATTTATGGTTGGGGAATCCTGGTGAATATGCCAAAAACATTACGTCAGGATATTTCACATCACACAAGTTAAATGTAGAGCTAATATCTTCTGGAGAAGGTTGCTGCTGTGTTGTTTTGGGTGTTGTAGTAGGCCTCGGTTTGCCATATAACCTTTGAATTGCTAATTTATCATCTTCGTGTAGACTGTTTGCTGCATCTTGATAAAACGGGTACATTATTGCATGAGTATTTAGGCTGTGACTTATTCCTAGAGAATGTCCAATCTCATGTACCAGTACCATTAACAGATTTATCCCTCCATCACCAATCATGTTTCCATCATCATCAATATATTGCCAATTTTCATCAGCTTCTATATGAACTTCAACACATGAAGCATAGGATGCAGGGGGAAACGCATGTCCTAAGACTACTCCTGGACCATCTAATGGATATGGACAGATCTCTTTACCCATGCATATGGTGCGATATTCGTGTTCTCTTTTGACAAATGCTACTAAAATATCTGGAGTGATGTTATTAACATGATCTCTCTTTATCATACTAGCAGTAGTAAGCATTTTAAATGTTAGTCCAGATGCATTTTGCCACATATTGAAAGCTTGTTGAACGACGTTTCGATATTTACCGACACCCTCGACCAAATACCAATGCAGAGTCGTTTTGTTCCATTTAGTTGAAACTACAAATTCATTATCGCTATAGTGACATCGTGGTTTTGATATTAACTCAATCGTTTCTGCATTAAGGCTGCCATCTATCGGTAAATTGTAATCTTCTTGAAACTTTGCTAAACTCTCCTCGAGAGATGTATTTGTATTATTTTGAATATAACCATACTTTTGCAAATATTTCTGTGCATCAGGTAGAGTTAGGTTCGATGACGCGATATGTACCAGCAATAGCAAGGAAACGATCACCTTCATTGTCAACTCGTTAATGATTGAATTATCAAGGTGATAATGAATATATTTTGGTGGAGATATGAAATAAAACAAAAAAAGTTTATTTCACAGTATATTAGCAGTCTATGTTAGATGTAGATTCAAATTCATTATCTAAAAAATTCTGTATAATATCTGAACTATAATAAAAGAGATATTCCCTTAAGGTATTAGTATACATACAATCGATTGAGGATGCTTCACGAAATCCATAAAGAAGGTCTAAAACACTCAAATTTACATTATCTAACCAATTTCTTACAATATTAAATAAATTTCGATAAAATTCGTTGAAATTGAGGCATTCCAACATAGCAAGTCAATTTGAAATCACATGCATCTGTACATTTCAAATGGCTGCAATGTTTTCTTCATATAGATTCATGCCGACATTGAACTTGGAAATATACAAGAGGTTCGTATAGGTACCATACTGATATTGAGTCACTTTCACAAGGTCTCCACATTTTATTTCTATAGGATCAGCAGCATAATCTTCGTTGTCTTCGACATTTTGTTGTATTTCTTATAGCAAGGTGATGATTGAATCCCACTCGTAGGTGGAGAATGAAATTTCCCAAGGTGTAGACCTTCGCTTCAGAATAACGCATGCACTAAAGTCTCTTGTAGGACTCAGACCACATCGCACCTCGTAGTTACATGTTTGAGGTAGAGGAAATGACATTAAAAATAATGGTTTTTCGGTTTGAGCTTTAGTTTCGAACATGATTAAAGCTTTGTCATCAGCCTCATCATCATAGAGTTTGAGGAGCCTTTTAGATCGAACAAAGTTACTCAGCTGATTCAACGTAAAGGCCATCTTTTATGATTGTAGATTGTTTATCACACATGTTATAATAATGAATTAATTTTATAATATCAGTATACAAGATGTGTCGGCATTGATTTAAATTAATATGTATATTTCTCATAACTGTGAAAAAGGTACAACTATCCAGAAAAATGAGGCAAGTAACTCAACAAATGACTGAAAATGACAAAAAAATGGTACAAATATCAAGAAAAATGAGACAAGTAACTACAAAATAGCTATGTGAGATCAGAAAAATTACAGAAAGAAATGCAAAATACATGAAATGAGAAAGAAAAATGGTACAAATATCAAGAAAAAATTATACAAGTAACTACAAAATAGCTATGTGAGATGTGAAAAATGACAGAAAAATGCAAAATACATGAAATGAGAGAGAAAAATGGTACAAATATCAAGCTGAGAAAAATACAAGACCTTGTATAATCAATGCTCTGAGGAAAGATGAAGCCATCAAGGTCAACGCAGTATTCGGAGGCGAGTTTGTAATCGTGAAAGGTGACCAAGTTCAAACGGAATATAAATATTTCACTACAGCCAATTCACCCATCTTCACCCACCTGGGGTGTAAATTTGTTAATGTTCACTCCTAAATTCATTTTCAAAGACTTAGAAGAATTTCAAGAGAGAGATAGTGGATGGGCACTGAAGCGAGTAATGAATTTAGGAGTGAACATTAACAAATTTACACCCCAGGTGGGTGAAGATGGGTGAATTGGCTGTAGAGAAATATTTATATTCCGTTTGAACTTGGTCACCTTTCACGATTACAAACTCGCCTCCGAATACTGCGTTGACCTTGATGGCTTCATCTTTCCTCAGAGCATTGATTATACAAGGTCTTGTATTTTTCTCAGCTTGATATTTGTACCATTTTTCTCTCTCATTTCATGTATTTTGCATTTTTCTGTCATTTTTCACATCTCACATAGCTATTTTGTAGTTACTTGTATAATTTTTTCTTGATATTTGTACCATTTTTCTTTCTCATTTCATGTATTTTGCATTTCTTTCTGTAATTTTTCTGATCTCACATAGCTATTTTGTAGTTACTTGTCTCATTTTTCTTGATATTTGTACCATTTTTTGTCATTTTCAGTCATTTGTTGAGTTACTTGCCTCATTTTTCTTGATAGTTGTACCTTTTTCACAGTTATGAGAAATATACATATTAATTTAAATCAATGCCGACACATCTTGTATACTGATATTATAAAATTAATTCATTATTATAACATGTGTGATAAACAATCTACAATCATAAAAGATGGCCTTTACGTTGAATCAGCTGAGTAACTTTGTTCGATCTAAAAGGCTCCTCAAACTCTATGATGATGAGGCTGATGACAAAGCTTTAATCATGTTCGAAACTAAAGCTCAAACCGAAAAACCATTATTTTTAATGTCATTTCCTCTACCTCAAACATGTAACTACGAGGTGCGATGTGGTCTGAGTCCTACAAGAGACTTTAGTGCATGCGTTATTCTAAAGCGAAGGTCTACACCTTGGGAAATTTCATTCTCCACCTACGAGTGGGATTCAATCATCACCTTGCTATAAGAAATACAACAAAATGTCGAAGACAACGAAGATTATGCTGCTGATCCTATAGAAATAAAATGTGGAGACCTTGTGAAAGTGACTCAATATCAGTATGGTACCTATACGAACCTCTTGTATATTTCCAAGTTCAATGTCGGCATGAATCTATATGAAGAAAACATTGCAGCCATTTGAAATGTACAGATGCATGTGATTTCAAATTGACTTGCTATGTTGGAATGCCTCAATTTCAACGAATTTTATCGAAATTTATTTAATATTGTAAGAAATTGGTTAGATAATGTAAATTTGAGTGTTTTAGACCTTCTTTATGGATTTTGTGAAGCATCCTCAATCGATTGTATGTATACTAATACCTTAAGGGAATATCTCTTTTATTATAGTTCAGATATTATACAGAATTTTTTAGATAATGAATTTGAATCTACATCTAACATAGACTGCTAATATACTGTGAAATAAACTTTTTTTGTTTTATTTCATATCTCCACCAAAATATATTCATTATCACCTTGATAATTCAATCATTAACGAGTTGACAATGAAGGTGATCGTTTCCTTGCTATTGCTGGTACATATCGCGTCATCGAACCTAACTCTACCTGATGCACAGAAATATTTGCAAAAGTATGGTTATATTCAAAATAATACAAATACATCTCTCGAGGAGAGTTTAGCAAAGTTTCAAGAAGATTACAATTTACCGATAGATGGCAGCCTTAATGCAGAAACGATTGAGTTAATATCAAAACCACGATGTCACTATAGCGATAATGAATTTGTAGTTTCAACTAAATGGAACAAAACGACTCTGCATTGGTATTTGGTCGAGGGTGTCGGTAAATATCGAAACGTCGTTCAACAAGCTTTCAATATGTGGCAAAATGCATCTGGACTAACATTTAAAATGCTTACTACTGCTAGTATGATAAAGAGAGATCATGTTAATAACATCACTCCAGATATTTTAGTAGCATTTGTCAAAAGAGAACACGAATATCGCACCATATGCATGGGTAAAGAGATCTGTCCATATCCATTAGATGGTCCAGGAGTAGTCTTAGGACATGCGTTTCCCCCTGCATCCTATGCTTCATGTGTTGAAGTTCATATAGAAGCTGATGAAAATTGGCAATATATTGATGATGATGGAAACATGATTGGTGATGGAGGGATAAATCTGTTAATGGTACTGGTACATGAGATTGGACATTCTCTAGGAATAAGTCACAGCCTAAATACTCATGCAATAATGTACCCGTTTTATCAAGATGCAGCAAACAGTCTACACGAAGATGATAAATTAGCAATTCAAAGGTTATATGGCAAACCGAGGCCTACTACAACACCAAAAACAACACAGCAGCAACCTTCTCCAGAAGATATTAGCTCTACATTTAACTTGTGTGATGTGAAATATCCTGACGTAATGTTTTTGGCATATTCACCAGGATTCCCCAACCATAAATTATACGTAATTTCTGAAAATCGCTTGTGGAAAATAGATATAAATGCTAATAAAAAAGACAATAAAATTCATCAATCTGAAAATCTATATCATGATTATTTAATTAACACTGGAATAACCAAAGTGAATCACGCTTTTCAAATTTCGAATGGTAATCTTATGGTTGCAAGCAATAAGAAAGTTTATTTTAGTCAATTTCCAAATTTAAACATCGTTGGTAGCATCAGAAACATTGCTTATGATATACCTAGAGGAGTTGAAGTAGAAGCTATGTTTCAGACAAACAGTGGAAAAATCTATATTTTATTGACAAATGGTGACTATCGAGAATATAATGAAAATGGAGCTCGAAAATTTATGGGTAATACTAGATACGAGTTTCCAGATATTTCAAGCAATTTAACTTCAGCGTTTCGTTATATTGATGGACATATATATTTCTTCAAGAAGAATACTTACTTCAAATACAACGAATTTCTACGAAAACTTGTGCAAGTAGGAGAATTTAATTGGAATATGTTTGGAGTACAATGTCCAAGTAGTGGGCTCTTGCAAGAATTGAAAACTTTGCTTTCCAAAGTAACTTCTTTTTATGAATGATCTTTTTTTTCCTATATATTAAATAAAACACTATTTTACTAATATCTTATTTTATTTATATAAAATGTAATAAGCAAAAGCTTCTTGACATACTGTTATTACAACAGTTGAGGAGAACAGCTTATCTATTTATAATGATAGAATCTAAGACAAATTTCATATTAATGTGATTCTCTCGTGTTTTCTGCATCCTACAAACGACATTTTGTCTATTTTGTTGGACAAGTTTCATTTCTATCTAAATCAGTATTAAAGCAAACAAATATAACATCCACATTTTTCGGCATGTGAGCAATGTCCAAATTTGATATTAATGTGGTCTCTTGTGTTTTCTGTATGCTATTCGTGCCATTTTGTCTATTTTGCTCGACAAGTTTCATTTTTTGTCTATGTCTATGTTAAAACAAACAAATATATCGTTCACATTTTTCGGCTTGTGAGGAATTTCTTCTTTTTTTATTGGTATTTCATCTACCACTCCTTGAGTTTACCATTTTCTCTGTGTAACTGCTACCATAACAATTTGCATTGGATTGACTCTGAAATTATATTTTGAACTATATTTTCTTCATTTGTTTCGATACTTATACGTAATTTTATATGTGATACAGAGAGATGACCCAAATGGTTTTTCATTGTGTTCGCCTTTGAACAATAAGATAATTCCATCATTATGATCTTGTTTTTTTCTCCAACGATTGAACAAAAGCTTTTGGAAGAAAATTATTTACAAACTTTCATTGAATTTTCATGTATGTCTCCTCAATATATGTTGGGTTCATCAATTGGAAGAGCTGTCTAAGAATTGTATCTAAATTACATCAGATCTGTCTGGTTCAAAAAGTACTGAGGAAACAAGAAGAAAAATTTATGTCAAACGACAGACATTGAAAAGCAAACACAACAGCTGAGTTGAGGTGAATAATGTACATCCTTCTGACGTATATGATGTTGTTTTACAAGAAAATCATCTTTTCTCCAGACGGATTTGAAGAATTTCTGATACAAAACTCAAAATTTCATTGAACAAAACAAGTATGTATGTGTTGAATTAACCAACTTTTGTGAAAACGATGCCATTTGGTTGAATTTTTGGTGTGAAAAGGAGATGCATCATTTCACCACCAAGTTTGAAAAATATCAAATTATCTGAGATGTGAAGAGGTTCTTAAAACTGATTCTAATGATTTATACAATATGTTATTTGATTTAAACAATAAAGAAAATTGAATGAAACACGAGTTATTTTTTTTGTATGGATTCAAAGATGTATCCATCAGAAATATTTTTTGAGACAACAAATAACATTCAATCTTATATTACGAAAATCATTTGGAATTTTTAAAAGATATTAAAAATACGACTCAACAGATGGATCAAAAACGTTGATAAGAAGGAACAAATCACAACCACGATGCATGTGCCAGCATTATTTTACAAGGTTATTAATAAATTATATTGGGTGGTGGTCTTCTTTTTCAACGTTTCTTGTCATCAATTTTTGATTTTTTCTTTGTTCTGACAAAATTAGCAATTGTCCTCGCATAGATGAAAAACGTTGAAAGTTAAACAATGTGTATAATGAGCGACACAATTTACATGTTTTCATATTGCTTTTCATTTTCATACTTCCAGACTGCTTTTTTGTTAATACTATGTTGTCATTAAATGACTTACTTCTTAATAAATTCTATTGGATGTCTCTCCCAGACTTGTGTTTGAAAGATTTTGCACTTCAACTGATATGTAATGTACTTTATATTCTACATGTATTTGTTTTTGAAATATAAAATTTCATTGTTCAGTCTTGTCTATATACCAAAAAATTTTTTATGAAGTTTGAAAGTATTTCGCTCTTCTTTCACCGGTTTTCCCTGATTTGTGTGACGTTTTTTTCAATATCTTTTCATTTGTTTCTTCCCAACGCATTTGTAATTATGGTAACTTGGATTTTTGATATAAGTGCTTCTTTACGAGCTCTCATTTTTTTAATGTGACATACTTTGTTTCTTGAGAAACCTGCAATTCCACCTTCATTTTCATTTAAAGTCTGAGAGAATCATTGAAAATAATTTGAGACACTTCCTGCTCTTCCATTCATCACGCATTTGCAGCCATGTTTAATTCTCGCTCTTATCTTTCAAACGGATCTCCCCGCTTGTAGTGCGTTCTCACTTTCCTCGTTTCTTCTGTTCCTGTCTACGACGCTCGGCCACTGAATAAAATATTTTCTTTTCACGTTTTGAATTCAGTTGTGTGTTTTTTTCTAAGTTCTAATTTTTCAGATATACTCTTCATTATTTCCAACTATATGACTAAAAAAGTTTGATTTTCTCTACACCATCATTTAATCAGAGCAACATTTTTTCCAATATGTTACATCGTTTTATCAACTGAACGGTCAGCTTGAGATATTTTTAATTTTTCAATAAACTTGCAAACATTAATGATTGTTGAATGATTGTTGTTGATGAAGCTGACACTCCCATCTTGATACCGTTTAGAAAATGGGAAATTCACATGTTGCCTGCTCTCACTACAGGAGCGACCAACGAAATTTGATCGGTGAAAACTTCATCATTTTTAGAAAGTCCTCGCTATGTCATCGTTTGTGTCCAGAGCAACCACGAAAAGAACCAAGTGAATAACGATCCTACAAAATTTAATTTTGCAAACATTATGAATATCACCTTGACGCTGAACGGAGACAGCTATCCAAAGGATAAGATGCATTTGGACTTTGAAAAGGGGGATTTTACCGAAGCTTACTTCAACTACACTCAATTTGGAAAAAGCTACAAACACTCTTATCTACATACGCCGCTCCTAAGTTACTCTGAATTTGCAAATAAACCTCTATTTGTCATCGATTGTTCTCACCGAGATGAAAGCGTGAAAAGTTCAAGTGTTGATGTTAAGCTTGAAATAGAAGCGTCGAAAGGTTTTCCAGCAAATACTTGTGTCTATTGCATCATCATTCACGATAACATAATTGAACAACATCCTCTCAGTGAAATTATAAATTGGTGGAACTAGGATGACAAGACCTCTGTCCTCAGTTTAAGTTCAACCATTGTCGAGGAGAGATGAGAATAGCTTTCGTAGACATTCAAGGCTTCAATGTGGAGTGCCAATTCCACCTCAAAGAAATTGCCTTAAGGATTGGACGTCGATGTAGTAATTATTTGCTATCACCACCAATACCGTTCTCATCGCTAAGCAAAGCAGATCGATGTGGCGTTTGTTATTTGGAGAAGCATGTACATAACCTCAAATATTCTTCCGGCTTTATACCATACGAATCGCTGGATGATATTCTGAAGGAAAAACTCAACGAAATTGATATCATCTATGTGCGAGGACATCAGAAGAAGCAATTTTTGGATGATAAACTTCAATCTTTCTACGGAGAGCAAGCTAGTAGAGTCGTGAATTTGGAGGAATTTGATGACTCATGGCACACTGTTCCAGCATTCAAAAATAGTGGATTTACATCATGTATGCACCACACATATAGCAACAGTCAATTCTATTATTGTAGTCTTAGAAATGTTGATGAATTGTATAAATGGTTTTGTAATACTTTACCTTTATGAGCAATAGAGAGAATTAAAAAAATGTTTTTATTGGAGGGGGGAGGGAGACAAGAAACAAGTTTTTTTTGTCTGACAGCAGTTTCAGTCTGAGAGTCATAGAGTTACGATGATGTTGAAAGAAAGGTTGGAGCAATACATTCGACGTTTGGAAGAATTAAAAAATATTTTAAACTTTTTTGAGGAAAAACGTAAGGTATTTACATTGTTCCATGATATGACTATCAATCCTACCACCCAATTCAGTGAAAAAGATTGGAATGAGAAGGTTTTCAAAAATCCTACACGTTTTCGTCAACGCAATGAGATGCCATCAAGAAGAATCACTCCGTACTCTATCTAAAAATTTTGTTTGATAAAATCATTTATTAAATAAAGCAAATTTTAAGTAAAATGTTGTTTTATTCAGAAAATCATTTTTGATAGATACAATAACACATTTTCTTTCACTCCTGATTTCTTGTTTAATCACTTTTAATGATGCTGTTGTGTCGAATAAGCATAATTTGCAATTTAACTCGTATATTCTATACGAAAATCAAATCTTGGCCGATTTAAATGAATCAAAAACTGAATCGCCATCAAATTTTCGGCAGAAGACGATTTTGGGAGTTGTTTGCTTGAAACGATGAGGGCTGTCCGAGCGCACACACCCAAACGGCTTATCGTCCTTTCTTAGGTCGAAGCGGTGTCGACATCGATGTTAACACATCGACAACATTTCAATTTATGAGCTGTCGTGTTATCTGATGTAAGTGCGCACGCGCCGCCATCCAACATACATTCTTTGATTTCTCACATTTACACAGGTATAAAGCAAATTTTATAAATATATAATAAATACAATATTAAACATAACACATTTTCTTTCACTCCTGATTTCTTGTTTAAACACTTTTAATGATGCTGTTGTGTCAAATAAGCATAATTTGCAATTTAACTCGTATATTCTATACGAAAATCAAATCTTGGCCGATTTAAATGAATCAAAAACTGAATCGCCATCAAATTTTCGGCAGAAGACGATTTTGGGAGTTGTTTGCTTGAAACGATGAGGGCTGTCCGAGCGCGCAGACCCAAACGGCTTATCGTCCTTTCTTAGGTCGAAGCGGTGTCGACATCGATGTTAACACATCGACAACATTTCAATTTATGAGCTGTCGTGTTATCTGATGTAAGTGCGCACGCGCCGCCATCCAACATACATTCTTTGATTTCTCACATTTACACAGGTATAAAGCAAATTATAAGTATAATGTTTTATTCAGAAAATCTTTTTTGATACAATATTAATTATAACACATTTTCTTTCACTCCTGATGTCTTGTTTAAACACTTTTAATGATGCTGTTGTGTCAAATAAGCATAATTTGCAATTTAACTCGTATATTCTATACGAAAATCAAATCTTGGCCGATTTAAACGAATCAAAAACTGAATGGCCATCAAATTTTCGGCAGAAGACGATTTTGGGAGTTGTTTCCTTGAAACCAGAAGGGTTGTCCGAGCGCGCAGACCCAAACGGCTTATCGCCCTTTCTTAGGTCGAAGCGGTGCCGACATCGATGTTAACACATCGACAACATTTCAATTTATGAGCTCGCGGCTTATCTGATGTAAGTGCGCACGCGCCGTCGTCCAAAATATATACATTGCTTTCTCGCATTCACATGGGTAACCGAGATGGCAGGCTTGGAAAACGCCTAGCTTGTTAGTGTGATGGTGTGTGTGGTTGTGGGTTCGATCCCGCGCAATGGTGAACTTTTTTTCCTCAGCTTTAAAATAATTAAATTAATAATCCCTAATGGCGGTCATGAAAATTAGGAATCTAAATGCAGTAACTTATCCCCTCTCCGCTAGATGGCGGTCATGAAAAGTAGGAATCTAAAAGCAGTAACTTATCCCCTCTCCGCTAGATGGCGCTCATGAAAAGTAGGAATCTAACATTTGAAACCCCGTTGGAAAAATATCCAGCACGCCCACACACCATTATTACATTATTCGAGACCCCTTTGAAAAATAACTACTGTTGCCAAATTTGAATTTCCTGCGCTTCCAAGATGGTGTTCCAAGATGGCAGCCATGACGTCACTTCCGATCCAGAACTCTCCTAGTATATCTACTCAATGCATAAGTTCCATTTTGCTGCTTAATACCTCAGGTGTTTGGCGGTTGCATACCTAATATTATTACTGTATAGCGTCATTCGTAATGTAACAACCAAGTCGTTGGTAGTAATCTGTCGAAAATCCTCGATAGTTGGAAGTTGTAGTATAAAATGCTTCATTAATATAGCGGATAATGTGTCGGTTTCATCAATTTCTGGTAATCCTAACGCCTGGTTTTGCATATGCCTAAATCTTGCTGCTTCCTGTATACCACAATGCAATTCATAGCAATCGTAGCAGTAGGATGTGAAGCTATAGTAGCCTATACCACGTCTATCGCGTGTGTATTTAGATACTACTTTAAATTCAACTTTCTCACATATTTTACATTTATCTTTAAGCTCAGGTGTGCAATCTGAACAGTTGCATTCTCTCCAGCCAACATCACACTCTCTAGGCATGTTTACTGTTCTACTTTTGAATTATGAATGAAGAGAACTTGACGTCTTTGAGGCTTATGTAGAGAGTTTTAAAGGGTAGACTTACTTATTTATTTTTATTTAAAAGTTAGATACATTTTTATTTTTATTAGATAGCTGAGGTTAGAGTTAGAGAATATATAAGTTGAAATATAACTAGTTCGTATCTATAGCTTCACATATTTGGTAATGTCCCCATGGAAGTGTCTCGTCTGTTCCAGGAATAAGGTAGCGCTTGTCATCATCAGGACTGAGAGCAATTTTTCCTGGGTTATTGAATGGACCTCATGCTTATCAGATCTGATAAGGTTTTGGGTGACCATCTTCTTTTTAAAACTTTCAAGACAGTCAACATAGTCTTCGAAAATTATCTCTGTCTTGACGATGGAAGATTTTACCCCTTTGGCTTTTTGGTGACACCCATATTGTTGATTATCTCAACGATTTCTACATCATCATACCCCTCATCCATCATCTCGCTCCTCTTTTTTCTTATATCTTCCTTCGTTTTGAAAACTTTGATGGCGTAAAGTTTCGAACGGAGTCCTACATAATCACTCATTGGTGTACAATGATTTTCATCAGACATCATCCCAAGGACCTTCTTGTTTAACTATTTTTAGGGAAGTCTGAGGTGTCAAAACGTTGATGACAATCTCGCCGCATCGCCACGTAAGGATCTTGATGAAGCTCATAAATGAGTGAATCAGTGTCTGTGTAGAGTATGGTGCAGTCAGAGAAAGTATCTGCCATATATCCATAGTGGAAGTCGTAGATCGCTGTTTTGGCCAAGTCGAGGATAGCTTGCCCGACATCGGCTTATTGAACCATATTTGTAGCTTCTTTAATTCAATCGCAACTAATTTGTTATGGAAGATGGTAGAGTTATTAAATTCCGGTTTAGAAATATAAGCTTCTGCACCGTATCTTCTGGCCCAGTCAGTTAGAAGTTTGATGTTTACTCGCTTCCTGACGTTCTCCATCGTTTTACCAAATACAGCATTGTTCATCAACTTGAATAGATTTTTTTCAAATTCGTTCTCTGCTCAGATAAACCTTAATAAATAGCATATGTTTAAAGGAACATTTTATCAGGAAATTACTATGATGAATCAGACATGTTATTTTTCGAATTTAAACATATACCTTTCTTGCGGTTAGATACTTTTACTTTTACGATTTCAATACTTTGTTACAATAAATTATTCTAACAGCTAAGTGATTCATGTATTTTTCGAACATATACCTATCTTGCGGTTAAATAATTTTACTTTGATTTCGATACTTTGTTACAATAAATTATTCTAACAGCTGATTAAGTGATTCATGTGTTTTTGCAAAACTTAAAATTATTATATTGATTGTATTTTTTCTGATATAAAAATAGAAAGAAATGAGAAATAGTGTAATATGTTATATATATAATTGAAAAAATGGCGGCGGAAATGCGGTCGCGAAAAATACTGATAAGAGATAAAAATATAATAATTTGAAAAGTACCGCTCAAAATAGATAAAATTTTAAGATTTTGGCGAAAATCTTTGGATTGGGTTGGTGACACAAGTAAAAGATGATATTATTTTGTCAATTTTATTATTACTCAAAAAAATACATACCATACAATGTTTATTTATAGTTTAACAATAATATACCATCTCACATTACATTAAAAAAAATTCTTGTCCCAACATTCTTTGCAACAAGCTGCGAAAATGCCCTTGCGATCATAGCGATATTCTTAGTCAACATGGTAGACTTCTTCTTTGCGATAAAAAGAACAAAAGCATCTTTTATTCAATTATGCCAGCACGTCTGAGCTCTTCAATTATTTCCCAAAATTCTTCATCTTTTTTTGTCAAGTTTTTTATTCTCTCTACAAGTACGTTTGGATCTGTTCAGTTCTGGAGAACATTACTCACAAGATAAAGGTCGGTTCTAACATTACTTGGTGACATGTATTCTGAATTACGCTCTGTTCTAACGAAGGTCTTGGCACTAGGCATCCTTTCCAAATTTTTAAATCTTGATATATTAAGAGTACTTTTTAAATTTCTACGGGCCCTGTTACTATTTCTAGATAATGGTTTGATTATTTTATTGAATTTAGTTGCGCATGATTGATATTTTAAATGTCCGCGACGATTGCGATGTACTCCTGTTAATTCCAATATCAGCTTATAATTTTGATGATCTTCAGGTGTAAGCTCCTTTGGGTTTTAGCAAACAAAAACGAATAAAGACTCGATGTTCCTTTAAACTTCGCATCAGCTAGCCAAATGTCTTGACCATCAAACTTAAGTACTTTATTGCCTAAGTTCCATTGTGAACCATTAAAAACAGGTCATAATCATCACACGTCTTCCAATATGTATCTAAATAAGAATTATTCTTGTTGATTATCGGAGGCTCTCCATTTATTGGATGGTGCGAAAGATGTGAATGCTCACAATTTTGTTTTATTGTTCAACCTGAGTTAAGGCATCTATTACGTTTTTTATTTGTTTTAGTGGTTCTGATATAGGTTTAAATACCTCTTCGAGATGCTCTTTATGTTCACGCTCAGCTCTTTTGAGTGATCTATATTTATCGCGAATAGCTTGCGCAAGTTGTGAGACGTGTTGCTCGCGCGATGTCATGATAGTAAATGTCAACATGTGGGTGTTTTACTTATTAATCAGATTACAGAAGATTAGTTGATTACAGCCGTTCATACGTGACCATAAGCGTTCATTGACGTTCATACGTGACCATAAGCGTTCATATACGTAATCATAGACGTTCATACATTACCATAGACGTCCATAGGTGACCATAAGCGTCCATAGACATAATCATAGACGTTCATATATTACCATAGGCGTTCATACGTGAACATTTTTACGTGAAAAACGTGACGCTTTGACGTCAGTAGATGCATACGGAACTAAAACCGCAAACATTGATTGGAGAATCGAGCGCAAAAATATATGATAAGCTAATACCATGTTAAAAATTCTCAGGTATGATAAATATTTGACGATAAATTAAAATGCTTATTTTTACACATTTTGTGGTGTGTTATTTTCAACTCCTTCAATTTTATTATCGGACGATGTTCGGTGTGTTGCCTGTCGCCGCATGGTGACGCGGGGCGGCTGGGAGAGCTGTCTGGGGCAGGTGCTGGTCAGCCATCTTAAAATCTGGGGGAAAATCTAGTAACTTTTGTAGTTACTTTTTGGGATGATGGGGGAGCTTGTCTGGACAGGGCAGGTGCTGGTCGGCCATCTTGAAAATCCGGGGGTAAATCTAGTAACTTTTGTTGAAAATCTGGTGGAAAAATCTAGTAACTTTTTGGGAAAATCTGGAGGAAAATCAAGTAACTTTTTGGGAAAATCTAGTAACTTTTTGGGAAAATCTAGTAAAGCTGTCAAATTTAAATTTCCGGCCGAGGGGGCGTGGATTGGTTGACCAATCAGAGAGCAGCGAGGATGGATGTGGTGGTCTGCCAAATTTCAAGGTAGAGCCAATTTCGCTATTTTTGACCTTTGAATTCCTTATGGGAAATTACATGTAAAATTGATCGGTGAGAACATTTCATTGGATCCTGCCAGCATGATGTCATCCTCAATCCAACTGCTCAGCGATGTTGACGCTACCTGTTACTGTTTTTTCTGGGTGGCTATGTTCCTTGGATGCCTGTGCACAGATGACAAATTCTTTGTATCCCATGCCAGCTGTCATTTATCAATTTGAATTTCTCCAGCTGCCAAGATGACGCAGTCAGCTGCCGACTTAGTATTTCCCCCGCTTCCAAGATGGCGCAGTCAGCTGTCAAATTTGAATTTCTTGCCGAGGGGCGTGGCTTGGCTGACCAATCAGAGAGCAGCGAGGATGGAAGTGGTGGTCTGCCAAAGTTCAAGGTCAAATAGTGCCAATTTCGCTATTTTTGACCTTAGAATTCCTTATGGGAAATTACATGTAAAATTGATCGATTTTGTGCTCGAACTCTTATAGTACATTTACTCCATGAAAATTCATCCATAGAGCTCAGACATACTTCTTTGGGAGTTACAGATAGGGATCCCTTAACCTAGGAGGCTCAGACAAACATAAAATATAGCCTATGTCATCCGCACAAATAAAAAAAATTATAATATTTTTTATTGAAATCGGATAAGTAGTTTTCAAGATTTTTTTGGTCATACGAAAAGTCGTTACTCGTAATGTCTCAACGATTTTCCAGTTTGGAACAATCCAACTTTAAATTCCAGTCGCACTGACAGACTCTCACAAAACAGTCCATTGACAAACTACACACAAATATATACCGAAAAATCCACAAAAATTCAGCCATAGAGCTCAGAGATACTTCTTTGGGAATTGCAGATATGGAATCCTCAACCTAGGAGGCCCAGACACACATAAAATATAGCCTATGTCACCCGCGCAAATATAAAAAATTCAATAATTTTTTTTTATCGAAATCGGATAAGTAGTTTTCGAGATATTTGTGGTCATACGAAAAGTCATTACTCATATACAGGGTGTCCCACGGTCATGGCCTATTAGAAGTTTCTGGAGAATGACAAAAGCTATCGATTTGAAACTCTTATGGTGTCTATGAGAGAGTTTAAACTATCTTTGGAAAATATTTTCATAAAAAAATCACTTCCGGTTTTGCCGGAAGTAATAACAACTTTGTTATTTCAAATAGGATACCCCATATGTCGATACATTTTTGAAATCTACACAAAATTTTGAGTAAAATGGATATACCTTTCCCTATACTTAAAGTTAATAGTTTTAGAGTTATTTGATTTTTTTCGGTCAAAATCGAAAAATGCGGGTTGATCGAAAATAGGTCATAACTTTTTTGTTATTTGCTTGACAAACGTGGAGTTAGAAGTTTTGGAGTCTCTGCACATTATTTTGAAGACTTTATTATGATTTTTCTTAATTTCCTAAGAAATTATTAGAGAGAATCGATATGAAGATGACTTAATTTCAAACGTTAATAACTTTCTTATTTCAAATAGAACACTCTGTATTTTTTTGCACTAGCATATACAAAATTAAAATACCTTTCTATTGATGTAACCACTTCCATATCTAAAGCTGTTAGATTAAAAGTTATTAAACAATTTCAGATTTTTTCAACAATTATTTTGTATTACCTTAAATTTGGAACGCATCAATAATGTAACCATAGTTACCACTCATTTATGTCAGTGTCAAAGTGTAAGACTAGAAATTGTCTCTTTCATAGTTTTTTTTTATTGAAATTTATGAATCGAGAATAAATGCCGATCTGCTCAACCTTTTTGCAATTTATGGAGAGTGTAATAGGATTGTTGCGAGATTGCGAGAACATGCAGTGCGTTTAACGCCCGAAATCCGAATTTTCCATCGATGACAGCAAATAAATTTTGCCGGATTTCATATAATTTTGTTCAACATGGCCAACAAAGTGTTCCAAGAAATCGGGTTCCTCCGATTACTGCTGACGAAGCAACACGAATTACCGTATTGGCCAACTTTTACTGAAATCCTCAAGCTTCGATTCGAAGCGCCGAACATGACTTACATGTAGCAAGATCGTCAATTCAAAGAATTTTAAAACAGCACAAAATGCATGACTTTAAGTTTACACAAGTTCAAAATCTACACCCCCAAGATGGTCCTAGAAGAGTAGAATTTTGCGAAATGTTTCTGCTAAACATCCAAGAAGACGAAAACTTTATGAAAAAAATAATCCCATTTTATGAAAGACTGACAACTGAGGAAGTCTTATAAAATTTTCTAGAGTCAACAGATGGGGCATTCTACTCAAAATTTAGAATATACACACAGAAAATTAGGAAGCCCGTTTCGGGCTGCGTAAAACCACCAACTTATCTTAAATGCGGGAGTTGTTATTTGAAGTTATATTTGCAATATTATTTAGTCATAGTAACAAAGTATTATTTTTAAATATTATTTTTCATAATATTATATTACATCTGCAAGACGCAGTTTTAAGAAGATAACAGAAGTGATAAGGATGTTTACGTGCCAGAGATGCCGACCAGTAGTCAGCAAGTTACCATAAAGACCATTGTTATTTATTAATTCAGTTTGGCCTCCAAAAAGACATTACTAAGTATTTTATTTATAATATTTCTAGAAGTTTCGTTTTAGCCTTAGGGGAAAAGACCTATTGTATTTATTTACGTTCTTCTATATTTTATTGATGATTAAACATTTTGGATTGTATAAATACTAGATCTCCAGCTAACGACATACCTTGTGAGTCTAGTATCATACAGTCATGTAAAGTTAAGTTCGGATTATTATATTATATTTTGATTTAATAAATATTGTTTTTAAAATGTTAAATTGGAGTTGAGTGATATAACAAATTGGCGCAGTCAGTAGGATCAACTCAACGTGATAAAACAAGGCCTACTTCAACAGCAAGTTTTCCCTCATTATCACGGTGGTTTCCAAACCTTCAAGTGAAGAAGCAAGAGCTCCAAAAGAAGAAGAAGAATTATTAGAATCTGAAGAGTTCCAGGGAGCCGTCCTCACACAAGCGAAACAACAAGCAGAGCAAGCGAAACAACAAGCCGCGCAGTTTAGCAGCATCGAAACCAAGTTAGCAGAGCAGGCCAAAACACTAGCAGAGCAGTCCAGCAACATCGAAACCTAGTTAGCAGAGCAGTCCAGCAACATCGAAGCCAAATTAGCAGAGCAGGCCAAAACACAAGCTGAGCAAACCCTGGGATTAGAGGAACGTATCCTGCAGTGTATGGAAGAACGGTTAAAAGTGGAGCAAGCCAAACATCTGGGAGAGATTCGAGAACAGGTCGATCGCCTTCATGATCAGTTGATAGAGCAGAAGGACCTATGGAACAACAGTATGGACGCCCTGACCTACAAAAAAGAAGAGGTTAACGATAGGACGAACGCCGCCGTGACAACAGCTGAAGAGACCAAGGCAAAACCGGAGCAGCTGCAGATCAAAGTGGTGAGCATCTAGAGCAATGTTGTGGAGCGGCTCAACTCCTTAGAAAACCGCACCCTTACAGGACATTCTACAAGAGCTGAGAGTAAAATCCAAGCCCCTGCCTACGACGGCAGCACCTCTTGGACAACCTATCTTAGGGAGTTCGAGGCAGCCGCTAGCGCTAATCATTGGTGCCCAATGGAGAAGGCGACGGCACTGGTATTGGCACTCCGCGGAAGTGCTATGGAGGTTCTGAGATCGTTTCCCGATGGCCAATCATGGAGTTTCCAGCAGTTGGTTGAGGCCATAGAACTGCGATTTGTAGAGAGACATCAGGCCGCCATCTTCAACGCCCAATTGAAACATCGAAGTCAACGCTCCAATGAATCGTTACAGGAGTTGGCAGCGGATGTTGAAAGATTGGCGCCTCTGGCTTATCCGGAGGGAGTCACTAGTGAAGTTCGGGCACGCCTTGGAGTGTCAGCGTTCATTGATGCTAATAAAGATGGTGATATCCAGCAGGGCGTACGGATGCAGCGTCCGAAGATGATTAGTGAGGCAATTGAACTGGAAGCTGCTAAGATGGTGGCCAAGCCAACTGTGAGAGTCAGAGAGGTTGGCGACATGGAGGAGGAAGGCCCATCAGTGCCAAGATGCTGGAGATGCGGTAAACAGGAACATTTGGAAAACTAGGAAAGGCCAGTCCGGAGGGGAGGCGACTGACCTTCAATCCCTCATCCCCATCAACAAAGCCTACAACCGATGGAACACAATTGCCTAGATGAGATGTCCTAGATGCCGAAGGTTTGGACATGGGAAAGGTCGGTGTAGTCTAAATGAGATCGAGCGACTGAAAATAAATCAATCAGCTGTCATCATCGTTAGTAAAGTCGGGACCCAAGGACAAAGCTTGACGGTTGATGGAGAAATTGAGAGTATCAGTTGCTTATTAAAGGAGGCTGGGAACCATTGGACAGGGCCTATGTGATGCAAAAGGCCTCAGGGGAACGCTTGCCAATTCTGGGACAACGTGAGGTCAAAGTTCGATTGGGTTCTAGAGAATATCAAACTGTGATCTTGATAGCTAACATCAGGGACGACGCTGTCATAGGGCTGGATTTTCTAGCGACATTTGACATCTTGATAGATCCAAAAGGGCGAAGGTTGAAGACCAAGAGTGAAGAGATCCTCTTAGACGATGGGTATAATTCAGCTGCCGTTGTCCCAGTTTCCATTGAAGAGGACACCAGGCTTCCGGCACAAAGAAAATAAGTGTTAATGGCTGCTGTCACTGGTGATACTGGTAGACAGTTTGTGGGCGTGGTAGAACCCCCAACAGCAGAATGGAGAGCTACTGGTGGGACGCACCTTGAACGTAGTACAAGATGGTCGAATTCCAGTCCGAGTCATGAACATGAGCAACCAGGAGGTGGTCCCGAAATCTTGGACAAAGTTAGGGACGTGCCATCCAGTAAAACAAGTGATGCACTTGGACATAGAACGAGGCACCAATAAGAGTAGTTTACCCTCAACTTCAAAAAAGTTGATATCCGACGCCAGAATCCTGTCCGGTGGTGAGCAACGACAAGCTGAGGCACTGCTACGAAAGTATCAGGACGTTTTCTCCTTGCATGACGATGATCTGGGTCATACTAATCTGGTACAGCATTCGATATTCACCGGAGATACTGGCAAGATGGCATCCAAGAACAAGATAAAGAGAAGACTGCCTTCATCACGCCTTATGGCCTCTGGCAATTCAATGTTATGACGTTTGGGTTGTGTAACGCTCCATTGAGCGATTGATGGATACATTTCTGAAAGGATTGTCTTGGTAGACCTCTCTGGTTTATTTGGATGATGTGATAGTCATGGGTAAGACATTTGGCCAACACCTGCGTAATCTGGAAGGGGTACTTCAACGTTTGAGAGGAGCCAAGTTGAACCCGGATAAATACGAACTTTTCCGGAAGGAAGTACGATACCTCGGTCACGTAGTATCTCCATAAGGAGTCCGACCAGACACAGCCAAGCTAATAGCGGTTCAAGAATGGCCTCGTCCAAGAAATGTCTCAAAGCTTTGCAGCTTTCTTGGGTTGTGTACCTATTACTGCCGATTCGTCAAGGACTTCAGCAACCTGGCTAAGCCATTACATCGGCCGACAGAAGAAGACCAACCATTCGAGTGGAAGCCAGATTGCGAAGATGCTCTTAAAGTTGAAGGAGTCCTTATGTACGGCACCAATACTGACCTACCCACAACCAGGTCGTCGGTATTGGAGTTATTCCGTCGCAGGAAGAAGACGGTCAGCAGAAGGTCTTGGCCTACTTCAGTCGGGATTAAGTAAGTAAGTATTTCCACAAATACCTGTATGGCCAGGAATTCACTATTCGTACAGATCACGCATCACTGCGATGGTTGATGAGATTTCGAGAACCGGAAGGATAGGTAGCCCGATGGTTGGAGTAGTTGCAAGAATACAACTTCACGATTGAGCATCGCAGTGGTAAGACGCACGGGAATGCTGACGCACTATTTAGGAGACCCTGCACGACTGCGTGTAAACAATGCAAGGGGGTAGAAACACTGGAAGACGTTCCTGCGCGACCGGTGGCGCTAGTACCGGTGGATGATGAATGGTCCAAGAAGGCTATCAGTCGTGAACAACAGGCTGATCCAGACTTGGCAGTCAAACCAACGCCCAGACTGGCATGGAGTAGCTGAATTTGGTTCTATCACCAAAGCATATTGGAGTCTTTGGGACAGCCTTAAACTGGAAGACGGTGTGCTACGGTACCAATGGGAGCATCCAAACGGGGAAACATCCACCTAGCTAATAGTAATTCCCAGAGTCAGGTCGGCTCGTGTACTTCGGGAAACTCACGATGGGCTAGCTGGAGGACATTTTGGTGTTAACAAGACATTGGTGAAAACGCGAGCTTGGTTTTATTGGGTACGATTTCGAGCAGACGTGGAAGAATGGTGCCGACGATGCGATGTGTGTGCCAGCGCCCGCGGACCACATAGACGCACCCGAGGGAGACTTCACTGTAGCAGGACCGTTTCCTACGATTGATGATGGAAACTGGTAAATATTTGTGATAATGGATTATTTTACGAAATGGCTGGAGGCATACGCTCTACCCAATCAAGAGGCTGCCACGGTGACACAGACTCTGGCTAACACCCTATGCCGTTTCGGCATTCCCATGGAATTACATTCAGACCAAGGATGGAATTTTGAGAGCCGCTTGTTCCAAGGGGTCTGCGAGATACTTGGCGTAAGAAAGACCCGAACAACATCCCTGCATCCGCAGTCCGATGGCATGGTTGAAAAGTTCAACCATACTGTCGTCAGCTTTCTGAAGAAGTACACGTCTGACAGCCAACGTGACTGGCCCTAATGGCATATCGCGCCACGGTTAAGGTTACCCTACGATTTGCTCGAAGGCCCTTTCCATCAACGGAAGCCACGGACGAGTTCACTAGTCGGCTGCAAGAACGACTGCAAGGAGTTCATGAACAAGCTAGAAAACATATCCGTATGACCGGCGACCGCATAAAAACTCGATACGATCGACGCGCCAATTTCGAGGGTTATCAGGTGAAAGATCGGATTTGGCTATTCAATCCCGAAAGAACGATTGGCCATTCTCCCAAACTGCAATCTGATTGGGAAGGACTCTACACCATACAGGCGCAACTCAACGATGTCGTTTATCGCATTCAACGAACACCACGGGGAAAGATGAAAGTGGTACATCTGGATCGACTCGCTCATTATCGAGGAACTAACGGTGAAGAAGAAGTTGCTCCACCGGATCATGCATGAGGAGGAGGCAGTGTACTGAAAATTAAGGGTTCTATTCAATAAGATTGAATAGTTAATTAGGAAAAACAAAAACTCCTCTATTTACATCAACAACAAAAAGCAAGGGAAGGAATTTCACTTGAAATGAGAGTGGAATGCCAAGGATCTTTCCAGATGAAACCCATGTGTTACGGAGTGTGAAGAATAGCTAAATCACTTCAAATAAGAGGAAAAAGGATGGACCAATCTAGTTTTCTATTTAAACTGCAAATTGCATACGACGAGCAGTTCATTTCTCCTAGAGACCTCGTAGAACAAAAATCAGTGAGAGTCGAAATCAGATTATTCCCAGCTGAGTCATCAAGGAAGAAGAAGAAGATATCTGCAACCAGTCCAGCCTGCACGTGACATTGATAAATTCACTATCAAATAATATCGCCAGTGGCGTGCCATAGAAATTGTATCTTGGGTGAAATAAAATTATTAACCCACAAAATCTAGTTTCTTGATATTTTGGCGAAGCGGAGAGGATCCCGAATTGCAATTCAGTTCAATATATAACATTTCATCATATCAAAATTTTCCTCAGGTGAAAAAACATGTGCCATTTTATAACAAGAAAAATCAGTAGTAACAAGAGGCAACAACAAAATTCAATGACGCTATGTACTAATATGTAAATAGAATTATTTTGACATTTTCTCAGCGCCATCATTTCAGCGCCTAATGCACCAAAACGTTCAACATTCTTGTATGCTGCATTTTGAAATAGGTGGATAGGACGGCGAGAATTTATAAAGTGGCCTCCCAAATCCCTGGATACTTCACCCTCAAATTTTTATTTATGGGTCGATTTAAAACCTAAGGTCTATGTCAACAGACCTAGAAATCTGGAAGACATAAAGGCAAGGATACGTTTAATCACGCCAAAAAATCTGGGAAGAGGTGGGGAAGAGTTCTACCATCGGGTTGGTTTCTGCCAACAGATTAATGGGGCACATTTCCAAAATGTGTACACTAGAAAGGTGACATTCCAATATTAATGTTATTGTTAATGTAATTGTACATTAAATATCTAAAAACCAGTTTTTAGTAATTTTCTGTCACATGGTTTGACAGATATAAAAAAAATGTAAAGGACAAATTCCTTTTTCAATAAGCTTTCCAAAGAGTGCCACAAGTGGTCTTCTAATTTGAAAAAAATAGTTGTTGACTGCTGCGCCCCCTCTTTGGGGCCCATTTTTGCATGACAAAAGCGAACTCCATAAAAATCTTTGAGGACGTATTTTTGGATTTTAGACAAATCTTATTCGCTTATTCGCACATGTTCCCACGCTGTATGCTAAACGTCTGATAAAGGAACTATGGTTGGGCAACAGGGACGCTCTTGCCCTGGAACATATTATACCTACACAATCGTTTCGCTGCTCTAACGTAAGAATTCAACCTCCTCGAAAAGTTACGAATCCCTGACATGTGGGTATCGGAAAGGATTGTGAATTTCGGATCGTGGCGTTTTGTGACGCTAGTATGAACGGACTGGGATATGTCGTATATGCTCATTGTACCGCTGGCATTCAAACTCGCCTTCTCTGGGCCAAGTCAAAGGTTTCGCCAACAAGAGTAACAACTCTTGTTCGCCTTGAATTATGCGCTGCTTTGCTGATGGCAAAGTTAATAAAAACCGTGCGAGATACCTACGCACCACGCATTCTAATTACTGGAATATATGCCTTTTCGGATTTCAAGATCGATTTCTCATGGATACATTCTTCGCCGTACAGATGGTCGATTTTTGTGAGCAACCGCGTGGCACAATGCCAGGAAATGTTAGGTGCCAAATATTTCTATCATGTTGCTGGCGCTATAAATCCTAGTGATTGCTTGTCACGCGGAATGCTCCCATCGCAACTTTTATCTCACGATCACTGGTGGAACGGTCCTCCGTGGATTCGCTCTTCTCCCTCAGAATTACCAATCAAACCATTTTATCCTGCCGATTACATTAAGCTGTCTGAACACAAAATCAATGTGATGGCTGTTACCTCGCATACTGAGCCAGCACGGCTTTCCAAGCTAGCGCAACGAATCTCCTCATAAGATAAATTGCTCCATATCATGAGCCCTGGTCTGTATGAGGATTGGCAGAAGCAAAGACAGTTCTACTGTGTGTGGTCCAATCTGATCACTTTGCTGAGGATATAAAGATGATTACAGCTGGAAAAGCACTTCCGAAGTCTCGCATTGCTTTTAGATAACGATGGTATTCTGCGAATTGGAGGAAGACTTTCAGATCTTCCTTTTGAAGTTAAGCATCCAGTACTTCTTCGAAAACGTGACCATATAGTAAACTTAATCATACAACATCAACATGTCATGAATTTACATACCGGACCAGGCCTTCTTATGTCCATATAATGCTATTAGACGCCAGGACGATTATTAGAGCTAAGTGGCGTAAGTGCAACAAGTGCTTTAGAACAATTCCAAAGCATCTGCACCCGATAATGGCAAATCTTTCCGCGAATCGGGTTTGCTGTATATGTAGAGCTCGTCTCTGATTTAAAATTTTCTACTTGTTCGGACGCATTTAAGCGCTTTACTTCCCGACATGGACCAGATTCATGCCTTTACAAAGACAATACTGCAATATTATTGGACTAAATATTTTTATTCATGAAAAATCTGAACTTTCACATATAAATGTTTGATGAAGTGTAATTTTTTAAGTAATCTGCAGCCGGCTTTGCATTCCTGACCTTGAGTGGCCTATTCAAGGCAGATGGTGTATCCACGGATGTCGATTGAGAATGAAGCGATGTCATAGAACTGAGTGCAAATCTAGTTTGTTAGAAATGGCTTCAGACGATATTCTCATATCTTTTTAAAATAATAAATTATTTCGTGAGCAATCACACATGGCGTGGGCTATTTACATGCCCCACCAAAGAAAAATACTTGTAATTGAAATAAACAACAAAAGCAAATAAACGCACTTATACTCTTTATAAGTAACTACCGGTACGGTACGCTATGAATAACGTAATTTATTCTTTCTTAGCTTATTAGAACGCTGGTATTGCCATCTATACATGAACAGCGTAAGTAGGAAATTGAACTAAGTTTGGAGAGAATGAATTCTTCTATTGGAATAACATTATTATGGCTTATATTCAAATTTCTGAATTTCTGTTGTGACCAAAGGGGTGTTACGCGTTGCTTTATATTTGTGATTCAATAATTAATGAGTTAAGTTTGAGACCCATTAGCCAAACGTTTGGAAAAACTACAAACTATATTTAACTTAATCAATTCGGAAATATAATGGAATCGTTTTTGACTCTATATTTGAGTTAAGAAAAATCTAAGTTTATTAAAAAATGTGCAGGTATAGGCAACAAACATTCTATAAAATGGTTGTTCTGGGGTTATTGGTTTTGTAGAAAGAGTTTCAACTTCAAAATATTTACTACTAGATTACCCGTGATCTCTGAAAGAGAATATAATATTGTGGAAATATGTAAATATCGAGCGATTCAAAAAAAGTTCATTCGCAGTAGGCATTTGAAATGGGTAGCTTGTCTGTTCTTGAATCATCTGTTATTGCATTTATATTGACTGAAATATCACTTGTCACTTTTAACTTCGTATCTGTGTTTAGCATCCAGTAAACACAGTACATACATAAGACGTACATTTCATGTCATATTTACGTCCGTACGTCGAATGTACGTAATATGTACGTAATTTTTTTTGTACATAGGTCCTAAATTTGTTACGTACATAATATGTAATACTACTACGTAAAGTACCTACTTACTATTATAGATATAAACTTTTCTGAGTTATAACTGTTATAGTCATGAACGATAACTCAACTCTTAAAAGTGTTCATTTATAAGTTTATATCAAATAAAATAATTTACGTATATTTTTATTTGAACTTTTTGAAATACTTTTAGCCATTTTTGGCAGATATCTTTAATCCATGATTTTTATAATTTGCAAATTGAAGCGGAGCTCCGATGCCAAAGGCCAAAGAAGGGAAGACCGAAAAGCAAACACCCTCTTAATAGTCTTAATGCTCTTAATGTCATTTTTTGGTGCAGCATATTCTATAGATATTTTTCAAACATATTTCACTAAGTGACTTCATGAATTAAACCGTTTGTCGTTCAAACGTTATAGGTTAGGTCATTTAATTTTGTTGAGCTTTCAAATAGTATGGATAAAATTATGGTTTACAACCCCATTCTTACACTTGCACCTCCTTTTTATTTAACATAACAAGGTGTGAAGTGTTACGTTATTATTATTTTTAAGACAGAAGACTACGAAAAAGCAGAGCCATCTTTTGCCGGATTTATGCAGACATTTAACGTAAGATAATTTAAGGATTCAATGTAACATAATATAAGGTAAAGATGAAATATGCTGTTTACGTTGTTCGATTTATGCACGTCATTTAACATTTAATATAACGTAACATAATTTAATAGTTGGTTAACTTTTATCTTTTATCTTACGTTACGTTAAATGTTAAATGAGCTCAATTTTTGCGTTCTACTCCGGTCACTGCGCACCGACAGAGCGACCAACTTAAAGGAACCAGCCGATACTATATAAAAAAAAATAGGTGAATACACTGGATAATAATATTCACTGCTGTCTTGTTTTCCCGGGTTTTTAACGTAAATATTTGAGTGTTTGAGAATTCATATTTCGCAGGCTTATTTATAGATATTGTTATAGTTATTGTTTTATTAGCAATAACAGTAATTTTGTTGGAGTTTGAATAACCCAATGAAAATATTTCTATATGTTGGTACCACTGTCATCGTCAACTTGACAACGACAAGGGACAGTGGAAACGGAAGTGATTTGAGAGTAGTATGGTAGACAAGCATGGTGAAGGTTGTTAATTTTGTAAAATTATATTATTACTTTATAATAAAATAGGGAAGTATCAAATAAGCATATCTTTATTACAATAAACAATAAAGATTGTGATAGAGAAAGAAAAACTGATTAGTGAGCACG
This sequence comes from Crioceris asparagi, assembly GCA_958507055.1. Taxonomy (NCBI): domain Eukaryota; kingdom Metazoa; phylum Arthropoda; class Insecta; order Coleoptera; family Chrysomelidae; genus Crioceris; species Crioceris asparagi. The sequence goes on along the minus strand of OY293826.1, from coordinate 56,225,355 downwards.
AGCACGTGTGGGTGAAAAGAGGTTATATCCAATAAGAGGGCGAAATCCGGAAAGGATAATTAAGTAAAACGAGTTACTTAACAATGGCTACAGAAGAAATGGAGATTTCAAAACTAACAAAACTAAGCAGTACAGATACATTCCAAATGTGGGACTTTGAATTACAAATCCTGTTTAAGGCTAAAAATCTATGGAGTATAGTAAGTGGTAAAGAGCTGTTATCCGAGTGTGGTACTGACCAGGAGAAGATCAAAGCATGGAAGATGAGAGATGCAAAATGTCAATACTACATTATTAAAACGTTTGATAAAGCTTTTAAAAACCATATTTTAACATGCACTGAAGCAAAGGAGATGTATGAGACACTAAAATCAATCTACAGAAGGGATACAAGTCAATTAAAACAACAATTACTCATGGACTTTCATGGTTTTAAATTTGACAACACAAAAGATATAATGCAAAATGTAAGTCAGCTTCGAAACATAGTTTTTAAATTACAACAACTGAACCAAGAAATCTCTGATGAGATGATGATTGCAAAAATTCTTTACACGCTACCTGAACATTTTCACTACTTCACAAGTGCCTGGGAATCGACACCAACTAGTGAAAAGACTGTGGAAAATTTGGTGGCATGATTATGTGTAGAAGAAGAGTACAGAAGTAAACCCCAAAATAAGGCAGAAGACAAAAACGTTGCATTTTTTGCAAATAAGAGATCAATGCAAACAAAAGGTTCCAAAATTGTATGTTACAGATGTAATGAACCAGGTCATATCAAGGTAAATTGTCAAAAGAAAAGGATATGGTGCAAGGTATGCAAGAAATCAAATCATGAAACAGAAAATTGTTGGTTTAAGAAGAATAAAAGTTCACAAGAAAAGAAATCGAGTGACCAGGCTTTCATTGGCAAGTCAACCCTATTAAACTGTTGTAATGTTGTTGAAGTTTTAGGGAAGGAGAATTTAAAAACTAATAACTGGTGGCTGGACAGTGGAGCAACAGAACATATGTGTTACGATAAGGAACAATTTACATCGATAGAGGAAATAACAAATAAAAGACGAGTTAAGATGGGAAATGGTACATTAGTAGAAGTACAAGGCATAGGTACAGTAAAAGTAAAAGCATGGAACGGTAAAGATTGGGTGAGTACAGATTTAAATAAAGTACTCTATATACCAGATCTAGCTGTAAATTTGTTCTCATTGAGTACGGCCTTAGATAAAAATTTCGAAATGCACTCAGATAAAAACAAATGTGAATTATTAGATAAACATAAAATGACTAGAGCCATAGCAGAAAGACAAGGAAACTTATACAAAATGAAATTCAAGATCGAAAAGTCACATAAAAATAGGGAAGCTGATCTATCGCATTGTAATGCTATTATAAACCTACAAGATTGGCACAAAAGATTTGCACATATCAACTTTGAACAAATTAAAAAGACTCTTAAATTAAACCACATACCATTTAAAGATGAAGCGAAACCGTTTTGTATTGAATGTCTTGCCGGTAAACAACATAGACTCCCTTTCCCCGTGAGTAACTCAAGAGCAATAATTACAGGAGAATTAGTACATGGAGATTTATGTGGACCGTTTGAAGTCAATTCACTTGGAGGCTCAAAATATTTTCTCTTGTTAAAAGATGATTTTTCAGGTTATAAATATATCTATTTTCTAAAAATATATCTATTTTCTTGAAGTGGAAAGAAAAGTAGAAGCGTTTATTAAAACGGTGAAGAATATAACTGGTAATAAAGTTAAAACTATACGAACTGACAATGGACTTGAATTCGTAAATAGAAATATCACGGATTTATGTGAAAAATATGGAATAATTCATCAAAAATCTTGTGCTTACACACCAGAACAAAATGGTAGAGCAGAAAGGGAAAACAGAACAATAGAGGAAACGGTAAGAACCCTATTGCACACATCAGGTTTAGACAAATGTTTTTGGGCAGAGGCTGCAAACACAGCAGTTTATTCATTAAACCGAGCAGTAAATACTCCTCAAACTAATAAGAGTCCATATCAAGTTTGGTTTGAGAAGGATTGCAATATTCAAATATTTAGAGAATTTGGTTCAAAAGTGAAGGTGCATGTGCCAAAGCAAAAACGGCTTAAACTAGATGCTAAAAATAGAATGGGAATTTTTATGGGATACTCTGAAGAAACTAAAGGTTATAGAATATATCTACCCGATACAAATAGAGTCGAAATACATAGAGACGTGGTATTCATTCCTGATAACAAGGAATTAAATCCCAAATGGGAAACAGACGTTATAATATTAGATAACGAAAAATATGAAAATCAAAATCAAAATCAAATATCTGGAAATAATAGAGAACGCGAAAATGATGATGATCAAATAAAAAATTTGGATAAACCATTGGAAACTTTAGAAGTTGAAGAAGATGGAGATAGCCACATAACATCAGGAAAACGAAATATTAGAAGACCAAAATGGATGAGTGATTATGACATGAGTGAAGGAGACATGTCCTTCTTTTCAAATGAAGAAGAACCTATAAGTATGGAAGATGCAATAACAGGAACTAATGGTGAAAAATGGAAAGATGCTATAGAAACAGAGTTAAAAGTGCTTAAAGAAAACAATACTTGGAGTGAAGTGCCTTGGCCAAAAAATCAAAAAGTAATAGAAAGTAAGTGGGTATTTAAAGTGAAAGATGAAAATAATTTTAAAGCGAGATTAGTGGCCCGTGGTTTTCAACAAGATATAAGTGATAATACATATGATATTTATACACCCGTTGCAAAATTGACTACTTTTAGAGTACTATTAGTGGTTGCTCTTAAGTTATGTAGATCCATTTATCAAATGGATGTTCGAGGAGCATTTTTATATGGTGAAATAGATGATGAGGTTTTCATGAGTTTACCAGGTAAAACTAAAGAGAACTGTAAAACAGTGTGTAAACTAAATAAATCAATTTATGGCTTAAAAAAGAGTCCAAAATGTTGGAACTACAAGTTCGATAAATTCATGAAAGACCAAAATTTTATTAAATCTGAGAGTGATTTTTGTCTATATTTAAAATGTAACAATAGTAAAGAAATTTATGTACTCCTATATGTAGACGATTTGTTAATCTTAGGAACCCATTTAAATGATGTAGAAAATTTAGAGTTAGCACTCAACAACAACTTCTGCATGAAGGATTTGGGAGCAATTTCTGAATATTTGGGTATTCATGTAAATCATTATTTAACAGAGAATTACATTAAATTAGACCAAGAACAATACCTAAAGACTGTTCTGCAGAAATTTGGGATGAGTGATTGTAAATCTATATCCACACCTTTAGACGAAAATTATAAACTAGAACTAAGTAATAGTCGAAATGATATAAAAATTCAAAATCTTTGTAGAAGAATTATTGGCAGCTTAATGTATGCAGCACAAGGAACTAGACCAGATCTTTGTGAAAGTGTTAAGCTTATTAAGTAGATACCAAAATAACGCTGATAATAATTTGTTGAATGCATTAAAAAGAGTATTAAGATATGTTAAAGGATCAATAAATTATAAGCTTATTTTTAGACCTGTTAATAGCAATTTATGTGGATATGTAGATTCAGATTGGGCGGGAGATGTTGAAGATCGAAAATCCACGACTGGATATGTTTTCAAATTGTTTAATTGTACAATAAGTTGGTTAAGTAAGAAACAACAGAGTGTAGCAATATCTTCCTGCGAATCTGAATATATAGCACTAAGTACAGCTATGTGTGAAGCTTGTTGGTTGACGAAGTTGATAAATGATTTTAACTTACTAAGAAATGAACATGTCACAATTTATGAAGATAACCAATCAGCTATAAAAATAGCATATACACCAGAAAATAACAAGCGTTTAAAGCATATCAGTGTTAGATTCAATTTTATTAAAGAAAAAATTGAAAACAAAATAATTGAAATAGTGTATGTGAAAACTGAGGACAATATTGCGGACCTTTTTACTAAGCCACTATGTAAAGTAAAATTCGAAAAATTTCGAGAACAATTAGGTGTAATAGTTAAATAAAATTATCTGCGATGACTCTGTTCAATAGAAATATGTTCATTGAGGGGGAGTGTTGGAGTTTGAATAACCCAATGAAAATATTTCTATATGTTGGTACCACTGTCATCGTCAACTTGACAATGACAAGGGACAGTGGAAACGGAAGTGATTTGAGAGTAGTATGGTAGACAAGGTGGTGAAGGTTGTTAATTTTGTAAAATTATATTATTACTTTATAATCAAGTATCAAATAAGCATATCTTTATTACAATCTCGGCACACAAACACCCAACAAATTTTAATTTCAAAAAGCATAAATATTTTCTAGGGATTATTTATTTATTTTCAATTGACATTTGAGCAGTCATGGTAAAACTAAAACCACAGATCAACAACGAAAACTAGTATTTCGTGACGGCTGCTGCGGCCTGCTGCCCAAAAAGTAGGAGAATAAATGACAATTGACCGATCAAGTACAAACACGCATGCGTCAACGTTAAATTAAATTATATTGAATTTACCTTCATAAATTAGGAAAATTTTTGTTAAATTAAATTAGGTTACCTTATATTAAATGCTTAAGTTATCTTACGTTAAATGTCTGCATAAATCCGGCATTTAAGCAGTGTTGTCAGTTGGCTAACTTTCCCCTGCTTCGGAAACGAAATCAACAAAATAGATATTAACCTTTGATACATTTTAATTATTACTTAGATCATTTTGTTAACGTAAATATTGGGGTAATTGCCTTTACACGGTACTTAAATAATAGCGAACTTTTAATTTTATTATCCTATACTTTGCGAAAAGTAACGAAAATAGCTAATTAACTTTGAATCTGCCAACATTGGCATTGGCTAGATTGACGACTGACAGTAGTGACAGTAGTAGACAGGAGATTAGTAATTTTAATTCATTTGAAACTTTTGAAAAGATTGGTTATTATTTGAAAAGTTGTGAGTGGTTTTGTTTTTAGTGTATAAAAAAAGGAATATCAATCAATGTACAGGTAAGTGGACATAAGCTTTGCATGGTATAAAAAATCTTCACTGTCTGGTTTCAGTTTTTTTAAGCCCGTATGGCACAAAGCACGTTCACAAATATAGTGTTACGTGGGTAGTTTATCATGTACTTACTGTTATTATTTCTTTTAGTTTGTATTTATTCTGCTACCTCATTTTCAATAGTGTTGCTTGTGTATTTCATTTTGTAGTTCTAGAATTATAGTAGATTTATTCTCGATCCTTCCAGAAACTATATGTGAGGTACAAATTGTCATACTATTGTCAGTTTGACAAGGATCTAGAACATTAATTATGTTCGTCTAGATAATCATAGAACATTCTCGATGAATGTCATATCATGATTCAGATATATAAAGCCGTGACGATCACGGGACACAGTCAGTTTATTGTATCAGTCAATTGGAGACATAACTCGAAAGTAGTTGGAACGCTATAGTCAAAGTGACAAGTAGTGACAGTTGTACTACAACAGAAAGCCATGTACAGTGTGTTTGAAAATAAATCATTGGCAGCAATCTGCGAACTTTGAGTCTTACGCAAGTGAACTCACCCCACAACGCTTAGCACAGGGTTAAACGTTACAATTGGTGTCAGAAAAAGGGATCTTCGCATTTTGCTGAGAATATATGGTGAATACCAGATCCAAAAATTACGACGAAATGGCAATTTTTTAAGAAATAATGGAGTTCCTGAAAAAGAATAAAGAAGAACAAGAAAGAATGAGACAGGAAGATCAAACAAAAATGACTCGATTCCTAGAAAATCAAGAAAAGAGTAGACAAGGACAAGAAACCAAAATAAATCAAATTCTAGAAAATCAAGAAAGAAGTAGACAACAAGATAAAGAAGAACAAGAAAGAATTAGAAAGGAAGACCAAACAAAAATAAGTCAAATCCTAGAAAATCAAGAAAGAAGTAGACAAGAACAAGAAAGAATTAGACAGGAAGACCAAACAAAAATGAATCAATTCATAGAAAATCAAGAAAAGAGTAGACAAGAACAAGAAAGAATTAGGCAGGAAGATCAAGCAAAAATAAGACAAATTTTAGAAGAAGAACAAAAAAAAATAAGACAAATCTTAGAAGAACAAGAAAGAGTGCGACAAGAAGATAAACAGGAAGTTGACCAGAAATTAGAGAAAGTTGACCAAGAATTAGAGAAAGTTCAAGAAGAAGTTGAACAGAAATTAGAGATAGTTCAAGAAAGTTTTGATCAAAAATTTCAATTAATAGAAGAAAAGATGTTGCAAATGAAATCTGAAGTACCTCTGAGAAGATCGTCCAATGAAATTCAAAATGGTGTAGTTAATCCATTAAAAATTGAAGCCCCAAAATTCGATGGTAAACAGTCTTGGTCTACGTATAAAAAGCAATTTGATGCTGCTGCTTTGGCTAGTGATTGGTCAGATGAAGAGAAGGCCACTGCATTGATCTTGGCTCTACGTGGTGATGCATTGGAAATCTTAAATACCCTAACTGGCGGCGAACATTCGTATGAGATTTGAGTGGATCAACTTGAAATGCGTTACGGTGACCAACATCTACAACAAGTTTACCAAGCACAGTTAAAGAATAAGCAGCAAAGGTCTGGAGAAACACTACAACAATATGAAATTGATGTTACCCGGCTCGTTCGACTGTCATATCCTACGGCACCAAAAGACTTTCTTGATAGGTTAACGGTACAAACATTCATTGATGGTATAAGAGACATTGAAATGCAACAAGCCCTTCGGTTAAGTAGTCCTACAAGAATTGAAGATGCCCTTGCACGTGCACTTGAATACGAAGCTGCTAAACAGGCGTCCAGAAGTCATCTCAGACTGCGACAGACACGATGGGTCAATTCAACCCAAGAGAAGTTGTATGGCAATGGTAACTCCATCAAGCACATTATTAAAATATTACAAAAATTGGATGGGCAAACAAATGAACAAAGAACTAAGACTTTGTGTTGGAATTGTGGACAAGAAAAACATATAAAGAAGAATTGTCCACAGCCTCAAAATAGCAATGTGCAGGAAAACTCCAGTTAGCCACTTTTGCGGGGCGAAGACTGGCTTACTCCAACCAAGCCCCAACATCATTAAAAATCAAAATTTCCCGACTGAGTCATGAAGGATCCAGCTTGGTTGTGAAAGGTAGAATATGCGGTCGGTATTGTAATATTGTTATTGATACTGGTTCATGTTCTACCATTGTGCAAGCTGATGTTATTCCTGCTTGCAAAATTGACCATCTCAATAGAAGTTATATACTTGAAACTAAAAATGGAGTGACAATACCCGTCATTGGTACTCACGAGGCAGATATTCAGCTGGGAAAATCAAAATTCAGACAAAAAGTATTTGTTGCCGAGATTTTGGACGAAGTTTTATTTGGTCTAGACATCATGAATAAATTTGGCTTCAATCTGAACCTCCAAGACCGAATACTGAAAGTTAATGAAGAAGAGTTGTTTATGTCAACATCTGAATCTAGAATAAGAAAAATTAAGGTAAACAGGACCATTACGATACCTGGATGGTCTGACAATCTCATCCATGTTAAAATAGAAGGTTCTAAGTGCAAGGAGGCACTGGTACTGGAAAGTAATCCAGAATGCCTGCCAAAGGAAATGATTATAGAAAACGCATTAATAAATCCATCAAGTGAGCATCCAATTAAGGTGAGAGTTTTAAATCTGTCCGAAAAACCTAGAGTTTTAATGAAAAATGAAGTAATTGCCTGTGCGGAACCTATAGTATCTGTCAAAATCTCAAGCAGTCAAGGGAAAACCATGTGCCAGAAAGGAAGAGAGCTGAAAGAGAGAATCATTTCTCAACTTCCTAACCAACAGAAGGCGAAATTTGGTGATTTATGGGAGAAATACAAAGAACTATTTTCTTTTTCGGAAACAGATCTAGGACGAACTAATATGGTACAACATCGCATTAACACAGGCAACCAACAACCAATAAAACAAATTCCTAGAAGGGTACCATTAGCAAAACAAAATGAAATGGCAATACTTATAGATAACATGAGGAAACAAAAGGTAATTGAACCTTCGAACAGTCCTTGGTTGTCACCGGTTGTCTTAGTCATAAAAAAAGATGGCTCGACTAGGTTTTGTGTTGATTATAGAAAATTAAATGAAATCACAAAAAAAGACAGTTATCCTCTTCCTAGAATAGACGATACACTGGATTGGTTGTCAGGAGCGAAATGGTTTTCTACATTGGACTTGAAAAGTGGATATTGGCAAGTCGAAATGCATCCTGAGGATAAAGAAAAGACAGCATTTTCAGCCAATACTGGTCTATGGCAATTCACTGTAATGCCATTCGGATTGTGCAACGCTCCAGCGACTTTTGAGAGATTGATGGAAAGAGTACTACGTGGACTCATTGGAAAGAAATGTTTAGTATACCTTGATGATGTAATAGTTTTCAGTGAAACATTTGAGGAACACTTGAAAAATCTAGAAGAGGTATTTCAACGATTCTCACAAGCAAATCTTAAACTTAATCCCGAGAAATGTGCTTTCCTAAGAACTGAGGTGAAGTATTTAGGACACATAATATCCGCAAATGGTGTAAGAACAGATCCGGAAAAGACAGAAGTGGTTCATAATTGGCCTGTACCAAGGAACAAAACAGAACTGCGAAGTTTCTTAGGCCTGTGTTCATATTATAGACGGTTCGTAAAGAATTTTGCTAGTATTGCCCGTCCATTGCATTGACTAACTGAAACGGAAAGACCTTACTATTGGACTCCAGAATGTCAGAATGCTTTCGAATATCTGAAAGGTGCTTTGTGCTCTTCTATTGTCCTGGCTTATCCCCAGAGAGAAGGAGAATTTATCCTAGATACTGATGCCAGTAAAACAGGAATTGGGACAATTTTGTCCCAAAGAATAGAAGGAGTGGAGTATGTACAGTAAGTATTACAGTAAGAGTTTATCAAAGGCTGAACAAAATTACTGTGTGACGCGGCAGGAGTTACTAGCTGTAGTCAAGGCAATAAGACATTTCCACAAATATTTATACGGTCAGACATCTATTCTACGGACCGATCACGCATCACTTAAATGGCTGTTCCAGTTCAAGAGCCCAGAAGGTCAGATAGCGCGCTGGCTCCAACAACCAAGAATATGACTTCAAAATTGAACATCGTCCTGGTATTAACCACAGAAACGCTGATGCACTGTCAAGACGGCCTTGTGCAGAGGACTGTAAAAACTGTTCAAGACTTGAAAATAATTTGCCAGAAATTCTTGAAGTCAAACGAACTTTGATAAATGGCGACCCAAACTGGAGTTCGGAAGTACCAACTGGATGATAATGATATTGGACCAGTGATGAGATGGAAAATGGATGGGGCAAGACCCACTTGGCAGGAGATATCAGATTTGTCTCCTGTCATAAAAGGATACTGGTCACTTTGGGAATCTTTAGTAATTGATGATAACGTTTTAAAAAGAAAATGGGAAAGTAATGATGGTAAGACTGTTCATTTGCAAATAATTCTTCCACGGAAAAGAATTGCACAAGTACTGCAAGAGATTCATTGTGGAGCATGTGGTGGCCATTTAGGTATCAATAAAACTTTATCGAAGATTAGAGAGAGGTTCTACTGGTTAGGAAGCCGTGCTGATGTAGAGGATTGGTGTCGGCGATGCGATACCTGCTTCACCAGTAAAGGCCCAAATACCAGAACCCGCCATAGGATGCAGCAGTACAATGTGGGTGCCCCATTTGAGCGAATAGACATCGATACTACGGGGCCATTTCCAATAAGCAGCTCTGGAAATAAATATCTCTTGGTCATCATGGATTATTTCAGTAAATGGCCAGAGGTAGTCGCAATTCCAAATCAGGAGGCAAAAACAGTGGCCGATGCCCTAATTGAATATTGGATAAGTCGGTTTGGTGTGCCGTTAGAGATTCACTCGGACCAAGGTCGAAATTTTGAGTCGGAAATCTTTCAGAGTGTGTGTAACCTAATGGGGATTAAGAAAACTCGTACAACTCCACTGCATCCACAATCCGATGGAATGGTAGAGAGATTTAACAGAACACTAAAAAATTATTTGAGGTCAGCAATCAATGAACACCAAACAAACTGGGATAAGTGTATACCGCTCTTCCTACTGGCCTATAGATCTTCCACTCATGAATCGACCAAAGAATCCCCAGCTGGCGTAGTGCTTGGTAGAAACCTGAAACTTCCGTCTGATATATTGTTTGGTTCACCAAGCGAACCTCCCACATCCGTAGATGCCTACATTCAGAGTTTGAGGCGAAGACTCAAAGAAATACACAATCTGGTTAGAAAACAGAAAAGATTTCTAGTGATCGAATGAAGGCCCGATATGATATTCGTGCAGAAACCGGACAATTTAAAATTGGTGATAAAGTGTGGTTGTACAATCCACAAAGACGAAAAGGTCGTTCTCCAAAGTTTGACAAACAATGGGAGGGACCATATACCGTTATGAAGAAGATAAACGATGTGGTATATAGAATTCAGAAATCCCCACGCAGTAAAATGAAAGTGGTTCATATCGACAGACTTTCACTGTACAAAGGGACTGAGGTGACATTTGATCGGGACGATCAAAGCTAAGAAGGGGGCAGTGTTACGTGGGTAGTTTATCATGTACTTACTGTTATTATTTCTTTTAGTTTGTATTCATTCTGCTACCTCATTTTCAATAGTGTTGCTTGTGTATTTCATTATGTAGTTCTAGAATTATAGTAGATTTATTCTCGATCCTTCCAGAAACTATATGTGAGGTACAATTTGTCATACTATTGTCAGTTTGACAAGGATCTAGAACATTAATTATGTTCGCCTAGATAATCAGAACATTCTCGATGAATGTCATATCATGATTCAGATATTTGAAGCCGTGACGATCACGGGACACAGTCAGTTTATTGTATCAGTCAATTGGAGACATAACTCGAAAGTAGTTGGAACGCTATAGTCAAAGTGACAAGTAGTGACAGTTGTCCTACAACAGAAAGCCGTGTACAGTGTGTTTGAAAATAAATCATTGGCAGCAATCTGCGAACTTTGAGTCTTACGCAAGTGAACTCACCCCACAACGTTTAGCACAGGGTTAAACGTTACAATAGCAACAAATTACATCATAAATAAACAATGTGCATGTGCACATGATATTTTTCATATGGAAAATGTGACCTGTTCTATATTCGCCACAATTTTGTTACCGATTTGTGAACGTGTCATACAGGTTTTACAGTGAAAAATAAAAATTAAAGTATTTGTTTTTTAATGTGTACTGAAATTGTTTTATAATGACTACTTATTATTGTTCATTTAAGGTTGCTGAATTATCCAACCTAGGAAGCAGAACCACATATGAATTTGTGACCAGATGTCAGCGAACAGTAATAACTGACTCCCTTGCCAGCACATATAGCTGGCTGGGACGCAGACAGAAAAATAAGTTCTGTGGTACTCTATTTGCCAAGCTTGACCTAGGTATGTTTTGAATTAACTTAATAATGAATAATTATACATCCAAGACTTTTCATTTAATTTAAGTTATATAAATCCTTACAGATAAAAGGATCTCATCAGCTGAACATATGGTTCGAGGTGTGTCCAAAGAGTCAGAAAACTGCTGGTTCTACATGGATAGACGATGCAAAGAAACATACAGCGTGCCGCTTCCAGGAGTTAGAAGCTAAATTTGAACGCGACCCACGTATCAATGTGAAAGGATGTAAAGATTTCGCTACTGAAAGATATGTACTAAATGACTTCGGTCTTTACAGTATATATATAGAACACCATGAATATTTTTACATTTTTGAATTGAATTTATGATCTTAAGGTCCAGTTTGTTAAGCATAGTTGTTGTCTACGAAGTTTCCATTTGGAGTTAGTCGGTAAACTTTATAAAACTTAACGTTTGTAGAACGTACTTCATAAAAGTTGTAATATCTCGGAAACTACACCCGATCGAAACATGAGGTTTTCAATGTCGAAAAGAACCTACTTATGTTTTAAATGTAGCAGTGCTTCAGAAGGACATTAAATTACTCAATTTTCAAGTTTGAAACGTTTGAAACATGCAAATGTAGTTTTTTTTTCAAATAGGACGGTATGTTTCAAAAAGTATTTGTTGCCGAGATTTTGGACGAAGTTTTATTTGGTCTAGACATCATGAATAAATTTGGCTTCAATCTGAACCTCCAAGACCGAATACTGAAAGTTAATGAAGAAGAGTTGTTTATGTCAACATCTGAATCTAGAATAAGAAAAATTAAGGTAAACAGGACCATTACGATACCTGGATGGTCTGACAATCTCATCCATGTTAAAATAGAAGGTTCTAAGTGCAAGGAGGCACTGGTACTGGAAAGTAATCCAGAATGCCTGCCAAAGGAAATGATTATAGAAAACGCATTAATAAATCCATCAAGTGAGCATCCAATTAAGGTGAGAGTTTTAAATCTGTCCGAAAAACCTAGAGTTTTAATGAAAAATGAAGTAATTGCCTGTGCGGAACCTATAGTATCTGTCAAAATCTCAAGCAGTCAAGGGAAAACCATGTGCCAGAAAGGAAGAGAGCTGAAAGAGAGAATCATTTCTCAACTTCCTAACCAACAGAAGGCGAAATTTGGTGATTTATGGGAGAAATACAAAGAACTATTTTCTTTTTCGGAAACAGATCTAGGACGAACTAATATGGTACAACATCGCATTAACACAGGCAACCAACAACCAATAAAACAAATTCCTAGAAGGGTACCATTAGCAAAACAAAATGAAATGGCAATACTTATAGATAACATGAGGAAACAAAAGGTAATTGAACCTTCGAACAGTCCTTGGTTGTCACCGGTTGTCTTAGTCATAAAAAAAGATGGCTCGACTAGGTTTTGTGTTGATTATAGAAAATTAAATGAAATCACAAAAAAAGACAGTTATCCTCTTCCTAGAATAGACGATACACTGGATTGGTTGTCAGGAGCGAAATGGTTTTCTACATTGGACTTGAAAAGTGGATATTGGCAAGTCGAAATGCATCCTGAGGATAAAGAAAAGACAGCATTTTCAGCCAATACTGGTCTATGGCAATTCACTGTAATGCCATTCGGATTGTGCAACGCTCCAGCGACTTTTGAGAGATTGATGGAAAGAGTACTACGTGGACTCATTGGAAAGAAATGTTTAGTATACCTTGATGATGTAATAGTTTTCAGTGAAACATTTGAGGAACACTTGAAAAATCTAGAAGAGGTATTTCAACGATTCTCACAAGCAAATCTTAAACTTAATCCCGAGAAATGTGCTTTCCTAAGAACTGAGGTGAAGTATTTAGGACACATAATATCCGCAAATGGTGTAAGAACAGATCCGGAAAAGACAGAAGTGGTTCATAATTGGCCTGTACCAAGGAACAAAACAGAACTGCGAAGTTTCTTAGGCCTGTGTTCATATTATAGACGGTTCGTAAAGAATTTTGCTAGTATTGCCCGTCCATTGCATTGACTAACTGAAACGGAAAGACCTTACTATTGGACTCCAGAATGTCAGAATGCTTTCGAATATCTGAAAGGTGCTTTGTGCTCTTCTATTGTCCTGGCTTATCCCCAGAGAGAAGGAGAATTTATCCTAGATACTGATGCCAGTAAAACAGGAATTGGGACAATTTTGTCCCAAAGAATAGAAGGAGTGGAGTATGTACAGTAAGTATTACAGTAAGAGTTTATCAAAGGCTGAACAAAATAACTGTGTGACGCGGCAGGAGTTACTAGCTGTAGTCAAGGCAATAAGACATTTCCACAAATATTTATACGGTCAGACATCTATTCTACGGACCGATCACGCATCACTTAAATGGCTGTTCCAGTTCAAGAGCCCAGAAGGTCAGATAGCGCGCTGGCTCCAACAACCAAGAATATGACTTCAAAATTGAACATCGTCCTGGTATTAACCACAGAAACGCTGATGCACTGTCAAGACGGCCTTGTGCAGAGGACTGTAAAAACTGTTCAAGACTTGAAAATAATTTGCCAGAAATTCTTGAAGTCAAACGAACTTTGATAAATGGCGACCCAAACTGGAGTTCGGAAGTACCAACTGGATGATAATGATATTGGACCAGTGATGAGATGGAAAATGGATGGGGCAAGACCCACTTGGCAGGAGATATCAGATTTGTCTCCTGTCATAAAAGGATACTGGTCACTTTGGGAATCTTTAGTAATTGATGATAACGTTTTAAAAAGAAAATGGTAAAGTAATGATGGTAAGACTGTTCATTTGCAAATAATTCTTCCACGGAAAAGAATTGCACAAGTACTGCAAGAGATTCATTGTGGAGCATGTGGTGGCCATTTAGGTATCAATAAAACTTTATCGAAGATTAGAGAGAGGTTCTACTGGTTAGGAAGCCGTGCTGATGTAGAGGATTGGTGTCGGCGATGCGATACCTGCTTCACCAGTAAAGGCCCAAATACCAGAACCCGCCATAGGATGCAGCAGTACAATGTGGGTGCCCCATTTGAGCGAATAGACATCGATACTACGGGGCCATTTCCAATAAGCAGCTCTGGAAATAAATATCTCTTGGTCATCATGGATTATTTCAGTAAATGGCCAGAGGTAGTCGCAATTCCAAATCAGGAGGCAAAAACAGTGGCCGATGCCCTAATTGAATATTGGATAAGTCGGTTTGGTGTGCCGTTAGAGATTCACTCGGACCAAGGTCGAAATTTTGAGTCGGAAATCTTTCAGAGTGTGTGTAACCTAATGGGGATTAAGAAAACTCGTACAACTCCACTGCATCCACAATCCGATGGAATGGTAGAGAGATTTAACAGAACACTAAAAAATTATTTGAGGTCAGCAATCAATGAACACCAAACAAACTGGGATAAGTGTATACCGCTCTTCCTACTGGCCTATAGATCTTCCACTCATGAATCGACCAAAGAATCCCCAGCTGGCGTAGTGCTTGGTAGAAACCTGAAACTTCCGTCTGATATATTGTTTGGTTCACCAAGCGAACCTCCCACATCCGTAGATGCCTACATTCAGAGTTTGAGGCGAAGACTCAAAGAAATACACAATCTGGTTAGAAAACAGAAAAGATTTCTAGTGATCGAATGAAGGCCCGATATGATATTCGTGCAGAAACCGGACAATTTAAAATTGGTGATAAAGTGTGGTTGTACAATCCACAAAGACGAAAAGGTCGTTCTCCAAAGTTTGACAAACAATGGGAGGGACCATATACCGTTATGAAGAAGATAAACGATGTGGTATATAGAATTCAGAAATCCCCACGCAGTAAAATGAAAGTGGTTCATATCGACAGACTTTCACTGTACAAAGGGACTGAGGTGACATTTGATCGGGACGATCAAAGCTAAGAAGGGGGCAGTGTTACGTGGGTAGTTTATCATGTACTTACTGTTATTATTTCTTTTAGTTTGTATTCATTCTGCTACCTCATTTTCAATAGTGTTGCTTGTGTATTTCATTATGTAGTTCTAGAATTATAGTAGATTTATTCTCGATCCTTCCAGAAACTATATGTGAGGTACAATTTGTCATACTATTGTCAGTTTGACAAGGATCTAGAACATTAATTATGTTCGCCTAGATAATCAGAACATTCTCGATGAATGTCATATCATGATTCAGATATTTGAAGCCGTGACGATCACGGGACACAGTCAGTTTATTGTATCAGTCAATTGGAGACATAACTCGAAAGTAGTTGGAACGCTATAGTCAAAGTGACAAGTAGTGACAGTTGTCCTACAACAGAAAGCCGTGTACAGTGTGTTTGAAAATAAATCATTGGCAGCAATCTGCGAACTTTGAGTCTTACGCAAGTGAACTCACCCCACAACGTTTAGCACAGGGTTAAACGTTACAATAGCAACAAATTACATCATAAATAAACAATGTGCATGTGCACATGATATTTTTCATATGGAAAATGTGACCTGTTCTATATTCGCCACAATTTTGTTACCGATTTGTGAACGTGTCATACAGGTTTTACAGTGAAAAATAAAAATTAACGTATTTGTTTTTTAATGTGTACTGAAATTGTTTTATAATGACTACTTATTATTGTTCATTTAAGGTTGCTGAATTATCCAACCTAGGAAGCAGAACCACATATGAATTTGTGACCAGATGTCAGCGAACAGTAATAACTGACTCCCTTGCCAGCACATATAGCTGGCTGGGACGCAGACAGAAAAATAAGTTCTGTGGTACTCTATTTGCCAAGCTTGACCTAGGTATGTTTTGAATTAACTTAATAATGAATAATTATACATCCAAGACTTTTCATTTAATTTAAGTTATATAAATCCTTACAGATAAAAGGATCTCATCAGCTGAACATATGGTTCGAGGTGTGTCCAAAGAGTCAGAAAACTGCTGGTTCTACATGGATAGACGATGCAAAGAAACATACAGCGTGCCGCTTCCAGGAGTTAGAAGTTAAATTTGAACGCGACCCACGTATCAATGTGAAAGGATGTAAAGATTTCGCTACTGAAAGATATGTACTAAATGACTTCGGTCTTTACAGTATATATATAGAACACCATGAATATTTTTACATTTTTGAATTGAATTTATGATCTTAAGGTCCAGTTTGTTAAGCATAGTTGTTGTCTACGAAGTTTCCATTTGGAGTTAGTCGGTAAACTTTATAAAACTTAACGTTTGTAGAACGTACTTCATAAAAGTTGTAATATCTCGGAAACTACACCCGATCGAAACATGAGGTTTTCAATGTCGAAAAGAACCTACTTATGTTTTAAATGTAGCAGTGCTTCAGAAGGACATTAAATTACTCAATTTTCAAGTTTGAAACGTTTGAAACATGCAAATGTAGTTTTTTTTTCAAATAGGACGGTATGTTTCATATTCAAGAATGCGATATTGAATTCTCTTTCGATTTTATTAAGGTATCTTTGGGTCTATCTCTGTTGATTTTCAAGCTATTAGCGATTATTCAATCATTCCAAAATGGCGCGGAGAAAATTGAAAAATCGTAGGCGGAATGGCTCACAGTTACGTTAAATATGTTGTCAAATTTAATAAAATTTAGAGCGTGCTGTAATTGCTCGTAATCAACCTGAAACATACCAACCAAGAACTAATTGATATGGTTTATATCCTTGGCCAATGTTCATTCCGTGTGAATGGCGAACGGTTTCCTGATAGAAGGTATCCAGAACCAAGATCATTTGCCTACAGATTTGACAGGACCGGATCAGTTAACTACGAAAAACATAGCAGAAGAAAACGTGTGATAACTGAAGATAATGAATGTAATGTTCTCGCAACTGTAGTTGAAGACTCTCATAGCAGTACATCTGAAATCAGTAGCGATTTGGGTATTAGAAACGTCTGTAAAAAGGATCTTAGCGAAGATCCGTGCCGCGTCTCAGCTTCCGTAGGGGAGGGGTTCTGAACTAAGTAAGAACCTCTCTGCGGAAGACAGATCTGGATGGGGAAGTCCTCAACATCGACACGGCGCGTCCTAATGGCTGATAGGGAACACCCTGTAGATATACAGGATAGGTGCGAATAAGGCTTGCCAAATAAGCACCCGCGGATCAACTGAGGACATGACAGTGGGAAGCAGTGCTGTCATTACCAAATTGGAGCGCAGAAACGCGTGTTTCACGACGGTCTAGTGATGGAAACTTTTAGGCGACAGCTAATAACGAGCTGAACCGGCGAAAACACTGCGATGAGGAAGGCAACGGAAAACCACCTCATTATTAATTTCCTAATACAAACTATCATGGCTGAGACACACAAAGATATGGCCCTCAGTGCGAAGAATCCCCGGGTCAGCAATGAACGTTGGTACATGGAACGTAAAATCAATATACGAGGCAGGAAATATTCACAATGTAGTCCAGGAAATGCAAAGACTGAAAATCAACATACTGGGAATGAGCGAAACAAGATGGCCCAGTTCAGGAGAAATATCTATTGGTCAGACAAGAATATATTACTCTGGAAACAATGATACGCAACTCAGGAATGGAGTGGCAATAGTTGTCGATAGGGTCACCCAACAGTCCGTAACTAGTATTTTGCCAATATCGGATAGAGTAATTGCGATTCAACTTCAAACTTCCCATTCTAAGATCAACATAATTCAAATATATGCTCCAACTGCTGATAAAGAAGAAGAAGAAATAGAACAATTTTACAACGAAGTCGAACAAGCACTAGATACCACCAAACCTAGAGGCACCACAGTTTTGATGGACGATTTTAACGCAAAGATAGGACAAGGAAGTGAAGGAGACTTCGTGGGGAAATTTGGATTGGGAACAAGAAACGATAGGGGCGACAGACTGGCCCAGTTTTGTCAAAAGAAAAACTTCATAATTACAAATACCTATTTCAAACTCCCACCTAGAAGACTCTATACATGGAGATCAGCAGCAGACAATCCAAATAATATTGTCAGAAATCAAATAGATTTCATACTGATCAACAAGCGATACCGCAATTCAATCAAGTCAGCCAAAACATATCCAGGCGCTGACATAAGATCTGATCTCTTATTATGGCTTATATTTAAATTTCTGAATTTCTGTTGTGACCAAAGGGGTGTTACGCGTTGCTTTATATTTGTGATTCAATAATTAATGAGTTAAGTTTGAGACCCATTAGCCAAACGTTTGGAAAAACTACAAACTATATTTAACTTAATCAATCCGGAAATATAATGGAATTGTTTTTGACTCTCTATTTGAGTTAAGAAAAATCTAAGTTTATTAAAAAATGTGCAGGTATAGGCAACAAACCTTCTATAAAATGGTTGTTCTGTGGTTATTGGTTTTGTAGAAAGAGTTTCAACTTCAAAATATTTACTACTAGATTACCCGTGATCTCTGAAAGAGAATATAATATTGTGGAAATATGTAAATATCGAGCGATTCAAAAAAAGTTCATTCGCAGTAGGCATTTGAAATGGGTGCTTGTCTGTTCTTAATCATCAGTTATTGCATTTATATTGACTGAAATATCACTTGTCACTTTTAGCTTCGTATCTGTGCTTAGCACCCAGTAAACACTGTACATACATAAGACGTACATTTCATGTCATATTTACGTCCGTACGTCGAATGTACGTAATATGTACGTAATTTTTTTTTGTACATAGGTCCTAAATTTGTTACGTACATAATATGTAGATAAGACGTAAATACTACTACGTAAGTACTTACTATTATAGATATAAACTTTTCTGAGTTATAACTGTTATAGTCATGAACGATAACTCAACTCTTAAAAGTGTTCATTTATAAGTTTATATCAAATAAAATCATTTACGTATATTTTTATTTGAACTTTTTGAAATACTTTTAGCCATTTTTGGCAGATACCTTTAATTCATGATTTTAATAATTTGCAAATTGGAGCGGAGCTCCGATGCCAAAGGCCAAAGAAGGGAAGACCGAAAAGCAAACACCCTCTTGATAGTCTTAATGCTCTTAATGTCATTTTTTGGTGCAGCATATTCTATAGATATTTTTCAAACATATTTCACTAAGTGACTTCATGAATTAAACCGTTTGTCGTTCAAACGTTATAGGTTAGGTCATTTATTTTTGATGAGCTTTCAAATAGTATGGATAAAATTATGGTTTACAACCCCATTCTTACATTTGCACCACCTTTTTATCACATAACAAGGTGTGATGTGTTACGTTATTATTATTTTTACGACAGAAGACTACGCAAAAGCAGAGCCATCTTTTGCCGTATTTATGCAGACATTTAACGTAAGATAATTTAAGGATTCAATGTAACATAATATAAGGTAAAGATAGAATATGCTGTTTACGTTGTTCGATTTATGCAAGTCCATTAACATTTAATATAACGTAACATAATTTAATAGTTGGTTAACTTTTATCTTTTATCTTACGTTACGTTAAATGTTAAATGAGCTCAATTTTTGCGTTCTACTCCGGTCACTGCGCGCCGACAGAGCGACCAACTTAAAGGAACCAGCCGATACTATATAAAAAAAAATAGGTGAATACACTGGATAATAATATTCACTGCTGTCTTGTTTTCCCGGGTTTTTAACGTAAATATTTGAGAGTGTTTGAGAATTCATATTTCGCAGTCTTATTTATAAATATTGTTATAGTTATTGTTTTATTAGCAATAACAGTAATTTTAATTTCAAAAAGCATAAATATTTTCTAGGGATTATTTATTTATTTTCAATTGACATTTGAGCAGTCATGGTAGAACTAAAACCACAGATCAACAACGAAAACTTGTATTTCGTGACGGCTGCTGCGGCCTGCTGCCCAAAAAGTAGGAGAATAAATGACAATTGACCGATCTAGTACAAACACGCATGCGTCAACGTTAAATTAAAAGGGTGTTCAAGCAGTAGTTTGGACCAGTTTCCAACTGTGTTCCGTGATTGTGGAGCATGCGCATATGAATTTCCGTTTTCTTAAAATTAAAATGCGCATGCCTCTGACGGTTTGAGTTTGGTTTGAAATCCTAAATAAATTAGGAAATTTTTTGTTAAATTAAATTAGGTTACCTTATATTAAATGCTTAATTTAACTTACGTTAAATGTCTACATAAATCCGGCATTTAAGCAGTGTTGTCAGTTGGCTGACTTTCCCCTGCTTCGGAAACGAAATCAACAAAATAGATATTAATCTTTGATTTTTGATTTTAATTATCACTTAGATAATTTTGTTAACGTAAATATTGGGGTAATTTCCTTTACACGGTACTTAAATAATAGCGAACTTTTAATTTTATTATCCTATACTTTGCGAAAAGTAACGAAAATAGCTAATTAACTTTGAATCTGCCAACATTGGCATTGGCTAGATTGACGACTGACAGTAGTGACAGTAGTAGACAGGAGATTAGTAATTTTAATATAGTAATCGTACTCCGATTTTGATGATTTTTAATTCATTTGAAAGAGGAGGCTTGAGAAATGGTCCCATATTCATAAAAACAGGAATCCGACATCTCGTTCCCTCCGAAAACCGCCCCCGAAGGGAAGGGGGTGGAGGGGGCAAATTTTCTCGAAAATTGAAAATCTGCGTTGGTATAATTAAAGATAGGACAATATCCAAAAACGTTTAAATTGAACATTTTTTCAAAAGAGTAACGGTCTTCGATATAGAGACATTTTAAATTGTCAAATATACCTATTTTCGCTATGTGGAAAGGGCGATTGCTGTCGAAAATTGAAAATCTGTTTGCAGTACATGAAAGACATAATTAATTGTAGCAACATTTATAATGAACATTTTTCCCTTAGAGTTACGGTTTTCGAGTAAAATCGGTGTTAAAATGGTAACAACTAAAATATTCAAGCGTATTTCCGCAGCGATGTTCTGAGATCTCAATAATAACAACTACAAACTACAAGCAAGGAATATACGTGGGTAATAAAATAAGTACCTACTATCTTGATTGGTATTAGTGAACGTTCAACGATTTTCGTGACTAATGTTACACTCAAAAGTGTGAAATAAATATTTTTTTAAAAAAATTGGACCGACGTTATTAGTTGGTGCACTGAAAAGTATAAAATAATATTAATTCTATTGGGGCTGGTACTTGTGATCACATACCACTTCCTCGCTATTTCATGACATCCCTATGCCTCCTGCCATTCCAATACCACTCCACTGCTACACTACTTGGGTGCGCGCCTTGTCTCAGGTAGAGTAGTAGTGACAGTAGTTATGTTTGTTGATGCATCCATTGTTGTGAAATGTAGCTTCATCAGAAAATAAAAGTTCATAAAGAAAAATGGATTATCTTGAATCCGTTAATGAGCCCACTCACCCGACGTTGAAAGTCATTTTCACTCAGAGCCTGATGCAGTTGAATATGGTACGCCTAAGATCGATAATGTTTTAGCATTCTCTGAACTGATCTTTCACTTATTCTCCCACACGTGCCTGCTTAGTTTTCCGTAACCGTCAGCAAGACTGCTAATTGATTTTCATCGAATATCGCTCTCGAAAAACCATTGTTTACAAGCAATGAAAAGTTACAAGCAATGAAAAATTTTGAACTTGGTGTTGTGAGTTTGTTCGTCATATAATATCTTGAAAAATCTCTCAATGACTATTGAACATGAGTGAAAAATATTGTAAAATCTGTTTGGATATAGTGAATAGGAAAAAATCGTTGTTTACAGTGTAGTGGTCTCTGTCAGAAGTCATGCTACAGTTATATGGTCATTATAGCTGATTAGTCTAATAAATATAAGAGATATATATGTAACCTTAGACATAGTGCTGCATGTGCAGTTTTTTCATATAAATATACGTAGAGTTGTAATAGAATTTAGATCATTAGTTACTCTTGTTTGAAGCACATCGAATCTATAAATTTGTTAAATATATTTTTGTTAATAAATAAAGTTTTTTTTTAAGACTTAACAAACAAAGTTATTTAACTGGCGCAGTCAGTAGGATACACCCGGTATCAGTTATCGATAAATTGTGCGGATTTCGTAGTGAAAATCAAAGTGCCAATTGTTAACAGTGATACCGTCTGTTTTCAAACAGTTAAGGTGTAATGCGACGAAAGAGATAGCTGTGATCTCCTGATTTGCCTTTGGATTCATCCACAACAAGTCAGTAACAACCCCAAGGACTTCAAATATAATAGTCTGACTAGTATTTGGAAGTCCACCGGATGTATTGGTCTAACTAGCATCCACTACTAGTAGCTACCCCCTGGACGTGTATCTTCCTGGAGCAGTATCTACCAGATAACAGAAGCCAAACTGAGAAAAGACATTGCTTCTGAGTGAGTTTAAAACTTTTCTTATAGTTGTAATTCCGTTTAATTAAGTTAATTATTGATTTTATATTTGAAATTATTATCTATTAATTTATCTATTGAATATTTATTATTGATTTTATGTTTTAATTTTTATTGATTATTTATTATACATATATACTCTTAACTTTATGAAAAAATTTAGAAATAAAGTACTAGATATAACGTATCCTAGATTTGGAAAATCTTCTCAAAATTTTGATATTGATAACCCAAATATAAATTTTGAACAAATTCAATTAGAAACTATAACTGAATTAGATATTAATTTTACAAATAACTTTACAATGGCCGACGCCTTAAGATCGACGGTTAGTTTATTAAAATGTTTCGATGGTACACCAGCTCGTCTGGAATCATTTATTAAACAAATAGACACCTTTCATGCTAGATATTTCAATAATGACATTACACAACAAGAGTATGTCAATTTAGCCATCAAATCAAAATTAATTAATGCAGCCGAAGAATTTTTATTAACTAGACCAGATTTGGATACTTGGGATCAGATTAAATTGTCCCTTAGACAAAAATTCAGTGATCCAATAACAAGAATCAATTTACAACAACAGCTTATATTTTTAACCAGAAATAAAGACGAGTCTGTCCAAGACTACATACTTAAACTTAAGGCCTTGGTTACTCAGATTAATAATAAATTATGTTTCGAAATACAAAATGTTGAGGCTAGAAATGTTCTTATAACGCAAACTGAATTAACAGCGACTCAAAATTTACTTGCAAATATTACTAATGAATTAAGAACTCTTCTGATTGTACAAAATCCTCAAAATTTAAATGCTGCTATCGACATCATATCTAATTATGAAATTTTAACCAGTCAAAATACTTTTAAAAATAATTTTATCCAAAATATGCCTGCGAAACAAAAACCAATTAACCATACATTTCCGAATTTCCCCAAATTTAGTCAATTTCAATTTCCGAGACCTTTGATCAATAGTAATCAACAGCCTATCAAACATAATTTTACAAATTCTAACAATCAACAACCTGTTAAGCATAATTTTCCAACAACACATCAAGCTTTTGGAAATAAACCAGTCGGATTTGGAAAAAATCCACCAACCAATCTTTTTAAACCCCAACAAAAAACATATCCACAACCAATGTCAGGTGTGAGCATACAACCAAGACGCCCAATTAGCCAAATTAGACCACAGTTCAATAATTTTTCTCAATATAATAATCGATTCCAACATAACAACCAGCCATTTAGATATCAATCTAACCCTCCAAAATATACTTTCGAAGAACTTACTCATTTAGAGAATGAAAATCCTTATCAACAAGATGGTGAATACTCTGAATCAGATTATTATCAAATAGATTCTCCAGATTATTATCAAATAGATTCCCAAGGAACCTCTGATTATTCTAATTATCAGGAAGAACCTGAAAACATTAGCGACGAATCATTCGAACAACTCGAAAATCAATTTGGAAATTTTCGATTGCAAGCCTCGGAGAACACAAGCCCTGCCTCCAATTGAATAGCTTTCAAATAAATCAGTTACCTTATATAGAAATTCCCAACTTTAAACTTCGTTTATTAATCGATACTGGTTCTCATGCTTCCTTACTTAGACCCTCTGTAGCAGAAATGTATTTTCCAGAATTAACCAAACCACATGTCACTAAATTACAAACTTGTGCCGGATCAAAAAAAGCAAATAGTAAAGCCAATATTCCTCTATTTTTATGTTTCGGAATTTCTCAACCTATAGAATTTATTTTATTTTCATTTCATGACTATTTTGATGGAATATTAGGAATTAAAGACCTTAAGAAATTTAACTTAAATATTGATTTAGAAA
Source organism: Crioceris asparagi (assembly GCA_958507055.1). Taxonomy (NCBI): domain Eukaryota; kingdom Metazoa; phylum Arthropoda; class Insecta; order Coleoptera; family Chrysomelidae; genus Crioceris; species Crioceris asparagi. Next base: position 56,200,572 of record OY293826.1, on the reverse strand, counting down.
ATAATTTACTAAGAAATGATTTCATACAAATCCCGCTTTATTTTAGAGAAAATTTTGATCAGTATACTTTCGAAATACTACCTCGTACATCACAAAATGTAAAAATACATACAAAATTGCCAAATAACACCTCTTGGTTAACACCCCACGTAAAAACAAATAATATTGAAATACAACCAACAATCGTTGTAATAAAAAATAATTCTTATATAATAGGAATTACTAATCTTACAGACAAAACTTTTACCTTCTCTTACAATATTAATGAACAACTATTACAAATGCAAACATTCAATGAAGACCAATTTGAAATGTTCCATTTAGAATCACCACAGATCATTAGTTACTCTTGTTTGAAGCACATCGAATCTATAAATTTGTTAAATATACTTTTGTTAATAAATAAAGTTTTTTTTTAAGACTTAACAAACAAAGTTATTTAACTGGCGCAGTCGGTAGGATATGGCGACTTGTCATTGATTACAGAAAGTTGAATGATAAAACTATTGATGATCGTTATCCTCTCCCCAATATAACAGATATTTTAGATAAATTAGGCCGTTCACAATATTTCACTACCCTGGATCTAGCTAGTGGATTTCACCAAATTGAGATGGATCCAGATTCAATCCAAAAAACAGCTTTTAATGTAGAACATGGGCATTACGAATATAAACGTATGCCTTTCGGTTTAAAGAACGCCCCTGCTACTTTTCAGAGAACCATGGACAATGTATTACGTGGACTACAAGGAAATATCTGTTTGGTCTATATGGATGATATAATTATCTATTCTACTTCCCTTCAGGAACATTTAAATTCACTTCAAAAAGTTCTAGAAAGACTGATTTCATTTAATATGACGATCCAATTAGATAAGTCAGAATTCTTAAAACGTACAGTTGAATTTTTAGGACATGTAATTACTCCGGACGGTATTAAGCCGAATCCCGATAAGATATCAGCAATTAAAAATTTCAAAATTCCTCATACACAAAAAGAAATTAAATCATTCCTTGGACTCATCGGTTATTACCGAAAATTTATAAAGAACTTTGCGAAAATTACTAAGCCCCTTACTGCCTGTTTAAAGAAAAATGTCAAAGTCATTCATGACAAAGCTTTTATCGAGGCCTTCAACACATGTAAAAATATCTTAATCAATGGACCTATTCTTCAACACCCTGACTTTACTAAACCATTCTTATTAACAACAGATGCATCAAATTACGCAATAGGCGCCGTGCTATCTCAAGGTAATGTTGGTAGCGATCTTCCAATTGCATATGCAAGCAGAACACTCAATGCAGCAGAATGCAATTATTCAACAATAGAGAAAGAATTGCTCGCGATAGTCTGGGCAACTAAGTATTTTAGACCGTATTTATTTGGTAGGAAATTTACCATTATAACCGACCATAAGCCCCTTCAATGGCTTTTCTCTATCAAGGAACCCAATTCGAAACTTGTTAGGTGGCGCTTAAAATTAGAAGAATTCGATTATTCCATTGCCTATAAAAAAGGTAAGCAAAATTTAAATGCTGATGCTCTTTCTCGACCCCCTATGGATATACATGCTATCGAAAAAGATGATATTTTGACACATATGTCGGCAACATGCGAGAAATTAAAAACTAATGAAGATGACCAGCAACTTTGGCATGATAGAATAAAACATTTTTTTGAAAATCAAGATCCCCTACCTACCTTTGAACCGATGATAAATCTTAAGACAGAATTTGATAAATTTGATCAAAATTGGAAACCAGTCAACGAATCCGAAATAATTAAAGAAATTAATAGTAATTTATTTGAGCAACCTAATGACTATTCCCTAGCTCATTGTGTTTCAGCAGATTTACAGATGAAAAAAGGTATAGCTGTAGTTTTTAAATATAAATTCAAAAATGTGGAAAAATTAATTAAACAAAACGCGAAACCAGGAGAAATCGCAGTATTATTCGATGATAAAAACAATCGTTTTATATACTATCTAGTCACAAAACAAGAATCTTATCAAAAACCTACTTATTACATGCTATGGAAATCCTTACACCAAATGAAGAATCATGCAATTAGAAACAACGTTAAGAAAATTGCAATTCCTAAATTAGGATGTGGTCATGATAGGTTAGAATGGGAAAAAGTTAAATCCATGATTAATTGTATTTTTAAAAATCAGAACATTGAAATCCTTGTATGCCATTTACAAAGAGAACCCAAAATTAATATTATTTCGGATATTCAAATTAAACCCCCACTAACAACGGTTAATGAACCCCAAAATCCTATCCCTAGAACTTCTTTTGACAATTCCCTTATAAACAAAGAAAATAATACTCATGATTCTTCAGAAACAGAAACGATCCATTCTTCTCACGAAAATCCCATTTTAGGAGCTGCTTATGTTAATAAAAGTATTAATGTTTATAAAAATCAAGTTATTTTCAAATGGACAAATAAGGATAAACCCTATGTAACTCATGAAAAATTATTCGAAACAAAGAAACGATTTTTCATATTTATCAATGATAACCCTAATACTATAACAATTCAAGAAACTCTAAGAGATTATTTACCTCCAGATACATATTGCTTATATTTTCCTCATAAAGAACTAGAACCCTTAATTCTACGAATTTTTCAAGAAACTTTTAGGCATAATACCTACAAGCTTGTAATTTCTAATACATTACTTGAAGATGTAACCAACTTAGAAAAACAAAAAGAGATAATTAAGCGATATCACACTGTTAAAACTTCTCACAGAGGAATTACAGAAAATATTAAAAACGTTAAACAATTTTATTATTGGCCAACATTGGAAAAAGATATTATAAATTTTATTAACACATGCGAAATCTGTCAAAAATCTAAATATGACAGACATCCATATAAAGTAATTTTTAAGCCAACACCAATAGGACAGAAACCATTTGAACATCTTTACATTGACATTTATTCCTTTATGTCCCAAAAATATTTGACAATAATTGATAACTTTTCAAAATTTGCAGCAGCTTACCCCTTAAACGAGAACTCTATTGAAATCTGTCAAAATTTAATAAAATACTTTTCACACCATGGTATCCCTAATATTATCACAACAGATAATGCCCAAAATTTTAAAAGTAATTTAATACAGGATTTATGTAAATTATATCATATTGAATTACATTTTACAACTCCATATAATCCAAATTCCAATTCACCCATCGAAAGATTCCACTCAACCCTTAAAGAAAGCTTAGTTACATTAAAACAAGACCATCACACAAAAATCAAGAACTTATAGACATTGCTATACTGAATTATAATAATAGCATTCACTCTTCTCACGAGTATACACCTTTTCAAATTATTAAAGGAAATCTTAACTATCAATTAAACTTTGAGAAAAATCTGAACCAGATTCAGACAGATTATATTTATGAATTAGCTCAAACCTTAACAGAACTGAATGAGAATATTAATTTGAAACTAAATGCCAAAAAAGCTAATGTTTTATCAAAGTTAAACAATAATCGTGAAGATGACCCTGAAATTCCTGAGGGAACTCATCAATTTTTGACTACCCCTCAAATAATACATAAAGACAAATTAAAACCTAAATATTCGAAAGAATTATTCAAAGGACAGAGACATCCAAAGGACATTAAAAGAAGATAACTCTTTTACAGAACAATGAACATTATCCTTCTGGTGATATTGTTACTCCCTCTAGCCAGCACCCAATATCAAATAGAGAAGCTGACGAATCCTGTGTTGCCAATCAAATTAGGAACTACATATATTGTTAATAACTATCATCACATATATTATCATGTAAATCTAACCAACTTCAAAAGATGTGCAAGAACGACTAAATTAATATTATTAAATATTTCTAATACATTGAAAAATCACACAAACTCCTTGTATGACCTATTATTAGTAAGAACCAATAATTTACTAGAACACATTAGAACAACTGAAGAATTTATAAATCACTATTCTTCAAAAAGAATTAAACGCGGATTACTTAATGTGGTCGGAACAGTACATAAATACCTTTACGGGACTTTAGATGCCGACGACGGAGAAAGGTACGATAATTATATTAAGATATTGCAAGAGAACCAAGATACCTTACAACAAGACATTTCGTCCACTCAAACTATTCTTAAAAAAAGTAACTAAAACTATCGATACACAATTAATTAATATTAATCAGAATCAAAAGCAAATACAAAAAAGAATTAATAAAATTAACCGAATCAATGATGGAGTTTATTTTATTGATTGATAACATTGAAAATAATATTCGGACCTTAGAAGAAATACGTACGAATCTCCAAACTGCAATTAACTTTGCTAAAGTCAACGTGATGCATTATAGTATTCTAAAGTACAATGAATTAAAAGAGGTTGTCTCTAAGATTAAAATTGAAGAAAGAATACCGTTTGATAATATCGTTAAATTCTATGAAGTAGCACATGTCGATGTAACTATTAAAAATAACATAATTATATTTTATATTGCCATACCATTAATAATTAATAAACCATATATGATGCATCGATTATATCCAATCCCCCTAGACAACAAAATAATGATTTTAAAGAATCCTTATATTCTAATATCTGTAAATGATTATTTTAATATTAATAAAAGATGTAAAAAGATTGAAGAAATAAATTTATGTCTTGAGAGTCAGTTAAGTAAGAGTGAACCTTGTGTAGCCAAAACGATTAATTTAACAAATCATTGTCCCTTAACCCCAATTTATCATAAAGAAACGTCTATAACTCAACTACCAGACAACTCTCTTATAGTATTGCCATCACCAACAGAGAAATTATCCTTCCAATGTCCAAATCAATAAACTATCGAAACAATTAATGAACCATCTTTAATAATTCCGCAACAATGTATGGTTAAAATTAAAAACAAACATTTTGACTCGCAAGAAATAAATACTATAAATTTAAGATTGAAATTACCACCAGTACAGATAGATAAAGCTTTAATTCAAAGGATTGAACCGCTACAATTAGAAGAAATAAACTTAGATTCTATTCACGATGACCTAAAACATATTGACACCCTTAAAATTCACCCCCTTAAACACTTTACTGTAGAAACAGGAGTTTCTGTATTCAGTGTAATATTTATTATCATAATTATTGTAATAATTATAATTATATTGTATTATTATTGTAAAAATAAACGAAAACCTAAAGTGAGCATAGAACTCAAAACCCTCGAAAAGGTTACCCCCTTTTCTCAAACTTAGGAAGGGAGGAGTTATATGGTCATTATAGCTGATTAGTCTAATAAATATAAGAGATATATATGTAACCTTAGACATAGTGCTGCATGTGCAGTTTTTTCATATAAATATACGTAGAGTTGTAATAGAATTTAGATCATTAGTTACTCTTGTTTGAAGCACATCGAATCTATAAATTTGTTAAATATACTTTTGTTAATAAATAAAGTTTTTTTTTAAGACTTAACAAACAAAGTTATTTAACTCTACGGTAGCTATCTTCGAATTGTTGGTAAACAACTCGACTATCTACGAGAGGATCCTGCCAGCTGGAAATCTAACGAGAGCTGAGAAATTTCAGCTTACCACTCCATGGGCTCAGCGGCGTTGCCTCCCCCTCTAATAAATTCTGATGGCCACTATGCAGGGAATAAATCTGACTTCGAAGAAAAACTGTCAAAAATTGTTGAGTTTATACGTAAAACGGATGCATTAATCGGAGAAAACAACAAACTCAAAAATGATATTCAACATTTAGAGACAAGAACTAGCGATATGGAGCAATCATCACGACTTAACAACGTTGAAATACAAGGTGTACCTCCTTATGAAAATTTATTACAAATCGTCCAAAAAATTGGTGAAAGCGTCAACTACGATATTGAAGGATTCAAATAGACAATGTACATAGATCTCAACTCACCAAGAACTCTAAGACAAATATAAAGAACACAATAGCACATTTCATAACTGGTCAATCAAGATCAATTCCTGATCTCTGCAAAGATAAAACGCTCTTACAGGCTCACCAAAATTGCAGATTGATGGTCTATCTGATGCGATCTATATCAACGAACACTTGACGTTAAACCATAAATTGCTATATAAAGAAATTAGGTTAGCCGCTAAAAATAAAAAATACAAATTTGTCTGGACAAGAAACGGTTCCATATTCGTCAGGAGAGACGTCACCTTCACAATATTACTCATTAAGAACACACTGTAATACCCACATTTTGTTATCACATTATTATTAAGAGTCAGAATCACGAAGTTACACAAATGTTTAATATACCTACTATCAAAAAGCACAAGGGCTGCGTTCAAAGACCTTCGATTTTAACACTAACGTCCAGTGATAACGATGTTATATGCGTAACAAAAACCTGGCTGAATGATAACGTAATGTCCAATGAATTATTCTAAAGTGATTATAATGTTTATCGACGAGACCGTGTAAAGAGTATCAAGCCATCAAAAGGAATTATCTCTCCGAACCATGCAGAAACCCAGAGTCCGAAGCCGAAGATCTTTGGGTTTCAATAAAAAATGACACCGGTGAGAGAACATTTATTTTTAGGAGACTTCAACCGTCCTTCTGTTAATTGGAAACCTAAATTTAATGAGAACTTCTTAGAACCTTCACATGTAACAACGACAACAATAGGATCCTTGACTTTATCTTCAATAATAAAAACAATATAGAAAACTTATCAAATAACTCCCTAGTCAAAGAAAACATCCCTCAATCAAATTTAATTACGAGCTTTCAGGTGTCAAGCCTTTGCCAAAGAGGAACTTTAAAATATCCAACTTTGTAAAAGCTAACTGTTTGACATAGATGATTCTTTGTCACATATTGATTGGGACGTGGTTTTTAATCGGGAAAAAAATGTTTAATTAATTAATAAATACAACTCAACGTCATTCATAAATTTGTTCCAAGTTTTAAAATTAACTGAAATTCTTCTATATACATTAAGCAAGAAACACTAAACATTATTCAACAAAAAAAAATACCATAAAATAAATATTTCTTACAAAAAATTGGACCATCTTTATTAGTTGTCGCACTGAAAAATACAAAATAATATTTTGGAGTTGGGGTCTACAACAACAAACTACATCAGCACAACTTCGAAATTACGGTTTTTGGAGGGAAAGATATTTCGGATTTGAGTTTTTCTAGATATGGGACTCTCCTCTTTCAAATGAAACAAAAATCGTCTAAATCGGAATAATTTACTATGCAAAACAAGCGAACAGCCGTTAAAAAAGCAAACATACAACCGAATTGTATTCCTCCTCCTATTTTGAAGTCGGTCAAAAATATAAAATATATAACGATGAAACTGCTTATGACAAATTCTTTGAGCTACGGAGAAAACCCTGGCATTTAATAAAACAAGACTTTGATAACTACATAACAAATATGGAAGTCAAAATTCAGCTCAATTCTAAACAATTCTGGAAATTTATGAATAACAAAAGGAAAGCAGATACCGTGATTCCAAATTCAATATCTTTTAACAATAAAATTGCTAATAACCAGCTGATGTTTGTGAGTTATTTGTTGAATATTTCAACAGTGTTTTTATCCCAGAAAATTAAGCCGATATAATTCCCATCGGAGTCGGTCTAATTAGTCATCAATGTGTTCTTGAAACGATTGATTTATTAGGCACAAACAAATGTGCAGGGCCCGATAACATACGCCAATATTCAAAAATAAATGCAAAATGAATATCTACAGGCCACCCTCAGAAAAATTCAATGCTTCTCGTGAACAAAATAAATTTCCAACTCGATGGAAATTAGCAGCAATTGTGCCCATATTTAAAAATGCAGAAAGCCACAAGGCGGACAACTAGAAGCCTGCTAGGAAACAATGCATATTTGCAAAAAAAATTGAATAAATAATATATAAAGAAATCTTAGCTTCCGAAAAAATATAATCATCGATGAACAATATGAATTCTTCTCAAAGAGGTGCATTGGAAGCAATTTGCTATGTTTCTCTGATTATGCCTCGGATTCCATGGACAGAAAAAAATCAGGTTGACGCTGTATACACTGACTTCAGCATGGCTTTCGATAACATAAATTACTGATAGCGAGGCTTGATGAGGTCGGGGTGCGCATATCTCTTCTTAAATGAATTTGGTCTTATATACATGATAGAGAATTTATAGTACTTATCCATAAAGGGATATCAGTCGACACCTGTCAAGGCGGTCTCAGTCATTCCGCAAGGCAGTCATTTGGGACCTCTATTCTTAATAACTTATATCAATAGTATAAAAGAATGCTTTTATCACTGTAAGTTCTTGCTGTACGCGGACGACCTAAAAATGTATCACCACGTTCGATGTTCAGATGACTGTTTAAAAATTCAAGCTTAACTAAACAGGCAAAATACTGCAAAATTCTATTCAACCTCATTTCCTGAAAACAATGACACATGTATATCATGTATAAAAACAGCTTTCAGCCGATACAAACGACTCAAAATAGCTGAATCTCAAATCGAGTTCAAAAAATCCAGGCAAAGGCTACCCTAACAATTAATACGTCGTGAAGAAACTACGTATCAAATATTAACAGTTCTTATATCTGTTATCTGGAAAAAAGTTAAGAAAATATCCGGAATAAATCCGTATCACGACATCTCCTTTCTTGGAAGGGCGGACAATCACTTCTTCTAAGGTAGACATAGAAGAATTACTCGCAGAAACATATGAAGATCATTCGAGTGATTTTCAATTTGAAAAAACATGCGTCATCTTTAACATTTTTTGTGGATGATGATAATTTTCATTTGATTTTGCCTGATCTATTGCCGACCTCATCTTGTTATTGGAAGATAATTTATTATTATTATGGAAAATTCGCTTTGTTGGTTCAATACTGTTCAAATTTTTATTTAAACATGATCGCTGTTCATTGGATCTAGTGTTGTATCTTCTTCGGTCTCATTACAATATTGTTGTGCAGCATTTTCAACATTAACTTTTTTGTTTTTCTGGATGCAAAATGATTTTGTATGAAAAGCATATTTTTGCAATATTACCACTTTGATTGTGGTTCCATTGATAGTGATGCATGCTGATGCATCCTCTCCACTCCTGTTTTTATGAAGTTTAAAAAGTTGCTTTATTAAAGTATCACGAGGTTGCGATTCTCGTCATTTTGAACCGGCCTCCCCAAAGGGGGAGGTAAACAATTCAACTGATTTTCTGATTTTCTTATGTGCCTTTTAAATAGTAAATATGCATCGATTTTCTTGATTTCCCTTCATTTTAAAACAGACTATTTAGAGTTGTAAAAATTCGACATTTAACATGTCATCCCCACAGAAACAATTTTTCGAAAATTTAAATTTAGACAACAAAATTAGAGAACGACAACGATTAAATAAAGAAAAATCAAAAAAATCATTGGTTTCCACGCCGTGGTAGTCTGAAATATGTGTGTTTCCGCTATGTGAAAGGGGCGAGTTTTTTCGAAAATTTAAAATATGAGACGGACAAATTATAGAAGAGATTATATGTAGCAACACTTAAATTGGATTTTTTTAAATACTGTTTTTATGTAGGACAATGAATTTATCCACGATGTGTTTATCTTACCGAAAGATACGTTAACTGAATTAATAAAGACAATAAAAGAAACAGAAATAAACATTCAATACAGCCAGACATTTATAGCAAAAGTAAAGTAAAAAAAAAATCTGGTGTGTCCACTCACACGACTTTCCTACCGCTCGCAGGCAAATTCCAGTGAATAAAAAATTTCACACTATTATAATTATATTATATATTACACTCCTGTGGATGTGAACATCGAATATTACAAATGTTTTAACATATATTATTGTGCCTGTTTGGCTAGGTAGATTGTAAATTGCAGATTAAAGAGGTTTTCATTGCACTGCGACCTTGAGGTCTATTGTGCCCCCCCAGCAGAGCTGTTCTCGCCATTAAGTAGTCTACAGCTGGCCCTACAGTTTCAGGGTTCTAATGAAATCCAGAATCTAGAATGGCTTCAAGGAGGTTACTTCCTCATTTCTGCATTTTCTTTGTCCAAAGCATTTATTGCGTTGGCTAGCAATGGCGAGGTATTCAGTAACCAGGTGATGCGGAGTTTCCTCCTCCTCCCCACAAAATCTGCACTCGTCATTCTCTGCTAGACCCATTCTTGTTAGGTGCTTCCTGAGGCAACAGTGCCCAGTAAGAAATCCAGTAAGGAGGTGTAATATAATCTTGCTAAGATCTTGCAGTATTAAAGCTTCCAAGAAACTTTTTGGAATGATCCAACTCGGGGAGATTCCGCCAGAGTGTTTCTCTTTCGGTTTTTTCCTTCTTCTGAAACTCTTTCTTATAGGTACATTTACCTGTACCACAGAAAGGTTCAGGGCCAATGAAACGAGTTCGTGTTCCTTTTCTGGCAAGTGTGTTGGCCGCTTCATTCCCTTTGACTCCCGAGTGACCGGGAATCCAGACTAAACAGACCTTGCCTATTTCGTGGAGTTTTCTTCGGCACTCCCTTACCATCCTAGAATCGATGATATGAGAGTTCAGTGCTTTAATAGCAGCCTTATTGTCAGAAGCTATATCAGATTTGTGATTTGGTTTTAGAACCATCTGTGTATCATCTGATGGCATTCTTTTTCAGAGCTTGGATTGTGGAGTCCCTTTCCCAATATTCTCTTCTACTTAGCATCGTAGTAAAAGCTTTCTCGATGCTGATTTTCCTTATCATTTCGTCACTGGGAAGGTTAGCTGATGGGATGTATTTGGACAGAGAGAATCAAGCACTCCCATTCCTAATTTCCGCTGGTACCTTTCCCGGATAGTCTTAGAAAGGCCTCATGGGCTAGTCTATCTATCACAAGATAAAGAGGTGTGAGATTTGTGATGATCTCCAATGCCCTAGTTGGGCATGTTTTCATAGCTCCCCAAGTCTTACCAGCTAGAATTCTGCAAGCCATCAGAGCCTTTGTTGCTTTGCTAGCAGTAATCTCGATATGCCTGTTCCACAGAAGCTTGCTATCTATATCCCAGATATTCGAATTCAGACCACTCTAATACGTCTCCATTTAAAGACTTTCATAGCTGAAAGTTTCCTTCTCCGAGGATTACTGTGCTCTTAATATGTAGCTCCACTGACAAGCACCATTGCTCAGTATTCTGAGGCCCTCTTGCATTAGGTCGCATAAGGTGCTCTCGAATTTTCCCCTAACAATAATTAGTCTTAATAAGGACTATGTCGTCAGCGTAACCAATGCATTCGAAGTCAAGCTCCGTTGGCTTATGGAGTAGATCATCTACTATAAGGCTCCATAGAAGGGGAAACATTACTCCTCCTTGAGGTGTTCTGCGAGTGACTTTAGGAGAGGTGTTTTGATTACCCACCTGTGTCTCAGCTATTCTTGTCCTCAACATCCCCTACTTCCATTTGATAATGGTTTTATTAACCCCTCGCCTTATGAGTGCCTCTTTGACCGACACATATGTTGTGTTGTCAAAGGTCCCAGATATGTCTAGGAAGGCACACATTGGTATTTTTTTGTTATTCAGAGTACTCTGTGACTTCGGTCAGCTGATACAGAGCAGTCTCTGTTGATCGGCCCGCCCTGTAAGCATGCTGATATTAATGAAGTGGTCTTTCTTCCTTATTTTTGGTATGTAGGTTACATTTGTCGTTCTCCATATCCATTCCATCTATTCTGGTGATTTATACGGTTGAAAGATATTTATTTATTTGTGAAAAAGGATGGCTATTGGCTATTTATTTGGGGTGGAAGAGCTGGGTTATCTCTCTGCCATTCTCTCTCATTTCTAGCCCCGAGACTAGGATGTGTCCGAACCGAAAGTTCATTGCGGAACCTCCTGCCTTTAGAGCTTTTCCCGATTGGTGATCAAACCCAATCGTGAGGACTGTTCCTTTTCACTCTTTTTTGGAGTTTAGAACCTTCCAAGCCCCAGTACTAAGCTTGGAGTTCTGAACCTTTACAAATCGAAGGATTTTCTCCGTCACCATGTCAAGGCTCTTTGGGAAAAAAGCAGTTATGGCGACGGTCTTAGGAATGTTATCCTCACACAATGTGTCGCTCGAATTCCAGAGTTACCCTTGAGTATATTCCTTGGGTAATATTCCCAATCTGATTCCTTCTCTGCCTTGTATGTATATCCAATGGTTTCTGCCACAGCTGTCATCGGCTTCTTTATGTAAGGCCGTTCTGGACGTGTGATTTACTCCGGGCCTCTTCTTCCTTTCCCCTTTCCGTCATTGTTACCACGGGCCGCGGTTGGGTGTGTTATGTGCTGGAGACTCTGTTTCCTGGCCTCCTCAGGTGAAAGTCTCTGATGGAGGAGTCGCAGGTACTTCCGCACTCCTGCTCCACTGAGACCCTTTCTCAATGGATCGTCTCTGCCGCCTGATTGTCCCAAATCGAACGGCAGACGATTTTTCTGCTGTTTAGCGTTTTTTACTTTTCTAGGGGCCCGGATGGAGAGGTAGAGACTTTCTCCCCTCTCTTCCAGTGGGTTTTATTTTTATTATATTGGTATCCACGTTTGGACCCACGGTCAGCTTCTGCAGATCTCCGCATGCAGAAGTAAGGGGTTTATTACAATGAAGTTCCCACCGGTGATCCAAGGTTGAAACCAGTAAAGATTTTGTCCTCTAACTATCCATGCATCCCTCAGCCTGACTTCCCAGGATAGATTTAGAATTTTTGATGAGGTTGTTTCCTCTTGGTACAGGTGGTCAAGCCAAGACCCCCCCGCTCCACTGGCACGCGAGATATGACCACAGACAACCAGGTAGCGTGGGTATAACGAGGTGGTCCCGAGATTAGCTCGAGAATTCACCTGGCATCATTTACCTGAGTGCAATCCCTTAGCCACGACACTACAGCTGGGACAAGTGAAGTTGGTCGGCGGCAAGGTATTGTATTGAGGGCTGCAGTTAACCTGTAGCTCTTCTTTTCGCATCCTGATCAGGTTTAATGTTTTTTTTTAACCAAACCCATTTTTTTAATACTTGGTGTTAATATGGGTGCCTTATAAATTAATCGGAAATTTTCTATGAAAATTTTTACACTTCTAATAATCTAATATATTAATACGAGAAAAATCCTTATATACAGGGTTGTCCATTAAGCACGCGGAGGTCTCTAATGATCTTAACTTTAAAATTGGAAGAACATGTTCGATATAAAAAGTGTTTCTTCTCAAGTATTCTTTCTGCGGGAAATCTTTTCAAAGATGGCGGACGTCCGGATATACCGGAAGTAAACATCAACTTCCTTATTTTATATAGAATATATTTTGATATTCTTGAATTCAACATTGATTTTAAGGTTCATTCTATTAGGCATAGTTGTTGTCTATAGAGTCTCCATTTGGCGTTACTCGGTAGTCTTCAGAAAATGTGTCGTTTGTAGTACTTCACATAAGTTTTAATATATCGGAAACTACACATACAACATTATCTAATGTTAAGAGTGTCACATAATTAAATGCCGCTTGTATTCTTTCTTGTATGTTTGCTGCTGTAGTTGGGGGTATTTTGTAGACCAGATCTTTAACGTATCCCCAAAGGAAAACATCCATTTTTTCTAGATTTGGTGACCTTGGCGGCCAGGCAACAAGTCCACGGTTTCCAATCTAGCGGCCTGGAAATCTTTCATCCAGATAGTTTCGGACTCTAACACTAAAATGTGCAGGTACTCCATCTAACTGATACCACATTATTCTCAATAACCTATCTAGATGTTCATTCAAAAAAATTAAGAAAGATATTTCCATTAAGGTGTTCATCGAAAAAATGGGGTTCTATTATGTGGTGTCCAATTATGCCATCTCTATAGTTGAAACTCCCTCTATGCTGGTTGTCGATCGTCCTCACAAAATTCGGATTGACATCCGCGTAGAAATTTTAATTATGCCAGCTTACACGGCCGTTATTATGAAACGTAGCTTCGTCAGTGAATAATACGGTATTAAAAAAATGATAAAAAAGCAAACATATAACCGAATTGTATACTTCCTCCTTTTTTGAAGTCGGTCAAAAACAATATTTATTCTTCTCCTCTGAGAAGGTTGGCATTCATCATAGCAATTCCGATCTTCGAAGCTGCTGTTCTGAAAAGTTCCACAGAGCTGCAATTGAACCACTGTCTCAGATTATTTAACCAGGAAATGCGTCTTCTTCCTCAGTTTCTCCGTCCTTGAATTTTTCCCTGTATTATTACTTGTAGTAGTCCGTAACGCTCTCCCCTTATAACATGGCTCAAGTTATACAATTTTCTAATTTTGATGTTGTTTAAGACTTCTTTTTGTTTTTTCACTCTTCTCAACACTTCATCGTTTGTAATTCTATCTATCCAGCTTATCCTCAACATTCTTGTATATGCCCACATCTCGAAAGCCTCCAATCTATCACAAATATTTTTCTTTAATGTCCAAGCCTCCATCCCATACAAAAGAACGGAAAACACGTAACACTTCAAAAGTCTGATCTTTAGGTCGATAGTCAGATCTCTGCTGCTCAGAACATTTTTCATTTTATGGAATGCGTTTCTTGCTTGTCCTATCCTTGATTTGATCTCTTCAGTGTAATCGTTTTCTTCGTTTATTATTGATCCCAAGTATTTGTATTTTCTGACTTTTTTATTTGTTCTCCTTTGCTCTCTTGGCATCTTTGTGATTTTGTTATTACCATAAACTGAGTTTTTTTATTATTAAGAGTTAAACCTCTCTCCTCACTGAGTTCAACTACACGGTCTAATAGTTGTTGAAGATCCTCAAGACATTCCGCTATTAATATTGTATCATCAGCGAATCTTGAATTGTTAATTGGTTTACCGTTCACTTTTATGCCTATTGTTGTTTCATCCTCCAGCGCTTCCTGGATTATATCTTCGGAGTAAACAATGAACAGAATTGGAGTCAATATGCACCCTTGTCTGACTCCTCGTTTTATTTCGATTTCATTCGAAAGTTCTCTATCTACCTGCATTACTGCTTTTTGATTGTAATAGAGTTCGGTAATAATTCTTATGTCCTTTGTATCCAGATTTTGGGGTAACTGTATAAGGCGGTCATGTCTGATTTTATCAAAGACCTTATTGTAATCTAAGTAGCATATGTATAACGGTTGGTTCACATCCATGCATCTCTGGGTCAATACGTTCATGGCAAAGAGGGCTTCTTTTGTTCCAAAGTCATTTCTGAAGCCAAACTGTGTTTCACTGATATCTTGTTTCAGTTTGCGGTAAATCTCATTGTGTATAATTTTTAGGAATATTTTGGGGGGTGTGACTCATTAGGCTGCTAGTTCGATGGTCGCAGCATTCGTTTGCATTAGGTTTTTTAGGTAGAGCGATGAAAGTAGACTTTAACCACTCCTTAGGTATAACTCCTGTATTCTAGATGGAGTTGTATAAGTTCACAAGCACTTCTGTTTGATCCTCATTTATAAGTTTGACTATTTCCACTGGTATGCCATCAGGTCCAGGTGCTTTATTGTCTTTTATCAACATAATTGCGTGTAACACTTCTTCTTTGGTAATATCTGGGCCGCTGTTTGTGGCGGTTAAAAGTGTCGTTCTTTAACATTAATTCTTCAATCTCGTCACATTTTTCTTCATACCATTTCTCCTTAGCTTCTCTTATTTTTCTTCGTATCTCTCTGTTAGTAGCACTGTATGCATGCTTGTCTATGTTTTTGTATTTTCTTCGCATATCCATTAGTTCCAGTATCTCCTCAGTTATCCATTGTTTTTTCTTTTTGATCTGAGTCTTCCCCAGTGTATTTTGGCTTGTAATTATTAGTGCATTCATTATTTTTGCCCATTTTTTATCGTTTTCTTCAAAGTCATCGATTTTTATGTTCTTAAATTCTTCATTGATTTTTTCATTAGTCTTCTCTCTTTCAGTTGGATTTTTTAACTGGGATATCTGTATTTCTTCCTTTATTTAGGAGTTTTTTGAGCTTCACATGAAATTTTGCTACAACGACGTTGAGATCAGATCTTATGTCAGCGCCTGGATATGTTTTGGCTGACTTGATTGAATTGCGGTATCGCTTGTTGATCAGTATGAAATCTATTTGATTTCTGACAATATTATTTGGATTGTCTGCTGCTGATCTCTATGTATAGAGTCTTCTAGGTGGGAGTTTGAAATAGGTATTTGTAATTATGAAGTCTTTCTTTTGACAAAACTGGGCCAGTCTGTCGCCCCTATCGTTCCTTGATCCCAATCCAAATTTCCCCACGAAGTCTCCTTCACTCCCTTGTCCTATCTTTGCGTTAAAATCGTCCATCAAAACTGTGGTGTCTCTAGGTTTGGTGGTATCTAGTGCTTGTTCGACTTCGTTGTAAAATTGTTCTATTTCTTCTTCTTCTTTATCAGCAGTTGGAGCATATATTTGAATTATGTTGATCTTAGAATGGGAAGTTTGAAGTTGAATCTCAATTAATCTATCCGATATTGGCAAAATACTAGTTACGGACTGTTGGGTGACCCTATCGACAACTATTGCCACTCCATTCCTGAGTTGCGTATCATTGTTTCCAGAGTAATATATTCTTGTCTGACCAATAGATATTTCTCCTGAACTGGGCCATCTTGTTTCGCTCATTCCCAGTATGTTGATTTTCAGTCTTTGCATTTCCTGGACTACATTGTGAATATTTCCTGCCTCGTATATTGATTTTACGTTCCATGTACCAACGTTCATTGCTGACCCGGGGATTCTTCGCACTGAGGGCCATATCTTTGTGTGTCTCAGCCATGATAGTTTGTATTAGGAAATTAATAATGAGGTGGTTTTCCGTTGCCTTCCTCATCGCAGTGTTTTAGCCGGTTCAGCTCGTTATTAGCTGTCGCCTAAAAGTTTCCATCACTAGACCGTCGTGAAACACGCGTTTCTGCGCTCCAATATGGTAATGACAGCACTGCTTCCCACTGTCATGTCCTCAGTTGGTCCGCGGGTGCTTATTTGGCAAGCCTTATTCGCACCTATGAATGAACATTCTCCAAGGATATAAACCATATCAATTAGTTCTTGGTTGGTATGTTTCAGGTTGATTACGAGCAGTTACAGCACGCTCTAAATTTTATTAAATTTGACAACATATTTAACGTAACTGTGAGCCATTCCGCCTACGATTTTTCAATTTTCTCCGCGCCATTTTGGAATGATTGAATAATCGCTATTAGCTTAAAAATCAACAGAGATAGACCCAAAGATACCTTAATAAAATCGAAAGAGAATTCAATATCGCATTCATGAATATGAAACATACCATCCTATTTGAAAAAAATTACATTTGCATGTTTCAAACGTTTCAAATTTGAAAACTGAGTGATTTAATGTCCTTCTGAAGCACTGCTACATTTAAAACATAAGTAGGTTCTTTTCGACATTGAAAACCTCATGTTTCGATCGGGTGTAGTTTCCGAGATATTACAACTTTTATGAAGTACGTACTACAAACGACAGGTTGTCTAAAGTTTACCGAATAACTCCAAATGGAAACTTCGTAGACAACAACTATGCTTAACAAACTGGACCTTAAGATCATAGCTGAATTCAAAAATGTAGAAATATTCATGGTGTTCTATATATATATATATATATACTGTAAAGACCGAAGTCATTTAGTACATATCTTTCAGTAGCGAAATCTTTACATCCTTTCACATTGATACGTGGGTCGCGTTCAAATTTAACTTTTCTGACTCTTTGGACACACCCCGAACCATATGTTCAGCTGATGAGATCCTAATAAGGTCGAAATCACAGTGATCCTGTTCTTGGTTCAATAGTGATGTGTTCCATAGATACTGAAACAAAAAAGCGTTAGAAGTTACCGCAACTGGTGTCGAGTGAGATCTCGATCCTTTGCACCTGCCAGCGATGATAAAACTCAATGCGGGATGGGGCTTTTGTCCACCGAGTAGCTGTTTTCATCGTTGGTAGTTTATGGCTATATGTGATTATAGCCATCTATCTACTGTTAAGACCGAAGTCATTTAGTACATATCTTTCAGTAGCGATATAGCGAACTTTGTACAGCCCAAGAGTCAATGCTGTATTATATTAAGTTTCTGCTAAACTAAATGTATTAACGTATTTGTGCTTGGTAACGTTACCTTTTGATGATTAGATGAAACTCACCATCCGATATGGTAATGGTGTTTGACTTATCGGCGAGGCATATGGCGGATGTCCAATCTAAATTTATATCAAAATTATTAAACTGTATATATCTTGAGCTATAAATGGTGTAACTAACACCACTCTGTTTTATATAGATACTAGCAGTACCCGGCCCGTTGCTGCCGTAACAGTAATAATTGTAGAGATATATGAAATTTGAAATAAATAGTTATGTTGGTTATTGGCCGTGTGCAGTCCAATAGAAAAAAAATTAAATAAAATGAATTAATGAGTAATCACTTTAATTATTTATTTATTATCTCAATTTTAAATGACGATTACTTACAAAAATAACTTCCTGCTTTTGTAAACTTCAGTAATAATATAATATTTTTATTGTAATGCTTTATGGTACACGATATTTTTTACTTGCTTATTTTAAATAATTTACTTGTATCACCTATATCCACAGTGTTAGATGGAGTAGGTTTAATATTTGTCCCTGTCCCTACCAGAAGTGCTGCCCTGTCGAAGCAAGAGCCACCCTTTTCTCAGGAAAAAGGCTCATTGTTCCAGATAATATTAGCGATCGTGGACGAAGTGGACAACATCTATTATCAGGAGGAATTACTCAAAGCAATGGCGGATCCTCAGAGGAGACAATACCTCCTCTACAAATCATATTTTTGACGTAGGTGCGTATCAATTCTAAGACGTTGGTTCTCTCACTTATTATAAACGTCCCACCACAAACAATGTAAGGTGCCATAGCACTACCTTCAGGGGTCATTTGGAAAAGAGTAAGTTGTATTATTTTAGAAAATTTGTAGAATTGCCCACCTCTGCAATAAATGTCACTAGCCGCCACTGACCAAATAGAGGTGAACAACAAACCATCAACCTAACCTATTTCCTATTAGATTACATATTCACTCACACCGCTCTTCCTATTGGTATCCCAAGTGACAAAGAAGTGCAACAAATCTCTTGATGAATAATATTTTTCAACATATATGTTTCAACATTTTCTACTAGTATTTCTCCCATTAAGTGGTTTATTTCTATTATTTTGTTAGACATATTTATTTCGTATATAAAGAGATCCTTTCAGTTTATTTTTCAGTGTTTGTATTCTCACAAGCTTCTTACATCAGAGACAAAACTAGCATCTAGCCTGCAAAAGATTTTTAAATTTATAGCTGTTGGCGCATTTCCTCATCGCCAATTTATTTGTTGTTCACCTCTATTTAACGCCATCTATTCGCGTTTTACTTTCGCCAATAGGTGTTCTTTGGATAATGGTTCGTGACGTGTATGACATATCTGACACCACACTAAGAAAGCTATTTTCATCGCAAATTTTAATATTTTCCTCATCATAAGAACCTTCCTTATACCTTAAAGAGAATATTAAAAGAAAAATGATCCGAAATGGTCGAGACGTTCTTGAGTTTTGCGCTTAGCAACGCATTTGGCGATTCAATTTTATTTATATAGATATAGATATATATTTTTTTTCGGGAAACAGCATTAACGATTTTGATCAAATGTGGGATTTAGATAAGGTTCTAATTTTTAAGATCATATAAATGGCTTTCCTGACAAAACGCGAGGGTGACACCCTCGAAGTCCATAAACTTGTTTTGAATGTTTCTACAGATTTTGATAAAAAAGAGGTTTTAAGAGCCGAGAAATCGATTGGCAATACTTTAATTTTTTGTATGCGTGTGAACCTCGAGGTCCACATTAGCTATTTCAAGAAAGGGTTCGCAGATTTCGATAAAAAATTGCAAAAGGTGTTTTCTGAATCGTGAAATCGATTGGTAATACTTTCATATTTTATGGGTGTGACCCTCCAAGTCCACACTAGCTATTTCGGGAATGACTGCGCGGATAAAATTTCAGTATGGGGTTTGGGAGTCGATATGTCGATTTGTGATACACCTAATTTCTGGTATCTATAACTTCAGAGCTATGTAAACCATAACAGCAATATTTACCGGTCTACTGAGTCCATTACATTTTAACTAGAAATATGCAACATTTTTGAACTGAGATTAAATATTCTTAGTTACTCAGACCCAGCCTAAATCCTGTGTTACCCGAGCAAAGCTTGGTCACCCAGATATTATAAATACATGCATTCTATCATAGACGTTATATAAAGTCTTTGCTTTCTATTTATTTACAATATAAGTAAACATAGTTTTTCTCAACAGTTTTGTTGTCAGTACTCATTCTGCAATCGTTTAATACCATTCTCCTCTGAAAAACAGGAGTGTGGTATAAAGAGTCTATAAAAATACACCTGATATAATAGTTTTCATTTTAAATAGGCTAAATATACGTAGATACGAACGATAAATCTTTTTTACAAAATAGCACAATTTTTAAACAACGAAGTGTCTTTCAAAATACATTCAAAATGGAAAAAGTTTTAGGTTTTAAATACCTACGTTACATTAGAAATACCAAAAATCTTTCGTTATATAATTTCATAGTTAAACTATGTTATTTTTACCAATTTCACATACTCGGCATATAAATAGCCGCAAAAAGATTGGAGAGCAAAAATAATCGAAGAGACTAGGAAAAAGCTGCAGTTGAGGATATCTACGAAAAATGAAACACATTTCAAGGCTTTGTGACTGGATTACAAAATACTTCTATGTTTAAGCACAACCAGAATTACCTTCGTAAACAGAAGAGAACCGCATTAAATAATCTTGCGACCAGTCTTAAAAACAAAATTGCTTCGTCCAACTGTAGTTTTGGGTAATTCAAAGATGTTTACCCAATTCCAAAGTATATATCTATAATATTATTGCGAAGCTGGATATTCTTTGAATTTTTAATAATAAGGAACAAATAAGGTTCCAAAAATCAATCTGGAGCAAAAAAGATGGTGGTAGCTGTTTTGAACCAAAAGTTTTTTTGGACTTACTTATAGACATATAACAACATGCCGTTGAATTTTTTTCGAAATTCAAAAGTGTGAACTATCGCAATAGGTACATTTCTATATGAAATTTACCTAAATGGATTTGGGAGTTCCTTTTCTAGCGTCTTTAATTTTAATAATTATCTCTACTTCTTGTTATATTTCAACAATTCTGTTGACAAATAATGGATATTTTTTTCAGAAGTTATTGTTAATAGATGATTAACAAGGAACGGAATCACATGAGTTTTTGTAGGTAGGCACTTAAGGATATCCATGAGAGTAACACAACGGCTTCATATTCAAAGGAATCGAAATTATTTATCTTATCCTCATATTACATAATTACCTGAAGACAATATCAAGAGTCTTTAATTCTCGACGCAAACAGCAGTTTAAAGTGGGTATGTATTCTTGTAACTATCTGTGACATTGTAGTTCCCAAACAGTGACTTCATATTATTCAGTTTAGTAGTTAACAACTGACTTGCTACTAAAGTCTATTTTGCTACCAGATTTTCTTAGTATCTACTAAATAAAAATATCAATGTTCGTATTATTATTTGATATTAGTATGGCTATTTATAGGCGTTGCAAGATTCCCTGTTACTTAATATTTACGTTTGTTTATCCTCTATACAATATATTTACATTGAAATAAATATGACAAATTCATTAAAACAAAGATTGATGTTTCATTGTGGGTTAAGATGAATATGTATTCGACCCCCTCACATCCGATACAATCAGATGCTGCTTGCTCAATTGAAAGTCGCAATTAAAACCATTTAATTATAGTTATTGTGTAATTTACGTCTCACAAAAGGAAAAAGGTGGCATCAATGAGTATTTAAATACATTAGAATGGATTTTTACAATGTGTCATGCAACTGCGGAATAGCTAGATGTAGCTTGTGAATATAACAAGGAAAACTAATAGGTTCTTATAGATGGGGATAATGATCTTATAGGGGAATTATATACAGGGTGCTTCAAGGTGAGTGTCCTCTTAGACCTTCCGAGAAAACATTTTTGTATTGATTTTTTTATCTATCGACCAACTTGAGGTGTACAATTCAAATGTATGTTTGCCTAGTACCTAAACGTGCATATATTTTGGAGATTCTATTTTTATTCTAACGGCATGGCACGGAGATGCTCAATTTCTCAAAATTCAATATGCTCTTGTCGCATCTTACTTTAGCTATTTTATCCTGTAATATTTGAATGGGACAAATTCAAGATTTTTCGAGTTATAGTACCAAGAAAATGCAAGATTGTTGCAGCAATATAACCCGCTATTTTAACTATCTATGACAAAAGATGTGAAGATTTATACCTGTTAAAATATTGTTAATAGTAAATAACTAGACTATTAAGGTGCGTATAGATAAGCGCGCTGCGCCAAGAACGCACCTGTTTTACGCAACGAATTCGTCAGATGTGTACCAGGCGCAAAATCGGCGCGCGCGCCGCGCGTCTTGACCTATCTTCTGTCGGTTTCTCAACGAATCCTCTGAGTGTTCGCCGTTCAGATTTGAACGGGGGTTTGGCGCATTCGTTGTTTTTGGTGCGCGCCTGGCTTTGGTGTTTGCTTCTTGGTCAATTATAATAATACATCTAGTTAAATTTTGTTTTGATCACTATTAAATTGTAAAACTAAATTTCAATGTTTCAAATTATTTAAGACAAGATGAATGAATATACAAATTTTGATTTTATATAATGAAAAATATCGAATACGCTCCTCGGTTTAAATAAATTAACTGTAGGTTCTCTGTAATTCAGTTTGAATAATATGCACTTTATGACTTTATTCTGAAGTTTTCATTAAAGATTTTGTTGCTGAGCCCCAAACTGAAATTAAGTATACAATAAACAAAAGAAAAGTACATTAATTTCAGGTATTTTAAAAGTAAATCATTTCATATTTTAAATAGAGTTTCAACTATTGGAGCTATCTGTTTATAGTGTTTGCACACTCCTGTTTTTCAGAGGAGAATGGTATTAAACGATTGCAGAATGAGTACTGACAACAAAACTGTTGAGAAAAACTATGTTTACTTATATTGTAAATAAATAGAAAGCAAAGACTTTATATAACGTCTATGATAGAATGCATGTATTTATAATATCTGGGTGACCAAGCTTTGCTCGGGTAACACAGGATTTAGGCTGGGTCTGAGTAACTAAGAATATTTAATCTCAGTTCAAAAATGTTGCATATTTCTAGTTAAAATGTAATGGACTCAGTAGACCGGTAAATATTGCTGTTATGGTTTACATAGCTCTGAAGTTATAGATACCAGAAATTAGGTGTATCACAAATCGACATATCGACTCCCAAACCCCATACTGAAATTTTATCCGCGCAGTCATTCCCGAAATAGCTAGTGTGGACTTGGAGGGTCACACCCATAAAATATGAAAGTATTACCAATCGATTTCACGATTCAGAAAACACCTTTTGCAATTTTTTATCGAAATCTGCGAACCCTTTCTTGAAATAGCTAATGTGGACCTCGAGGTTCACACGCATACAAAAAATTAAAGTATTGCCAATCGATTTCTCGGCTCTTAAAACCTCTTTTTTATCAAAATCTGTAGAAACATTCAAAACAAGTTTATGGACTTCGAGGGTGTCACCCTCGCGTTTTGTCAGGAAAGCCATTTATATGATCTTAAAAATTAGAACCTTATCTAAATCCCACATTTGATCAAAATCGTTAATGCTGTTTCCCGAAAAAAAATATATATCTATATCTATATAAATAAAAATGAATCGCCAAATGCGTTGCTAAGCGCAAAACTCAAGAACGTCTCGACCATTTCGGATCATTTTTCTTTTAATATTCTCTTTAAGGTATAAGGAAGGTTCTTATGATGAGGAAAATATTAAAAATTGCGATGAAAATAGTGAAAAGATCACTTTTCCCTTACGCTTTCTTAGTGTGGTGTCAGATATGTCATACACGTCACGAACCATTATCCAAAGAACACCTATTGGCGAAAGTAAAACGCGAATAGATGGCGTTAAATAGAGGTGAACAACAAATAAATTGGCGATGAGGAAATGCGCCAACAGCTATAAATTTAAAAATCTTTTGCAGGCTAGATGCTAGTTTTGTCTCTGATGTAAGAAGCTTGTGAGAATACAAACACTGAAAAATAAACTGAAAGGATCTCTTTATATACGAAATAAATATGTCTAACAAAATAATAGAAATAAACCACTTAATGGGAGAAATACTAGTAGAAAATGTTGAAACATATATGTTGAAAAATATTATTCATCAAGAGATTTGTTGCACTTCTTTGTCACTTGGGATACCAATAGGAAGAGCGGTGTGAGTGAATATGTAATCTAATAGGAAATAGGTTAGGTTGATGGTTTGTTGTTCACCTCTATTTGGTCAGTGGCGGCTAGTGACATTTATTGCAGAGGTGGGCAATTCTACAAATTTTCTAAAATAATACAACTTACTCTTTTCCAAATGACCCCTGAAGGTAGTGCTATGGCACCTTACATTGTTTGTGGTGGGACGTTTATAATAAGTGAGAGAACCAACGTCTTAGAATTGATACGCACCTACGTCAAAAATATGATTTGTAGAGGAGGTATTGTCTCCTCTGAGGATCCGCCATTGCTTTGAGTAATTCCTCCTGATAATAGATGTTGTCCACTTCGTCCACGATCGCTAATATTATCTGGAACAATGAGCCTTTTTCCTGAGAAAAGGGTGCACAAAGATGCCAAGAGAGCAAAGGAGAACAAATAAAAAAGTCAGAAAATACAAATACTTGGGATCAATAATAAACGAAGAAAACGATTACACTGAAGAGATCAAATCAAGGATAGGACAAGCAAGAAACGCATTCCATAAAATGAAAAATGTTCTGAGCAGCAGAGATCTGACTATCGACCTAAAGATCAGACTTTTGAAGTGTTACGTGTTTTCCGTTCTTTTGTATGGGATGGAGGCTTGGACATTAAAGAAAAATATTTGTGATAGATTGGAGGCTTTCGAGATGTGGGCATATACAAGAATGTTGAGGATAAGCTGGATAGATAGAATTACAAACGATGAAGTGTTGAGAAGAGTGAAAAAACAAAAAGAAGTCTTAAACAACATCAAAATTAGAAAATTGTATAACTTGAGCCATGTTATAAGGGGAGAGCGTTACGGACTACTACAAGTAATAATACAGGGAAAAATTCAAGGACGGAGAAACTGAGGAAGAAGACGCATTTCCTGGTTAAATAATCTGAGACAGTGGTTCAATTGCAGCTCTGTGGAACTTTTCAGAACAGCAGCTTCGAAGATCGGAATTGCTATGATGAATGCCAACCTTCTCAGAGGAGAAGAATAAATATTGTTTTTGACCGACTTCAAAAAAGGAGGAAGTATACAATTCGGTTATATGTTTGCTTTTTTATCATTTTTTTAATACCGTATTATTCACTGACGAAGCTACGTTTCATAATAACGGCCGTGTAAGCTGGCATAATTAAAATTTCTACGCGGATGTCAATCCGAATTTTGTGAGGACGATCGACAACCAGCATAGAGGGAGTTTCAACTATAGAGATGGCATAATTGGACACCACATAATAGAACCCCATTTTTTCGATGAACACCTTAATGGAAATATCTTTCTTAATTTTTTTGAATGAACATCTAGATAGGTTATTGAGAATAATGTGGTATCAGTTAGATGGAGTACCTGCACATTTTAGTGTTAGAGTCCGAAACTATCTGGATGAAAGATTTCCAGGCCGCTAGATTGGAAACCGTGGACTTGTTGCCTGGCCGCCAAGGTCACCAAATCTAGAAAAAATGGATGTTTTCCTTTGGGGATACGTTAAAGATCTGGTCTACAAAATACCCCCAACTACAGCAGCAAACATACAAGAAAGAATACAAGCGGCATTTAATTATGTGACACTCTTAACATTAGATAATGTTGTATGTGTAGTTTCCGATATATTAAAACTTATGTGAAGTACTACAAACGACACATTTTCTGAAGACTACCGAGTAACGCCAAATGGAGACTCTATAGACAACAACTATGCCTAATAGAATGAACCTTAAAATCAATGTTGAATTCAAGAATATCAAAATATATTCTATATAAAATAAGGAAGTTGATGTTTACTTCCGGTATATCCGGACGTCCGCCATCTTTGAAAAGATTTCCCGCAGAAAGAATACTTGAGAAGAAACACTTTTTATATCGAACATGTTCTTCCAATTTTAAAGTTAAGATCATTAGAGACCTCCGCGTGCTTAATGGACAACCCTGTATATAAGGATTTTTCTCGTATTAATATATTAGATTATTAGAAGTGTAAAAATTTTCATAGAAAATTTCCGATTAATTTATAAGGCACCCATATTAACACCAAGTATTAAAAAAAATGGGTTTGGTTAAAAAAAAACATTAAACCTGATCAGGATGCGAAAAGAAGAACTACAGGTTAACTGCAGCCCTCAATACAATACCTTGCCGCCGACCAACTTCACTTGTCCCAGCTGTAGTGTCGTGGCTAAGGGATTGCACTCAGGTAAATGATGCCAGGTGAATTCTCGAGCTAATCTCGGGACCACCTCGTTATACCCACGCTACCTGGTTGTCTGTGGTCATATCTCGCGTGCCAGTGGAGCGGGGGGGTCTTGGCTTGACCACCTGTACCAAGAGGAAACAACCTCATCAAAAATTCTAAATCTATACTGGGAAGTCAGGCTGAGGGATGCATGGATAGTTAGAGGACAAAATCTTTACTGGTTTCAACCTTGGATCACCGGTGGGAACTTCATTGTAATAAACCCCTTACTTCTGCATGCGGAGATCTGCAGAAGCTGACCGTGGGTCCAAACGTGGATACCAATATAATAAAAATAAAACCCACTGGAAGAGAGGGGGAGAAAGTCTCTACCTCTCCATCCGGGCCCCTAGAAAAGTAAAAAACGCTAAACAGCAGAAAAATCGTCTGCCGTTCGATTTGGGACAATCAGGCGGCAGAGACGATCCATTGAGAAAGGGTCTCAGTGGAGCAGGAGTGCGGAAGTACCTGCGACTCCTCCATCAGAGACTTTCACCTGAGGAGGCCAGGAAACAGAGTCTCCAGCACATAACACACCCAACCGCGGCCCGTGGTAACAATGACGGAAAGGGGAAAGGAAGAAGAGGCCCGGAGTAAATCACACGTCCAGAACGGCCTTACATAAAGAAGCCGATGACAGCTGTGGCAGAAACCATTGGATATACATACAAGGCAGAGAAGGAATCAGATTGGGAATATTACCCAAGGAATACTCAAGGGTAACTCTGGAATTCGAGCGACACATTGTGTGAGGATAACATTCCTAAGACCGTCGCCATAACTGCTTTTTTCCCAAAGAGCCTTGACATGGTGACGGAGAAAATCCTTCGATTTGTAAAGGTTCAGAACTCCAACCTTAGTACTGGGGCTTGGAAGGTTCTAAACTCCAAAAAAGAGTGAAAAGGAACAGTCCTCACGATTGGGTTTGATCACCAATCGGGAAAAGCTCTAAAGGCAGGAGGTTCCGCAATGAACTTTCGGTTCGGACACATCCTAGTCTCGGGGCTAGAAATGAGAGAGAATGGCAGAGAGATAACCCAGCTCTTCCACCCCAAATAAATAGCCAATAGCCATCCTTTTTCACAAATAAATAAATATCTTTCAACCGTATAAATCACCAGAATAGATGGAATGGATATGGAGAACGACAAATGTAACCTACATACCAAAAATAAGGAAGAAAGACCACTTCATTAATATCAGCATGCTTACAGGGCGGGCCGATCAACAGAGACTGCTCTGTATCAGCTGACCGAAGTCACAGAGTACTCTGAATAACAAAAAAATACCAATGTGTGCCTTCCTAGACATATCTGGGACCTTTGACAACACAACATATGTGTCGGTCAAAGAGGCACTCATAAGGCGAGGGGTTAATAAAACCATTATCAAATGGAAGTAGGGGATGTTGAGGACAAGAATAGCTGAGACACAGGTGGGTAATCAAAACACCTCTCCTAAAGTCACTCGCAGAACACCTCAAGGAGGAGTAATGTATCCCCTTCTATGGAGCCTTATAGTAGATGATCTACTCCATAAGCCAACGGAGCTTGACTTCGAATGCATAGGTTACGCTGACGACATAGTCCTTATTAAGACTAATTATTGTTAGGGGAAAATTCGAGAGCACCTTATGCGACCTAATGCAAGAGGGCCTCAGAATACTGAGCAATGGTGCTTGTCAGTGGAGCTACATATTAAGAGCACAGTAATCCTCGGAGAAGGAAACTTTCAGCTATGAAAGTCTTTAAATGGAGACGTATTAGAGTGGAAGTCTGAATTCGAATATCTGGGATATAGATAGCAAGCTTCTGTGGAACAGTCATATCGAGATTACTGCTAGCAAAGCAACAAAGGCTCTGATGGCTTGCAGAATTCTAGCTGGTAAGACTTGGGGAGCTATGAAAACATGCCCAACTAGGGCATTGGAGATCATCACAAATCTCACACCTCTTTATCTTGTGATAGATAGACTAGCCCATGAGGCCTTTCTAAGACTATCCGGGAAAGGTACCAGCGGAAATTAGGAATGGGAGTGCTTGATTCTCTCTGTCCAAATACATCCCATCAGCTAACCTTCCCAGTGACGAAATGATAAGGAAAATCAGCATCGAGAAAGCTTTTACTACGATGCTAAGTAGAAGAGAATATTGGGAAAGGGACCCCACAATCCAAGCTCTGAAAAAGAATGCCATCAGATGATACACAGATGGTTTTAAAACCAAATCACAAATCTGATATAGCTTCTGACAATAAGGCTGCTATTAAAGCACTGAACTCTCATATCATCGATTCTAGGATGGTAAGGGAGTGCCGAAGAAAACTCCACGAAATAGGCAAGGTCTGTTTAGTCTGGATTCCCGGTCACTCGGGAGTCAAAGGGAATGAAGCGGCCAACACACTTGCCAGAAAAGGAACACGAACTCGTTTCATTGGCCCTGAACCTTTCTGTGGTACAGGTAAATGTACCTATAAGAAAGAGTTTCAGAAGAAGGAAAAAACCGAAAGAGAAACACTCTGGCGGAATCTCCCCGAGTTGGATCATTCCAAAAAGTTTCTTGGAAGCTTTAATACTGCAAGATCTTAGCAAGATTATATTACACCTCCTTACTGGATTTCTTACTGGGCACTGTTGCCTCAGGAAGCACCTAACAAGAATGGGTCTAGCAGAGAATGACGAGTGCAGATTTTGTGGGGAGGAGGAGGAAACTCCGCATCACCTGGTTACTGAATACCTCGCCATTGCTAGCCAACGCAATAAATGCTTTGGACAAAGAAAATGCAGAAATGAGGAAGTAACCTCCTTGAAGCCATTCTAGATTCTGGATTTCATTAGAACCCTGAAACTGTAGGGCCAGCTGTAGACTACTTAATGGCGAGAACAGCTCTGCTGGGGGGGCACAATAGACCTCAAGGTCGCAGTGCAATGAAAACCTCTTTAATCTGCAATTTACAATCTACCTAGCCAAACAGGCACAATAATATATGTTAAAACATTTGTAATATTCGATGTTCACATTTTAATAGAATAGAATAGAACTTTATTGATCCTTCATGACATACAAGTATGTATAGGACAAGTCAGAAAAGGAAATGCATCATCATTCAAGAACTCACAGTATAATAACTTTTTCTAATCAAAATATCTTTATACCTAACAGCCTAATACTACTAGGCACATGATTATTTAACAAAATTGTCTGATACACGGGACTCGTTTCATACTTCGCTGTATTATGAGAAGGAATGCTAAGTGTATTCACATTTCTTGTGGAGTATTCGTGAAAACTAGAAAGCTTATCCATCAAATGTTCATTTTCTTTTATGTAAATTAAACTCCTTAGTATTAACAAAGAAGGTAAGGAAAGGATTTAATTTTCCTTGAATATAGTTCTACAAGTATCTTTGGGTTTCAAATATAATATTAGGCGTAGAATTCTTTTCTGCATGATGAATACTCTATGAGAATCAATAGAATTACCCCATAATAACACACTGTAATTCAGAAAACTATAAACTAAACTATAATAAACATTCATAACTGACTGATATCGTAGTGTATCTTTAATTTTGCTTATGACATAAAAAGAGCTAGCTAATTTTTTACAAACTGAATCACAATGATTGCTCCATCTGAGTAATCCAGGTGTACTCCTAAAAATTTTACATTGTCTTTAGATACAATCTGATGGTTCATACATCTAATAACTATATGTTCACAATCATTAACCCTATAACTAAAGAGAATACACTCAGTTTTATTCAAGTTTAGAATTAAAGCATTCGATCTGCACCCCCAGACTTCCAGCTAAGACCGCCACTAATGTATCATCAACAAATATAATTAAAATTTCAGGATCTATTAGTTAGGTAGATCATTTATAAAAAGAAGAAACAGCAGCGGTCTCAAAACTGAACCCTGTGGAACCCCTGAGTACATACCATGTTCTTCAGACCTACAAGTTTCAACTCTAACAGTAATATTTCGATTTCTCAAGAGTTACATAATCCATTGAAGAAAATATTATATAATTTAGATTCTTAAAACTCGAAATTTATAACATCAAATGCTCGTGACAAATCAAAGAATATACCTGCCATAAACTTTCCCTCATCTATTTTTTATATATATAATTTGCTGAAGAAAATGTTGCTGTTAGGGTTGATCTTCTTTCCCTGAAAACATTTTTATAAAACGGGGATCACTAATGCCACCCTTAAGAGATCAGGGAATTTACCAGTGGTAACTGATAGATTGATAATATATGCTAAATGATGTACTATATCATTTACTATCGATTTTAAGACAAACAATATTAGGAAGCTAAGATTATTGACCCAAAAATTAATTTTGTTCAAGTGCTCAGTGCTCTATATAGGTACCTACCCACTCTGTCTACAATACTTTATAACCATTTTCAAAACTAGAATGCTAGGGATAGCATAAGTGTTGTATATTAACCTAGGGTTCTCTGTTTGCATCGCAGAAGATTCAGAAAACTTGTCGTTTTGGTGCTGTGACGATGCTGTTACGTGGCCTTGAATAATCACACTCATGCGTTCAAAGAAGTTTCGATTTAAAAAACATAGAATACTATGCTATCGAACTACGTTAAAGGAAATACATATTTCGAACCAAGAGTATCCATCATTGAAAAGACACAAGATCAAGTGATAGAGATCATCTATAGACTACATGCAATTTAAAAGTAAATACGCACTGTTTAAAATAGTATAAGGAATAAAAGCACATGCAAAAAATACTAATTCGGGTAAATCCAAAAAAAATCATGTCCGTTTAGTTTAGACAGGACGTTAACCGTCTCGGCCTGAAGCATCCTATAGCTTCGCATATCCAAATTCGAACTCTTTGTGCTATATGTAAGTGCTATTTATAATGGTACATATCCCTATTATCATTATAAACAAATACCTTAAACATTATTATTTGTAGCCATTACTTTTAACCACTAGGGTTGATGCGAGTTACGTCATTGCCACAAAGTACAGGTCATGAATCCCACAGAACCTGCCGACGCAAGATGTTTCCCATAGCCAGAATCTGCCGACGCTAGATGTTTCTTACGGTATGGCACATGGACCAGCTCAGCACAAATTATTTGACATTGCACCTTAGTTTAAGATTATATTCATTCCATATTGATTCGCTTTTGCGATAACTTGTAATTATTAGAAAATAAACTTAAAAAAAGTTTTCGGTGATTGACATAATTTGCGGCTTACACATAAATAAACATGTATAATTTTGCAAAATAAATGTTTAGAGTCATCCAGAATAAATTATATCAATGTTTCCTATCAAATTGTTCCTTTCTGATTAAATTAAAACTAGGCGTATTCTCCTTTCAGGGACATTAATTACTTTCTTGCTATGACTGTATACGAGTGCATTTCCGTTATCACAAATTAATGTTATCACCTAGCTGCACGAAATTTAGTCCATTGAACCCACTCAAGTAGTTTCATTTAATTAAATGCTCTGCAATATTCACATTGTTATAAATCATGGTGAATATTATTCGTTTGAAATGGATAAATTCGTTTTGTAGTTTGTCTGCGAGTACATGCGATTTTATAGTTTTTGTATTTTGATATTTGTGTCATATTGAATTTTGACGTAGGAGGAATCGTCTGCAGTAAACATTTGACAGTTCATTTGAGCTTAACTTTTTTCCTGCTTTTTCTCAGAGAAACGCTTCAAGTATATAGAATGTTTTGCTCAAGTTTCATCAAAATCATTAGAGACGTTTTCACGCCACAGTCTTAAGCGAAACACGTTTTTCAGCTATAGCTTAGCAACCAGTGCGACCAAGATGCCCAATAAGACTCACCGGCGAGCCTCATCGATAGCCTACTAAATGAAAAAGAAAATTGGACCATCCGTTCCCAAGACAGTCTTGGCACAGACAGACAGACGGTAAGAACAACGGCTGAAAATATATTTTTTTAAATTCGGAGTCCCTGAATCGTAGGTAAACATCTGTTGAAAACCGGATACAGAAAATTTTACACGATTACAATACTTCCCTTACATTTCAAAAGAGAGATAGTAATACAAAAAATTACAAAATACCACTTTGTAAACTTTGGCAATACTAATGATACTTATGATAGTGGATGAAGTAAAAAAATATCAAATGGTGTAGAAGTGGCATTTTTTCTCGGATTTTTTTATATATTTTATCTATCATGATTGAAGGAGAAATCCTTCCTGGCAAAATTTAAATGGGTATTTTTACAATTCATTTGTTTCTGAGTTACAGCACAAGGCTAGCGTAACATTGTTACCATATTATTATGTTTAGGCACTCAAAAAATATAAGAAAAAAAATTATATTTTTTCTATTTTGTAAAGTATTTTTCATTGCAATTTATTGTAAAGAAGTTTTTCCGTAAAAATAATGAATGTAAATTTGGCTAGAAAAGTTCTTCTACTACAGCTGTACTTCATTTGAAGATATATTCTGCATTAAGGTAACTTATTTTTTTATATAGTTTCTACCATTTAACAAGCGTCCAAAATCGATAGCTACGTATCTGTCAAATCATTCAATTCTTAATATCGTCAAAAATGTGGCTTATTAATCATACCCCACAGCCTAATTTATCAGTTTTTACTTCATTAATATTCAAATAAATTCCTGTCTTTCAGTAATATAGTAACGTCTAGAGATCCGTGCGATGAATTTCCTAAAATTATCCTTTCTTTGTGTTTTCTGGGGTTTTAATATCTAGATTCTTGATAAAAATTAAATAAGAAAAATTTTGATACTACTCGTTGCCAATCATTTGGAGAAAAATACAATCAAAATAATGATTACGGAAAAGTATTCTAACAGATGTTCTCGACATCGTCCGCGAAGACATTTTTTAAATCCCATTGAAACCCAATATTTAAAAAATAATGTTAGTAATAATAAAGTGGTAAGAAAACCCGAATCCGTTGGCTTGGAATCAGCTAATATAAAGGAACTTATGGTACCACCATACGTAATCAATGGAATTTCATAAACCAACGCGTGATTCGATATGGGTTTTGGAAATAGGTCACTGCTGACGATGTCAACTTGGTTCCTGTACACGAATCCGACGGGAAAAGTAACCAATATATTTTTCTGGCTTATCTGATAAATGTTAATAAAAGTCTCCTGAAAATCTGCAATTTCAGAGGTCAGCCCGGATGATGAACAAACAGGCAGACAAAAATGATAAAAATGCATATTTCCGGATTTGTTTACGTGACAATGACGAAATGAACTCAACAACAATAAAATATACTTTGAAAACAAAGACACTTCAATTGTATTTATATATACCTATAGCCACTTCACTGCATCCGTCCAAAGTTTGCACTGTATTTATAACAATAATATTGCAATATAAATACAATTTTAAATATTTCATTCTTTTTATTCCGTTTTTTAAAGACAATTTAAATATTAGATACCTTTTACCAAGTAGGTATATCTACCCTTTTTCCAAGAAATGCTCCGTTTTTAATGATTTTTGATTCATTTGAAAGAGGAGACTTGAGAAATGGTCCCATATTCGAAAGCTCAAATCGAAAATCTCCTTCCCTCTGAAAACCACCCCGAAGTGTGTGGAGTGGGCAAATTCTCTCGACAATCGAACATGTCAGAACTGAAGATAGGACAATATCCGGAAACGTTTAAATTGAACATTTTTTCAAAAGATGGTTTTCAAGTTACCTTCATGTTAAAATCTCACATATGTGTATTTTTGCGATATGGAGGGGGCAATTTCATTCGAAAACTGAAAATCTCTGGGTACCACACGAAAGACAAAATAATATTGGCTGCAACATTTATACTGCACATTCTTTCCTTAGACACGGTTTTCGAGTTAAACGGCAGTAAAATAGTCAAATCTGAAATATTTATTCGTATTTCCGCAGCGATGCTTTGAGATCTCTACATAATAACAAGTACAAGCAAAGAATATACGTGGGTAGTAGGATATGTACTATCTATCTTCTTTGGTATTAGTGAACGTTCAACAATTTTTCTGACTAATGTTACACTCAAAAGTGTGAAATAAATATTTCTTTCAAAAAATTGGACCGATGTTATTAGTTGGTGCACTGAAAAATACGAAACAATATTAAATCTATTGGTGCTGGTCCTTGTGAAGTTGGTGCCAAACGTTATCAATATAAGTGCAACTGCACAACTTCAAAAGTAACAGCACCAAAAGAATTAATATTGTTTCGTATTTTTCAGTGCACTAACTAATAACGTCGGTCTATTTTTTTGTAAAAAATATATATTGTGATATTATTTTTATACTAATAATCATTGCAACCAGGTCGCTTCTAATAAATGTAATTGAAGCTGTGAGATTTACGTCCATATTTTACCACAGTGGTATTGTGTATAAATTTATAAAATAATATGATTAATTAAAAAAACTTCCAGAAACGTGATTCGATAAGATTCAACACTCCTGCTATCTCAGAAACTATGAAATACTAAAAAATGTCTAGAGGGTAAACCTTTTTGAATTTCTTCGAATTTTTATTTTTATTGCTGTCATGTTCAGAGGGTATTTCTGATACAGGTTTAAACTTCCTTATTTTAAACAGAACACCCTATATATTTTTAGATTTTTGGATTCTACATGAAATCTCTGGTAGGTATATATAGTTTTCGAGTTTTTTTTTTAATTACAGTTGCAGATATGTATATGAATGATTCACCATTAGTAGGAATTAATACTATAAATTAAATAGCCATTATAATAAACCTAATAAGCAGAGGTGAGAATTTGTTTCCAAACCAGAAAAAATCTCTAGCAACATACAGGGTGGATATGAAAGCGATAATAACTTTCAGTTGAATATTATCTATAATATCCGATTTTTTAAAGGTCCATTTTTTTCTGTTTCACTGTATTCTACGAGAAAAAATAAGGGTACTTTCTGTTTACTTCCCTATACATAATATCATGAGATTCTGAAATATAAGCCGAAATTTAAAATTCTGCAAAATAGGAGGTTCACCGTAGCGATTGCTATGTAAAAAATGACGTCTTGTTTGTTTAATTAAATGTCAGACTGTCAGTTGTGTCTTGTTTTTTAGAACCTCAGAAGTTTGTCATAGTTTTAGAAAATGTATTCTGAAAAAGAAAGGTTTGATTTGTTTGAGCATTTTACTAAAAACTAGCTTTTGCCAGCGACTTCGTGCGCGTGGAAAACTACATTCAATTCCATTCCTTGTAGTAGTTTTTGCGTGATGCGCGTACACACATTTAGAAAGACAGAGAGAGGCGATATAAGGTAGCCTATATTTTAAGTTAGACCTGTAGTAATACATCGGTGAAAACTGCATTCGATTCCAAGCAGTGTTTTTGCGTAATGCGCGTACAAACATACAGACGACAGACAAAAATTATAATAAAATTGTTGTTTGATTTTTTTTGCTATAATAAAGGCCCCCCATATTATTTTTTCTTAAATATCTTTAATGTACAGTCAAAACCCTACTATTAAAACGATAGAAATTTCATTCAAACATTGACGCCCCTTTTTACCCCCTAAGGGGTTGAATTTTGCAAAATCCCGTCTTAGTAAGCAACTATGTTCTAAAAGAAGCCCCCATGCAAAATTTTAGACAT
Organism: Crioceris asparagi; assembly: GCA_958507055.1. NCBI lineage: Eukaryota > Metazoa > Arthropoda > Insecta > Coleoptera > Chrysomelidae > Crioceris > Crioceris asparagi. The sequence goes on along the minus strand of OY293826.1, from coordinate 56,164,160 downwards.
CCAGCACTTGTAGTTTCTTAGATTTCGTGATGAGTCATTGACCTTTCGCGTTTATATATATAGATAATAGAAGTATTGCCCTAACAATAAGAGAATATCGCCGAAACTTCCCTGAAAGAAGAATTCCAGACAAATCAATTTTTCGGCGAATCGAACTAGACTTAAAAAATCACAGTGTTATAAAATACAAAAAGAGAAACAAATTACCTAATGTTTTGACAGAAGAAACGCAGTAAAATATATCAATGAATTCTGAAGAAAATCCAGATAATGCTAGTAGGTATTTGGATGTCGCTAGATCCACGCATCGATAAAAATAAACGGATATTATAAAACATATCAATTTGCAAAACTACAAGAGTTGCAGATTGCTGATAACTCGACTGATAAGGATCGTTTGAATTTGAATACATTAAGTTTTAAAGAAGTTAATTTATTAAAATAATGAAGTTATTTTTTCCATGACAATCACTCGTTAACGAACGATATTCAAAATGTGCACCTTATTTTTGAAACCTACTTTAAATTTTGGCATTTCATAGAATTTATTTTTCTTTGTATTCTATAACACTGTAATTTGTGAAAAATTGATTTGTCTGCAATTTTTCTTTCAGGGAAGTTTCGTCGATATTATCTAATTGTTAGGGAAATAGTTCTATTATTTTTAATACTATGTTCAAATAAATCAGAACTTTCTTGCTCAGAATACATTTTCTAAGACTATAATAAACTGTGACAGTCTGACATTAAGTGTGGATTCATGCAGCATCATGTAAGAATTATCGAGTAAAAAGTATCAAATAACAATTATCAATTAACAAGTATAAACATGTAACATCCATGCACTCAAATTAAGAATTAAGAAGTAAAAAGTAAGCATGCGCATAAGTCTGACATCCGCGGTATTCATTTTTCAAAATAACCTCTGTCCCCGCTGGATAACTGAAAAGAAGTGTTCAGAATTCCAAATTTTCAATAAAAATGGAAGATGCCGAATCATTTTTCAAAGTACCCAAACAAATACACAAATATTTCAAAAAGAGGGGTTATTTACATCATCGGTCTGACCGATCCGCGTTCACCTCGTTAAATTAAAGTAAGAAAGTTAAAAGTTGGCCAACTTCTACTTCTTATTCGTTAATTGATAATTGTTACTTGGCTACATGAACATTCCCATTGAAAAATTAGAAGTTCAACTTTTACCTGCTATTTGTAATTGTTAATTGTTACTTGTTACTCGTTAATTTGGGCTGCATGAATCCACACTTAATTAAACAATCAAAATGTCATGTTTTCCATTGCAATCCCTACGAATGTGCACCTCATACTTGTATTTTACCGAATTTTAAATTTTGGCTTATATTTCAGAAATTCATGATATTAGGTATAGTTAAGTAAACAGAAAGTAGGTAGGTACCCTTTTGGGGGGTTTGCATTTAAAAAATCGGAGATATTTGATAATGTTCAATTGAGAGTTTTTATCGATTTCATACTCACCCCTTAAGTTGCCAGAAATTGTTTCTGGTTTTGGTTACCACTGTTCACCTCTGCTTGTTAAATTTATGATAATGGTTATTTATTTTATAGTCTCAATTCCTTCTAATGATGAATCATTCATATATCTGCAACTGTCATTTTTTTTTTCAAAAAGACAAAATATCGAAAACTGTAAATACTAGGTATAGGGTTTCTTACACAAAGTTGACCTAAAATTTTACGTAGAATCCAAAAATATAAAAATATATAGGATGTTATATTTAGAATAAGAAAGTTGATACCTGTACTTATCAGAAATACTAAACACCCTGTGAACATGACAGGAACAAAAAAAATCGAAGGAATTCTCAAAGAGTTTACCTCTATACTCTTTTCCGTATCTCTCATAGTTTCTAAGGGGCGGATGTAAATGTGCCTCCAAACGTACCTGGTCAGGTATAGGTAAAAGTCCCACCAACAAATTATTATATTTCAGGAGTTATGTGTTTGTAAGGAATTGAAAAATACATAGATATAAGAAATAAACTTTATTTTAGTTTCTCTAGTAGAATTACACATTTTCTTAGATATCCACAACTTATCTAATATCCTAACTACAATTATTGGAAGTAAATTAATATAAACATGTACAAAATATAAAAAAGAAACAATATATTAGTACTAGTCAAATCATTATACAGGTAGGACTAAAGAACAGGCACCCCAAAAAGCTTTTATGTATTTCATTTTGGGATTATCTAGGTAAATTAAAATGAAATTATTATATACTTAGATAAAAGGACTAAAATGTACCTTTAGCTTGGTGGCACATTTATAGGTACAGTTTTAAAAAGATAATTAAGGGAGAAGTACAAAACCCTTTTCCGGTGGCACAGTTACCTCCGCCGTTTCTAAGGTAGGGGGTAGTGAATCTTATTCTGGACAGCCTATGAGCCTATACATATAAATAGTTATTTGGCTATTGGCATAGCCCAGAATTAAGCCCTTGAGCGAGAATGACATACGAAACTGAAACCGTTCAGCTTTCTGAAAAGTCGCCACTCCAGACGGCGAGACTCATAAAATACACATAACACGGTTGGTACAAAATCGATTTAAACGGACGTCGCAGACGCAGGAAGCTGTATTCTGTATGCGGGTTGCGGGAGAACAGTCAGAGTAGCAGAAGAGAAGCGCACTCCCTCCACCCTTGCCTTTTCCACATCCCCCTTTATCATCCATCGATAGCGAAAGCATCGAACAGCTGAAAGCCCGTTCGTCGAGAACGTGGAGTAGCACTACTAACTACTAGCAACAGCAGTCTCAGCAGTCAGTTTAGTCGCATGTTTGTTTATTCGGCGCTCGGTGCATAACAGTTGTAAACAAAAAGTGAAGCGGTGACTTTACTATGTGTATTTGACGAGTCAGTTGTGTTAATGTTTTCGTTTTTCCACAGCGAAGAGTGAATGATAACTGTCTGTCACATTGGCATCTTGTATTAACCCTTGCTCCATCGATAATATTATGGCACATCCACACTGCTAAGCCGAAAATAATATTTCGCATTTTCCTAATCGTGTGTAATTATAAGCACTAAAGGTCAGTAATCGTATGTTTTTTTGACAGGTTGACTAGTTATATACAGTTCTTTGATTTTGGTATATGTAGATATCTTTGAAATTCTTGATTATACTTTTGATAAACTATAAATTTCAACTACAAATTCACGATGTTCAAGTACATTTCATACTATCTTAGGTATTATTAAACAATCAATAATTTTCCACAGCAATAGTAAATGTTTATTTATCAAGAACTTATTCCACCTTTATCTATGTGCTTTGAATATCAGAGTAGAGTTGTTAACTTATTATTTATTGATTTCATCCGAAATCATGCAACACATTGCTAAGAATGTAAGGATAATTTGATCCAATAAAGAAAGCCTAAAAATGTAACTCACATTCAATATCTGTTTTAATGTAAATGTCCTTATAGATTTTCTTATATTATTTAAATTTCTTTAGGTACCTACTTAATAATTTTATCTGTATATTTATTTTTAATATTATTATGCAATTTTGTTTTCATTAGTATATTATTATATCATTAATATAGTGTTATGCAAATATACTAGCATGTACCTATGTATCAACAAAACAACATCGTAAAGAAGAGAATATGTATATCATTTTACAGCAGAATATCTACTGCTATGAAAACTACGTGTACTCGTGAATACATTTTATGAGTGTTTATTAACTGTATAGCAACAACTGGTCTAACTAGAGAAATTTTGCATAGATATGGATTTTAGTCAGCTTGGAGAAAATAATTAGAACATATTGTCCGGAACTGACATCAATTTTTTTAAAGTTCATGTCAAATTTCCTCCATAGAATAGGAAATAAGCTCGGACATAAGTGAAAGGCAAACCAGGCACAAAAAACTTGTATAAATGTCAAATACAAATATTGATCCGCAAAAATTATTTTCCCAATGTTTTCTCCATCAACGACTAGAAAAAGAAATTCCATAAATGCCTTCCTTCAGTCTTTCTTTGCTACCCGTCATATCCAGGATTCACGCCACTATTTATGGTCTCTACAATTTTAAACCAAAGTTTACAAATAGTATTCTGTAAACTCTGGTTTCACAGAGAAGGTTTGTACTCGTATTACTTATTCCTTTCATTGGTATTTCAGAAAAAAAATATTAACGAAACTGCCGCAAGTATCTCCTTCTTCAAGCGAATGGAACGACATTTGGTGCTTTTATTTAATACCTCTTGCATAATGATAAAGTGAGTTTTTGAAGCCACGATATTCCTCGATATTGCATTCCTTCTACCCGTGCCACATCAATACTTTTCGTTTTTTTTTCTTGTTTCAAATCTCTACAATAATAATCTAATTTTATTTCCATTTCCTCATGGATTACATAGGATTACTTATGGCATTGTTTCAAACATTGCATCAAATTGGAACCATATCAACTCAACAAAAATCTATCCCGATATAGCACTAGTAAAGACTACAGTTGTAAATTTAGTGGATAGGGTAAGTGTTCGGTAGATCTCGGCTAGCTATTTTTTTTTTTCAAAAACTTCTCCCAAAGGAGGTGGAGGTGGTAAATTTTTTCGAAGTTCAAAAATATCAGAAAACAAAATTTAAGAAGATATCATATCGGGCAACGTTTAACGTTTTTTAAAAAATCATAGGTTTCCGAATGACAGCAGTGGAAAAGTCTGAAATATGTATGTCTGTGCTAGGTGGTGATAGCAATTTTTTTCTAAAATTGAAAATAAGGGACGGCTAAATTGAAGAAGAGATTATATTGTAGCAACATTTAAATTGGACATTTTTCAAAAAAAAAACGGTTTCCGACTTATAGTACCTAGTGCTAATGTCTGAAATATGTATATTTCCGCGATGTTTTTTGAAATTTCTGAATAAGTATAAGGAACGTATTATCATATTATAAAGATATAGTTCTTTATATTGTGACATTATGTTCTTTGGTTAACGTTGAATGATTTTGATGACTAATGTTACATTCAAAAGTATGAAAAAAATATTTAAAAATATAAAATAATAATAATTCTATTGCGTTCAAGTACTTTAAAAGTTGGTGCCAAAAGTTTTCAATTTAACTACAACGGCACAACTTTAATATTATCCAGACCAATATAATTAACATAATTTTATATTTTTCAGTGCACCAACTAATAAAGTAGGTTAATTTTTTATAAAAAATATTTATTATATACTAAAATACTTCAAAGTATGAAATAATGGTTGAGAATTTGTATTATACAAGAACTCCACGCCTTCTGGATGAAACAAAAAGGTCTAAGAGTGCATGAATTTAATACTGTGTTTGTTTATGCTATTTATTAAAAACAATATATAAGATATGAATAATCATCCGTGATTCGAGATTCATGATAAATCATAGTACTTACCAAATTTCATGGTATTAATCAGAAAAATAAATAATTGAATATTTGAAATGCTCTCTGGAAGTAGTTTCTTTTGATGATTTAGTGTACGGTATAAAACCAACACATAAAAAGCAGAGAACATCATAATGTCTCAAGTTACAGTGGTTCGAAAATAAATAACTGGAACAAAATTGTAAGTTAACCAGTTTTTATAGTTTTCAACAAAATTCCATGGTGTCATATTATGAACAATTAAATCTTATTATTTCTAGAGCTCCATGTTATTGAATTGAATCGGAGTTGGTAGCTTTAAAAAATAGGACCGACTTCATTATTGTAGAGCACAGAATAGCAGTTAACATTATGGATTTTAATTAAGCCTTTAAAATATCGGTTGCAGGTTACAGAATAGCTATTTAGATTTAAGGTACGTTGTTCTTTTAACAGGCCCTAAAAATTAACGTTTCGATTACAGAATAGCCCCAGTAGGCGGTTAAATTAAAAAAATGTTATCATGCGTTCTTTTTCTAGAAACCAGCATCAACCTTCAACCAAAGCGAAAGCGCTCCCTGTGTTAAATAGCACCTTTTATTACCAATTATAAGTATTTTCACAAAAACTTCCTTTTTGTAATTTTAAGCATTATGCACATCATACGATTTTTCATATCGAATGAAAAATTAATTCATTTGATATTAATAAACAATGCGTTGTATATTTTATTATTGTTTTAAGTCGCGAGTATTGTTAAGATTTTCTCCCTCGACTGCTAAATCATAGATCTAATATACACATATGTCTACAAACGTAAATTTCAAACAGATAAAGAATTAGAATTTAATGGTTAGTTAAAGCCTATAAATGTTCAGTGAGATGTTATGCTACTTTTATGCATTTGTAAAACCATCAATGTACATGTTGAATAAAAAAAATACTTAAAAAAACTAGGTTCGAATTTACTAGATGTCTATATGTTGCACTAAAATATACTCGAAAATATATAATATGGATATTTTTCACAAAATATAGCACTGACTTTATTAGTTGGTGCACTGAAATATTCAAAACAAGTTATGAGTAAATATAATAAATTCAGCACTAACTTTCAAAGTATACCAATAGAATTAACTTTTTTTTTTATTAATAAAGTCCTTATATTTTGTAAAACATATTTATTTCCCATTTTTGACTGATTTATTAATCATGAAAATATACTGCTGTAACTCGGAAACCCAATTTAAACGTTGCTGGGAATTAACTTTTTATAATCCTGTCGCAATTTTCAATTTTCGAAAAAATTTCTGAGTAAAGAGGATAATGGATTTTTTTTTCAATGAAAAAAGAATCTCAAAATCGGTGTCCAGTTACTATGCATCCGTTCTGGCGAATTCGAAGTCATAAAATAAAATTACTCAAAACTCACACCATACATTAATAAAAAATATTGAAGTTTTTGATGTCAAATTATTTCATTTCACTACAATTTTTTACGCATACAGCCAATAACACAAAGAGGGCACTTTTACATTGTTGATTTGGCATTGAAAACACTGCTTTATAATGTATGATGTGCGCTTTTGTTTTGATCTATATTAAAGAACAAAGTTGATAATGGTTTCTAGAAAGCGTAACTTCGCCACTATGTTGAGTTGAGCTAGAACGTTGTAGGAGCTTTTCTTTTCAGATTTTCTGCTAACATGAAAAATTGGAAAAAACAGTTTTTCTCTAAAATCTCAAAAACCAAAATAGCAATCAAAATTTTGAAAACTGTAAATTACATTTGTTCACTCATTCAAGAGATTCTGTATATAATAATATAACCGTTTTCGAAATCCCATTGCTATCCCATCCTTACCTAGGAAAAAATAGTTACGTTTTAAAAATTCTCTGGATTTTCTGTGGTCTGTTTGTATAATTCATGGGATATTATGACGTTTGTAATAATTGTAGAACCAAAATAACAAATATTATCTTGTTTCTTGGTGACAAAAGATGTAGGATTTCCAAATATATATATATATATATATATATATATATATATATATATTTCCGTCATTCCTCCATTAGGAATTGTTTGCTTGTCCATGTTTGCTCAGGAAAATCTGAGCGGATGGGCCGATTTTACTGCTTTCCTTTTTGATCTCTAGGGTATCGATATTGCTCGCTGGTCATCGGGTATTCTGCTTGCGCACTGATTGCAAGGCAATAGCTGAAGAACATGTATCGCTTAAGACGATGACGGCTTCACAATTTTGATGAACTTATCTGGAACGTTTTGCTTAAATCCCTTCACCACCTACTATAACGCTTATGTCTGACAAAAAGCCGGAAAAATGTTATGCTGAAATGAAGTGTAAAATTTACTAAATCATAAAGGTATGTTTATTCATATTCTGACTAAACGGTTCCTTGTACGTCAAAATTCAATATGACCATGGCACAATCAGACGCTTTTTATATTCGATGGAACTCGTTTGATAGTGGTAGAAGGGACATGTGAATGGACATACCAGATTTTCATTAAGTTGTTATCAAAATTGTTTTCATTATATATGTAGGTTTTGACAAAAGGTGGACAAACGAAAAGTTTTCGTGGACAAACAAATGAGCGAGATAAAAGGCCAAATTTGTATTTTCCAACTTTTTTTCTCATGTCTTCTCATCCAATAAATTTTTATATACCTAACTTATTCAAAAGCTGGACAAATATGGACAATTGAACAAACAAATGAATGAGATAAAATGGCCGATTTCCATTCTTATCAATTTTAACATTGTTTCAAAAATTTTTTTCATTAATACCTATTCATATTTCGGGGTCCAATCTTCAACTACAATGAATATTATAGTATTTAAATTATCTTGAATATAATTTGAGAACATTTTCAATTCTTGATTCAAATAGCCCAAATTATACTCCAGTGATTATTTATCAGCCATATTTTTTTTTCTGCAATTGAATGCTTCAGCCACGCAGGGTTATTAGCATTTGACAGTCATTTAATTTTAACAAGGATTTAGTATAGGTACGGCAGGACGTTACTATCGTTATTCGAACTCTGAATCTGTTCGGTGGAATAGTTTCTGAGATAATAGTTATTCAAATGGACATGCTTCAGTTGGCTTCACATTTGACATCTCCTATGTTAGTCGTATCTTATGCAAAACTCCGTTTTCTAGGTACCTTATCTCCTACCACCCCCAACATTATTAGCGTTGTGTAAAAAATACTAAATATGAAAATATATCTATTCTTGTTAACTGGTGTGAGCCATTGAGAATCCTAAATGAACGAAGACACGGAATATTAACAAAATTATGCTCGTCTAAACCTGTTTTGTTATCTAACTAAATGAATGAACACATACATCTTTCCCTTCTATAGAAATTGACTAAAGAGCTCTTCTTCCATTATTGTTAACATCACTACTATACAGTGTGTCCACATTTCGATGCTCACCATTGGCATAGGTTATTATAAGAGCTAGAGCAACGGTTAAATGGGAAATGTTTTTCAGAGTTAAATGCTCGCAACGAATATCATTTCATATCCATTCTTACGTTTTTAGTTTTTAAGATATTTTGGAAAAACTCATTTTTGCCGACTTCAGTTTTGCTCGTTAAGGAATAATGTTACAGTTTTTGAACTTTATCATTGTTAAGACACTTTTTATCGTTAATTCTTATGGTGTAAACATAAACAAAAAAATTCCATTTGTTTTTAAGTTACTAGCGCCAGCTTTTCTTATGGCAGCCATATTGGATTTTTAGTTTGTTAGATAAGTTATAGAAAGAGCTTTTGAAAAATGTACAACATGCCTTACTAAAGTTTATTTTTAAAGGAGATAACAACGAAAAATAGAATTCACTCAAATTAACTGTTCAATCTGGCGACCATTTTCTTCCACACACTTTTGGCATCTTGTTCTAACAACATTACACACTCTACGCAGTGTGTTTCTGTTAAATGCTCTTAGAACATCCCTAACGTTGTTCCAAAATTTCCCGATTCTCTGGAGGTTCCAAAATAAATACTTGATTTTTGGCCGCACCACAAGGTCAGGAGATCTCGCAGGCCATTGTACTGGTCCATTATTTGATATTTTTACCGAAAATTTCTTATAGAAATTTTGTACGTTACGACTGTTGTGGGCAGGACAGCCGTCACGTTGAAACCAGACTGTTTTTGGGCGGGCATTATTTTGTTCGTCGATAAATCTAAATATCTATCAGCATTTAAATTGTAGTCGAAGATGAAAGGACCTATTAAGTGATTATCTGAAATAAAAAGACACGAAGATAAGAAAATGTAGATTTTCGTTTTCGACCAATGGTGGTAGTTGTGGCTATTAAATACCCCATAATTGGCAAACCGTGGTTCATCCGTCCAAAGTATTTTCCTTGGAAAATCACCTTCATTTTCACATTTTTGGAGATACGACCCTCTAAAGTGAAATATTCTATTTTAGTCATTTACGCTCAAGACTTGCACAATAGTTGGCTTGTAATGGTGGTATTTTTCCAAAATTTTATGAACACTGGATTCTGCAGTTCTTGTTTTTTGGGCAACTCGACGAACCGACGAACTTGAATTGTTTGAAACATTTTGTAAAATGTTATTTTCACGAACGACATTGTTCGCTTGATAATGCTCACGTTTTTGTTCAGATCTTCCAAAATTCAAGATATTTATGATAATTCTGCTGACAATTGTGCATTACGGTTGGGGTCTTTCTGGAAAACGTTGTGCGTATCTCGAGCAAAGAATTTTCGGAGTTTTTGTTAGCTGTGAAGTACACTTCCAACATATCAAGCTTCTCTTCTTTTGAAAATTTGTTGGCCATTATCACCACTTCAAATCTTATTAAAACTAGTTAAAACTCTCGGAACAATTCTACTTATTGTCAAAAGTGATAGGTATTCAGAATGTCAAAATGTGAAAAATTCACACCGACGATTAATTCCATATCCTAGACATTTTGTGTTCAAACACACCACAAAGGAAAACCACAACCGAATAAAATCTTGTCAATTTCATGTTGGTAGATAATTCTTAGAAAATGACAGCCGTATTCGTACAAAAATTAGTGCCTACCAAGACTCTACCAGAAACCGTGTAAGATAGGCTAGGAGGTTCTTAGTAGCCACTAACATTGCTTATGAATTTGTCTGATATTGTTTAAATCGGTATTTTTCATTCTTATCTCCTTTAAAAATAAACTTTAATAAGGCAAGTTGTACATTTTTGAGAAGCTCATTTTATAACTAATTCAATAGACCAAAAACCCAATATGGCTGCCATAAGAAAAACAAAAGATGGCGCTAGTTACTTGAAAACAAATGAAGATTTTCTGGTTATGCTTACACCATGAGAATTAACACAAAAAGTGTCTTACCAACGACAAAGTTTAAAAACTGTACCATAATACCTTAACGAGTTATAAAGCAAAACTGATATTGTCAAAAATAAGTTTTTTCAAAATATCTCAAAAGCGAAAAACGTTACAATGGATATGAAATGATATTCGTTGTGAGCATTTAATTCTGAAAAACATTGCCCATCTAACCATTGCTCTATCTCCTAAAATAACTGATATGCCAATGGTGAGCATCGAAATGTGGACACACTGTATAGTCGTTATAATTGAGATGTGTGTTGTAACAGATTACTTGATTGTTAGAAAACTTTCAATACATCCAAATAGAAAATCAAACCAAAAATATACTTCTCTTCATTAATTAAATTTATTACGAGCTGTTGAAGTAATGATAATAGTTCTACTATCTGTGTCAATAAAAAATTAATTACTATTTTAGAATCATTTTGTGGCTATGTAGAGCATAAACGCAAGTGCATTTGCTATATAGTTACTATAGCTACTCTAAGTAGCCTAGTAAGGAAAGTATTGTAATCGTGTAAAATTTTTGATGTCCGGTTTTCAACAGATATTTACGTTTCAGAGGTTCATGACTCCAAAAATAGTATTCTTTACCCAATGTGTGAAGGTGGATCTTTTCTGGACTGAAAGAAGACATGTTCCGATGACGAGGCTGAACACTTTTTGAACCCCGGAAAACCACTTTTGCAACGACATTTTTTATTCTTCACAATTTCACAATCATATACACTGGGCAAAATTTAGTTGGAACTAACTTTAACCTATTACATCTTTTTGACCGACGAACCCCGAACGGAAGAGGTATACAATTCGACTGTCTCATTTTTTTTTGGTTCGTGCGCGCCCTTTATATAGTAAACGAGCTCCGATTTTGATGATTTTGGATTCATTTGAAAGGGGAGGCTTGAGGAATGGTCCCATATTCATAAAAAGGCAAATCCGAAATCTCCTTCCCTCCGAAAAACCCCCCCCGAAGGGGTGGTGGGGGGGGCGAATTTTCTCGAAAATCGAAAATCTGAATTGGTATAATTAAAGACAGGACAATATCCGGAAATTTTTAAATTGAACATTTTTTCAAAAGTGTTACGGTTTTCGAGATAGACGCATGTTAAATATGTATTTTTGCTATGTGGAGAGGGCAATTTCTTTCGAAAATTGGAAATTTTTCGATACTACATGAAAGATATAATTATTTGTAGCAATATTTGTAGTGAACATTTTTTCCTTAGATTTATGGTTTTGAGTTAAATCGGTGTTAAAATGGTAACATATAAAATAATCAAGCGTGTTTCCGCAGCGATGCGTTGAGATCTCAATAATAACAACTACAAGCAAAGAATTGGGTAATAGGATAAGTACTATCTTCATTGGCATTAGTGAACCTTCAACGATTTAGGATAACACTACAGGGCCGGATCTAGAACTTAATTTATATTGCAGTGCTATTTTTGTCGTTGCAATCATAAGAGGTTGTTATTATTAAACATGTTTTGAGCTCAATCTGACCATTAAACTTATTCACACCAAATAAGAATAAAATAATACTAACCAAATCAAAAGTATTCCTTTATTTTTCCATTTTTGTTAGAAGGGTGCATAAAGCAATGTCAACATAATGTCAATATTATTTTATTCAAGTTAGCCATTGAATACCTTGTCAATTTCATGTTTTTGAAATGGCCTTAAAATTTGTGAAATGATAATAGTCATAAATATAAAAAAAGAGTAAAACATTTTCAACCATTTATTATGACCAGTAAAGATTATTTATTAATAAAAATAAACTTATTTTACAAAAATTCATTGAGAATATGACTCCCTTCACTATTGATGACAGCTCGCAACCTTCGCCGCCAACAACCTATGGCGTTGTTTACAATTTCCTGAGGAAATTCCTCCCAGCAGATGGCTTCTAAACGGCTCCAAATAGTATAATCCACTGGATTTAAATCCGGGCTATTGGGCGGCCACAAATTTGGTTCAATAAAATCAGGGCAATTCTCCTGAAGGTATCGAATGGTTGCTCTAGAAGTATGCGATGGAGCACCGTCTTGTTGAAACATGTAGTCGTCCGAAATCATTTCCATTTTAGGAAGAAACTTCGCTAAAATGTCCGCTTGGTAAACATTGGCATTTATTTTTGCTCCTGCTTGCACAAAAATAATTCTAGTTTCTCCGAGCATTGATATTCCTAGAGAAACCATAATAGAATCGGCAAATTGTGGCCTTGGCACAAGTAAGGAAGCAAGTAGAATTTCAGATTTTTTTGGACATCGGAGTATACACGGTTATTTTGTGGATTCTTTGGCTGACGCAAGGAAAATAATTTTTCGTCTGTAAACCATATTTTTCAAATTTGTTCTCTTGTTCGAAACCTCCTTGGTAATCCTTGGCATCTTTTAAACCTTTTATTTTTGACATCAGGTGCAAGTTTTTGACAATAAATCTTTTTGAAGGGTCGTAAGTTAAGGTATTTTCTTATAATATTTCTTACCGAACCGTGTTTTATCCCTGTTATTTTATTAATTTTTCTTGAACTCAATACAGTTCCAGGCTCAGCGTTTTGAAAAATTTGTCGTACTTATTCGATATTGAATTGACTCTTGCCTTTTCTATTTCTTCCTCGTCCAGGCTTTATGATCAAACAACCGTTCGTTAGGTTTAAATGCTTCAAAAAGTAGCTCACTGACTAATACGCCAATTGCAATTCGGAAAAATTCTAACTATTTTTCTTGCGCCATAATTGTTTTCGTGTAAAACTTTTATCAAAATCTTATCTGGATTTGACGAACTCATATTTTAATGAATTGAAATTGAACTGAATTGAAAACATGACATTGACAAGGTATTCAATGGCTAACTTGAATAAAATAATACTGACATTATGACGCCATGCAGTTGATATTGCGTTATGCATCCTTCTAACAAAAATTGAAAAAAGGAATATTTTTTATTTCGTTAGTATTATTTTATTCTTATTTGGTGTGAATATGTTAAATGGTCAGATTGAGCTCAAAACATGTTTAATAATAATAACCGCTTATTATTGCAACGACAAAAATAGCATTGCAATATAAAGTAAGCTCTAGATCCGGCCCTGTAGTGTCATCTTGATACGAAATAACAGGAGCCGTTCAAGAATGGACGTATTCGTACTGTGTCCAAATTTTATTGAAATTGGCTTGGAAACAAAAAAGGTATTATATGTTAAAATGTGTTGCAACTAAATTTTGGATATATATATAGTTGATGGGGTTGGGTTAAGGAACCTTAATCTCACATCTTTCTTTAATCTGCTACCGGTTTCGAAATAACATTACAATTTCATCATCAGGCGGCAAAAGGTTGTCAACACGAAGTTGTATGAAAAATATGAGATTAAAGAAAGGTGTTGTGAGATCAAGGTTCCTTTTCTTCCCCATCAACTACATATGCACTCACACGGGGATTTCAACCACATGCCATATATATATATATATATATGATAAAATAGATTTTTGTTGGGGATGCAGTCATTTAATAAATAAAATTCTTTGGATTATGCCAAGCTTTCGAGAATGTTTATTCTCTTCGTCGGGGCAAAAAAATTATAAATTATAAGTTACAAAAATATAATAATAAAAATGAAGAAAAACAACGTGAACTGAGAGCTACTGCTTATTTGAACCAAGAACCTCGGGGAACCAGGTGCAATCGTATTTATAGTGATTTTATGCTGATTAAGCATCATGTGACTTGCGCTTGGTTCGTCCGTTACAAGTTCTAGAGCATGGGATCTGCAAGTTTGCATATTCTGATAAAACTTCAATATTCTTAGAATATGGAATATTTCAGAGTATGGGAATTGCAAAGTTGCATATTCTGTGAGAATGTAAAATGTATTGAATTCTGAGAATGTTCCAGAGTGCAAAACTGCAAGTCAGCATTATCTCTGAGAACGAAAATATGAACAAAGAAAAATAATAAAACACGTGTCGTTGAAATTTGACACTGGTGAGACTTGATCGTTATTATTGAATATGGTGAATTATATTGGGATATAACAGCCCCCCCTTATAAAAGAAAAATTGATGTTATACAGCAATTTTTTAGCTAGAATAAAAATTAAAATAAAATGTAAAAAATAAGAGTATACAAAAATAAAGGTAAAATAAAAATAAAAATGACAGTGTCAATAAATGTTCACTTTTAAAAGAAAAGAATTTCACTTCACTTAGAAGGTCCTTTAAACTATAGTTTCCACATCAGGCTGTAGATTTGGTCATCTTCTATAGATCATGGATTTTATTCTTTGTAATGTCTCGTTGGGTTTCAAGTCCGGCTCTGGATTTGGAGATGTTTTCTTATGGAGTATAATTTTGAAAATTACTTAGATGGTTGTTAGAATCACAATAATTTCAATAGTGGAAACGGTGAACCAGGATATGTTTCTTTCGATGAAGGGTTTATTTATAAGTTCATCGAGATCTTTAGAATATTGTTCTAACTTGTACTTGGCTGATGAAAGATCGTCCATATTCATGTTATTAAGGTTGAATGGTTCCAGTTCTTGAACTGGATATGGATTGTGTGAAACTTCGATGATGTTGCGTGTTTCTGCTTGGACTTTAGTGATACCAATAAAGGCATAGTAGTTTGTAGTTAACTTGAAGATTGAATTCTTGTCTACAATAATGGTTTTGGTATTGGCGTCTTTGCAGTGAATTGTTATGTGAAGTGGCTCTGTTACTAGAATAAGCCACATGTTTTCTTCCAATTTTTGGACGTTGTAACCTTGACCATGTATTAGAGATGTTTCGCAGTTTTCGGGAAAGTCTCTGAAGTTTCTAAAGAGCTGTGCCTCGCAGATAGCATTTGCGTCTATTGGATATGGGTAGACATTGGAGCACAATTTCTTGTAGGGTGCAAGTTGTTTGCACTGGCTAGGATTTTTTATTAGTGCATATGTCAAAGAATCATCATCTCGCGCAATGAATTTTCGAGTAAATGATAAAATTTGATGAATACCAGTTCTGCTATCATATATTGGGATAGGATAGAGGTGGAACATTGTGAATGTTTGAGGTTCAACTAATGGAATTTTTAAAACAAAAACGATTTCTGATTCTGTTTGAAATGCTTCTAATTCAATGATTTCTAAAAATTGGGCTATACTTGAATGTTTAACCGGTAGTGGTAAGTTATTTCTTAATTGATTTTGAGATATTTCGTTTAATGATGTAATCAGATCATCTGGTTCGATTATGGATGAATGAATTATTCTTAATCTAGCAAATGTAATAGCATTCAAAATGTCATTGAGGTTATCTTCAAGGAACAAAAAGCTTTCCATCAGTTTTTCAGATATTTCCAAGAAACTTAATTTTCGATATAAGTTTTCATTCTATCAAAGTTAACTTTACTTCTTTGATTTTTTCTGTTGTTAAGAACAGTGGCTGAATTTCTATGAACTTATAATTTCAAAGGGACCGTTAAATTTATTTTGTAATTTGTCCTTGATATGCGATTCTTTAATGTAGACTTTGTCGCCTATATTGAATTGATATGGATTATTGGATACATGTTGATCAAAGCGGACTTTTGCCTTTTCTTTACTTGAGTTTATTCGACTTCTAGCTATTCTATAGTAATGAGAAATTCGGTTGTTTAGATCTCTAATATATTTTGTAATTAATTCTTTGTGATTGTATGTGTTTTCGGGAGGTCTACTTGAAGTGTGACCAAATACTAATTCATACGGTGTAAAACCGTGTGTCTTGTTCATTGAACGGTTGTATGAAATGATAGCGTATGGTAAGATGTTAAACGGGTGCTCATTTGGATGATACATACGTTCGAATCATTTCTAATAGTGTGGAATGGAATCTTTCGAGAGATCCATTGGATTGTGGATGTCCTACACTGGAATTAGTTACTTTTATATCAAAGAGAGTGCACATGTCACGAAAAAGAGAGTTGTCGAATTCTCGACCAATTTCGCAATGAATTCGAGTTGGGGTACCGTAGTGTTGGACATAAATCAAAAGTGTGTTGACTACACTTTTTGCTGTCTTGTCAGGTAATCCGTATGCTTGAGAGAATTTCGTGAGTTCGTCTCGTATAGTTAGTGCGTAATGTCTTCCGGGTACTTCTAGAATGTCTATATTAATCCTTTCAAACGGGGCTCTAGGTGTTTCTGTGATAACTAGAGGGCTTTCTAAGTTTTTCCTGCAAATCTTTGTTTTTTGACAAACTTCACAAGCTTTGATATGCTTTTCTACGTCCTTAGTTATACCGGGCCAATTTTATCGTTTGCGAATTCTACGGATAGTTTCGTTAATACCGCGATGAATACTGGTTTTTCCGTTATGGTACTGATCGAGAATGATAGGGATTTGATCCTGGTCTGGTGTTTTGAGAATATCTTGACATACTTTAAATTTAACATCTTTTTCAGAAAATATAAATGAAAGTATCTCTAATATGGGGAGATCAGAATTATTTTCAACAAAGTATGTTGTATCGGATTGTATAGTGTCTTGATTTCTAAAAATAGAAGCGAATAAGTATTCGTTGACGGAATCGGGATCGTATGGAATTGAAATAATAAAATATTTTCTATTTCTGACACTTTTGCTTGATAATACTTTGATTTTACAGTCTTCTATAATCTTGTGATGATAGTCTTTTAGATTGTTTTGTTGAAAGAAAGTTAAAATATTTTATGTTCCCTTGCTAAAAGTTGCTGGTTTTTAAATTCTATTTTTGAATAATCAATGACCTTAACTTATAAGCATTGACAAAGATTTTGAATTCTTCGTATACTTGTTCGTTGCTGATGTTATTAGATTTTTCGGATTCATTGTCTGAGTCTTCGTCATCGTCATTGTGTATGGGGAGAATTGGAAAATGAGAGGAATGTGCTTTTGACTGAAATTTAATATAATCGGAAATATGGTTGATTTTAATTCGGGAAAGTGCGTCAGCATTGCGATTAATCCTTCCAGGTTTATATTCAATTTGATAGTCATACTCCTCAAGCTTAAGACGCCATCTTGCTAAACGACTACCTGGGTCTTTGATAGCAAATAACAAGGTGAGAGGTCTATGATCGGTAATTAGTATAAATTTTCTGCCGAAGAGGTACGGTCGGAAATGTTTCACGGACCACACAATAGCTAATAGTTCCCTTTCTATAGTAGAATAATTTGTCTCAGATTTGCAGAGTGTTCGAGAAGCATAAGCTATAGGGAGATCTTTTCCTACTGGTCCTTGAGAAAGTACGCTGCCAATTGCAAAATTACTTGCATCAGTTGTGAGAATAAAAGGATCGTCAAAATTGGGATAAATAAGAATTGGAGATGTGACCAGGGATAGTTTTAAATTTTTGAAAGATTCTTGGCATTGTATATCGAAATTGAAAGTTGAATTTTTTTCAAGTAATTTGTTTAAGGGTTTCGAAAGTTTCGCAAAATTAAGAATGAACCTGCGATAATATCTTGCAAATCCTAGAAATGATTTTATTTCTTTAGGATTTGTGGGTTGAGGAAAATTTTGTATGCAATCTACTTTTGATGGATTGGGTTTAACGCCATCTTCTGTTATTAAGTGGCCAAGATAAGCGACTACCTTACGGAGAAATTCGCACTTATCGGGTTGTATCTTAAGATTTGAATTATGGAGACGTTGGAAAACTTCATGAAGTCTTTTGAGATGTTCATGGATAGTTGGAGAGTAGACGATAATGTCGTCCATATAAACTAAACATCTCTCGTTCTGTATACCTAAAAGAATATTACATATTGTTGATCTGACTCTTAACTTCTTGCTTGTGTATGTGTGGGTATCTATATGATTTCGTAAAAACGGGTTTCGCATCGTTAGTGTCTATAGAATGCTTGATTTCGTTTGTAAAAGTTAACTGGTCGTTTTCTAGATAAAATATATTTCCAAAATTTAAACAAAGATTGATGACTTCCTCTATTTCTTCATCGTTTAGATGTTCTAAGCGTAATTGTTTTAATATTTCAGATTTGCTGTCCGTCTGTTCGACAATAATTTCATTATTTAAATTATTAATGTTAAAATTGTCAAAGGGTTCCATATGTAATTCTGGAATTTCGATATCTTTTGAGATAGCATTTGCATTTAAAATAGTTATAAGTTATAAGAAATTCACCTTTATCATTAATATTTACAAGAGAGTGAGGGATAAAAACCTTTTGAATTTCTAGACCGGTGACAATAGCGTCAGTATTTGTTGTGTAGTTCTTAATTTGAAGACTTGTTCAGATCTGGGATCTAACAATATACACGGTTCTTTATTGGTGTTTGAATGTTGTGATGCTTTCTTTCAGGATGGGATAATTTTGGATTGCTTTCGGGAATGTTGTCGATAACCTTAAATAATGGGACAATTTTGAAATTTGTTTCTAAGTTTTGATCTTCGAAATTAATTACTGCCTTATAATGGTGAAGCCAATCTGCTCCAACTAGTCCATCGAATTGGATATCAAGATCGCAAATGTAAATTTTATAAGTATCATTTTTGGCAAAAGGTATCATAACAGATTCGGAAATTAGGATCTTTTGGTCTGTTATTCCTTGGATAACAACATTTTCGGGGCTTCTATTTAAAAATGCTTCACATGTTTTTGGTTTGAAGATTGATATGCCTGCTCCACTATCTACGAGAATTCTAAATCTTTTTGAGGAGTCTTCGAAATAGTAGAGATTTTTAGAATTTACTGTAAGTGTTGAGCTTACATGAACATTTGTTCTGGGTGGTTGGCATACGGGTGGAGGTTGTCGATATCATAGCTTGAATTGGGGTTGTCTGTTCTTCCAAAACTGGTTTGTTGGGATCTGGGGCTGTAGAAGTTGGGCGAAGAGGAAAATTTTGATCATGAAAATCTTCGAATTGTGATGTAGAATTTTCGCAGTTGTTGGGGAAAGATTCCATCTGATTATAATCTTGTGGAAAATTGTTATAGTTTTCATCTTCATAAAAATCGGGATTATAATTAGACTGTTCATGAGTTGTAAAATTGTTGTGATAATATTGATCTTCTACTGGATTATTAAAATGATGTGTACGATGTGGTTGCTGTCTTATATTTGGATTTGATTGAATGAAAGATGGTCTTTGAACATTGGGATTGGGTCTAGAAAATTGATTGTTATATGGACTAGGTTGTCTATTTTGGGTTTGAGAAGATGATTGATTTTGGGGATTAAAGTTGCTGAAAGATGGTCGAAAGTTTTGTTGATAATTTTGAAATGAAGGCTGTAATGTTCTCTTTCTTGTAAGACAATCTTGGATCATGTGGCCTGGTCTTTTACAATATGAACATTGTGGAAGTTGGATAGGTTTTTTCATATTATTCTGAGGTCTATTCTGAAATCTTTGATTCTCAAAATAAGATAGTTGAAGTTCCTTTTTAATTCTATTCAAAGCTGAAAGCATGTCGCTTGGATTACTAGCTCTAACTGTTTGACCTAATTTCTGTTCAAGTCCAGTTAATGCCGTTGTCAATACCATTGCCTCTGTTAATTTAGTTTAAGCATTTTTTTCTGGCAAAGTCATGTTTTGTTTGTTGATAGCAGAGTGAATTTTCGATTCATGCGTTTGCAAACGAGCTATGAAAGTTAATGGTGATTCATTTTGCAACTGTTTCATATGTTGAAGATCCTGAATTAATGAGGTTAAATCTCGTGAATCTCAAAAGTGTGAATCGAAAAGATGTAAAATTTCTTCCCATGAATTTGGGTTTCGAGAATTGACAAGTTCGGCTGCTCGGCCTTTAAGTTTATTCTTAATGTGTAATGTAAGAAGAAGCTTTTGATCTCCGGTTGCCATGTTGAATGCCGTGGAACATGCGTTTGTGAATTTGGTTAAAAATATCTGATTACCATCATAATCAGAGTTAATGGAAAATATCTCTGAGAGTTTGTATTGCTCCACAGAAATAATTTGTGATTCGGGGTTGACGTCAGCGTTCGCGTTGGAACTAGCTTGACCTCTTGTAGTAGGCATTGTGTTTTCAGGGCGAAAACGTAAATATAGGGGATACATTTTGGATAAATGTCAAAACAATACGATAACAGAAATGTTGTTCAATCGAACTAATGAAATACGATAATAATTGTAGGTAAATTGTTTAAAAAAAAAATGTTTCAATAATTGGTAAAATTTTTAAACGAGATGATTCTTTGCACTCACTTGACTAAAATACTCATTCCTGGCAGAAAATGAAATCCTTTATTCTCCGTGAGGGTTGCTACGACAGGGTGAGCGTTCGAGTGTTCCGTTGTCGCCGGAGAGACCGTCTTCGTTGCTGGTGATGTGGATTGGAACTAGGTTCTCCGCATCTTCGATTCTTTCTTCTTTTAAGGTTGGGAAACCACCGTTGACACTTATAACAACGTTGAGGAATCCTACTGACTGCGCCAATTTTATATTTGTAGTTCAAAACTTCACTTTTTAAAAATAATAATATTTATTATAAATTATAAGTTAAAAAAATATAATAATAAAAATATAGAAAAACAACGTGAACTGAGAGCTACTGCTTATTTGAACCAAGAAGCTCGGGGAACCAGGTGCAATCGTATTTATAGTGATTTTATGCTGATTAAGCATCATGTGACTTGCGCTTGGTTCGTCCGTTACAAGTTCTAGAGCATGGGATCTACAAGTTTGCATATTCTGATAAAACTACAATATTCTTACAATATGGAATATTCCAGAGTATGGGAATTGCAAAGTTGCATATTCTGTGAGAATGTAAAATGTATTGAATTCTGAGAATGTTCCAGAGTGCAAAACTGCAAGTCAGCATTATCTCTGAGAACGAAAATATGAACAAAGAAAAATAATAAAACACGTGTCGTTGAAATATGACACTTGTGAGACTTGATCGTTATTATTGAATATGGTGAATTATATTGGGATATATATATATATATATATATATATATATATATATATATATATATATAAAAATAGGATGAAGCTCTACACCTTTATGCTTTTATTCAGTCGGATACAACCACCCACTAGAAGCGGATCACGTGATTTCAAGCTTGTTAGCTTTCATCAGCGCCACATAAGTATTTTATATCTCATATATATATATATATATATATATATATATATATATATATATATATATATATATATATATATATATATATATATATATAGACAGACAGACAGAAATTCTGGGTATTTCTGTCAGCTTATTTGCTTCTCAAAGAACTGCATTTCTTGAAATTAAACAAAAGTAAATATCTCAAAAACCGTTAAGAATGGTATCGAGGGAGGAAAATAATGTTTAATCAGTAGCAACTAAGCTCTACTTGCACCTCCTCAAAGGAATACCTCCACTTACCAGTCACTCTGTATATAAAATCATATTCTCTCATAACATGACATATATAACCTTAAAAGAAATTATTCTGAATGATTCACTCACTCAATTTCATTTTAAACTTATGTCGTATCATGAAAGAATATGAACAAGTGGTTCTTTTTAAGTGTTACAAGGTAATATTTAGAAAACTTCTGATTTTTAAAAAAAGTAAATTTGAAATAATGCAGCGGGGGTTGGGGACACCAATTGGACGAATCAGTGATTTTGTAACTCTCATCACATTTTAGGGTTGGGGGGTAACTCTTAAAAATTAAATAGAATAGTGTACATTTTCTTTCAGATTCGTCATCTCCAGAAAAAAAACTACGTTTAAATCCATACAGAATTAATGTCAATGTCAATATATTAATAACAAATTAAAATGAACACTAGAATAACTCTCGAAATTCGGAGACAATTTACGAAAATTGTTACAGATGTCAAAATATGTCAGCAGCGCATTACCATGACAACGGCTCGTATACCACTGCATACTGTTATACTATATCTTTTTTAATTTGTTATTAACATATTGACAATGACATTGACATTAAATTATATTTGGATTTAAACGTATTTTTTAACGTCCCGTTGCATCACACCAAATTTCGTTTTTTTTAAATCAGCAGTTTGCTAGATATTACCTTGTAACACTTTAAAACGACCACCCGGTATATATTGACATATAATAAATAGTATATAGTTTTTCTTTTAAACAATCACCCTTCAAGCCTAAAATTCCAAACGGTTTAATCTATGAATAGGTATATATCTATAATTGTAACGTCAATTTTTCCTGGTATCACTGAATTTGTATCTGCCTTAATATTAAATTTAATTTAAATGTGCTCCTCTTTCAAATAGCTACAAACACATAGAGATCACTCATAAACATTCATTTTGATCAACTAAATCTGGATACTTTCTACTTTATTATGTTATTATGGCAAAAATTAATAACGAAATTTGTAATTGATGAAATCTTTCCTATTTTTGGCTAATTCATTTAAAATTCAGGGCTTTTAAGTTTTTTTTAGACACTATTAAGTTGTTGTTTAAATAATTTTGTAACGATTGTTAGTTTTTCCCTGATGAAGAGAGTAAATATTCTCGAAATCTCGGCTTAATTCAAAATTCAAAAAATTATATCTATTAGATGATTGCACAATCAAGAATCATCTTTTTTGACCGACTTCCCAAAAGGAGGAGGTATACAATTGGATTGTGTGCTTTTTTTTTTTTTTTTTTGGTTTGTGCGCGCCTTTCATATAGTAAACGTACTCCGATTTTGATGATTTTTGATTCATTTGAACGAGGAGGCTTGAGAAATGGTCCCATATTCATAAAAACGGGAATCCGACATCTCGTTCCCTCCGAAAACCGCCCCCGAAGGGGGTGGAGGGGGCAAATTTTGTCGAAAATTGAAAATCTGCGTTGATATAATTACAGATAGGACAATATCCGGAAACGTTTAAATGGAACATTTTTTCAAAAGAGTAACGGTTTTCGACATAGAGACATTTTAAATTCTCAAATATACCTATTTTCGCTATGAGGAGAGGGCGATTTCTGTCGAAAATTGAAAATCTGTTTGCAGTACATGAAAGACATAATTATTTGTAGCAACATTTATACTGAACATTTTTCCCTTAGAGTTACGGTTTTCGAGTAAAATCGGTGTTAAAATGGTAACAACTAAAATATTCAAGCGTATTTCCGCAGCGATGTTCTGAGATCTCAATAATAACAACTACAAGCAAGGAATATACGTGGGTAATAGAATAAGTACTATCTTCATTGGTATTAGTGAACGTTCAACGATTTTCATGACTAATGTTACACTCAAAAGTGTGAAATAAATATTTTTTACAAAAAATTGGACCGACTTTATTAGTTGGTGCACTGAAAAGTATAAAATAATATTAATTCTATTGGGGCTGGTACTTGTGAAGTTGGTGCCAAAAGTTACCAATCTACCTGCAACTGCACAACTTCAAAAGTAACAGCACCAATAGAATTAATATTATTTTATACTTTTCAGTGCACCAACTAATAAAGTCGGTCCAATTTTTTGTAAAAAATATTTATATTAAATATATATGCAGGATGGTCCGAATTATAATGGAGAAACTTTAACGACGTATTCAGCAGATTAAATTATTAAAAAAGTTCATATAAACCTATCTCCAAAAATGCTTTGTTTTGGAGATACGGGGTGTTGAAATATTGCCAAAAAAATGTTTTTTTTATTTTTAAAATCTTTTCTAGATTTCGTTTTCAAACTTAGTAGGTAATATTGCCATTTAAAATCAAATTTATAGCATGATAAACTTGTTTTTTACCTGTGGCGTTCGTGAGACCGTTCTAATTAATTTAAATAATAAAAAAGTTGTACGCCAACGGTTTATCGCAGTTTTGTTAATAAATTTGGATATTCTAAACAAAAATAAGCTCTTTAGTCTTTTCGGTAAAATGAACCGTTTTAGAGAAAAAAAATGTGCACCTAATATCAGAGGTTTGCAAATTAAGATAATTCGCGCTATATCAATTCGTTTTTCTTTACATAACATTTACAAAATTTTTAATAAAAACTTATAAATTTAATAATAATTAATACCAACAACTACGAATAAATTAAAAATAAAAGATATTAATAAAAACCTTTATATATAACAGGAACTTTTCAAAATGCATACCATTAGCAATGCATTAACGACGCATCAAACTGTTGGCCATGATGATTTTGTCGTTTGTGTCAAAGTTCTAGAAAATTCTACTAGTATTCATTAGTTAGTCTTCATTAATCAGTGAAAATGCCAAATATTTTTACAAATACTGATTCTGCCGATATTCACTTTATTTACGGTTTTGGCAACGGAAACGCTGCAGAAGCTTCAAGTGTGTATGGAAGAAGGCTTCCCAACAGATGACGTCCAACTGCCCAAGTTTTTGTACAGGTTCATCGCCAGTTTAGGAAATGTGGATTGAATCAGAATCCAAGAAACGAATATGAATGGAATGAGAGGCAACGGAATGATATTTTGAACCTTTTTGACCGACGAACCCCGAACGAAGTAGGAGTACAATTTGACTGTGTGCTTTTTTTTTGTTTTTGCGCGCCTTTCATATAGTAATCGTACTCCGATTTTGATGATTTTTGATTCATTTGAAATAGGAGGCTTGAGAAATGGTTCCATATTCATAAAAACGGGAATCCGACATCTTGTTCCCCCCGAAAACCGCCCGAAAATTGAAAATCTTTGGTGGTATAATTAAAGATAGGGCAATATCCGGAAACGTTTAAATTGAACATTTCTTAAAAAGAGTAACGGTCTTCGAGATAGACGCATGTTAAATTCTCAAATATACCTATTTTTGCTATGCTATTTTGTTATAATGAACCTTTTATCCTTAGAGTTACGGTTTTCGACTTAAATCGGTGTTAAAATGGTAACAACTAAAATGCTTAAGCGTATTTCCGCAGCGATGTTTTGAGATCTTAACAACTACAAGCAAATAATATAAGTGGGTAATAGGATAAGTACTATCTTCATTGGTATTAGTGAACGTTCAACAATTTTCGTGACTAATGTTAGACACTCAAAAGTGTGAAATAAATATTTAAAAAAAAATTGGACCGACGTTATCAGTTAGTGCACTGAAAAGTATAAAATAATATTATTTCTATTGGGGCTGGTACTTGTGAAGTTGGTGCCAAAAGTTTTCAATCTACCTGCAACTGCACAACTTTTACCAGCTCCAATTGAATTAATATTATTTTATACTTTTCAGTGCACTAACTGATAACGTTGGTCCATTTTTTTTGTAAAAAATATTTATTGATGAAAATAATTAGGCTTTCCCCTTAACCAAAGACAAGAAGCTTTGTTTCAAACGGATGGTGCTCCAGCCCATTATGGATTAAATGTGGTTAATTGGTGTAATAATAATTTTCCCCGACGATGGATAGACCGTTTGCGTGTACCAGATGAGGGTTATGTACCAACAAGAGAACCAGCTGCTTTGACACCAAGGTCGCCTGACCTCAATGTTGATGGTAAAAGAGCTCATAACGATGCAGTCACCGGGCATGGGCACCCAGACAATGTGACTTTGGAATTTTCGTGTTTTTAGTTTTTTTGTTTTAGATTTTAACTTTATTTTTACTATTTTTATAATGGGATAAGCAATTGTTTTTATTTTTAAGTATTAATTTTTAATTTTCACTGGTTTGGGATCCGCTTTTCCAGTTTTTTTAGTTTTCATAGTTTCTTAAAATTTTATCTCCATAATCTCCATAACTTTGAAAATTTTTTGATTGAAAATGAGATTGTACAATCTCAAAACATGTCTCAATTAGCCTCTTAACAACAAACTGTGGAGAAGACTTTGTATTTCCTTTTTATCTTACCACTACACTCCACTTCGAGAATGGCCTTCTAACATTAAAAATACAATGTTTCTAAAGGTTTTCTAAGTCGCTAAGAACAACTAATAACTTCCCGGTTTCACATGATGAGATTTCTCCAGTATAGGGGTCTCTTGCACTTTATGTAAGGTCAGTTGGCTACATTCTTCTTAATCTTGTTATATTTGGCTCTTATGTAAGAGGTTGGAGCCCAAGGTTGCTTTTTTTCTTGGCATTTTTGGCTTTCTATTTGTATTGTTTCTTGTAGCTACTGTGGCTATTTCATGCCATTGGTTTTGTGCATTCTACGGTTAGTCGACTAGTCTTCGCAGTCTTAGATTGCTCTCTTTGAATCAGGGCGACACTAAATTTGCTAGCACGATGTCATAGTTCTATATGGGAATTATAACTGCTTTATATATAAAAAGTTTGTTTTGTAAGGAGACAAGATACCTTTTTTCCAAGTAACCCGTTTAATTCTCTCGATTTCAGATCCATTTGCTGCATTTTCTTGAAAAGTTATCTCTCTAGCTTAGAGTCCAGATATTATCCCAAATATTTATTGTTGTTCGGTCGATCGTCCCTAGGCAGGAACTAGAACTAAATAGATTTCATAAACTACAAGATCTTATTATAAAAGTTTCTCATACTCATTAAAAGCAAATGGCAAAATAGATACTAGGCTTTGGGCGTTAATTCTGCATTTATCATTGCATTTTATTTTCTTTGAACTTTTCATAGTGAACATAAATAATGAGAAATATATTTTTATTTTATCATCAACCTCATTTTCTGTAAATAACTTACATACATATTTCTACAAATTAGCGCTTTTTGCTATAAGAATCCCTGAAGAACAAATAAGGTATTTATGAAATCTTGGAATGAATAAAAATGTTTCAAATTTCTACAGCAATATCAATACTGAATTCCATAAACAAACTAATTTATTTTTGAACCCCGAACGGAGGAGGTATACGATTCGATTGTCTGGTTCGTTCGCGCCTTTTTTATATTAAACGAGCTCCGATTTGGATGATTTTTGATTTATTTGAAAGAGGAGGCTTGATAAATAGTCCCATATTCACAAAAAATGCAAATCCAAAATCTGCTTCCCAAATTGTTTAAAAAATCGAAAATCTGATAAAGATAGGACAATATCCGGAAACGTTTAACTTGAACAATTTTTCAAAAGAGTTACGGTTTTCGAGATAGAGGCATGTTAAATTCTCAAATATGTATATTTTTGCTATGTGGAGGGCGATTTCTTTCGAAAATTGTAAATCTGTGTACACTACATGGAAGACCTAATTATTTGTAGCAACATTTATAATGAACATTTTTTACTTAGAATTACGGTTTTCGAGATGGTGCCAAAAGTTATCAATCTAACTGCAGCTGCACAACTTCAAAAGTAACAGCACCAATAGAATTAATATTATTTTGTATTTTTCAGTGCACCAACAAATAACATCGGTCTATTTTTGTGTAAAAAATATTTATTCTACTGTCATATTCCCTAAATAAATTAAACTGAAAATTTTATACCTGTTGTTTTAAAGCAATGAGATGCTTTGATATTGACAGGTTGCTATGACAACCTGAATTTTCTGAAAAAAATTCGGTCGCGAAATTAATAAGTGATAATTTCCCTGGCTTGACAGCTGTCACGTCAACAAGCGTAGATTATTTTTGACAAATGTGTATTTTTAAACTGTTAAAAATTGAATTTACTTTTTTGTACCGAAGCTCCAGCGAGCTTGAATTATTCTGCGTAATTTTTTTCTTAGTTGCGATTTTTTTAAAGAAGTTCCACTCACACGACTTTCCTACCGCCCGCAGGCAAATTCCAGTGAATAAAAAATCGTCCGATCAAAACTTTTTTGTGCTCTTTCTCAGAGACGGTGCTGTATGGTAGAGGGTAGTAGAGGGCTCTCAAAAGAATTCTTTAGACAAGTTTAATCAAAATTCTTAGAACCGTTTTTGCGCTACAGTTTTGAGCAAATCACGTTTGTGGCTATAGCTTAGCACCCAGTGTAGGTATACAGGATTCTCATTCATTGCCACCGGCGAGTGGTATTGGTACCAAACTAAATAAAAAGAAAGCAACAGAATACACCGATCCGTTCCCGAGATAATGCTGTCACAGACAGAGAATAGCTGAAAATATGTTTATTACATTTAGAAAACTATTGAAACGTCAACATTTGTAAAAGTCTCTATACCAAAAATTTCACACGATTACAATACTTTCCTTATACAGCTATATAGTAGCGTAGGAAAGTAAAAATTGCACCTCGAAAAATATTTCGGATATTATTCAAGCTCTAGGGAGATCATAAATGAGTATTTATCAATGATGTAAGAATAATATTTGAAATTGCGAGATATTTTTAGAATATTTCTAGTAGGTACTCATACTGAAGCTTTTCAATTGATGTGTCACTTGATCCATTTGAAGTCTTGTAGAGTTAATTTATAGAAATTTACCTTATTTTACATATAATTTTAATGTAATATTTCATTTCTGTGCCAATCAAGACCCCCTAGTGCATGTATCCGTAGAAAATCTCGGGTCAATTCGTAAATAACAAAATCTTTCGACTAGTTTCAAAATGGCTGCAGTTTGAAGAAGAATCATAAAACATTTTCTACCGATTCAAATTACACAAATGCGAAATTCACCTTTCCGAGTAGGGATGCCATCGGTCTTAATTTTTTTCAGTTATCTAATATGCCTCACAAAATTGGTATATGCATCCGTTAATTCGGCTTTAAGACTCTGATGGGGTCACCGAATTCTCTATTATTTCCAATTTTGAAATGTCTTCGTTCTTTAGATTGAGAGAAAATAGGCTGTGGCAGATTTGCAAACCCGCAGACATACAGACAGCAGAGAAGCAGAGGGATCTTGTAGGGTCGTGTTTTCTCATCAAATGAACGGAACCCTAAAAATAGATTTAAATCAAGTACAGTGTTCGCTACATTATATATCTCACTAACCGAAACCAATTTAATAAAAATTAATATTTTATTAAGAATCTATTTTGTTCATATGAAAATCGCCTTTTTATCACCTACTAACAATAAAGGGTCAACAGCGGACAATAATGTAAAAAAGTGATTGAACTTCACACTCTACTTCTCCCAGTTAGTCTTTCTAAGTTGTATGTAGTGCAAATTGCTTTCCTTGCCTCGTACATCTGGATGTAATTAAAAGAAGTGCAGTTATATAATAAAAAAGATTGCTTCTTTTTATATTAAACCTCTAATATAGGTAGGTATGTCTAATTAGATCAAAATGTTTTCATTTTTTATGAATTAAAAGATTATTATCCTGACGGGATGTCTCCAGTTGAAATGTAGATTTCGTATATATATATATATATATATATATATATATATATATATATATATATATATATATATATATATATATATATATATATATATATATATACATAAATGCCTTTGACCAATAGTAGATAAATTGGTAATACTAATACGGTGCCTACCAACGATGAATATAGCTACTTGTTGACCGAATACTCCATCCCGCATTGGATTACATCATCACAGGTGCAATAGAATTGAAAATGTATTCAATACAAATATTGCAATAACTTCTAACCCTTATGCATGGACATATCACATTTGAATCAAGTGTATGATCGCTGATTTCATTTTTATTAGAACTAATCAGATACACATATGACTCGGAGGAAGAAGACAAAGCACCGCTGATATATTATTTCATATATTATATGAAAACAACAAAAAGTTCTGGTTGAAAAAATTACTTGAAAATTTCACGTAAATAATTGTTATTTCCAATTCAATCTTAAATGGTAAACTACACCATCTCCATACACAGGCTAAGCACATTTATGTTGATCCCATACACACGACTAGCGGCTAGTACCTACTCAGCAATAAATTAATAAACTCCACCACCATTTGTTTATTTGTGTCGACTCGGTGAGAAAACACGAGTATATTGTTGTATAGATGTTTTATTCATATATGTATGAAGATAACGTAATTTTGTTTGACTTTTCTATGGAGTATTGTATAAAATATTGGAATTTGAATTTATATATATTTTTTAAATGTATCGTCGAATTAAACGACAGTAGTTACCTATTCTTCTTTTTCATATTCCAGGTTTCCTATTTTTGTCACGTCCTTCCTGATTTTTTTATAAAAGGAATACATATTCCCGAAGGAGGTATAGAGAGACCAGTGCGCGGGTCCAGTACAAACAACAACGCCAAACTACCGCGCCTTATTCTGTGAAAGAGTAAACACAAAAAAAAAGAAATATCTCCAAAACTATAAAAAAATAAGTGCTAATACGTATTAATTAAATCGAAAGAGAATTAAAATACGCATCTATCAATGTAATTTGTTGAGTACTATGCTATTTGAAAAAAACAATTTAACTCTGATTTAAGTTTTATAAAATCAAAAATTCATCAAATCAAATCAATTCAGAGCATCCCTATGTCCTAACAATTTCAAATCAACCTTGAGAACGATTCCAACTTTATTAATGGCAAAAAACCGCACTTTAAAATCTTTCATACTTTCCATGTTATTGCCCTTTTTTTAGGATGCTGCAATTGTCATTTTTTTCTGAAAACTGGAAATATCTTCGAAACCTTCAGACTTATGCCCAACAAATGCTTAACAAACTAACCTTTATTTTCAAAAGTTTAAAAAACTACAGGGTGTTCTATCTAAAATAACGAAGTAAAGGCCTGTTTCCGGTATAACCGGAAGTCGGCCATCTTTGAAAATACTTTTAAAATGTAGTCGATTTAACCATGAACAACTTTCTCTCTCTAATAGTCAGCCACGATCCACCAAATACCGCCAACTGTCCCACCCTTTTTATTTAAATCTCAAATGTTGCCAAATCATAGAGTCGGAATTGATTACTCCACATATTTACTTAGAATTTCTTTAGTTTTATGCTGTACGAATGAACTCTTGTTTTCATTGACACGAATTTGAAAATTTCTGCCAGTTTGGCCTACGTAAAATTTAGTGTAATCAACGCAAGTTTTGATTTGATGTTGTAATGTAATCGAGATTGTTCGAAAGTTTACGTAGATCAAACTGGCAGATATGTTCAAACCCGCATCAATGAACACAGGAGCTATATGGTATATATATGGTATATGAATGATACCATAAAACGGACTCAAACTGATTTTGGCGTGGGATTGAATCGGGCTATTCGTTTTGGAAAAGTAAGCAGAAAAAAATTCTTCTAAGACAGTTATTTCTGAAAGTCCAATGAGGTACCCATTAAGAAATTGGCGGAAAAGCTATCGCCAGTGCTAAGAAATAGTTTTCAGACAGAACGCTTAGCGATAGCCAATTTCATTTCTGCCGCCGATGCTATTTAGCATCAAAGATAGCCCTATTAAAGAAACTAGCAAGCGCAAGGTGTTTTGTCCGAAATGTTTTTTAGCACTGAGAATAGCTACATGATGCCGACAATAGCACTTGGAAATGCAATCTTAATAAGACTTTTGTTTCAAAATTGTATAGCCGGATTTAACAAAAAAACGTGTTACTCGATACCTTTTACCATCCAAGATTTTAAAGATTTTAAGAAGGTAGATCCTGGGTGCAAATCGTTGAAAGGGGCGAAACAAATTTTAGATAAAAAGCTGTTCTGCTCTATATTGTTTCTTCAAATATTTTTTTTAACGCAAGTGTTTTGAACTCCAAAAAAAAACACGTATTATACTCCAAAGCCGATAAACGGCATCCAAATGAGAGAAGCTGTTGAATTTTTGACAAATCATTGTTACCAACCCTTTGTCTTCTAGTTATTTCTAGTGGTGTTCCCCTCAAAGATGGTAACCTTGACACCAGTAGCGTGTATCCGCTTCGGAGTATAATACGTGTTTTGTTGGAGTTCAAAACACTTGCATTACACTCCTTTGGCCGATAAACGGCATCTTAACGAGAGACGTGTTTGTTTTCTGCTGGTGGACTCAACGTTATGTGATGTCATAGGATCTAAGGACAGAGAGCGGATTTTTATCCCAGAACTCAGATCCTTCATATTAGAAATAGCTTTTTATTTATATAAACTCTGAAAGAACACATACTATTAAACCTTAGATTATTAATGAACGAAATAGAAAATCTTTCTTATTATCACTAAAGGAATATTACTTTCTACTCTGACGTATTAATTATTTAGAAGTCTTCGGGTTACCATACAGTCTTGTTTTGAAACAGTAGCTTAGAAGAGCTTTGTTTCATGGCTCTCACTTCCTTATTATAATTTCTCCTAAACATCTCAGTACATTTCCAATTACCTCTTTCCAATATCTCCTGTACTGGAAGGTTCTCTACCAAGCTCTTTGAATCAACAGCTGATCCTAGACTACCTGGAGACGAGTCTATCCCAGCCTCTTCCAAAAGTGATCTAATCCCTCCAGCGATTACTGTTCTTGAAGCTGACTTTACTGAACCTGTTAGCGTAATAAAGAGGCTATCAATGTTACTATTCAATATCCTAGGTTCTGATAGATTCAAGAGTACTCTGATCCAGGTGACAGGACATACTCTGATGTTGGGATGCTTAAGCAATCTCCATCCTGACTGTCTAAAACTTACTACTGGTCCCAAAGGCCGGCCAAAAATGATCTCATCGCCCAGGTTTGTAATGAAGTCTTTTGAGATATTTAAACGTGTTAAATCGTGGATCCGACATTCTGAAGCTAGCAACAAAATACCTGTCGTTCTTCTAGAGGCTTCAAGGAAGGTAGTCTCTCACAACCCTTCAGCAGCCAGTCAAATACAATTTTCACGTTCCAGAGCTGATTGACAATTTCTCTTGGTCTACTTAATGAAATGGCTTTTTGTACCTGTCGGACTAGAAAGTTTGAAGATATTTCTTCCATTTCCCTTCCTAAGAAATAAGTTCGCCAAAAATCTTGCCACCTGCTGACTTTCTGGTTTTCCAGGATCTAGATGTCTTTCCTGACACCATTCTAACCATCTGCGAATTGGAGCTTTATAAGTTTCGAGAGTCGATCTCCTACAGCTTTCTTTACCTAGATTTCTTTCCGTCCGTGACCAAGTGCTTGTGATCTTTCCCCACACCAAACTTTCGACGCTTGTAGAGTAATCAGATCTACCTGGGGTGGTGGTGCTCCTGTTGACAGGTCTACTAAGACCTCCTTGAGGTTTTCGATCACCATTGGTTGTTCCAGGCTGCGACTCTTCAGGTCTGCCATCCAGAAAGTATTCTCCCATTCTGGATATACTACTATGAACTGTCCCTGAGCCTTGTTGTGGTGTGCTAGCACCCTGGGCATCAAGTTGGGAGGTGGGAACACCCATGCCAGGCGAAACATCCATCTTTGATGAAGGCTTCTTTGAAGAGAGCTGGTTGGTCGTTGGAGTCTAGTGAAACATGTTCTTCTACAACAACCGACTCCCTTGTGGCGAACAGGTCGACGTCTGGTCTGCCTCATTTCCTGAAAATCTTCTCTGTTACTTCTGGTAGTAAATGCCACCCTGGATAGTCTGTCCGCTGGACCGTTGTACCTTCCTGAAATGTAGAAAGCCGACCAATCGAAGTAGCTTGGAAGTTAGTTTGTATAACTCCAGGGATCTTGTGCCCTCTTCTTTTCTGACATATACTATTACCGATCGGTTTTCGGATCGCAGCAGGATATGGGCGTCTCGCAGCCAATGTCGATCGCTGCTAATACTGCGAATAGTTCTTTTTTGTTGGAGTGCTATAACCTCTGGCTTCTGGACCAAAATCCTGACATCTGAATACCCTTTAATTGAGCTCCCAAGCCCTTGTCTGCGGCGTCTGTTGTTAAAAAATGAGTCACCGTAGGTTTGTACATGTACCTGCTGCAAACTGCGGCTTCATGCCAACAGTTCAGCTTCTTCAGAGCTTGGTTGTTTATCGTTCGTCTCTCGTGAGGACGATTCTGTTTGAATTCTGTTATAAACCATTGAAGATGGCGGCAGTGAAGTTGACCTCTCAATGCAACGAAGTTGGCGAAATTCAGATGGCCAAGAAGTTGTTGTATCCGGTGCAGAGTACAACACTTCGACTCTTTCATCATTTGAATGAGATCCTTGATCTTGCTGATTTAGACTTTTGGAAGTCTCATGATGTTCTCTCGAGTGTTCCTTACTATCTCGAGAAATTCCAAATCCTGACATGGCTCATCACACATTTCTCTCTGTTCACCTGCCAACCTAGGTACTCCATCCATTCTACTGCCTCGATCGTCTGAGATCTTAGCTCCTTCCTGCCTTATGAGATGAGGAGGAAATCGCCCAAGTAAACTACTACCCTTATCTTTTTTGCCCGAAGGATCTCTGCGATCCAGTTCGATACTATGGCAAACAGATAAGTTGCTGCTGAGAGGCCAAAGGGCAGACTCGTCAGCTGATATAATTGTTTTTTGTAGATAATCCGGAGAAATCTCCTGTGAGAATCTGCAATTGAGATATCAAAGTTTGCCTGTAAAATATACAACTTTGTCATTGTCTTCTGATTGAAGAAAATCTGGAATCTTGAATTGCGAGATTAAATGAAAAGTCTTCGGTTTTATGAGATTGTTGAGACCTCGAAGGTCGACCACCGGTCTTACTCCTCCTTCCTTGTTGATTAAAAACATTCTCGATATAAAACTAGGGCCAGCTCTTTTGGGAATCTCGATGATTTTCTGTTTCCTCATCTTTTCGAGTTGCTCTGTCATCTGTAGTGACTCTTTTGTCTCAAATTTGGAGGTGAACCAATTGATTCTTAGTATGGGACGTCTTGTAAACGGAATGTGGCAACCAAATTAATTTTAAAATTGTCTTTGGAGCTCCTAGGCTTCTCCATCTTTCTTGGAATCCCGCTAACTGGCCTCCTGAAAAGATTGTTGGTTTGATATAGTCATTTACTGGCTCCTTTACGAAAGGAGTTCGATGACCTCTATTTTGAAAAGTCTCCTTTGTTATTATTCCCATTATGGTTCTGACTATTACCTCTGAATCTATGAGCACTGTGCGACCAGATCTAGATTGATTTAACTCCTCTCTCTGAGCTGGCTTTTTCGCAGTGACATAGTCTGCTGTGCCACGTTTGACCATAAAGGCTGTATAAGAGCAGATAAGTTTTCTTTATTAGATTAGTATTCAGAGCTAGGTGATATCATACGTAAAGCCGATTGTACATTTTTATTCGAAATCTTTGTTAGTAATCGATCTCGCCTAGTCTCTACACATTCTGCACGCTTACCATATACTATCTGCAGTATCTGATTTGTAACCCTGAAATAATCTGATCCAGGACCTAAATTCAAAGTAATAATTTCGCTCAAGGATCCTGCATTTACCTCGTCTTCGTTGTTCTGAGCCCAAGCATCTATACGACCCAATCCTTCTTGTAATACTTCTCGCTGTTCCAGTAAAGCATTAGATAAACCTGCCATTACACGTTTGGTGCTCTTCGACGGATTTTTGCTCTTCTCCAAATAACATAACCCAGCATTGATTTTAAGGTCAGCAAAACCTGGTGCAGCTAAAAATTCTTTTAAGGTATTAGTATATCTAACCTCTTTCCAGTCTGAGGAACCAAATCTCTAAAATCGTTAGTCTATTCTGGGCTGCACCTTTCTCTCATCTACATCTGTTTCAACTTCACCTAGGTCAAATGAGTTAATTGTGAAAGGTAAGTCTTCCCTGTCGTCCACTGAAACAGTCTCTCTATCTTGACCAAGCATCTGTGTTAAGAAAGTTACCTTTTCTTGTAGCTCTTTCACCTTAGCGGTATCATCTATCTTTCTTTTCTTACTCGACATGGTCAGAGTCGTTGGTGAACCGTTGATCTTGTCTGTCCAACAAATTCATCTTTACTGTAGTCTCCACTAGTTCCAGACCTTCTTCCATCTTAGATATGAAAGTCTAATGTCGAATAGACAATTTCAACCCACTTTGATTCAATTAGGTTGCGTAAAATCAGAATTTTTTTGTGAAATATCTCTAATCACAAAACTTTTTGTTTTGCTATGGCGAAAAAACTCAATGCTATGAAGAGAGTCGCAGAGATACCTGTGCTGCTGGTGTTAAGGTTACCATGTTTAAGGGGAAAACCACTAGAAATAACTAGAAGAAGAAGGGTTGGTAGCAACAATTAGGCCAGAATTCAACAGTTTCTCTCATTAGGATGCCGTTTATTGGCCAAAGTAGTGTAATCGTGTTTTCGAATGAACTACTGAACCAACGTATCTAATTTAAGCTTTACCATTTTATTCCAGGAACAAGATGGCATTCGGAAGAACTATCAACGTATCCAGGAATAGGAATAGCTGGGGCCCAAACTCCGTTCATTTTCAAAGACTGGTAACAGAAGAACTGTTGGCCGATGAATGTACAGAGAGAATGATGCATGTACAAATGAGACAGTTGGATCCATTGAAAGAGGATCTTGCGGATTGGCTGAACAAGACATTATGTGAGTCCGGATTTGTTTAAGTTTATATATACTTGTGACTATTTAGTTGAAAGTTTTGCTTATCTGGTTAAGAAAATACGAAGCAGAAATATACAGTGCGTTCATAAAGTATGGAAACGCTTCGATATCTTCTGAAATATTATTGTATGAAGAAAAACCTTAGACAAGTCCATTTTTTATATTCTTTTTATGAAAAAAGTTTTATTTTACGCCATCCACCTATCAAGTTATAATGTCATCGTTAGTTTCTCAATTGGAAACACCATAGTTTTATATCATAAACGATAAGCTGATAATTTTCTGAGCTCAAAAATACCAAAATACATGGGTATTACTTTTAAGAAATATGAAATACAGGGTGCTAAATATTTAATTATTTTATACAAATTGAATAGCGCATAGCCTTTGAATAGTTGTGCTTAGCAACAGGTAATAAGTTCTCAGTTACCACTTCATATTATTCTATTATATTATATATTTAAGTCAAAAATTTATTTAAAATTGCCCAATTTACTAAATTCAGAGGAGGTACAACTTGAGAAAGGGTGAATCAATTATAAGAAAAAGAACGTATACAAATTATGATCATATTGGGATATGGAAATCGTTAAAGAAGTATGGAAGAAGTTTGTAATATTTTTAATGACTAATAGTAAGTAACAGTAAGTAAAATACAACGTATCTAAATTTAATAAAATAGGACATGTCAGAGAGAAACGTAAAAGTGTCAGACTGGTCATTGCTGAAGATACCCAAATTTGTATTTTTTATTTCTTAAAATCACTACCCATGTATTTGGACTGAGAAAATTATCATCTTCCCGTTTATGGCCTTTCTATTAAAAATAGTAATGATGGTATCATAGTTTCGAATGTGGTAGGTGTTAAAATAGTATGTTTTGCATAAAAAGTGGGCAGTTATGATAAAAAAATGAACGTGTCTAGGGTTTTTCTTTGTATATTAATATTTCAGAATATTTCAAAGCGTTTCCATACTTTATGAACGCACTCTGTAAATCGAGATAACATTATTAAAGATTTAGAACGTATGTTCCAAATGTCGATCCAATATAAGGAAATGAATCCAGTACGCTAGACAGAAGGATGATGATCGCTATCAGTTGTTTTAGAGCCTTTGGATTTATCAATACAGTATTAGTCCAATACAACGTCGGTCCTGTTCTGATCAATACCTACATTGAACTGAATTCAGGGAAACAAGCAAAAAATATCGCAAGTAAAAGCAAAAACCTCAGTAAAACATATCACGTCATTGTCGTGTACTTATATAATGTTTTTTTTACCTTGGAAAGCTTGCTGCTTTTAACAATGTGAATGTATTTGCAATTTTGGATGGATCTAATTACATTGCCGAATAATCTACAGGATAATTATTTTTTGTACAAACATGGTTATCAACTGTTAATTAAATATTCAACTATAAAATTAATTGTTCATTGTAATTACTCACAAAAAAATCAGAAATTAACAAATTCTATTGAATACTCATAGGTTATTTGGAAAAACTATATTATACTTTTTCAGATTTGATATTTTTTATCAGAATTTGTGGTATTGACTTGAAACACATACATGCGTATTCATAATCGAAACTTCGTACGCTACTAAATTAAGTGCACAGTTCTAACCTTAAATTAGGTTTATGACTCTTATGTCAGAGTTATGGTAGAATAGTGTTTTGTTTTTTTTTATACGGTACTAGCTAGTACTGAACTAAGATTGGATTATGAATACGCCTGATGATCTTCTTTTAACAGAACAAACGTCTGAGTTGGTTTCCTTATACTTTCCTGTTAGGAATTGCTTGGCATTTATTTCCGTTTTATGAAGAGAAACAGACATAATATGTATAATGTATAATTTACACTTAAAAATATTCCTACTGTAACTGCTACTAGCTAGTATACAAAATCTGTCGATGCGCATGCGACATGTACCTACTAGCGCATGACTTGATATAAATATATTATAATATATGTACTAGGTATACCTAAAATTCGATTCCTTGTCTGCATGTTTTTTTATGAATGTTCGCGCCTTTTAAATAATAAACGTGCTCCGATTTTCATGATTCTTTTTTCATTTGATAGATGACTATTGAGAGTTGGTCCCTTTGAAAACAACGACATTCAAATTGTCCTTCCTCTCAAAAATTTCTCCAAAAAGGGTTGCAGGGCTAACTTTTTATCTCTCTCTTATTATGCGTATTTATATTTGGTTAAAATATTCCCTGTTGCGTTATTTGATTCTATATATTTCATTGGTCTTGAAATAGGAGAAGCCAAGCATTTGTCAGATTAGCACCAGCAATAACTTTTCCTGCAAAGTAGTACTAACAGCTTCAAAATTAATGAATCTTTAATTCAAAATACATACATTGAGATTGGGAGATGTGTTGTGGAAGCAACGCATGATCTTCAAATTGAATTAAAAACATGTATTATGTCAATCAAGTCTACAACATATGGTTATAGTGTTGCAGTGCATTGAACCATTATGAGATGCCTTTACATTTTGTTATATGTACATATTTCTATACTTCTGTACTACTTACTACTTTTCTCCATTCATAAAATTTTATTATTTCATATGAAGTTTCAGACCATTATGTTATTGCTTGAAAGAAAATAATTATAATAAGTTTCGTAATGGGGCTAAGAAGGTATTAGTATTCGTTACAACAAAGAAACGATTCTGCTTAACATGTGTTGTGATATGGTAGGTACCCAATAATAAATACATCCGACTACGTATGTAAAATACGTTTTACACTATGAGTACAAACTCAACAAAAACCGACTACAACTGTCAAGGTGTTACGGCTCTCACATCCTAACAAGCTTGATGGCGATTAGCATTCGTAGTTCTTAGAATCTGTCTGGACAACGTATAAATCAAAAAGGGGACATTTACTCCGTTCAGTACGCCTTTACATTTCAAAAATTAAAATATAGTATCCACAAAATTTATTATGTAAATTCCTTCGAGAAATAGAACAACTTCATATTACCAAAAAAATTCAGGGATAATTTTCCATTTATATGTCTATTAAGTTAAGTTATAACTGCTGAAAAAAAATATCGCAACATTAAGAAATCATAAATAATAATTGTAATAAGATATTTGGTCCACCTTTCATTCACTTTATTCTTTTGCTTCATTATTCTCATCAAAGGAGATATATACACCATTTTGTATTATTATTTAAATTGCCTAAGTGATTCAAATTTCATATTTATTGATGCTGAAAATTATACCAGGAGCAAATTAGAATACTTTTCATTCTCTACTATCTCCAGAAAATATTTTATATATTTATTGATAAAAAATTGAAATGTATGCATTGACCTTTATTACGTGAGATCCAGACTCGAATCCGTAAGCGGCGCTCCATGACTTTTATGCATTAATACTTGTAGTGAACACACCCTCAGGAAGTGTCCATTTCCTCTCGAACGATGAATGCTTCGCCACTTATATAATGTGCATAATAACCTCTTTCAAAGCATTGTTCTCTCCCCATAACAACGCCGTAAAGTGTCTACTGGAAGCAAACCTACGATTCAGTTGTAGAAAGATTTACATGAACTTTTAGGTAAATTTCTAATAGAAATGTACATACCTATTGCGATCGTTCAAATAGTTAAATTTAGAAAAAAAATCAACGGCTTATATGCCTACAAATAGGTCTAAAAAAACTTTTGGTTTAAAAATTTATGTTATTACGAAATTTGTTAGCACGATAGAGGTCACAGTTTTGGAAGTATCAAGTTCAAATTTGCTATAAAAATCAATCTCTTGGATATCTAGGCCGAGTTCTTTATGGCATTATCGGGTAAGTAGGTTCAAAATGGCGACCGTTCAAAAAAGGCTGTTGTGTAAATATCATCAAAAATAATTTCGGGTTATGGATATAATCAGTTCCTACAACTTTTGTTCGAAGCAATTTTTCATAGAATGCACAGAAAAATAAATAAAAATTAATAAAGGAAAAAAATAAAAGGAAATATCATCGCATGTTCAAATTTCAATTCAATGAATTTTGAGAAATTTATCGTTCCGCTGGCTACAGGCCGTCGGGATTTTTTAAATTAGAACTGAAATACTAAATATCAACCAATGAACTTCAATCAAAAACCGATAAATACTATTAATTTTACATTATCACACATAAAATAAATATGACTAGCTGATTTATTTCTATATCTTTTTCGCTAGTGACCAACATATTTTTTAAATGTTATATTAATTTTCGTTTGTAACATGAAGATCAAGATACGATGGAATATTTATTGGCCATTTTATATTTATATTAATATATATTAAATGTCTTCACAAAATGCTTCCACTACCATAAAATGCTGAGATCAAAATAATAAATTTTAAGACAGACCTTTCCAGGCAAGTTCGATTCGCACATGTCCAATTTTTTTGTAATAAATCTTAAACGGTCCCTAGACTTTTGCTAAATTCACATAGTTTAAGGTAACAAAACACCATATTGAAATTATAAGAAATATAAATATGTATATCCATAAACCTTGAGCTTTGGTTTTGTGTAATTCCATATCATAATTGTGCAATTTTTATCAAACAGATCTAATCAGTAGGTACCTAAAACAGAAAAGCAGAAAGTGCTAAATTAAGATATTTTTCTTTGTAAAACGTACAAAATACTGTGAGAGACATATCAAGATTAGCTTTCTTGTAGGTAGTAACTTAAT
Source organism: Crioceris asparagi (assembly GCA_958507055.1). NCBI lineage: Eukaryota > Metazoa > Arthropoda > Insecta > Coleoptera > Chrysomelidae > Crioceris > Crioceris asparagi. Next base: position 56,122,299 of record OY293826.1, on the reverse strand, counting down.
CTCAATTCTAGGTTCAACGCCTATAAATAGATGTTTCTATATTTTCGATATGGGTTTGTCCTATTATATATAAAACTAGCTGTCCCAGCAGACATCGCCGTGCTTTGCAAAAGCTTTAAGCAATTAATAGCCACTGAGGCTAAATAAAGTTCTAAATAAATCAATAAATAAATAAATATGCTGACAGCAGCGTCACCTACAGGGTTCATTTGTGTTTTTAAATCATCCATTGGAATATAAATAGAAAATTTCATCCAAATCGGTCCAGCCGTTTGGCATACCGACAACAGCGCCATCTATCAGGTCAAATTGTGAATCTAAACCATTCTCGAATCCCCTCGAATACACACAAAAAATTTCATCCCAATCGGTCCAGCCGTTTGACATACCGACAACGGCGCCATCTATCAGATCCAATTGTGAATCTAAACCATTCTCGAATCCCCTTGAATATTCACAAAAAAATTGGTTCAGGCGTTTAGGAGGAGTTTAGTCACATACACACGAACAGAAAATTTATATGTATATATGTATATATATAAATAAAGATATTCCCATAATACAACAAAAAAAAATTGTTGCAACATTAAAACAACATAGGGGAAACCTAACCAATTATAATATATCGACTTCCCAAATGTAGGAAGTACCCATAGGTGTGCTTTTTTATGTTCATTTGCGTGTTTCGTATAGTAAACGTGCTCCGATTTTTATGATTCCTTGTTCATTCGAAAGATGAATGCTGAAAAATGATCCCATATTAAAAGAATCAACATGTTCTTTTCCCAAAAACCGCAGCAAAGGGGGTTGGAAGGTGCATATCTGGCAATATTTAAATTGAATATTACAAAATGGTTTTAGAGTTAACAGTATAGTATAAAATGTTTTCAAATCTCTGAATATAAGTAAACGTTCAGCGATTTTGATGACTAACAATCAAGGACCTATTAACAGAGATAGACAGAACACTTCATTAATAAAATAAGGTTTGTTGACAACATCTTTGTGGGCCAGGGGGGGTGAGCTGTGGAAGCGGTCAGAAGGGGGGATACAACAGTTTTGTTGTCAGTCAATGTCCGAAAGTTGCATGTTTCAGCAATATTATTAAATAGGTGTGTATAATTCTTTTTTAAAGTCTAGGATTTGAAAAGCGCAAACAATATAAAAATCTCTTTAATGAAATAACAATGATTAGGTAATAATTTCTCTACTACGCCCATGACCCACGTTTATATGTCAATAATTTTCTTTCAAAATTCAAAAATATAAGTTACCAAATTTTAATTTAGATGGGCTACTTACCGATAAAAAGTTACTTCTGGGTTCGTGGATTCTATTTTATTGCACACTTTGCAACGTCTATTCATTTTTTCAAGTTTTGAAACCAAAGAATTTACCTAATAGAATATTCAAAACAACCAAAACACCAAGTATTTAAATAGTGGGGGGAAAGCTGATATGCGATGAGGCTCGGCCGAACAAGGGATGATGTCAACACATTATATTGTTTACAGTTCCGTCTATCTCTGTTAGTAGGTCATTGCTAACAATACACTAAAAATATGAAATTATTACGTTTACAAAAACGGAGACTAAATTATTAGTTAGTGATCTGAAAAATACAAGACATTAGATAGTTATCGCAAACGGTATAAGGACGAGCATTAATAAATAAAATTTCACTTATTTTGGCATCTACACCTGTGCAGACGTAACTTGATTTAATGTTGACTTTATAAGGATAGCACCTTACCTTATTTGTGTATTTTTTTTTACTACCAATTTATAAAATCGGTCCTAGTTTTTTGTAAAAAATACACATAATTTGAGTACTGTAGACAGGCAGATAGATATATAAAAGTAAGACTTAATTTATGACAAAACACAAGTGAAGATCGCTTTCGATTGTCATCTGTCAAAGATAAAAATCGAAATCTAAATAGTTCCACCCATCTGGAAGCTAAGTTGCCTGACACAGACAGACAGATACACACGTTAAAATTAAAATGAAGGCATTCATGCATGGTATTCTTATACTTAGCTCGAATGCAGCTTTAATCCTATATTATTTTGATATAATAGCATAGTCGTAATCGATTCCAAAAAATGTCCTTGAACTAACAGATCTAATTTTACCATTGCCATTGCAACTTGAATTATATCCACGTTCCTGTAATGGGATGTCACTAAAACTTCTAATGTTTAACCATCAATCTACAAATTGTATCCTGAAATCGAATGATTCGCGTGACTTTTCTACTTTTATTGATCAAACATATGAATTCCATTTATTTTCTTATTTTTTATAAGACAATGCTTTCTGTTCTGTTGTCGTATTCATGTTGCTTTATAAATTCATCTTATAAATATATACCTACATACCGAAAAAATATACCAAATGCAAAACTTTGGGAGGTGAGAACTTTATTCTGAAAAGTAGTAGTTATGTTAAGCATAAGAATTTAGCTTTGAAGATATTTTTGTAAGAAGTAACTCCGTCGCTTGTCACCAGCCTTAAAATTCCTTCCTTGAAATTACAACTTAACGTAGCATAACGTACATTTTACAGAGCATTTCCAGTGACTCACCTGTTCGCTTTTGTGTAAAAACTTATTACATAAAATGTAAGAAAATTAGGTTTTATTATTCTTGCAAAGTGTATTGATTTTCAGTAAGAACGTAGGTATCTTTCTACTGTCAAGTTTAAGAGCTTCTAATTAAGGAAAAACAATTCTGTAAGTGATCTAAAATATTTTGCAAACGCCAAAGTTAAAAACGAAATGACTGATGAAAACTTGTACAAATATCTTAGTTTTTTTACGTGCGATACATTTTTTCAATATATTCTTTAAGAAATTACTTCTAATAACGTATTGTCTTAGAGACAGAACGGAGTGAAGCTTCTATGAAACCTAAATAAGAGAAAATAATCTATAATTTCAAAAATAACGTTTCAACGTAATGTAATTATTTTTCAAGTTTGTATTCGAAAGTTCTGTGGGTCAGAAGCAAGAGGAGAATTCCGGAATTTCCTGAATTTCTGAATTGAATTGAAATTTCAAATAGGGCGATGAAGATTACAATGCATTTCTACAGCAACTCATGAAAGAGAGTATGTGAGTGACTGGAAATGCTTCAGGCGTTATATTTTGAACCGCCGCTCTAATTCGATTTTCCGGCCACTCAATATATCCTCTTCGTCGACTATTCCCTAACACTGGCAGCATAATAAGGTGAAAACCCATCTTGCTGAAACCAATTTTTGGCATATTGCGATAGTTAATTAGGATATTAAAATTCAATATTTACTATCAAATTTCATTTTTTACTTTCCTACGCTACTATAGTAGCTGTATAAGAAAAGTATTGTAATCGTGTGAAATTTTTGGTATCGAGATTTTTACAAATATTGACGTTTCAGAGTTTTCTAAGTCTAATAAACATATTTTCAGCCATTGGTCTGTCTGTCCGTCTGTCTGTTTGCGACAGCATTATCTCGGAAACGGATCGGTGTATTTTGTTGTTTTCTTTTTTATTTTGTTTGGTACCAATATCACTAGCCGGTGGCACTGAATGAGAATCCTGTATACACTGGGTGTTGAGCTATAGCCAAAAAACGTGATTTGCTCAAGACTGTAGCGCGAAAGCGGCTATAAGGATATTGATTAAACTTGCCTAAAGTATTCTTCTGTGAGCCCTTTGTCACCCACATATAGCGCCACCTCTGAGAAAAAGCACAAAAAAGAGTTATGCTTGAATAAAATTCCGTATTTTCCACATGTTTCTTGAGATTCTGGCTAAACGGTTCATCTTGCGAAAAAATGTTACATGATCATTGTTGTTTGTCTTGACATGCTGAAAAAATGAGTGGTAGCACGATTTGACCAGAGGATTTTTACTTTACTACCGCTATTATCGTCGCTATCTAAGGAGAGTAGTTATTGTAGTAGTGTAAAATTTTTCATTCACTGGAATTTGCTTGCGAGCGGTAGGAAAGACGTGTGAGTGGACACACCAGATTTTTTCTTATAAAACCGTAAGTCACAGACCTACTAAACCTGGTATTAGTAAATTCCGAACAAACATATCTACTCGAAAAAAAATACAGGGTGAGCCATTTAAAATATTATCCGATGACGTCATATCTTGGGAAATATATCGCAAACGAAAAATCTGCAAACACCACTAACTAGTACATATTATATAAAAAAGAACTTTTAATGAAGCTAAATTTACGTACCAGTCATAATCAAGCCATAAATCAGGTGTTCCGCTCATTTTGCCCAACCCTGTATATGTAATTTCATGGAAAGAATTTTAAGGTAGTTGACAAGCAACAGACGTTTTTTGGGTATAGGGATATTTTTTGGTAATTGGTAGATAAAACACAGCTGTCATGGGCTAACTTGAATTTGTCCTGAACAGGCATAGTTCACCGTCTTTCGGGTCCCAGCGTGGACGCTCTTGGAGCGCATTTTCTAAAATCATGTTCTATTGTGGTAATACTATGGTGTTATATTTCTTAGCCTCAATTTTGAAGGAATTAATAAATTTGTGAAAAGTTAAATGATCAAAATAGTCCGTTATTTGTCACAAATATATTATAAACCATTTTTCGAGATACTGAAAATCAATTTAAACTACGGATAATCAAAATAGACAACAATTTTTTTTTTCAAAAAATTTAACCTACTTTATTGGTGCTGGTACTTCTGAAGTTGGTGGCGAAAGTATTCTATTTAAGTATAATCGCACAACTTCAAAAGTACTGCACCAGCAAAAAAACAGCCAAAAATATCAGACTTCGGCTACGACATCCTAGGGATATCCCTGTGTATGAAATCTTCAAATAACTTTGGAATATATTTTAGTGAATTGTCCCGAATATCGAAATTCTAGTCTTAGTCGTAAAATCACACAGAGCTTATTAGTACTAAAATTTGATTAATTATTTGAGAGACTTTGATCTAGTTCGTAACATATAAAGTATCCATTTATGTAATTCTATATAAAGTGTACTTTCCTGTTGCTAATCATAAATAAAAAACTTTTCTTTCTAAATTTTATTACATGGAGTGGTCAAACATTTCAATACCTATATAAAACCTTTTTTCCTCCTTAATAGTCATACGGAGCATTTGAAAAATAAATAAAAAATCTTCTTCCCAATTAAAAATGACTTCAACATATATTAAGCCTCAATATAACAAAATTACTTAGACTCATTTTGTTTGTAAATTTAAGTCTAGATTGTAAAAGAAAAATTCTGAAATTGGACAAACGGTCTGGGTACCATATAGTCAAAGTCTATGAATTTTATACTCTTCGTTAAGGAAAGTCACGCTATAGTTAAGCAGACGTTTCTCAGTAAATAGCAACTTGTCTTTTTTATCAATTTCATTGTCATTGTCTTCTACTTCTCAACTTCTCTCTACAGAATTTTGATAGGATGACATTTGTTTCTCCTTAAAATATGTCTTCGAAATCCTAAGGTCGAATAACAGCCACATGTATTCCATCTATAAAAAGGGTGTTCGAGCAGTCGTTTGGGATGGTTTGATAACTGCTTACAATGCGCATGTGCGGTTTGAAACAGTTTCCATGTGGATGTGGATTTTGTTCTGGTCGAACGCCAAATTTCATTTTTCAAACTATCCCGTCTTCTCTCTTACAATTTTATCGTCTTAAACTGAGTCCGGACTGGTTCGAAAATCGTCAAACTGCTGCTAGAACATATGTCTAATACATAGTTGGGAATACATTATTTCATCTTAAATTTATATGATTTTTTACAAAATTCAATTTTAACGCTCAAATTATAAAAAGTTATTTTAGCTACAATGATTTTCTTAGCTTATTTTCTACTGTTCTAGTTTTTAGTTTTATTTTTATATAATTTTCTTTCTTTATTTAGTTTTTAAGGCATTTTAGGTCTGCGCACAGGTTTCTGTAAGAACCTCTTGCAGATTTTGTGTATTGAAATTCCATATACAAAATTTACACTTTGTCAATAAAATGAATAAATTGATGAACATGGCCGTACGACTGTTTGGTATTGGTTTGAACTGCTGCTCGAAAACCTTTGAAATTGCTCGGAATCATAAACTTGTAAAATTTGTAAAAATCCTTTACTTAATTATTATAATCGTTCGTTCTCATGAAGTTATGTCTTCTATTTCCTTCTCTTGATATTTTTCCTTTCTTCTGCAGATTGGGGAAACCTATATATTAACCCAATATCTGGCAATAGTCTAGTCCAGTACCATTGCTTCTTTCTGATGGCATTTGATAGCTATCATTAAATAAAAAGAAAATGTCACGAGAATCTGAAAAGACTAACGTTGTTCTTCTTCAGCAGATATTATCGTTACCATAGTAACAAACAAAAAAACTAAACTCATGATATTACATGATTATGTGGGTGACATCCACTCGGTCCATACCTTATCACTAATGTCATAGATTTAATATAATTAGGTAACCCGTGCGAATATGTCGCATGGTCACTGGGAATATAATAATGTGGAAATAAAATTAAATGAAGGTATTCGTCCATGAAAGATATTTAATTTTGAGTATTCAAGTCTTTTTATATAAAATCTTTATCTTATAGGTACAATGTTCATTTGTCAAACTTTTAAAAAGTAAATATTTTAGAATTGATTATCGAAAAAAGCGGCTTCCTTTGGCGACTTTTTGTAAAATTTTAATTTAAATTTAGCTTTTCCACACAATAAAAGTTTCGTAGTTTTTTACGAAGCTGTTACCTAATTTTCAAGCTAAATTTCAAACAAATCTATCTTATTGCAAAGGGTTCGGTTTTATTAACATTTTGAATTTTAACGTTATACTCTGAAACCTCTGTTAACGGCCACTTCACTGTTGCCGCCAGCTGCCCGTTATGTCCGATTATGAATTCCCCATGTGTTTACTGCCATTATTTCATACCCCTATATAGCGACAACATCTGTTGACCGCGGGCAAACTAAATGGGAACTTTTTGTCCTTGATAATGTTAAATGCCCCCTCCAAGACGGGCAGTGTGATAGGATCCGTAAACTTTTGAGAAATTTTATGATATTCTTTGTTCTTGCAAACATCGATTGTTTGTGTCGATATTACCATACGATACATGTACCAAGTATTCCTGAATAACACCGGAAGTTGAGGGTCTGTTTCCTAAACAGGAATTTCTGAACAAGTAGTCTGCTCCAAATGAAAGTAATTTTTCAGCATTTGCCGGAATGAATAGAAAGTGTTCATGAGGGAAACCTCTCTTTTGAATTTTAACAACAAAAATATAACTAATGACTACCTACATCTAGTAAGTGTTTTTTTTAAAGATCAACTAATAAGGTCTATGTTCAACACTTTCATATTGTTTCAAATGGAAGGAAACTTCATTCCACTTGAGGTTTTATGTCATTGTGAAGAACCTCGTGCAGAACGAACAAAAAATACCCATCACATCTTGAATGTGAATGTGAATACACCCTAAGGTCCTGAGAGTGACTACTAGTGCGTGTTTCAGAAGCGACATCTGAGATTCACTATGAATCACCCTATTCGGTATATTTGCAGGATATACCATAGAAGGTTTACATTTGCGTTAAAAAATTAATGAACTCAAAACAACATTCTTGTTAGTAATACAGATAGTCAATAGATGACGCCTTCTACATTCGTTAATTATTAAAGCAAACTTTAATTTTAAATCAATAAATGCGTTTCAAAATACGTCGAATTAATTCGTAATAAATAATACTTTCGAAAAGAATGTAATTAACTGAATCCAAAAGCTGACATCAAATACTATATCCAACTCGATTTACCATATTGAGTTGTCTACAACGATTAAACAATTAAACAAATTTTTCATAAATAAATTGATATTTCGATTTGCCAATCTCCAGAAAATATCTCCTTTCTTCAAGCTCAGAGGAGGCCACCTCTGAGCTTGAGTTATTACGTATAAGTTTCCTAACGTGCATCACAGTTAGACATATTTTCAGTTGATGGTGACATTTACTTGTCTGAAAAGGGCTTAAAAATTTTTACCAAAACCATTTTTATTATTTTTCGTCATTAGCAGGAAACGTAATCTTTAAAATGACGTTTAAATCAATGATTTTGAAAACAGTACTAAGATATGGCGTACCGACAAAAATGCAACTTTAAAATGTAATATACATGATATATATTAATTTTAAATGGAAAATAACAATCTCAGCTTCTTCCATTGATTATAATTTCTTCCTTCTAGCAATATACAGAGTATTTCATACTATATGCGCAGGACTTGCGGATGTGATAGCATTTTCCCAATTTATTATGAGGGGAAAACGCTTACAAGAGCGTACCATAAACGATTCCGGAGATACCTTCAAAAAACTAATTTATTTTTTCATTTTCAACACCCTGTATCTCGAAAATAGTGCATTTTAGAGGGAATGTTAATATAAACTTTTTTCATATTTTTGCGCATATATTATGAAACACACTGTATATCGAAATTTCTATTTGTATTTATTTAGTTTCTCAAACCTAAACAAGGGCATTAATTAAAACGTTGCTCCCTTATAATTTAGAATTTATTCCTCAATTTTCAAAGCAGTGCAACTGGAGCACCGGATCCGTGATTACACATAATAGTTGTGTTAGGAGCATAATATTTAACGCTAGAAATATACATCGATTTAGTATCAGTGTTATGTTATACCTATATATACAATATGTGGAAACAATTTCAATGCCTATCACCGCAGGCTGGCAAAAGGACACACATTACGCGTAATATATTATTTATGTGTCTATCTATTGTCGAAGTAGGCGATGGTATAGAAAATAAATAAACAACTCTTAAAAAAAGTCACTAAGACGACCAGCAGTGATAATTTACCCGGCCACTGTTCTGGAAAATGCCCTCTTTTGTAAGCGACACTTGTAACGGTATACTGGACACGTATAAACGGAGGATGTTGAAAAAGTACACATACCTTACCAAATATTTTTTACCATATGTTCAATCAAAACACAATCGTAAAAATTTCATCTTTTATAATAAAATCGAATTGAAAATAGGAAAGATTATAATATGATAAAATGTTTTATCTGATTTAAATTTTGTGATAAACTATGTATGATGTTATATAGTTTCTTAGAAACACAATAAGATTACTATGCAATCGGAGGACCTTCCAATATAAGTCCTATTTCAGTAATACTATATAAAGAAACATTTGATGAAAATCCAATAATAAATAAAATAAGTTGAATGCTAAAACTAAAATGTCTCGTGATTTCTTAACATTAATAATTCGTCAAACTTATATTTTGAGACGAGAACACGTTCTTACATATTAATGCCTGTAAAGGCTAGTACAAACCAAACAACAAAATCTTGTCAACAGTCTGCAACATGTTGACGAATGTTGGTCTCAACAACTTGTATCCGGATACATGTGGCCTACAGTGTTGCTAGTCCAAACCAAAATCGGTTGGGTGTCCGAAGTAAACGAGTGCTGCTCTTAAACGATGGTAGTCCAATCCGCAATTTCGTCAGACTGACAAAAGCTGACTTTGAAGAATTTCTCTGTTTGGTCGCCCCTAGAATATTGAAAAATAATACGAACTACCGTGCTTCGATTCCACCATCAATGAGATTAGCTACAGGAGATTCGTTTACAAGTCTAATGTACCTGTTTAAAATATCAAGGCAATCAATCTCGTCAATAGTATCCGAAGTATGGGCCATGTAAAATGGAATAAAATTAAATGTGCATTAAAATTTATCAATTTGTAATTTTTATTCTTTCTGCATTGAAGGAGGAAGAAAAAAGTTTACATTTATTTTTTGAATTATTTTTGAACAAATATAATATGTTTTATCAAAAAAGACTGTGAAATTGACTATTTGCTCTTTTAGGATTATTTAACGTACCTACCAGCTGTAGAAAATAAAATAGCAGCGAAATTCAACCTCACTATGTATGCTATGCCTATAATGTCTTAACTTTTCTTGTGGACAACATCGTCTTGAAGAGCGATGTTTTTTCTATTTCAGATTGAAAATACAGATACAAACAATCCTCAACAAAACTCTTTGATGTCATGCCGCCCAACTATGTTGCCGAGTATCTGCTTGTTGCGAGTTGATGGGATACATTTGGGCAGCAATGTTGACAACATGTATCCGGACGAATGTTACCCGTTCTTTACCTACCTTCATACCGTGCATAACAATATCAAAGATGCAGTATCTATCTTCTTTGACAATATCAATTCAAACAAGAATTTATCTCTCTTCCCTCGTATCTACTACCAGTACAATATGGCAATGTGGTACTATTTACCTTACCACTAATTTCTGTTTGTGGTAAAGAAGATCGAAGTAGTGAAGTAACCGTATGATGATAGAATGCAACATATCTTCGTTTGTCGTGCCAGGAAAACTATTATCGTTCTAGGGACTAGGTCTAGGTCAACATATCACCGTGTCTAGGTAATAATTCATTCTCGTCTAAACTTAAGTGTTAAAAGAGATCAGAATACGGATAATAAATAAATAAATATATAGATCTCTAACATATAATTTTCTAATATACGAATAAATATTTAGGATATTCAAAATATTGTTGTTCTCAAGATTGTTAAAGTATTTAAAATTAGAAAAAAACTTAAATTTACCTACTAATTTTGGCAGTGATGGACACGATTCCTAGAATTAAAATTTCTCCAAGTTTTAAGATCGGATTGCATTATTTTCAAGATGTCTTCATTTGCCTGTTTACGTTCCTACATTAGTGAGCTTTCTGATTATATTCTACTCTCAATTACTTAAGCGAGCTGAAGAGGTTTGCAAGAATTCTGTATTGGCTAATAAATAGCAAATACCCTATATGACAATTGTTGTAAAATTGAATACAAATAGTGATATAGAGAGAAATTATTACACTTTTCATACAGGTTTGCATGGCTTATGGTATTTAAAGGAGACCTAAGAGATCTAGATTATAGCTGCAGATTTAAATTTCAAAATATTATCTCATACGAGACGAAAAGTAATTGGTTGCGTGGGCATCTCAGTAGGTTCGTAGTTTTTACACAAAAAAATAATTGAGAGACAAATTGGATAAGAAATTGCTTATCACTTATCACGACGAAACAGTGTTGGTCGAGGGGTTTACCCCTTGGTGTAATTATGGGACAAGTCCCATGAAATCATCTTGAAATCACATGTAGTCATAATATAAAGCAAAGGTTTGCTACAGAAGAAATGGGTATTTTCATACCCTCAAATGAAAATAAACAGGACTATTTTGACAAGTACCTATTATATTTGTTCAGACAAATTTAAATTTAAATCATTGTAATTATGTTACAGTCATGGTGTAATCAAGTGAAATCTTGTAATCCTGGGACACTTTTTATGATAGTGGTCAACCCCTCGGTGTTGGTCATATGTGATTTTCAATTCAAGAGAGCTGCGGGAAGTTGACCAAAATAATTTCAGGAACTATTGACGAATAGACGAAAATATGTTTAATGATCTATTGAACTTGGTTGGAGAATGAGATAAGCAATCCCAGAAAAACGATTAATTGCCACTCTAATTGAAAGAAAAAAAGCGTCTGCATTTTAAGTCATCATTAGCACCATTATCATTTTTTGTTAGTTCGTACTGTTCTTTTGCCTCTACTTTCCGTGAGTATTATTAAGATTTATCAATTCATATAGCTTTCATTTAGTCCTGTCGTTAGTCTTTGACTTCGACTTAAAAAAAATTGATCTCTCGTTGTATCTGGCTCGTGGTTTCCCCGTACACGTACGGATATCTTTACTTATCTGGCTCGCCAGAAATGACGGATAATCGGCTCGTGTGAAGGGCACTATTCACTCCATGTCTATTTCATTCAAATTATAAATGGATTATGATTTTCAATCAAATTTAATTGGCGGTTTTCTGAATGACCAAGATTAATAATAAGAAAATGGATGTCAAATGTATCTCGTTTCCATTATATGTATGTTATTTACAAAATATTTCAATAAAATTTAAGAATCGATTATTAGACATTAGATAGAAGAAATTTATTTAACTTTATATTTATCCGTGGACCGATTTTATTTTGAGATAGAGATCTGATAATGATTCAGGTCCCTCCAAGGCTTTCGAATATTGCGAAAAATGTATTATGTCTTTTTCCAATATAATTCTCGTAGATTGAATAAAAATATTTTCAGATTTCTTAAGTTTAAGACATCGTTCTTTTATTAGAATTTTTCGTGCAGGTAACTGTTGTGAAAACAACACTATCAAAAATATTATTAATTAATTTATCACTTTGATGTTTTTCAACCTCAAAAAAAAACAGCTCAGTCTAATTTTAATTGCATATCTATAGGTAGGCTCTCTCTCTCTCTCTCTCTCTTTCTCTCTCTCTCTTTATCTGCTCATATTTCCGTTATATCTCTCTATAAAAAACAACTCCAGATATAGAGATACTTTTGAATTGCATGCCACGAGAATAAGGTATAAGAGAAATATCAATAACCCAATAAGGCTAGATATCGTTTCTGGATTTTAATAATGATTCTTGTACCAGGCACAGTGTTCCATATTATCTGCTATATCACATGCCTTGTGATTAATTGTACTGCATTTTATAAATATCTCCCTCATCAACGCAGAGTCATCAATGTCATCTGAAGCTATAAATGCCAGAATATAGTGATTTACATATCTATGTCTTTCACAATGCCAAGGCATATCAGTAACATAGAGTGTGTTCCTGAACTCGATAGACTATACTGGCCAGTATAGTATCGAGACAATTTTGTTGTTCCATCCCGAAGGGGAACCTGTATACTGGACATGACCTTGTTGATCAAACTCTGACAGTTGGATGGCCTCATAAGATTTAATTCGGGAACATACGCGCTAGAAGTTAGGCAGCTTTTGCCAGTTCGAAATTTATGGTCTTGAAAGAACATTGTACCTAATACCAAAATATGCTTGTTCTCATTAATGGAGAATTTGGAGAGAATTTGATTATCCTATGTAATTTCTGGGGACTCTGATATTGTAAACAAAGAAATCGGAGAAATGTTGCAATTTGTTCCGTATTTCTAATAAACATCACAGATCGTGTAAGTCCACATAGGGACAGTAACGCCTGATCGTGTTAGACCTAAAGCGACATGGTCACAATGAGAATATGTAGTTTGTGCTATTGTGTACCGTACTTACTTAGCAGCGGTGTTTCTGCTCTTTCTCTCTCTTTTTATCTTGGTAGATAATAATTTTTGTCATGGTTGCGGCGGCGTATAGGTCGGAGGTCGTGTTGTTAAACAATGCTTTTTTCGGCCTAGTTTGCCTTTGGTTGGTTGGCTTTCTAGGTTCGCATATTTCAGTAGAGATAATATACCTATTCACGTTTGTGTGTGGCTGTCGTTGTCAGGAAGCTATCTTGAATTCCGTTGGTACCTATTAATAATAACTTATATGTCAATGTTCTTCTGTAGGTACCTATCTTAAATTTCTCAAGCAAATTGAATTTGAAACAGAATCTCGTACTGAAATATGGTAACGATCAAAACCCTACATATATTATGTATAGTATGAAAACAGAAGCAATAAATTAGAAGATCGACTCGTTCTACGTACATGGATGGCCTTTTTCGATTCTGGTCTGTTGGCTCGCGGCAAAGAACTTGTACGCATTGACCTGAAATTAGTGTGGTTTTTTCGCACAGATCCAATCGAGCAAAAGAAAGTGTATCATTTTCCTGCCTTTTTTTTCGTTGGTGGCGAACCTGTGTGTGGTCTTGACATTTATATTATGCCATAATAACTCAACCTTCATTTATTGAACAAAATTATTTTCCCTAGCTTTAGGAAATTTTTATTATCTTCCTCAGGTTATATGTGTTTAATATATAAATTAGATCAACTGGCTTCATAGTTATGAAGGAAAAAAATGTATAAGGACAAGAGACATGGCAACATAATACTGGAGGGTAGTATCCTCCTGAAAATGTGTGTATGACTATTGAAGGGCATCAAAAAGAAGTGCTGAGTGGTCCATACATTACAATTTTATGTTCATCAAATTTTTCAAAACGAAAAACTGTTCTTTACTAACTACAGATTTTAGAAAAAAATATAATATTTCTATGGGCTTCTCCCCACATAGGGATCAAAGGAAATGAGAAAGTTGATACTCAGAAAAGCGACTTCAAACGTGGGCACTTTTCAACAGAACAAACTTCCATCGCCAGACCATATACCACTAATAGGAAGTTATATAACTAATCTCTGGCAATCTAATTGGAACACAGCAATATCAAAATTCAAATAAACAAAAAAACAGTCAATGAATATCAATATCTACCCCTTCCAACTAAAAAAAGAGTACAAGACATCATCAATCGCCTCCAACTAGGACATACACGCTTCACTTACCTCCACATCATACAAAAAACTACAACTCCTGTTTGCATCAACTGTAATACACAACTCACTGTCAAACACCTACTAGTGGAATGCTCACTCTACAATAAAGAAAGAATATCCAACAACCTCTGTGATAATATCAAAACAATACTCAACCACGATCAACATATAGTATTGAAATCTCTAGAAGACATTACATGTATTGTAAAATATAATTGTGTGTTATGTCCCCTGCAAATAACCATCAGTAGTTATGCGGGTTTTAGAGTTTGAATGCCCATTATCTTGAATTCTTGGAACGCGAAAGTACGTAATAAAAATATGTAAGATTCAATAATTCACTTGCTATATAGGTAAATAACTTCTTTGGTTAGCGCTCAGAACAATTGGAGCGATTTTGCTAATTTATTTTCTAGATATTAGCAACTATAAATGTTTTTAGGGGATCAAACATTGTAGAAGCATCCCGGAAAATTGGAAAATTTAAGAAAAACATAGATGTTTCAATCATTTTTGTATTTTCTGTACGCTCGTGAGATGGAATTACTCAATTAAATGTATTTAATTAAAAAACTCGAATTTATGTTTGTTTTTACTTTTGTGTTTCGTGATCTGTTCATCAATATTGTTTTCTCATTTTACTTTATTTACGCTTTTAGAAAACTCCCAAAATGACCACAGACACATTTATCGAAATGTCGACAAGACAACGTCTTCCGGGTCAGCTAATATATACACAAATCAACTCGTTTTACAGGCTTAACTGTGTTATCTTTCTAATAATACAGAAATGTCATCAAAAATGTAGCTACCCCTAAAATGAGATTCTGTTCCATCATTAACCAAAGACAGCTTCATAAATAATCTATTGTACATTATCGCTAATCTTGAGGGGCTATTTAGATTAGAAATAGTACATAAGGATAGATTATATCGTCCGAAGCTTTATCAAAAAGTTTTTTTCACAGAAAAGTTCCAACAATATTTTTTTTTGAGATGCATTTATAGTTCTTGATATGGAAATACTGTCACGATGTCGAGAATGTTGGTTCTTGGTGGAATAACAAAGAGGGCGTTGTTCGTGTATTCAACAAGCGGCGACGTTTGTTTCGGTCACGACAATAGACCCAGCAAGAGATGACGTGCCCTCGATAACCTCTATGTCTTCAGTTACTGAAGTTCAGTGGTGGGTACGTCCTTTTTTGTATTTACTGTGAGATAATGTCTACATCTATAAAAACATAATTTGCTTCAATGCAATTTGCCTCTTCATTAAGTATCCCTATAATGTGCTGTACAGAAAATGTGTTCTGTTTACGGGATATAATAATATATTCCTGTTATTATATATTATTTTGTATATATTAATAGAGTCGAGAGTCAAAGCTAATATTTAAAAAAAAAAAAATGCTCAAAATGAAGTAAACGTTAAAACAGAGACAGTAATAAATATTTTTTACAAAAAATTGGAACGACGTTATTAGTTGGTGCACTGAAAAATACAGAATCATATTAATTCTATTGGTGCTGTACTTTTGAAGTTGTGCAGTTGCACTTTGATAACTTTTGGCACCAACTTCTCAAATACTAGCACCAATAGAATTAATATTATTTTGTATTTTTTCAGTGCACCAACTAATAATGTAGGTCCATTTTTTTGTAAAAAATATTTATTTCACACTTTTGAGTATAACATTAGCTACGAAAATCGTTGAACGCTCACTAATACAAAAGAAGATAGTATTTATCCTATTACCCATTACCCATGTATATTCTTTGCTTGTACTTGTTATTATTTATGATCTCAAAACATCGCGGAGGAAATACGCATACGTATTTTAGATTTCCCCATTTTACCACCGCTGTAACTCGAAAACCATAACTGTAAGTAAAAATGTTCATTATAAATGTTGCTACAAATAATCTGGTCTTTCATGTGGTTGCCTCAGATTTTCAATTTTCAAAATAAATTGTCCCCTCCACATAGCGAAAATAAACATTTGAAATAATTTCAAAAGCGCTGTAACTCGAAAACTAACTCTTTTGAAAAAAATTTCAATAAAAACGTTTCCGGATATTGTCCTACCATTAACTCTGCCACCTCAGATTTTCGGTTTTCTAGAAAAAATGACCACTTCGGATTTAAGTTTTTACGAATATGGGACCAAGTCTCCTCTTTCAAATGAATCAAAAATCATCAAAATCAGAGTACGTTTACTATATACAACGCGCAAGAACCAAAAGAAAAGCAGACAATCGAATTGTATACCTCCTCCGTTTGAGTTCGTCGGTCAAAAAGTAAGTAAACTAACAACTAATTTTATTCGAACAAACTATTATGTTGTAACACATACACTCATACAGGTATATGATCTCTCTGAGCCTAGGGATTTACGTCACGGTCTTTCAATGCCGCAAGGCCCTAAACAGCCTAGGTAGTCACAATAGACTGACCCTAGCCTGAGTACCAGGGCACCAGGGAATTGATGACAACACAAAGGCTGACCAAGTAGCCTCAGAGCCCTCATGCGGAATTGCTAAATGCCTCATTAAATGACATATCCATCAATAGATCAAGAACCAGGCATTGCTACTGTGGCTGGAAACCACAGGACAGAGATAACCCAAATTATTCCTAAAAAGCCCTTCAGCCAAAATGTCCCGCGAAATACTATACGAAATACTAGATCAAAGTCGGAAAATGACAAGGATATTGTTAGGGATACTGACAGGACACTGTAGGCTAAGAAAGCCCATGAACGATATGGGCCTGGACGAGGACGACTTATGTAGGTTCTGCCAGGAAGAGGAGGAAACCGCAGTTCACATACTCTGCGATTGTAAAGCCCTGGTAAAAGTGCGGTTTCAATTATTCGGGGAAGAGAAACCGAAGGCAGAGAGCTACGTGAAGGACTCGGTATCTAGACTGCTAAGTCTACTAAAAATAATAAATCTAGATACTGAACTATACGGCAATGGAGAACCATAATAAACCAAAACTGGCCGCGGTGGTCTAGGACACTCAACCACTCCAACTAATCTAATCTAATCTACACTCGTTCTCTCTGATCTTTGAATCTGTTCGATTATTGTCAAAATACCTATGCCTACGTCTTAAATGTTGAATATTTGTCAAAACTGACATTTGGAAATGTAACAAAATCATTAGAAAAAAAATCAGTGTGAATTAATAAAAAAAATCAAGAGAACGATAAATCATAGATATTATTTAATAAAAGGTGTTTTTTATCGGTATGCCATATCTCCATTAATGCTATATCAAAATTATTGATTGAGACGTCATTTTGAAGATTACATTCCCAGCGAATGGCAAAATCATAAAGTTGGTCTAAAACATACACCACCTTTGAGGCAACTAAAGAATGTAGACGTCGCCATCTATTTCTGTTTAACTGTCATGCATATTAGCAATATTATAATACGCACAATAATTCAGTCTATATTTTATTAGTTTTATTGGAATCCGTTCTAACAAATCAAGCTCTGAGATGATGCTTATTTTTTAAAATATAAGTGAGATAGTCAATTTCAGGAGGTTAACAATTTATTTATTTTGTTTAGTTGTTTAATCGTTGTAGACAACTCAAGGCTGTAGAGGGTCGCTGATTAAGTTGATGCAAGAATTCTACCCAAGTTGGAAGTATATAGATAAGGTGAAAAGTATTTGATGTAAACTTTTAGATTTGATTAATTACATTATTTTCAAAAACAAGCAAATATACTTAGTGAACTCGATGTATTTTAGATCGCATTTAATACTTGGTTGGAGTTGATTACATGCACATTCTTTTTATTCTGCCAAATAAAGATAAATAACGTTCTTTTGGAGTAGACAAGAAATCTGTTCAGAAATTCCTGTTAAGGAAACAGACTCTCAACTTTTGATGTTATTTAGGAATACCTACATGGATTGATTGGATTATCCATGCATGCAAGAACAAAAAATATCCAAAAATTTCTTGAAAGTTATCGAATCCTATTTAATTGCTCGTTGTGGCGGAGGGTGGGATCTTACCATTATTAGGGACTAGAAATTATCATTTTATTTTCCCGCGGACATTAAACAGGTATTGTCGCTATTTACCTTGGGGTATGAAATAATGGCAGTAAACACGGGGAGTCCATAATTGGTCATAAAGGGCAGGTCGTGGCAATATAGAGATGGTCGCTTGAAAAGGATCCAGAGTATACCTAACGTTATAATTCAAAATAATAATAAAGCCAAACCCTCTGAAATTTAGCTTGAAAATTAGGTAACACCCCCGTAAAAAACTACGAAATCTTCATAAATTGCATTTATGATAGGTGGTTAAATGTGCAAAAAACTTGACCGTAGCTTGAAATTATAAAAATACACAGGTAATTACTTCAGATTTATATCTTTTATATTGATATAGGTTCAACTTTATTATAAAAATATTTTTAGTTTTCAGATACAAACGTTTCAAGAAATCATATGTTCTTTAAAATGAAAAAAAATATATTTTAGGAGAAAAAAAAAATAGAAGGCCGTTTTCGAACGGACGAGATTTATAAAACCCTGAGAAAATTCGAATATGGAACCATCTCTCAATCTTCCTCTTTCAAATGAAAAAAGAATCATCAGAATCGGTGAACGTTTATTATGCAAACCGATGTTATATACATATCAAAAACAAACACGCATTCGAATATGTAGGACTCCTTCTTTTGGAAAAATATACCAAATTTGATTCAACTATTGTACAATCATATACAACCTACTGAGTGTTGGTACGCATTTATCAGGCAAACGATGTTCTACAGTTCTACAGAAAATTCTCTCAAATTTAAATTCCTCAGTTTTTCAACAAATATTAGATATTCTTATATAACTTCAGTAAGTGTATATTTGGAATGGGCTCATAAATAGGAAATATCAAAAAATCCATTATCACTTTGTTTTCTCGCATCTACAATAAAATCACAATGTTGTTAAAAACAGTCAAATTCATTCAATAAACTTATTTTGGAGCCAATAACAAAAGCAATGTTGGCGTTGGCCTGCAAACTTCCAGAAGATATTTCTTGCCTACACCCTGTATGACAAAACGTCTCTATCTGAGATGGCAACAGCAAACGTGTACCTTTCTGTGGTTAAATTATCTATTTAAATGCATCACGTGAAAATTAGAGGTTCATTAGTTCTTCTGGCATGTGTTTCATTGCAAATGGTCCAAATCAGGTGACAATGAACTCACAAATGAAAGAAAGACCCTCACCGACAAAGTATCGGGCAAACTTCCAAATTCTCTATAATTACCAATTTTTTCTTACAAAAAACATGAACTTTTTTCCAAAGTGTATGTCCGGTTTCGAAACAGCCATTATTCAAGATTTGACGGCGCATATCCTTAGATTAGATCCCTATTCTATTATTATCCCAACGCGATTAATAGCTTACGCCGATGGTTGCTGCAACTGCTTCTTGGAACGTGACAATGGCCAATCCAACAAATTGTTATACAGAACCACACCTTTCGCCTAACTCGTATCCATAAGTCAACCACTTGTTGATAGACCAATAAGTTTAAGGTTTTCTATTCGCTACATTTGTGTTTATATTTCCTAAATAAACTTTATTACAATGAAAACATAAGTATGTTAATAGATAGCTAGATACTTATACTATGGTTAAACTGTATAATTTTTGCATTTATTTATATGTAGGTGATCAGATTCTTATAAGCCTTGTGGCACTGGTAATCAGATTATTAGTATGCAGATTCTAATTTTCAACTACAAACAGTAGGTACCCTAATTTATTTTCGAGCAACATCTACAGAGAAAGTTCACTTTTTGTCACAATTTGTCCCACCACACTAGCAGGATAAATAACTTTCCACACACTGATCCTCACTTTTCAGAAAAATGGAACCAATAAACTTACGTCGTATTTACGTCGTACACAGCACCCAGTTGATATGTCTCCAAAATTTTAGTTTCTTTGAAGTAAGTATTTTTAACCAAAGACTGGTTGGAGCTCTCAAAAATATAAAATAATATTTATATAGGTACAGTTAATTTCGAGTATGTCAGATATAAGTATTTCGGCACCAATTTCAAAAATATCAGCACCAATAGAATACATATTTTTTTGTTGAAAATATTTATTTCACATGTTTGAGTATTCCAATAGTCATCAAAATCGTTGAGCTTTCATTCAAATTTTTGAAAATATAGCGGAAACATTTTTTCAAATCAAAAACATCATCAAACTCGGAACTTGTAGAGAATTTGCTACTTTTAAAATTTATAACTTCTAACATTCGCTCAAACATAATCTGAACTACGCTAGTTTAAAGTCTCGATTGCTCGAAAACACGACATTGAGCGAGTTTACAAGCTGGTTGTCGACGAGTTTAAAAGCCGGCGAGTTGGCTATTGAGGTAGTGATTGTGACAAAAAACAAAACTTCCCACTCGCTCACTAGCTAGGAACTTAAAAAAGTGGATAAAGCACTTAATTACCAATATTGAGCAAGACAATACTAGTTCGAACTTTTACACTTATATACCTAACATAACGCACAACCAAAAATTTGTCGCAGCTTTGATGTTATGTATTTTCGACATTTTTTGTTCATTTTTATGGTTTTTTAATAATATAGGTTTTTTCTTAAGAATGTCACTACTGTAGTTGTACCGGGTATTAATAAATTGTTATGATTTTAATGGAAATGTTCACCCTGTGCAATTATAGCCAAATTGGAGCCTCCAGTTTACATTTTATTTTATTTTTTTTGATCGAATTCCCAAACGCAGTATGAATAAAAGATGTCGGGAGATCATTCGCTGCAGGGGTGGAAACATCAGATAATGATTCTGTACCTATTTGCTTTTAATATTAAGGTTTTCATAATGTTATTTATGTTGTTTCAATAATTAAAAAGATTTGTACATTTTAAGGTGTGCTTTTGATATCTTATGAAGTAACAGAGATAAACAAAAAAATAACATGTAAAGAAAACTATAAGTTCTTATTTGCCTATAATTGCAATAACTTGCAATAGCTAATATTTGTTATCAACCAAAATTTCCGAAAATAAATAACATAAAAGTTACACCAAATTTTTGGCTGTGCATTAATTTGGTTGTGCGGTGTAGTTAAAATATTTTTAATTTTTATAGGTATCTAGCCATTTACTATTTTGATAAAAATTTGATTAGCGATTTTTATGAGGATTTTTTTTGTATCAATAAAACTACAGATATAAATGCCTTCTCAAATCCTAGCTATTGGTTATGTTCATGTCAAAATATTCTGAATTTGAATGTGCATATTTATAAAAAGCATATTACCGAATTCGGTTGTATTTTAAGGTATTAAAAAACTTCCGAATATACCTACATGTATGATTTTTTTTCTCGAAAAAAGAGACATAATATCTTGTTCAAAAAATTGGACCGATTTTATTAGTTGGTTGTGTAGTTATATTGCATCTAAGAAAGTCTGTCCTTTTTTTCAAAGTTGAGTGAATGATCTTCGTAGACGGTAATTGTATATTTTTTCAATCTTATAAAAATGTTTCACTCTGGTTTTTATACATCTTCCGCATTATCACTACATAAATAATCACTTACACAAATCATATACTAAATTATTATCAACCTCTGACAGTTTCGATGTGCAGTGCTACGTAATTTTAATTAAATAGTGCATTTCTACGTCAATTAGTTCATTAAGGAAAATGAAAGTTGTTGAGAGTAATAAAATCTTAAGTTTATCGTGCGATTTAATAGTTAGTTGATATTCTTTAACAAGCTTGCTTGCATAACTCTACTCACTAGAAATAAATTTATATTGGTAATGCAATATCGATGTTATTGTTAATATTGAATGTTACCCGAAAATTATGTGGGTGGAATATGTTAATAACAAAAATATGTAATTTAGAATTTATAATTAAGGGATTTCGTTTCAAATTCTATTATAAACTGTAAAAATTGTTGCTGGAGTGTAACCCTTTATGTTGTTGGCACATTGCTGTCATTAAGTATTAAAAAAAACATCTCTAAAATCACTGTAATGTCTGTTCATCTCGCTGTCTGTCTGAACGTCTATCACAGCTTATTTTTTTCCGAATTACTGAACGAAAAATGGTCAAATTTGGTTCATACATAAAGTTAGGTGAGCTTAACAAATTGCGAAAAAACAGAATATTGAAAGAAACATTTTCTCAAGATCATCATGTGACATACATAAATATTTCTTTAAAAAAATTGCACCGACGTTATCACTATCAGCTGGTGCACTGAAAAGTACAAAAATATTAATTCTATTGGTTCGGGTAAAGTTGTGCAGTTGCAGTTAGATTGAAAACTTTTGGCACCAACTTCACAAGAACCAGCACCAATGGAATTAATATTATTTTGTACGTTTCGGTGCACCAAATGATAACGTCGGTCCAATTTTTTATAAAAAATATCTATTTCACACTTCTGAGTGTTACATTTTTCAGGAAAATCGTCGTTGAACGTTCACCATTATCCATGTATGCTTTGCTTGTATTTGCTATTATTCAGAAATCTAAGAATATCGTCGCGGAAATACGCATATTTTAAACTTTACCACCCATTTTAACTCGAAAACCGTAACTCTGTGGAAAAAATGTTCAATATAAATGTTGCTACAAATAATCTGGTCAATAATTTTCCTTTCTCAGATATTTAATTTTCAAAAGAAATTCACTCTTCCACATAGCGAAAATACACATATTTCAACAGACAGTCGAATTTTAACCTCCTCCGTTCGGCGTTCGTCGGTCAAAAATGATGAGAGAGGTTCCTATGAATATTTGTTCATCTTTTATAAAGATTTTGAGAAAAATTAGTAAAATTGACCAAATTTACAGTGCGTGAAATTAATAAAAAATACATCACGTAGGACTGTACTCAAAGCTTTTAGGAAAACCTTGGCGAAAATACTAAGCACGAAACCTTCTCCACGTAGCCCGACTCACACATGAACGATTTTCTGTTATTTCGTTTGTCTTGAAATATTTAAAAAACAATAAAAGTAACGTTTAATAAATCCTACATCCAGCAGACCCTTTACCTTGTTGAAAATGTAA
Organism: Crioceris asparagi; assembly: GCA_958507055.1. Lineage (NCBI taxonomy): Eukaryota > Metazoa > Arthropoda > Insecta > Coleoptera > Chrysomelidae > Crioceris > Crioceris asparagi. The sequence goes on along the minus strand of OY293826.1, from coordinate 56,098,732 downwards.
TTACCTATCCGAAAATGTAAAAGTATACAGAGGGATCCGTTCGAAAAACACAGCTTTGATTTCATATCTAACAAATAGTGTATCTATTGGAAAAAGTATGTCACTGAAGATAATTAAAATAGTACAGATGTTTTGTTTAAAGTTTTGTTAAAATAATGAAGATATTTTCTTTAATTATTTTATCTAACCTATGAGTTTCAATGATACCGATTCCAATATTCTAATAAAATTATTCTGTTCTTTGTTAATATATTCCAAGGTAGAAAGTTTCAACCGAAACAAATAGGTTGATTTTCACGTATAAATTTTAAATGATTCTGTTTGAAATTAATCATATCATGCTTTAAAACAATGTACAATACAAATAATTTTTTTACCTATTTTGTCCTAACGGAGGAGCTATTGCCGAACAGTTAATCGAAAAAAACTATCGATTGTAAATTGGGACAATCACAACAGCATCTGATTGTCTTATAGCTTCTTAATATGATACGGAGAAAAAATCTAGCGTGTTATTTTCTTTGGTATTCTACTTAATAAGCATGTAATCTATACAATGTGATTTTCCAATATACAACATTGGTACACTGTCAACGCCAACGTGTTATAGTTTTATTTCATTACTTACTCCAATACAACAGAATTTATTTATTTTACAGAAACTAGCACCGAGTTTATTAATTGGTGCACTGAAAAATACATAATAATATAATTCTACTGGTGCTCATATTTTGAAATAGTGCAGTTATTGGTAGATAGACTTTTGGCACCAACATCAGAACAATAATCTGATAGTTTAATTGATAAGAACATGGAATTTTCGTGATAATTTCGAAAAACCTAGTTATTTATTTCATTGTTACATGCTAAGCTAGCGAAAATTACGATTTATTAAAAAAGAACTCTGTATTTTAATTTTATTATTTTTTCTGTGGCGAAGTCCTTTTAGTCTGGTAAGCCTTGCTCCTATAACTAGAAAGTCAGGATATCATAATCAATTTTATAAGCACTATAATTAACTTTAGTATTTTTGTATTAGGTATCTATCAATTGACATGGTTATAAATAAATAACTTTCAAAAAACAAACTTAAACCGCCTTCCTGAAAACAGTAAAGTAAAAATACATAATGTGAGAATTATACTTACCCAATGATTCTAAAATGGGTACGATGAGATGATTACTAGCAATAGGAGACTCTTAACCAACTTCACCAGCCTTATTCATAAACAAATTTAGGTTCGACTCGATTTATTGTGTTTCGAATAAATTCTCTTAGGTCCTTCCTGACTCATGCCGCGAGAAAGCGTGTAAATCATCCACTATTCGTTTTTTTTTTTTGGTTGACTATAAAAAAATAGAGAAGATAAACAATTCGGTTGTATGTTTGATTTTTTATGGGTGTTCGCGCGTTTTGCATAGTAAACATATTCCGATTTAGACGATTTTTGTTTTATTTGAAAGACAAGAGTTGAGAAATGGTCCCATATTTAGCGGAAATAGGCATATTAACTACATATTTCAGACTTTACCATTGCTGAAACTCGAAAACAGTAATTCGTTTAAGAAAATGTTCAATTTTTCCGGATATGGTCCCATCTTTAATTCTGCCTTCTCAGATTTTCGATTTTCGAGAAAAACTGTCAAAAATTGTTTTTGGAGGGTAGAAGATTTCAGATTTGAGTTTTTCTAAATATGGGACCATTTCTCAACTCTCGTCTTTCAAATAAAACAAAAATCGTCTAAATCGGAGTATGTTTACTATGCAAAACGCGCGAACACCCATAAAAAAGATAAAAAATCAAACATACAACCGAATTGTTTACCTTCTCTATTTTTTTAGTCAACCAAAAAAAAATCGAGTAGTGGATGATTTACACGCTTTCTCGCGCCATGAGTCAGAAAGGACCTAAGAGAATTTATTCGAAACACAATAAATCGATTCGAACTTAAATTTATGAATAAGGCTGGTGAAGTTGGTCAAGAGTCTCCTAATGCTAGTAATCATCTCGTCGTACCAATTTTAGAATCATTAGGTAAGTATAATTCTCACATTATATACTGTTACTAAACAAAAGCATAAAGGTGTAGAGCTTCATCTTATTTTTATATCTCTATCATAAGTTGAAATAACAGATCTCTTTAATTATTCTATATACTTACGTTAAACGTAACTAGGCTCTCAATACCTCGGTGGCACGAATTTTGTCGCACTGGTAGATAATGTCTCAAAGTTTTTGACTACTTCCAGTTGTTTTTGTTTCGTCGGATACAGCTTCCACTTATATGGCGCTGATGAGAGCTAACAAGCTTGAAATAACGTGATCCGCTTCCAGTGGGTGTCTGTATCCGACAAAACAGAAGCATAAAGGTGTAGAGCTTCATCTTATTTTGATTTTGTATTCTTGACTGGTTTTATAATAAATAAAAAGATGTTCTTGGGGATGCAGTCATATATTCAATAAAATTATTTGATTGAAGCCGAGCTTTCGAGAATGTTTATTCTCTTCTTCAGGGCAAACTACAAATCGTTACAAAATTATTTCAACAACAACATAATTGTATTATAAAAATACTTACAATCGAGAATTTAGAATAAATTAGCCAAAAACAGGAAAGATTTCATAGCCATCAATTCCAAATGTCATTAACACAATAACTAAGAAAGTATCTAGATTTAGTTGATTAGAATGAATATTACTGAATGATCTTTATATGTTTGTAGCTATTTGAAGAAGGAGCACAATTATATTGAAATTATTATTAAGGCAGGTTCAGTTTAAAAAAAATATGTAATTTAAGAATATTGCATAAAATCTTTCATAAATAAATTATACATTTAATCTCAAATAAACATTTAATGAATTTTAAGAGAATAATTCTCTTTGATCAACAAAATTTCTCTCACTAATAAGTTGATCAAAATATTTCTATTGTTTATGGAAACCCAAGATTCAAAAAGTTATTACTATAAAATTAGTTAAGACCAGTCCCTCATCTATATATAGGTACATAAATCTCATACACATTAATCCATTTATAACAATATATATATATATATATATATATATATATATATATATATATATATATATATATATATATATATATATATATATATATATATAATTGAAGATTTCTATATTTCATAAATGAAAGAGTATATAATATATAATAATGGAGATGCTCTACACCTTTGTGCTTTTATTTAGTTGGACACAACCACCACTAGAAGCGGATCACGTGATTTCAAGCTTGTTAGCTTTCATCAGCGCCACATAAGTGGAAGCTTTTGTTTAGTTGGATACAGCTTCCACTTATGTGGCGCTGATGAAAGCTAACAAGCTTGAAATCACGTGATCCGCTTCTAGTGGTGGTTGTGTCCAACTAAATAAAAGCACAAAGGTGTAGAGCATCTCCATTATTATATATTATATATATATATATATATATATATATATATATATATATATATATATATATATATATATATATAAATGACTTCTGTCTTTACAGTAGATAGATGGCTATAATCACACATAGTCATAAACTAGCAACGATGAAAACAACTACTCGGTGGACAAAAGCCCCATCCCGCATTGAATTATATCATCGCTGGCAGGTGCATCGAGATCTATCCCGATACCAATTGCGGTAACTTCTAACACCTTTTTGTTTCATTATCTATCTGCCTTAATAATAATTTTAATTTAATTGTGCTCCTAGTTCAAATAGCTACAAACATATAAAGATCATTCAGTAATATTCATTTTTATCAACTAAATCCAGATACTTTCTTACTTATTGTGTTAACATGACAAATATAAATAATGACATTTGTAATTGATGGCTATGAAATCTTTCCTGTTTTTGTCTAATTTATTCTAAATTCACGATTATTAGTATTTTTGTAATTCTATTAAGTTGTTGTTGAAATAATTTTGTAACGATTTGTAGTTTGCCCTGAAGAAGAGAATAAACATTCTCGAAAGCTCGGCTTCAATCAAATAATTTTATTGAATATATGACTTCATTCCTAAGAACATCTTTATATATATATATATATATATATATATATATATACAGGGTGGGGCACCGTATACGACACGGTCTCTCAAGGGGAATCCATACAATATAATGTTTTTGTGATAAACGAAATAGATGCAGAATTTTTCTGGCCACAATCTAAAATTATTTTTATACATACAGGGTGATTCAAAAAAAAGATACATATCAAAGTTATGTTTTCTTAAATTGAATGTCCTATATTTTTTATTATTTTCGGATATAAGAGTCAAAATAAAAGTGAGTTTCTTCAGTATTCCCTATACCTATCTCTTTCCATTTTGAAAATATCCAAAGATTTGTTGAAATGTAAGGTATGAACTATTTTTCTATAATTTCCAAAGTTGCTCATTTTGAACTTGAGCTATACCTTCTATCATATTGATGAAGGTCAAGGTTATAGCCTGTATCATATTTTAATGTCAAAAATCATACAGGGTGTTGGAAAAATATGGTTGTAAAATTTCAATATAAGATATTGAAAAACTTCGTTATCTTAAATGGAACACCCTCTATATTATTACATATTTTAATGCAGAATTGAATCCTCTTTCGAATTGTATAAGGGTTCCCTATAACTAAACTCAACGAATTTCTTCAATTTCGCACTTCTCTAATAATTCTGTCTTATATTCCCAATGCCATTATGATTGGGATGACGTTTTAAAATAATCATTATTATAGTTAAATTCCATTATTATTATTACAGTACTAATTGATTCACGATTATTATCCAATCTCCTAGAATTTCAAAACTCATATGAAATAATTAACTGACGGGTAATGATACTATACTATTCTATTGCTGTCGGTTTTACCCTTAAAAGACAACTACTCCATTAATATATTTTTTTTGGAATATCAGCGTTTTACATTTACATAGATACTGTGAAACGTAAAGAAATACCTATAAGTATTTATTGATAACGTATTATTATGAAAGCCCAAGGAAAAATGTGGTAAGTCCACTCACACTTCTTTTCTACCTCTCTCAAACAAATACTGACGAATATGAGAAACATACAGACAGACAGACCAATAGCAAAACATATGTTTGTTGGACTCAAAAAGCCCTGGAACGTAGAAACAGAGTACCGAAAATTTTACACGAATACAATACTTCCCTTACACAGCTACTAGGCGTAGCGGTATAAAAGTATTAAGAACAAGACATTTATTGAATGATATAAAAATAATAACAGTATAAAAATATAATAAAATAAGAAACACTAGAGTAAATGTTCAAAATGTCGTCCATTTTCTTGAATACATAATTGAACTCTCTCTTCAAAAGATCTTTTAACTTTCCTCAACATCTGTGGTGTCACGGATCGAAAAGCGGCTCTTATTCTCTCTTTCATATTTTCAGCTGTTGTGGGCTGGGTGTCATATACAATGTTTTTAATGTATCCCCATAAAAAAAGTCCACACATGTTAGATCTGGAGATCTTGGTGGCCAATTTTGCGAGCCGCTTCTTCCTATCCATCTGTTTGGGAAACGCCTATCAAGAAATTCTCTAACATTCCTTTGAAAATGGGCTGGAGCACCATCCAACTGCAGCCACATCTGCTGTCTGATATTCAAATGCACATTTTCTAAAAGTTCGGGTAGTTTATCACGTAAGAATCTTAGAAATTTTTGTCCATTTAAAATGCCATCAAAAAAGTAAGGACCTATTAATTGGGACCCTAGAACACCCCCCCATACATTAACTGACCATCTATGTTGGTAATTAGTATTTCGAAAAATTCGAGGATTCTCATCACTATAATAATGGAAATTATGTCTGTTCACCAGGCCGTTATTATGGAAAGTGGATTCATCAGAAAACAGAATTGAATCTAGAAAGAGTTCATTATCGCCTAATCTGTCTAGAGTCCAAACACAAAATTCAAGTCTGTGATTAAAATCCATTTCATAAAGTTCTTGGTGTATCTGAATATGGTAAGGATGAAACCGATATTTTTTCAATATTCTTGAAATGCTTCTCCTACTAATACCTGTTTCTCTTTCTATTTTGCGTTGACTGGTATGAGGGTGTTCTATAACAGATCCTATGACCACAAACTCATTTTCTTCATCATCTACAATAGGTTTTAGCGTAGTTTTTTGTTTGTAGGATACAGTACCAGAATTCCGAAATTCTCTCAGTAACCGTTCAAACACAGCTCTATTTGGATGTGATACGGTTGGATATCTTTCAGCATATACTCTTGAAGCCAATAGGCAATTTTCATGACACTCACCAATTATTAGAAGCATATTTATTCTCTCTTCGATAGGATAAGTCTTCATTTTGCTTTATTTGAATAGTACACTGATTTAAATTGTATTTATAAATTAAACGCTTCAAAACTGTCAGTTATAAAACATTTCCATGGTAACAGCCTCAAAGCTGTCCAGATTAATTGGGTAATGTTCCTACTGTGATAAAGAAGCAAAATTCAAGAAATGCCTTGAGTTTAGTTATAGGGAACCCTTATACAATTCGAAAGAGGATTCAATTCTGCATTAAAATATGTAATAATATAGAGGGTGTTCCATTTAAGATAACGAAGTTTTTCAATATCTTATATTGAAATTTTACAACCATATTTTTCCAACACCCTGTATGATTTTTGATATTGAAATATGATACAGGCTATAACCTTGACCTTTATCAATATGATAAAACCTTTAGCTCAAGTTCAAAATGAGCAACTTTGGAAATTATAGAAAAATAGTTCATACCTTACATTTCAACAAATCTTTGGATATTTTCAAAATGGAAAGAGATAGGTATAGGGAATACTGAAGAAACTCACTTTTATTTTGACTCTTATATCCGAAAATAATAAAAAATATAGGACATTCAATTTAAAAAAACATAACTTTGATATGTATCTTTTTTTTGAATCACCCTGTATGTATAAAAATAATTTTAGATTGTGGCCAGAAAAATTCTGCATCTATTTCGTTTATCACAAAAACATTATATTGTATGGATTCCCCTTGAGAGACCGTGTCGTATACGGTGCCCCACCCTGTATATATATATTATCTCGGAATCTGGTCTACCGATTTCGATGAAAATTTATTTGTATGGGTTTTAGAGTGTATTCAATCGATTGGTTGTATTCACATTTACAAGAAAATCGTTTTCAGCAATTAATATTCCCATTTAGGAGTTTTACAGATTATATATCAGATATCAATATGAACCCAATAATATCATAGGAAAAAATAGTCCTATGGTTAAGCGTCGGAGTGATTAATCTAGAGTTCCTCGGTTCGAATTCTGATCACCCATAAGTTTTTTTTAACAAAACCCATTCTTTAAAATAAAAGATGTTAATACGAGTTTCTCATAATTTAATCGAAAATTTTCAATGAAAATTTGTACATATCTAATATATTGTGACCCTTAAGGTAGACATTAGCTATTTCAAGGAAGGGTTAGCAGATTTTGGTAAAAAATAGCAAAATGGGGTTTTCGGACTCGAGAAATCGATTGACGATACTTTCATATTTATTCGGTGTGACCCTCGAAGTCCACACTGGCTATTTCAAGATTTTTGGTATATTTATTATTCATAAATTATGTGAACAATTGAAGCAGTATTTACCGATCGCAATACATTTTAACCAGAAATATGCACATTTTTTAATAAGTTTAAATAACCTTAGTATCCTCTTATAGACCCATCTTAAATCCTGTTTTGCTCAAGATATTATATATATATATATATATATATATATATATATATATATATATATGTTATTTTTGATTTCTTACGGATACTCACATAATGTGTCTCTGGCCAGTAACTATCAATATTTTGGTTATCATGACAATTCATAGATCTATATCGCAATAATGCATCTATTTTAACAAAAAATTGCTTTTATTCTGAAAACCTGATTGCTTTTAGGGTTAGGAACATGGAATACCAAATAAAAGGGACTTCAGTTGTCTCTTAGAAAAGTAGACGGTTTTCGCATTTGAAAAATAACTTTTCTTTATTTTTGTATTTAACAATATAATCTTGAAGTACCCCGTATATTAATCATTAATAATAATATTATTAAATCAAATCTGTTCCAAAATAACTAATAGGCAAGGCTCTTCATAGTCATAAACAAATTTCATCCAACTACACTCCTGGACAAAAAAACGACAAAGTAAATTTTGTATGGTTTTTGGTTAATATGTAGTCGATATTATCTTGAAGTTTATCTAATACTGAGTTTATTAAACTACCGAATGAACATGGTGTTATATAGGGTGGCGCTAAAAGTTGCATTTTACCCTATATTTCCAAAAATTCCGTGCGTTCTTGTAGTGTTGTTATATTTGAAGCCTCACCTTTTCTTAACCAATGGATTTGTGGTTGAAATTGACATTTTCAGAATGATCCTATGAAGCGTCTTCTTCAAACTCCTAAGGTAGCAACGACCGTGAATCAGTCTGTTTTCAACAGATATTTATAGGTATTTCACAGTCTCCTGGGTCTAAGAAACATATTTTCAGTCATTGTCTGCCTGTCTATGCCAAGATGGAGCGGATGGACCGATTTTGTCTGTTTCTTTTTTGATTTGTATAATATCGGAAACATGTATTTTCTATCTGTTTGCTCATATTCTGGCTAAATTGTTCATCCTGCGAAAAAATGTTAAATGAAATTGTTCATTATTTTGATTTTCATTTTCAGAGATATTTGTATTTGTTTGTGATTTTTCTTGTTTCGATCATTTCATTGAAATAAATCAAAATTTAAGTTTTGGAAACGACCAATAAATCAATACTATGGTTATTTTGCGGCCTGACTATCTAGATGTCGATATAAAACGCATTACATGAACTTGATTTAAGAAATAGGTACGACCAATGGAAATAATTGATTTCAATCAGGAACTTGAATTTAACAAAAGCAATCCTAGCGCTTTCCTAGAAAACCTTACCATCTTGAAGTAGCTTAAAATAGTTTTTGTCTGCGCTATAACTGATAGGAAAAAAACCAATCTAGCTCATTTTGGCCGAAAAAGTGATAAGTCTATCGGATAATTTTCGACTCGTACACCAACCTAATCTAGCCCTAGCTTAGTAGCGAACGTGAAACGTGAATGTTGAACATGCGCCTGGAACATACATGTTTCTGGAACTCCATTACTATATGAGGCAATGAGCTTATATCCATCGATTTTAAATAAATAAATACATGGTGGGATAGTCCATGTTTATTTATGGAGGTATAATAAAAGCCTGCGAAGAACAGAACAGTCAAACATAATCAAATATTCAGTTTGACTAATTCAATTAATAATAGAGTAGTAGTGAAGACACTGACCCGCTGTTGGTAAATTGCTTAAGTGACGGACGTCATCTAAATAAAGAAACGTGAATAGGATATTAGTGAGAGATCGCTTTGAATTTAAATACAATTCATAAATTTATATATAGAAAATTTAGATAAATACATAGTATACACAGTGTAAAAAGTAATTACTTAATGAATAAATTTGTTAAATGAACTTTTTAGGAAAAAATAGTTGAGTATTACAATTTCACTTATTCGAAGTTATACTTACGTAATTATTTTGGAAAGTACACTTAACAATGTTATCGAATTTATTCGTAACTTAAATTCCACACTGTATGTCTTGTATCAGAATTTTTCAATTTCGCTGTCCTTCTTGTTGATCAATTAAGCTGTACCTATCTTCAAATAGTCTCGTGATGCTTAAATCTATCAAGTTAATCTCCTGTTTCAGGTATCGACTACATAAATCGCGACAATTTTCTGACAGAACTTGATAACGGCGCAATTTTGTGTCATCTTGCTCAAGTCATTTGCGAGAGTGCCCGGAACGCTTTTGCAGCCGGAGTCGCCAAAGGGGTGAGTTAAATAAGTAGAGCAGACTGAAACCGTTCAAGTTTACAATGGCAAGAGAATTTGTGCGCTACAATTGTACAAGTACAAAGTTCGGTAACTATAGAAGCTAAAACAAATATTAAATAAAATTAGTTGTTGGGAATGTTGAAAGCTACGAATTACAATTGTGTTTGATTAGATATACCAGATCGCACATAAGTTTGTTACAAACCAAACTTACATTTTTGAATAACCCTCCTTTTGAACATGTATCCAGTTATAGGGTCTAAACAGTATCTTTCAGGAACTATCGCCACTTTTATAAAAAATCAGAGCTTTATTTGAAGTCCTGTATCTTTTCAATATGGACGTAGAGGATCATTTTATTTCGCAATATTAGCTTAAACTTTCATCCTGAAAGGTTTTTCCTTAAGTTATTTTTTACCTGAATATAAAGTAGGTAATTCAAAACTCTGTGTTCAAGTTTACTCGATAAATTCAAATGAAACATAATATAAAGGATGTTAAATTCGGATTTCGGACACCAACCTCTATTATTGTTTTTTTTTTGTGTTTCTTAAATCACGAAGATATTTTTTTCCAAACAAAGTGTTAGAGGGTTGTAAGAAAAATTGTTTATTAGCATTAAGACTTTACGACGAACATTGTATACCGATAGCAGACAACCGCAAAGACATGCTTTTGAAAGGGTTAAAAGATGGTTTGACAAGACGGAAAATGTAGAATATAATAAGAGCTATCGATCAAGGATGCTTTGAATGAGGAGAACAAGTTAACATAACACCTAAAGATTATTAAAAGTACCCATTTTGGTTTAGTAGCTATTAAAAGGGGAATAAATGCTACTAAGGCCACTGCTCTTTGCTCTTTAACTTCTTCAGGAACTGCAAGATGATGATGATCTAAGAGGACTAAATTGTTGTCACTGGGTGAAACACAAAAATCAAAAGTAGTCAAGACTTTTTGACTATGAACTGATGAAAAAAAATCATTTTTTTTATCATTACCTAAACAGTTGAAAAGCTATTTTCTTACGAACAGTCAAAATATGTAATCTCTTAACGTTTGGTCCGTTCTATTTTTTGAGAAGGTTGTCTTCTATTGGGATAATTGTTGTGATCATTTTTTTAACTGTCTCGTAACATCTACTTTTCATGGCAAATTTAAATTGATTTTCATGACTAAAAATATTGTTATTGCTTATAAAATGGAGAATATCTTAGTAAATAGTGGATTTAGGAAATTCCTTATAAAACTAAAACAACCTTATTAGAGCTACATACCCGAACTCAACATAATATACAACATCTTCCAATTGAATTTATTGAGAAAACTAGAACTCCTTATTGAAAATATACAGGGCGTCAAATGTACCTAATATTTATTAGTAAAGTGTCCCTAAATCCTGAAAGACCCTGACAACCCTATATTGGTTGAATGATTAAAAAGAAGGTATTTCAAAAGTGCAACGATATATGGAGTATTCTATTCAATAGAATGTAAGTTTTGTTTGTAACAAACTTATAAATCCTAAAAATTAAAAAATAATGTTACGTAGCTTTCGACAGTCCCTACATATTTGGTACAAAATATTTTGTTGTAGCTCCTATAATTATTATCGAGCTATTTTACTTGTACTGCACAAAATCAGAAGAAAGTAAAGGATATTTTATTATTTCCAGCCGCTGCCTATTGTTCGTGGAAAATGTTTTGAAAAAGCGATGAGACGGAGCTTTTTTTCTAGAGACAACATGGAGAATTTCATCAAATTTTGCAGATCTCTTGGTGTCCACGAAAACCTACTATTTGAGAGTGACGATCTAGGTAAGAATCATATTATTTATCTCGCAAGTATACCCTGAAACTGTGCTGGAATCAATATTGTTTTTTAACAAAATACCTATCTCCAACCACTGTAAAAGCCAGTCCTCTTTTAATATATGCAAGAAGCTATTTTTAACATCCAAATGTAGTAGATTTCGCATATGTTGAACCCATAAAAACATTAATTAAGCAACCCCCCAGCACATCGCTACACGCGTTTGGGTCCCTGCTTTGCTACACGCTATTTTGGGCATAAAGTGATTTTTCAGAAGCTAGAAATGCCTTTGCGCGAATCTATGTTCCACCAAATGATCCAAGCACCGAGACTTGGAGCTTACTCCCAATTACACAGTACTCTTGGAGCGCATCTTCCGCTGAAATAGCTTTTTACAACCATCTTGAGTATTCTGGCTAATCTAGGCCTTGGAATATATTTGTTCTCATTGGCACCAATACCGTCGATCTACCGTATCAATGTCAACGATTGGAACTGTTGTCGCGGAAGGAGATGAATGTATACTCGCTATCAGCTGATCAAAAATAATAATTTAAAGTCAAATTATGATTTTGTGAAAGTGTGTGAGCGAGTACATCTAAAACCAGTGACGAAGCGCATCAATATTATAAACAGTTTTGGAATCAATCAAACTAAACAGGAGATTAAAAATTAAACCAGAGACAATAACAATAACCAATTCGACCTTGACTCGCCGTATAAGCGATCGAGGTGGACGGATGATCCGGCCAACAGGCACGTACCCAGAAATCACAAAGACAAAAGACATTTATAAATAAAGAGTCGCCGAGAATCATGGATCCAATTTGTGTCGAGCATCAACCCATCTACCCCGACAGACATCGTCTGGAACAAAGTGAAAAAAATATGAGGAGAATATAACACCAAAAACATAACCAAATTAGCTTTCCAAAATAAAGATCTCATCACTTCTCAGGAAATAAGTAAAGCACTAACCTCCACTTACTGCCAGCACTCTCAGAATAGTAATTCATCCAGATTTCACAAAAAGAAAACTTGCCCAAGAATCATCAGCCATATCAATCGAGGTACAACCGGACAACCCTTTAAATGCAGCTATATCGATGATTTAGTTTAATGAATCTCTCAACAGCACCAAAACCGCCTCACCAGGACCAGATAATATTCCAGTAATATTTCTGCAAAAGCTACCACAGAACGCCAAGGGAGTACTACTATCTATTTACAATAAAATATGGTCTACTAACGTTTTCACAAAAGCTTGGCGAGAGTCTATAATTATACCAATACATAAAGGTGGTAAATCGAAAATTCAACCGGAATCTTACAGACCGATTTCTTTAACATGCGTTATGTGTAAAATAAGGGAGAAAATCATCAACAGAAGGCTAATGTGGACACTGGAACAAAAAACCTCTTATTCCAGAACAGAACGGCTTCCGAAGAAACTGTTGCACTGCAGATAACCTAGTGGATCTAGAATCAGATATACATGAACCGTTCTTAAACAAACAGGAATGTATAGCTATTTTCTTCGAAGTAACAAGAGCTTACGATACTGTCTGGCGATATGACATCCTGAAAACATTAGAGAATTGGTCCATAAAGGGAAATATTTTGGCCTTTGTTACCAATATACTCAAAGAACGACGTTTTCAGATGAAAGTAAATGGATACCTCTCTGAACCAAGAAATCAGGATTATGGAATACCACAGGGATCGCCGTTGAGCGTCACATTATTTCTAATAGCCGTTAACCGCATAATAGACAGATGCAAATCACCTGTAAAAGCACGTATAATCGTACTGATGACTTGGTTATCTTCTGTAAAGGAAGGAATCAAATCTCCAGCCAAACTACTTCACAAAATACTATATGGGGCCTGGAAAAATGGTCACTTGAAACAGGACTCCAATTTTCATTATCAAAAACCAAAGCTATGTTATTTTCCAGGTAACACCAGTCAAGTACCCAGAGAATATGTCAAGAATATCAAGTTCCTAGGCATGATCTTTGACGATAAACTCAATTGGAAGCTTCACGTAAGCTACGTCAAAAAGTCATGCCATAAAAGACCTTCTAATCCAACCTTCTAAAATCAACAGCATCCAAAGAATGGGGAGCAAATTCCACAATTTTTGTTGGGATATATATGACCCTGATACGATCAAAATTAGATTATGATTCTATTGTGTACAACTCAGCTAAGAAAACTGTACTGAAGGACTTAGACATAATACAGAATTGTGCCCTAAGAATTGCGTTAGGAACATTTTGTACCTCTCCTGTCAAATCTCTTCAATGTGAAGCTGGCGAACCACCCCTATCACTCAGAAAACAATTTTTAACTCTTCTGTTTACATCTTCGGTTATCTCCAGTCCAGAAAGACCAATATACGCCAACGTTATTGCCAACCGATTCAAAAACTCTTTTCTCACCAGTCCCAACAGCGACCCCCCAATCTACGAAAGGGTGAACAAAGGATTAGTACATTTCGACCTCACCTTACCAAAATCCTGACTCAATACCAATAGCGTATCTCCACGCTGGACAATTAACCTCCGTATTTGTGACACTAGCCTCACCTGCTTAAACAAAAAATAAATTAATGCTCAGTCGATGAGAAAAGCATTCCAAGACCAATTAGACATATACAAAGATTACATCTGCATATATACTGACGCATCAAAAACGGAATAAGGAGTAGGGGCCTCATTTACTACAGAAAATCATGATACCACTTTCAAATTACCACATACCACCACAGTCTATACAGGAGAATTATCTGCAGTTTGGAAAGCCATGGAGTTCTCGATTGACAGAAAAATAAAAAGAAGCCTCATAATAACCGATTCTCTCAGTACGCTGGAGGCACTGGCAGAAATTTACCCCACCAACCCAATACTTATTTTAATAAAAGAAGAACTCAAGAAAACTCACGAAAACGGAATGCTTATTAATATGATATGGGCGCCCTCTCACACTGGTATCGAAGATAATGAAAAATCTGATCGCCTAGCTAAAGAAGTGATAGCTAACCACGTCTCAACATCATTGGCCAATGTTCATACTGACACGAAAACATTCCTGAAAAAAATCCGAATGGTATACCTCCCATACTAAGCTGTCTGAGGTTAAGAAAAGTATACTTCCACACAAAGACTTACCAAAGAGCAGAAAACACCAAGTGATCCTGACCCGACTACGAATAGGTCATACAAGGTTAATACATGACCACCTTATAACCCGCAGTCCGCAACCCATTTCTGATCGGTGCAATACCCAACTAAAAGTGAAGCATATTTGTATACTCTGTGACTGCCTACTTTACTGCCAAGAGCGAAAGCAAGGAACAACAATGTAGTGATTTCCTTCCTTAATTGTATAGGAATTTCAAAACGTTAACACTCTATCTGAATTTTAGTATATAGTGTAAAATATATGTACTGTCCAACGCTAATAACCGTAGCGGTTGAAGCGATTTGTAATATATAAAAAAATGTCAACGATTGAAATTTCGTCAAATTCTGGGATTTTCCTGTCATCCACTAAGCTATATGTTTGGATATTTCATTTATTGTTCCAAGAGGGCATTTTGCTTTAATTATCCATTGCAGTTTGTTCAGAGAGCTTAGTTGTATTGACTGGCACTTCAAACGAGTAATGATGAGTTAGAAGGTATTGTCTTTCCCCTGAGTTGTTCTTGACTTGACCTTTTAGTTCGGTCCATGACCCTCACTTGCTTACGAATATCACCTTATTATGTTTAGCGTGAGACTCCTTATATTTTGCCTATATGTAGGTATCACCTTCCAACAGTAAAGTAAATTTCCATTATCTTGCTTTGCCCTATGAATGAGTGCCACATTTTTACTTGACCATCTTATTATATCATCGATATTATAGCTGCGCTTTGACCTGCGGGTTTGTACCACAAGGTATCCGCTGACAAAAATAATTAATGCTTGCGTCAGCTTCGATGACTAGACTCGGTGAAAATATAACCTCTGTGAGCTCTTGCTCTCTTGCTTTATTGCTCACGCATTGAAGTCTCTTCTTCTGGGATCGGAATTCGCACCAGTCCACATTTAATAGGTTGATTTCAAATATGAGACCAACAAGGATAAAGTGCCTAATCCAGTGCCAGATTGTTGAATAGTGCTGAAGGTCAGGTCAGAATGTTGCAGTGATTCGCTGAATGTATTTAATAATTCAGCACAAATATAGATCAAAGACATTTTATAAAATAGAATGAATTCCCTGTATATTTTCACAACTTTGAATTCTACACATATTTCGCATTACATATTTATTTTTATCAGTCAATTACAATAATTACAAAAAAATATAAACAGAAACATGAAGAGTTTTTGAAGTAATACTTCTTTGGCTCGATGGTGTGTTGGTCGAGAAACCGCGTCACGCTAAAAGTGAGAAAAATCGTCGATTATACGTTGTCGTATACTTTCTTGTACGTTCTGGCTTTTAGAGAAATTTTTAATAATTAAATTGTATATTAAATTTTCTTATTAACTACCTAATTTTTTTTGGGGGGTGTTTGTTTTGATCATCCTGTCTGTCTGTCAACACTATAACTCGGAAAATACTTAACCGATTAACACCAAACTTGGTACACAAATACGCAAGAGTAATACCTCCTATAGGATTGATTTTCAGCTGTCTGTCTGTGTGTCTGTCAACACGATATCTCGGAAAATACTTAACCGATCGACACCAACATTGGTACACAAATACGTAAGGGTAATAACTCCTATAAGATTGATTTTCAGCTGCATGTCTGTCTGTGTGTGATTACAAGATTGAGAAGAAATTACTGATAATGATAATAATATAATATATTGAAGAGAAATATATTGAATAACAGAGAAAAATGTCTTAATATTTCATTTATATCCTATCTGTGTGTGTGAGTGCATGTCTGCGAATAGCCAAAGAAGTATAATTTCCTCCGTCTGGTCCGACGGGGACCCAGTTTTTTTTATTTAATTAGGGTAGGTGCAGCGGTTATGGCCACTGCCCCTATTATAGCCACTTCTCGCATTATTGCTCTGTTATTAAACTATGGACCTTTCATTGTAGTTAAACAGGGCCCTCAATCGCTCAGCAATCATTACAGTTGGATATACTATACTACGCATGCTCAGTGGAATCTAACCTATAAATTGTTTAAGTTTGTGTACAAACCTGAGAAGGGTGTTTCTTAGCAAAATTGTTAAGGAGGTAAGGTAAGTGAAGTAGCTGTAATGGTCTCAGTTTCAAGTTCAACAATGCAAAAAATATTTCTCAATCATCTACAAGCTTTTTCGTTAATGAAAAGTCGATTTCCGATGAGATTTTTCCCGCGCTATATAAATATTTAGGGTGGCTATAAATGGAACATTCAAAAGAAGATTTTCCATTTATAGCCATTATGGTGGCTATAATAGATGACTATTAATTTCGTTAAAAGCCACTCCCGTGATGTCCAAAAGAAGGATTTGTGTAGAAAAAGTCGCAATAAAGGACCTATACGCCAATACATCCAAGATCATTTAACAAGAGCATTGCAAGCTGTGCAAAATGGAATGCTAGTGGCATTAGCAAGCAAAACTTATGGGTTTCCCAGAACAACACTCCGTAACAAAATAAATGGCAAAACATCAATATCTTTGGAACAAGTAGGAGCGAAATGCGTCATGGGAAAGGAAATCGAATACGGATTTGAAGGGTGGATATAAACAAAAGCTTCTAATGGATTCCCTGTGAATAAAGAAGGGTTTTTGTATTCAGTTCAGCAAATATTCCAGAAATGAGTCTTGAATGATCTACCATTTCCAAATGGCAAACCAGGGAGAAAATGGTTTAGCAATTTCTTAAAACATCACCCAAGAATAAGCCAAAAACTTGCTGAATATGTAAACAAAGCTCGTGCCGCAGTTAGCGAAGAAAGTATAAAACAATGGTTTGCAGAAGTAACATGAAGAAGTCCTCAATCATCCAGAGAGAATATGGAATATGGACGAGACCGCGGTATTTTTTTCACCCAAAGGGGCTTTACTTCTGGGACAAAAAAGAAAAAAATATATGATGATACATCAACATCAGAAAATGAGAATGTAACCACAGTCATGACTGTAAATGCGTTGGGTGATATGGCTACTGCTCTGAAAATTTTCAAATATGACTGTTTGCCAAAAAGTATTATTGAAGCGGCTCCATTAAATTGGAGTATAGAAAAAACTCACATTAGATGAATGATTGTGCCAACTTTTATGAATATTTCGTTGATGCTTTTGACCCGTATATTTTATTTTTTTATTTGACAAAAACCAAAACAAAAATACCGCATCAGCCAATCTGCTATTAGCGGCGATAGTCTCGAACAATAGGTTTTACATTCACATTATACATACATTACACATATTTTTAAATTTTGGAAAGTACATTGATGTCTTTTAGAAATGAGATCAAATTTTCTGAGGTACAGTTAACAAAAATTTCACATAAATCTTGAGGTATATTGTTATTCAGTCTTTAGACGTCAAAGCAAGGGCATTCCACTAGGATGTGTCTTGTGGATAATGGCACTTCACACGCGAAACACTCCGGTTGGGGGACCCTAGTGAGTAGGTGCTCATGTGTGAGGCGGGTGTGTCCTAGACGAAGTCGTGTAAGGATTACCTGGTGGAAGTGATTTGATGATGTGTCCGACCATGGTTTGAATGCTGTTTTAATTTCTCCGAGCTTTGATGATTTCAACTGCCAATCACGGTTCCAAGTCTCAATGATCTTGGAATGGAAAAAAGGTTTTAGATTTGCTGGTATGCTTCCAGACAAGGGATGAGTGTTGGATCTTCAAGGGCTTCTTTTGCATATTTATCAGCCAAGTCATTTTCGCTTATGCCAGTATGAGAGGGAACCCAAAGGAAAATAACATTCTTATCAGCAAATGATTTTAACTGCTGTTTAATCAATTTGGCTATTGGGCGGTTTGTATATATCCGGGAAATACATTGTAGAGAGTTTATAGAGTCCGTTATTATCAAGGCACTTTGTGCAGGTTTTTGTACGTCACAAAGCGCCTTATAAATTGCAAAAAGTTCTCCAGTTAGTATGGGTGCTGTTTCAGGTAGTTTGAATTTTTAAGACACATTTCTTGTAGTAAATGCACAGGCCACATCATTTTCTGCCTTTGATGCTTCAGAAGATGTGTTGGATACTGGGATATTATGGTTTGATAGTGGACCTGAATAAGTGGATGATTCGTATCATTCTTATTCAAGGAGAGTAGTTTTGTGTTTATTTGAGTTGAAGGTAGGAGCCAAGGCGGGGTTGTATGGGTGGGAGTGGATTGCGTTGGGGGGATTTCTTGTAGTTGGATGAAAGAAAGAGAGCATTTAATTCTTTCGGAAAATGGTAGACGTGTCTTGGAGTATTGATTGAATAATAGACTTGTAGTTGTAGGTTGTCGTTTTGCTGCATATCAAAGGATCAACTCTTGCCTTCTCAACTTTAAAGGTAGCTCACCAACTTCACATAGAAGACTGTCTATGGGAGTTGTTCTAAAAGCTCCGGTGATAATGCGGAGTCCATTATTCTGAATTATGTCTAGAGCTTTTAGGTTTGTAGCTGACGCAGATGAATAAGCTATACAACCATAATCTAATTTCGAGCGAATCAGTGTTCTGTATAGTGTTAGGAGCGTTTTGCCGTCTGCACCCCATTGTTTATTTGCAAGACATTTCAGAACGTTTATTCTTTTTTGGCATGATACTAGTAGATGCTGGATGTGAGGTCTCCAAGTTAGGGATTCATCGAATATTAAACCTAGATATTTTATTTCCTTCTTGTATTCCAGTGTTTGATCCTTGAGTTTCAGAGTTGGGAGGTTTTGGATTTGCTCTGGTCTTTTTGAGAATACAATACATTTGGTTTTTTCTGCTGAGAATCTGAAACCACTTTTCTTCGTCCATTATTCCAAATTGTTCAATGCCTTTTGTAGTAAAGATCCCATACTTTGGATATTTTTCCCCTTTACGTAGATGATGAGATCATCAGCGAATAATCTGGCGTGAACTGGCTTCTGAAGTGTTTTGACCATATCATTGATTGCTATCAGAAATAGAGTGGGACTTATTACACACCCTTGGGGAGTTCCATTTCGCTGATGCTTGGCGGATGATAGGGAGCCGTTTGCCTTCACTTGGAATAATCTGAAGTTCTGGATGAAATCAATAATGTGACCTTGATAACCCCAGGACTCTTTTTTTGTAGTTCTACGCCATGTCAAATACTTTACATAAGTCGAAGTAGATTGCCATACATTTCTGGTTATTCAAGAACGCTTCATTGATATTGGTTTCCAGATCAACAAAATTATCGGTGGTGGATTTTGATGGACGGAAGCCTACTTGTTCCATTATAATGTTATTGTTTTCTTCCAAATTCCAGATGAGACGTCTATTGATGATTTTTTCTAGTAACTTACACGTAGTACATGTAAGAGCTATTGGTCTATAAGAATCAGCTTTGTGAGATGGTTTATTGGGTTTCAGTATTGGGATTATGATTGCTGATATCCATAGTATTGGGAACTTATTTTGCGTCCAGATTAAATTGAAGAAGTCAAGAAGAAAATCAAGTGTTTCTTCAGGTAGATGTTTAAGGAAGGTGGCGGGAATGTCATCTGTTCCAGCGGATGTATCATTCAGTGAGGCAAGGGCTTCGAGTAATTTGGTTTTTGATATTGTAGTATTGATGGGATTCACATTAGGAATTATCTGTATTGGATTTTCCTCCTCTCTCATTTTATAAGCCAAGAATTTATTATCATAGTTGTTGTTAGATGACTTTTCGTAGAAATTTTTAGCAAGTTCCTCGGAAATTTCAAGATGATTGGTAATAATTCTTCCTTGTACCTCTAGATGATCGATGCTTTAATGTGAATTTGAGCTACATATTCTTCTAATTTTTTTCCAGACATTCGTTAGTGGTGTATTAGTGTTTATAGTTCCCACGTAATTTTGCCATGATTCTTTTTTGGCTGTTTTAGTTACTTCTCTGGCAATAGCTCATTGTTTTTTAGGTCTATAAGGTTATCTAGGGTTCTGTGTCGTTTATAGGTATATAGAGCCATCTTACTTCGTTTTATAGTACGGTCACAATCTGTATTCCACCAAGGTACTGTCTTGTTTTTTTCAATATATTTTGTTTTTCCTATCACGACTAAGGCTGATCCAATTAATAAGTTGTTGAACTGTTGTAATGTATTATCAACGGAGTCATCCATTGAGATGGTCCATATTTTATTTCTAATATATTCCTGAAAAATATTCCATCTAGCCGTCTGTAATTTCCATCTGGGTTCAGGTTTAAAGGGATTTTTAGTGTAACTATTGTTCGTTATTAATATTGGATAGTGATCGATCCCCCACAAGTCGTCGGTAACTCGCCATGTATGGTCAACGAGTATAGAAGGACTACAGAGGGAAAGATCAATAGCTGATGATCCACCTGTAGCTAGACTGAAATGGGTGCTGGAACCGTAATTTAAAATAGCAAGATTTGTATTATCTATTAGTTTACCGATCATTTTCCCTATTGCCGTGGTTTTGAGCGATCCCCACAAAACATTGTGCCCGTTGAAGTCTACTAGAATCATTTTAGGAGATGGTATCTGATCAATTAGATTTAGAAGTTCATTTTCATCTATGTCGGAGTTCGGGGGGATATAGATGCTGCAAATATAAGTTTTCTGCGATGATCCAATTTCTCCTGCAACAGCTTCTAAAGATGTATTGAGATAAATTTGTTTTGAGAGCAAATTCGATTTCATGTAAATGGCTGCTCCTCCCGATGCGTGGTCCCTGTCTGTGCGATTTTTATGGTAAACTTTATAAGATTTTATATTGTAATAGTGGGAGTCTTTGAAATGAGGCTCTTATATACTTATAATATCTGGTAAGTATTGGCTGATTAAAATTTGAATCATGGGTAGTCGAGCTCGGAATCCATTTAGAGTCCATTGCATAACTGTTTTATACATTATATCAGTCGTTGGGTGTGCTTAAATACTTTTATAGAAGAATAGAATATTTATTCAGTATGATGATGAGTCACTTTCGGTTTCGATGTTTCCTGTAGCGATTTGTTTCAGCAATCTAGTTTTCAACTTCGTGCATCTAGCTTTTATTTTCCTTTCGGTTAGTTGAGGTCGAATTTCATCTAGCATTGTGATTATTGATAAAAGTTCATTTGTGTAGTCCTTGGCCACAATCAGTAAATTTTTGGATCCGAGGGAATTTTCTATGAAGCTTTCTAGTTGTTGACTGCTAAGGGCATACTTTGGGTTGAAGTTACCTATGAAATCTTTCAAGGTGTAAGGTACGCTAAAGACAAAATTTGTTTGATTTTTCTCAGATTTATGTTTCTTAACGTGTGAATTTGATGGTGTTGCAAAGACCTTATCGGGATCCTCTGAGGTGGGTGTCAATATTTCTGATGCAGTTCGTTTATTTGATGTTGTATCTGAGTGGGTTATTTGATTGGCGTCTAAGATAGTATCATGCTTGGTTGTTTGTTGTTGGGTGTTGCATGTTGATGGTTGGTTTTCAGGATTGTTTGTTTCTAATGGCATATTTGAAGCAGGGGAAGTACATTGAGCTTGTGTTGGTAGGGACTGAGAAAGTAGGTTGGGAGTTTCTGAGTTGATGAGTAGATCTTGGGCGGGAGAATTGGACTAAGCGTTTGTGTGGCTGTTGCATTGTGGTGCTTTATGGCCGATTTGCTAGCATTTATAGCATAAATTGTTTTCGCGTGAAATAAATATTCTATATTGCACTTCTTCATGCTGTACGTCTATGAAATCAGGAATGCTGATACTTTCTGGAGGAGAGATGTATATCTGCCTTCTGAAACTAAGGATGTGGCTATAGGCTGAATCAGTAGCGCCTATTATTTAACAAGACATTGGCGACATTAGTTTCAAGCCCAGGTTCTGAAGGACATCTGTGAGAAGTTGGTCCGTATATTTCTAATAACAATATTCAACAACCTGTTATTGTCTTTTTAGATGTTCACGCATCACATATTTGTCGCTTTCACTGAGTCCTTTTTCTCGAGAAAAGTAGATTCTCCTTGTATATCTGCCATCTCATTCAACACACATAATGCAACCACTTAATGTAGCTTTTTCCTTCCCTCTGAAAAAGGGGTGGAAGAAAGCCACGCGAAACTGGATATGTAGGAACAATTGTGAAACAGAGAAGAAAAGGATGTACCAGCTGTTTTGAATGAGAATATTAAAGATGAAAACTGAAAAAATACTTTGGTTCTTTCGATCCAAACGCTGTCAATTATTCAGTCTATTCAAAAAGTCAGCCCATTCACGAAAATAGTAACAAGTCATTCACAGCTGACAGTTTGGATAGTGAAATAACGCTAAAATGCATTGAGAAAGATATTTATTGAACGACCGTCATAGATTTATTTAATAACACATACACGAATAGACAAAATGGGCAAGAAGACACAAGATATTTGGAATTATATAACTTATGGAAGAAACAATATGGAAAGATTATAAGAAGTACCTGCTAAAACAGATATTCTAATCCTTGATTAGGGAGATATAATTTTTACATTTCCTGAATGGGATGGAAATATTACAGATTTGGAAACATCAGGTGATCTCATACCTAATAAGAGTAATACCTAAACAGACATGACTAAAATGAACACACTATGAACACAGTCTATAAGGAGAAACTTAAAAGCAAAGAAACTGATGAGTGCCGAATATGATTTAGGCTTGTATTGAGCTTCTGTTCAAAGACAAAGTATCATAACATGCACCCATAAAAGTTTACGAAGGTACAAGGTTTAAAACCAGATCATCAAAGTAGGGTACAATTTTGCGAAACAATCCTGATTAGTACCCAAGAAGATCCTAACTTCTGAAAAAAATATTTGGACAAACGAAACGAAATTTTCCAGAGAAGGATTTTTTAACAGAAGGAACAAGAATTTCTGGGCTGCTCAAAATCCAAATGTTGTCAAGGAAATGGGATATCAGGAAAAGTTTGGTTTCATCGTATTTTGCTTTATAAAGGATAATCGAATAAGTTTTCTTTTTACATTAAACCGTTGAATTCTGAATATCTTCAAATTCTAAGGTCAGTTGTGTCCGACTTTTTGGTCAAACTGTCATTAGAAGAGTATCGTAGCAGTTGGTTTTAACTAGATGGAGCTCTAGACCATTGCACTAGGGAAGTAACAATGGAGTTGTTCGATCACTGGTTGAGACGTTTGGGTCTGTGGAATTTTCCTGCGAGATCACCCGATCTCACGGCATTTGAGTTTTCTCTTGTGGGAGCTATACTTCCCTCACACTTTCCATGAAGAATAAACAATTTCATCAGAACTTCGTTGGAATAGTTATTTCCCTCCATTTCAATTCTTTTCGAGTCACTTCCGCGGAGAAACGCACAAATTATTAATAATGCACTAATTGTCAAAGTTTCATGTCATCTACCATCATTACATGTAATAGCCACCTTAGATAAAAATTATAAAAATAATCTGATTTTTAAGAAAATTGCTCTGGCTTCTGGCTATTTGGGTATAGGATCATGATATATCAATTCGAAGGGAATTTAGTCACCTTTCAGGATATTTCATAATATATAGGGTGTTCCATTTGAAAAAACACACTTTCAACCCTTTTTGTATCTAGCAGTAAAATCACGAATTTTGAACGACCCTGTAAAACACAGAACAAATTTTTCTAAACAGAATTATTAAGCATGATCTTGATAAATTACACCCAAAATTGCAGCTTCCTATAAATCCAAATACCGCAGAAATAAAAATATGGAAAATAATTCATATTTCGAAAACCGTTAGAGATAGGTATAGGTGAGTATGAAGCAAAAATAATCAGAAGGTAATGACAAATTCAAAAATGTGGTAATATACAGGGTGTCCTGTTTGAAATAACAATGATGCTGCTACTTTCTGTTATGAGCGGCAACGCTGCATGGCTGAAAATATTCTACATCGATAGATCAAGAGCAATTAATTGATTTACATAATTTTCAGAATGACCCTGCCTTCCGTTCTCAATAACCCGGTATATGTATAGATATATAGATATGTATAGATTATATTTTTGTAGATAATGACTGCTCTGTCAGATTTAAATAAAGTTCGCTGAGAAATCCCAAAAAATCAGTCTGATTGGAAAACTTTTTTGTGTGCTGGTAGGGTAAACATATTATGTGCTAATTTAGTGCTCTATTTGCTATAAAGAGCCCTTATATTTTTTTAGATAATAGCTGATCTGCCCTCATTCGATTATGTTAGCAAAACAAAAATATACAGAGCTCTAAGTGAGCATTTAATTTGCCCTAGAAACACACAATTTTTTTTCAATTAGCCTGATTATTGAAAATTGTCCTGCTAACTTTATCTGAAGCTGGCAAAGTAGCCATTATCTGAAAAAATATAGAAGCAATAATTTTCGGAACAGACATAGCACAAGCATAGAATTGTTCAGTTTGATTGAACTATGTTTCAAGAAACGTAGGCCATTCTCTGAAAAAATATAAAAGCAATTTATTTCAGCATATAGCAGCAAAGTAACGATTAATATACCTTACAAGCTCACAAGAAAGTGTTTCAATTAGAATGATTTTCAAAAATTGCTGTGCTAGCTCTATCAAAACCTGACATAGCAGCCATTATAGAATACAGAATAAAAAACAGAAATTAATTCCGCAATGTAGCACTAAATTAGCACTTAATATGCTCTATAAGCCCACTAAAAAGTTTTTCAATTAAATTTATTCTCAAAGGTTGCTCTGCTAGCTTAATCTAAAGCTGACAGAGCAGCCATTATCTGAAAAATCCAAAGCAATTTATTTCGGAATTGGACACTAAATTAGCACTTAATATGTACAAGCACCAAATATATATTTTTTTAATTATGCTCACAATTCTTTGCCATTTTAACTGACAAGGGTATTTGTATTGTAATACTAATCATAACTTTGTTTTAGTTCTACATAATCAACCTCGCAACGTAATTCTCTGCCTTCTTGAAGTAGCTCGTCTAGCAACGAAATTTGGTATGGAGCCACCAGGTCTAGTACAACTAGAAAAAGAAATAGCTGAAGAGGAAAGGATTAATTCAGCAGATTCAGGTCTAGGTTCACTTTTAT
Organism: Crioceris asparagi; assembly: GCA_958507055.1. Classification (NCBI taxonomy): domain Eukaryota; kingdom Metazoa; phylum Arthropoda; class Insecta; order Coleoptera; family Chrysomelidae; genus Crioceris; species Crioceris asparagi. Next base: position 56,072,750 of record OY293826.1, on the reverse strand, counting down.
CTTGGCAGTTCCAGGCGTCCCTACCTTCTGAGTTAAAAATGAGATCCAGTAAATCAGCAGGCGCAATCTCATCAATAGCGAAAGGATGGAATACTGGTCCTCATATGATTGTCTTGCCTGATAGAGGTGGTGGCGATGAAGGTTTGGCATCAGTAAACACTATTAGTGGTACGAAAAAGAGGCATACATACACAATTTACTCACAACCCATAAAAAGTATATTTTGATTTTTGTGGAGAAATTGGGGTAACGGATCCACAATGTTTTATGATCACACAAATTTTCAAATTTAGATAAACAGTATATTTCTGAATAGGAAAATGTCAAAGATTTAATTCACTTTAGTTCCTTTCCAACATTGTTACATTTACAAACGAAGAAATAATTACCTATTGATTATACATTCATTAACAGGGATAAAGAGGCAAAATAAAAGGCCATTGGTTGATAAATCTAATACGGTCACAATAAGTATTAATTAAAAACCGTGTCTGCTTTCAACGAAAAACGCTCGGATTTCTGTAAGAAATTTACCTATTGCAATCGTTCACACTGCTATAGTTCTTTTCACAAGACACAGGCTATAAACCTCAAATAATGTTAATCTTAGGTGACTTGAAATTCCCTTAAAAACAATACAAATGTTTTAGACAACAAGTTATTATGAAACAAACACATAGAACACGTAAAAAATAAATACTTAAGTGAGTTACAAAAACCAAGTGGGCTCAATATCTCACACCAATTATACAAGGCTTACATTCGGTCAATACTGGACTATGTGGGAGTATATTCTATGACTCGGCAGCAGAATGTCACCTGTCTATGACTCGGCAGCAGAATGTCACCTGCGTTCTGTATACAGGGTTCAGTACAGTGCTATCAGAATCTCATTCACCACCAGTTCAAGCACTCCTAGTTGAAACCCAAGACCCGCTTTTTGAAATTAGACTATCTGGCAGCCAAGGAAATAATAAAACACAGGTGCTTTGCGAGTAATAGCACCCTCCTAAAAAGCATCACATACCTATAAAGAGAGAACCTCACATCCAAACTATTAGTCTTTGAAAAAGAATCCCCTGTTATTTGATGCATACATAGGTCAAATGACAGATACAAAATACATGACAATATTCGCATTTGTGTGTTAGATTTTGAGGCTATAATGTTCAAACAAAATATAATTTTATCAAATTACAGTGAAATCTCTAGCTATAATAATGTACTCCTCCAATCTATACTGCGTTGTTACCCAAACGACTATCACATCTACACAGATGGTTCCAAATCTCCCTAGACAACAGCGTCAAATTTTCATAACTTAAACTACCTTTTCTTACTACACTACCAAATCCTTGCTCGATGTATACAGCCGAATTAGTAGCTATTAAACATGCATTGAAGTGGCTAACCCAAATTAAGTAACCAAAAAATACAATAATCCTTTCAGATTCTAAATCGGTATAGGTAGCTCTAAAGAACATTAACCTTTTCAAAATGCATAATTCCTATAACTTTTGCAACATAAAAGAAACTACCTGAACACCTTAAGGGCCACTGTGGAATTGCAATAAATGGACCAGTAGACAAACTAGTCAAACAGGCACCTAACCAAATGAATATAACACCTAATGATGATATGATATGATAAGTCTAGTAAAAAACGACATCCACTTCAAGCAATCATTATACTCTAATAGGTACATCAGTTAATTCTTCCTCGTATTCCCCACCTATCTGAGCTTAAGTTAACAAAAAGACATTCCGTTATTATTGCAAGACTTAGAATGATACACGGGAAATTTCCTTCCCATCTTCAAAAATTGGTCTAGCCGAAACTCCCTATAACAACACAATTTGCGGATTTAATCATATTTTTTGCGCATGCAATCTCTACACAGTAGAAAGGACCTACTTGATTGATATCATAGTAGCAAACAAATATAAAACATAACATTTAAAGCTTGTTGTCAGACTACATAAGCAAGTATTACTCAAGTTTCTCCCCCTTTAACTTATGTGACAAAAGTATGTGGCCAATGGATTTCATCCGATGCCAAACTTATATACATAAACACACACTATTAGTTTAATTTACCTTCCCGTACGCAAAAATATAGCCCTTTCGAATTCTACAATCAAAACTGTGGCTTACCATTTAAAAAACATATCGATGACGTCATCTTTTTTACTCACCTTGTATATTTCAGTTTTACGTATAAAAACTCAAATTTCAGATGTTATTGAATATCCGCTAGTTTTCAAACGTTGAGCCGTGCTAACATTTGATTGCAAGAATATTTGAGCGCTGGATTTCCAATGAAATGATTTTGCCGTTTATGTAACTAGTATTAAAGAATTGCTTGATTTAAAACAATAATTTAATGATATGGCAGCTATTTCAGAAACGAAATGAAAATTATCGAGAATCTGAATTCTTTATATAAAATGTAAAGTTTTGAAAAATCGATATCAATAACAATAGCTTTTTTAGAAAGTAGTGCTATTAACGGAAATACAATGAGCAATAAAATAACCCAACTGGTTATTTTTTATATGAAGTATTGGAGGAAAAATGTTATCATATAATAAATTAGATTCTGGAAACTTTCATAAATCTGACTTACAAGGTATTAGATTGATCACAATAGAGGAATATAAACATCTCCTGTTCACAAGCAAAAGTGCTAGATAAGACAAGATAAACGTGATCAACTTTTATATAAACATCGTTAGAAGTAGGTAAACTGAGAAGTTTACTTATAGGTGCAAGTGATGGCATACCTAGCGACAACACTGAGGAAGACGAAGAATGGTCCAGGGGAAGTGGAGAAGATCCAGATATTTATATAAGAGACACACCAAGACGGCCAGCATCGGCGGGTGGTGGAGACAGCCCAACCAATACACAAGCTACCACCGAACTAGACAGAAAAGTACAACTTGCAGCTAGACTGATGCAGAAAAACTGCAACTGCTCAAGTGGAAAATGCGAAAAACTGAATGTCAAAAAAGTTGGTGAAGGAAAATACAACATAGCTGGAAAGAATGTATTTGTTAGGGTGAGTCGAATTGTTTGTATTATAATTTATTCCATCACTTTCAAATGAGAGCATACCTCTAGCCACTACACCTGCTTCTTTTTTAATAAAGTTATACATAATTATAAATATAATGAATTGCACGTATAGAGATATGACCAGAGCTGTGATCTGGTTAAAGTATAACCATCTTTGTCACAACGAGATTATCCGCGAGGGATACCTCATTACCTCAAAGGACTTTCAGGAATCGACCTCCCAGTAAAAACTAACCAAATAGTCAACTAAAATTATCGCTGTGACTTCCCTACTACCTCGGGGACCCAGCACTCGAATTTTCTACCAGGTGTATACTATCCGCACGAAAACTTATAAAATTTCCTTCCATGTGAACACGGCCGAGGTCAAAACGGAAGTGATAGCCGTACAGATATGACTACCCCGTTACTCCAATATGTTTGTGGAAGAGGAGGCTCCCTTATTAAAGATCGAGTTTCTACATGAATCTGATTTCCAAGCCTGCGTTCTCATGGACGGTAAAATTTACTTTGTTAATATAAAGCAATCTAATGTTGATTTTTTATCTTTGTCTCAAACGCCATCGGATTGATATCTAAATGAATGCAAATTACCGCGCCATGATTTAGAGTTACTTAACTATAACATGATACTAAGTATAACTGACCAGAACATAGATACTATCTATATTACGGCAATATCAGATTTTTGTCTCCTACATGTACTAGGTAAGACGAACATATTTTTTTGGCTATACATACAATTTATATATGCAGTTTAGGTGTACATAACAGTGCAGTTACTTCCATTCATCCTGCCAATATTTGCGACTACCTCCAAACCACTTGGAAGTTAGGATGTTTTTTGTTAAAATAATGTCAACAGATACATACTGAAATAATTACTGTCGTCGATATGAGATTTAAGGGAAAACAATGATAATGCCCTTTAAAAGATATATGTGCGATACCTATGATCATTTTTCACGCCCAAAAATTAATTATACCTACAGAGTGGCTAAAAGTTATTTGTCAATTCGCAAATTTTTTAATTGAATTTTCTCGTGTTTATCAAATTAATAGAACACCCCTTATATTTTTCGGCCATATGGTGTAGGACTAAAACGCGAACATTTTTTGTCGGTACATCTCTAGGCTATTTCTACTCGTTTCCGATTTATTGAATTTTTTTGTAGAGTTGAACCCCTCTCCAATAAATGTCACGAGCTGCCACTGACCAAATAGCGTTGAACAACAAAACCTCAACCTAACCTATTTACTTATGAAAACATCATATACGGTACATTTCTAGGCTATTTCTACTCGTTTCCGATTTATTGAATTATGAGAATATTCTCTTGCCTTTAAATTGGAAGATCCTGTATATTTTCGCCATTTGAAGTGGAAATGGAACCCAACCAATATTTGTCAGTTAGCATTTCTATCAATTTTGAACTCTTCGAAGTTAGCTGAAATGAATTTCAATAAAGAAGAACTTGTGGATATGATTTTTGTTTTGGGAGAGTCGGAGAGAAATTGTTTGCTAGCGACCAGAATTTTATTATCAGCGGTATCCTGAAAGGAAAGGAAAGAAAGAAGTAAAATACTTGTAATGAACATAATGAGTTCTCTGTAGTACTGGCAACTGTTGAGAATCATTGGGCATAAAAAGACATTCCGTTGGTCGAATGAAAAAAAGTTTGATTCATTTCACATTCAAAGGCATCAGGAACTGAATGATGACGACTTCCAAAAGCATCTAGAGTTTTGCAATTTGGCAAAAGGTAAGGTACAAGAGGGTCCTTTTTTAAATAATGTTTTGTTCACTGACGAGGCAAAATTCCATAAAAATAGATGTTTAAATAGGCATAATTTTCATTACTATGCTACAGATAATCCACATATCTTTAGGCAAATTGAAAATAAACACAGCCGCATTTCCTCGATGGTAACTTGACAGGAGTAGTTTATCTGCATTTTTTGGAAAACTATCTGCCACAATAATTGATAGTGAATTTACCAGAAAGAAACAGGATGTGATTTCGACAAGATGGTGCTTCACCCCATAGTCTGAATTTACTAAGGAATCACTTGAACAACACTTACGCATTTCGATAGATTAGGAGAAATGGACCCATTCGATGGCCTGCTAGATTATGGGGAAACATGAAATTGTATATAGAAACACAGCAACAACAATAGAAGATATGAAGGAAAGAATAGTGAATGCATTTAGGAGTATAACACCAGGAATACTAAGAGCGGTAGACAACTCATTTCGAAGACGCATAGAGATGTGTGTCAACCAAAATGGACGACAGGTGGAGCACTTACTATAGTTTAATCACTTTGTTATTTCATGGTTCTTTTTTAAAATTTTCATATGTGGATTGTGTTTGTATGTTTTAAATTTTTTGTTTCAATCAATTGTAAATAAAGTAACATGAGAAAAAGTCTAAAATGTCCGAAACTCAATAAATTGAAAACGGTTAAAAATAGCCTAGGGGTGTTCAAATAATTATATGTTTGGGTTCTAGCCCTACTTCAAATGGTGAAAAATATACAGGATTTCCAATTAAGAGACAAGAGAATATGTTCCAAATTCAATATCCAGGGGTCGTGTGGAAAAGTGCAAGTTGTATTCTTTTAGTAATTTTGTAGAGTTGCACCCCTCTCCAATAAATGTCACGAGCTGCCACTGACCAAATAGCGTTGAACAACAAAACCTCAACCTAACCTATTTACTTATGAAAACATCATATACGTTTTACCTGTTAATCGAATTACATTCGAGATTCACTCACACCCCTCTTCCATCAATTGGCGCATTACTTTCGCCAATTATGGACGGGGGTAAAATATTTCTTATAAAATCCGAAATTTATGGAAAGAATCATAGGTATATGACCTTTGATAACAATTGCATAGACTTGTCGGTTTTCTGAGGAATGTGCATTTTGTAAGAATCACTTATATTTATTATCAGAACTGTTTGGATATGAAGATTGGATCAATTTTATTGTTTTATTTCATTACAACAACATATTATTAAATGTATTATCAAAACTAAATTGTTTGTTAAGATTGTAACAGATTTCTGAAATTACATAGGCATTTTTCACCCATTAGCTATAAATTAAGTATTGAAGTACCTGCTGAATGATAGCTCATTGCTCATCGTTAAGCCAATGCCTTCCGAGTGACTATCACAATATTAGCAGTCTATCTAAGGAGAAGTCCGGTCACTTCATGATCTATAAACTGAGTGCGGTCACTCGCTTTAGGCGACGAAAATCCCCCTCCTGCCGTTTCCGCATCCTCTGCTCATATGTTTCCCAGTCTGAGCTGGAGATTTTACCAGAGATGTGTTACACGGTGGCATCGATAGAAATAAATATATTGGGTGTGCAAAATAAAAGAGTGTTGTGTCTCATTGTTTAATGTTTTTTTTTTAATGTTTGTAATTGTTGAGTATATATGCTCCTTTTCTATTTTAGATAGATTTTTATTATAGATAAAAAACAAATAATGAGATAGGAGAATAGGAATGCCTGAGGAAGAACTATATTATAAAATAGGTATATTTAGTTGTCGTTAAGTTTAGTTTACTCTTCTAATCTTCGAGGGGACACCTTCATATGTATTTAATAATCATATCATTTGTCAAGTGCTTTAATTATTTAAAACGAATAATTACTATAGCTTCGAAGTAATGTTATCTTTCAAGCTGCCTGTGCCTTGTGAGACAGTTACATGTAGTGACAGCATGTACTCGACGCAGTATGAAAATGATTCTCCATACCACATCTTTGCAAGTTTCTTAGCTCACAAATTTTCAGGTTGGTACCTAATTACCATTTAGACAAACCTGAATTCTGATATTTATCAGATTCCCCTTATGCTTTGGATAGCTTCCCAGAGCTTTAAAATTGGATCTTTCCCGCACCTACCTTACATCTGACCGACTCCTCATTTTTATTTAGACATTCGTCACTGCATTCAGTACAAATTATCTTTGAATAATTGACTAGCGGATCGCAACAACCTAGTTTCCTAGATGATTTTGTGAAGATTTTTGAGGAAATTGCAAAAAAATATTCTAGGAATGTTCTTTGTGTAAATCACTTTTGATTGATGTGGAAAGTATATCCACATTTTAATACATGACTGTCAAACAGAACACAAAATTATGTACAACATATAGCCTTTGCCGCCTGACGATGAAATGTTATTAACCTGATTTCGAAATATATATATATATATATATATATATATATATATATATATATATATATATATTATGTAAATTCACGAATTTTGTCCTGAGGAAGAGAATAAACATTCTCGAAAGCTTGGCATAATCCAAAAAACTGTATTTAATAAATGACTGCATCCCCAACAAAAATCTATTTTATCAAAGATGCACTTGTCGCCGGAACGTTGTCATGACTCCCCAGCAATTAAGGCCATACGCTAAATAAATAATTCATTTCAAAAATTGCATTCTAACCATATCTTTTTTTTCAGCTTCTGAAAGGACGCCATATGATGGTAAGAGTTGGAGGAGGATGGGATACTCTTGATCATTTCCTGCTACGCCATGATCCTTGCCAGGTGAAAGTCGTATCTCGGGATAGTCCTGATAGGCCAACAACTGCTTCAAAATTTTTGCACATTCGCGCAAAATATCGTAGTCCGCCACCAAGAGACTCGGTCACTGCTTAACAAAGGCTATCATATATTTTTTTGTTTGCATTGATTGCCTTAGGGAGCACAGTCACTGGGTTTAGGTTACATAGCAGATAGAGTTGTATCTCATCGAAAGAAAGCATAATTTCATTGAATCATTCATCTCTATAAGAATTAGAAATGAGCTTCCCACTTAACTATCTCTCATTCTATGAAATTAGCAATATGTTTAACAGACTCATTATTTTCAAAATTAAACTTAAATCAGTGGATGTATTGGTATCTTAGAAACTATTCAAGATAGAAGATAGAACACAATGCCATTTACAGAACAATTCCAACTATTTGGTATTATTAAATATATTGAGAAAAAAATATGCATTTTTGAAAAAGTAATTTTAAAAAGAATACATTTCTATAAATAACTCTTAATTTCAAAGTTTCAGTTGTCTGGAACCATCATCTAATTTGTTTTTTCATATGGACGTCATATTGGATTTGAACAAATATTTTATTACGTTTTCCGTGATGTACAACAATATATAGTTGTCTAAGCTAAAAAAAGAGAATATCATTTTGGTATAATTTTACCTGTGTTTGTTAACATTTAAGGGTAGTCTATTTTTTCTTCAGACAACATTTGATAACCAGATATCTAGTAAACGATGTAGGCTTTTCATTAAAATGAGGATGAATGTTTCCCTTGCAATGTTTATTCTGCTTCAGTTCTTCACATGCAAAAAACTTTGATTTTTGTACCCACCAGTACGTATAGTAGGAAGGACAAACGTATTTAATTAAAAATATTTCACCTTAATGACCTATTAATCATTTTTATTGCTCTAAAATCTAAAGCCAACATTGCGATTAAGGAAATCATTGGTTGAATCATATTTTGATTTTAAATGCATCCTAAACACGTTCATACCGATGACCATTAAAAATACATATACACAGGTTGAGGGATTGTGACAGATGTTGTAAGAAAATTTTGAAGAGTTTTCTTGACTTTCTTGTTAGGTACCAAGATACTAATCTATTTATTTACTAATTTTCTTTGCTTTATTTATTAGTTTGATTGTTATAGTAACTAGTCTTACAACAAACTTTAATTAGATATGAGGTAAGTAAGATTATCTGGAAATGATTATTTCGAAATAGTTGGAGTGAAAGTAGTAATTATTAGTCTGTCCAGAACCCGATTTGGAGAATAAAATAGGGTTTCCCTTTTCGTCGTCAGCCTTTTTTGCGTCCACCCTTGAACAGGCCTCCTGCAGCTGATAATTGAACCTACAGCTTAAGGTGGACTCCGAACCACCGATATGTCTCTAAGAGACATACCATTCAATCAGATCAGAGGGTTTTAACTTACCACGGTGCCTCAATGTGGATTGGTAAGGGGCAAGTGATGTCGACCGCTAGTTTTTGCCATTTCTAGCCATCTTTCCACCCCTGGAGTTTTTTAGGAAATTTTTGTGTATGGAAAAAGTCATTGACCTAGGTGGGCTCCAACCTACGACCTCTCGGTTAGAAGTCCAACGTTTTACCAACTAGACCACCGGGGATTTCCCCGATTTGGAGAATAAAATAGCAGCAGCGATAATTTCATTTTTTGTCATTGAAGATCCCCAGGCGTTCAACCATTTCTTTGAATCATGTGGCACAAATTTGAAATTTGGTTAACACCATAGATAATACATTATATTTTGTAAGTTTCAATCAGTTCAGCTCTCTAGTGCGTCGGTAACGTAATGATTTTAGAGACTATGAAGACGTTCCTTATAACTTAACTGTTGAAAAGTTTACAAAACCCGTTTTTAATATTCTTATCTTATATCCAAGATTACAATATTAAAAAAAACAAAGTTGATGATGGTTACAGACAACAGAAATTGTTGAAATTAGTAGTATTGAAACAGGCATATAAAAATGACTGGGAATTATTTATTTTTAAAATTATTTATTTCTACACTATTTATATCACAGTCTATTTATATATACCTACACTATTTATATATCTTACACCTACTATTGAGTACTATGTACAATTTATATTTATTATTTACACTATTTACAACCGACCATCATTTACTTATGGCCCTCTACTAAGGACCGCAGGACTGCACCGTACTCCCGGTCTCCGTCATAGTCCGGTCTCTACCGTATTCACCGTACCGGCCTGACTGACTCCGCAGAAAATCCTCTTCAATATATAGGCAAGCCCCTCCTTCTCGAATATTCAACAAACTTGTACTTGTACTAGCGCGAACTCACTAGATGCTTCGGGATATCATCTTGACCCCGGCATGCATCCCTGACCAATAGCAGCATGTCCCACACTCACACCACCCGGGCCCCACCAACATCCATACTCACCAAGGTGATCTGCCCTCTGACGAATCGCACACGCCTCGATAATGGCGTCGAACCTAGTTTGTTACAGTATAATATGTATTATTCTAAAACAACACCTAAATAAATTTTAAAAATTTTCAAAAATGAGAAAGTTAGAACATTTTCAGAAATGCATTTTAGTATTTTCCAAATAATCAAGAAACCAAATTAGTAAGAATAATTTTGTAAAGAGCATTAAGTTAACAAGGGAATTCTCTACAACTTTCCACATTTCTGAAATACCCAAGCATTCAACACCAATTTTGGACACACTGTGTACCTACAATAGGTATATGAATATTGTTTATAAATGAATTATGATCTACTTATATCAATATATTTCTTGAGTATCGATAAAACTGTTAATTTGATGTAGATATTGAGTGGCTATATTTTCTATGTAACTAAACAATCTTATGCGTATCATATTTACTAGTCGATGGATAAAGCTTTCCAGATGAAAAAAAAAAGATTTTTTTAGGAAACTACAAGAAAAAATCCACTAATATACTATGCTAACACATGACTGAAGTTCTTAGTGAATTTCGTATTTTACTGTTTTCCACTTTTGAATACCAGTTATTGTATATTAGCTTATCTTATTGGTACATACAATTTACGTTCCACATGCTATATGATAATAAAATATCTAAAGCGAATATTAATAAACTCAATATGATAGCCTAGTACTGTCATAATTTCTTATGTTCAGTTTACTGTACCTCCATATCATGATATTAGGACAAACCAGGAGTGTGTAAATACAAAACATTAGCCTGGCCAGGCTTAAATTATGTCATAAGTCAATGTCATATTCCTATATTGAGTCCATATATCTGTCTATTTTCGATGGCCATTTTAACCCTGGCCAGGCCAATGTTTAGAATTTTGGAACAGCCAGCAAATATGCTCTGTTGGTGTCAGAGACAAAACGAGAGAATCGAACATAAATATTGATAGTGTAGTGCGCGGAGCCACGAAAGTTGCTTAAAAAATCATTCTGTGGGCCTTTCGAGAGTAAAATCTGTAACTTACAGGAACGATTGGTATTACCTGGAATAACTTAACCCCAAAGTCGTCAAACGATCGTCCTGTGCAAAAAAAAGTTATGCGAAATTTTGTGTTTTTTTACGTATGTCGATAGAGTATAAAATTCTGCTTCGGTCTGAAAAATTTTGAATGTTTCGTTTGTGGCCGTACCGTCCCAAAAAATTAAAATAATTTGGAAAAACAGTGCAATCACCCATGTTTTGTACCTTTCGAGAGCGAATATCTCGGCTCGCAACCTACCCAAAATGCAACAGTTTTAATACTTTTTATCATATATCACTCATTATCTCGGAAACTAAGCCTTAAATTGAAAAAATGCTCTCCATAAAAACTATTGCCACGTTCTTTGCGGTGATAACGGTTCAACATTCATATTTTTAACGTAAATAATAAGCATGCTGTAACAATAAATATAAAACTAAGATATTGGCCGAATCCATCGCGGTGCTACAAGCGGCAGGCTCGAAGATCATACTCTCGATCGTCGTCCCTCGCGTCTCTTACCTCTCGCCATAGGTTTGGCGGCGGGATCAGGATATTCAGATTCAGATGTGACATACCGAAGAGGGACATGAAGGCGCTTTGAATATCCAAGAGGCAGCTTTGATATAAAAAAATGCATATTTTGTAAAAAAAAGGTCTAATATAATGAATCTGTCTCAAGAGATCAACAAACATTGAAACAAAAAGTGAAAGTAAAACCAAAAGGAATCTCTACGATTCTTAAGCGCGTTGGTTCCAATGATCTAATTGCACTGGAGTTGAAATACCATCCCCGATGTTTTGTAACAACTTGATCAAAAGTTAAAAAACGCACCTGTTCCCTCAACTTCTAAAGAGAATGCAAAAACAAAGCAAGAGCACATTAACGTTACTATGAATATGCTATTTAATGAAATGGAAAAGGGTTTCACAAATTGGAAGGGATTTTCTGCAACTGCCATTTATAACAGATATGTGGAACTTGGAGAGATGTCTAAACGTCAGTTAATGAAGCTTGCCAAGAATTATTTTAAAGATCGTGTAGACATTGTTCAGTCAAAGAAGTCTAACGAATCAGACACAAAAGTGTGAAAATCACAAAACATGAAATATTTAGAAAAAATATCAGATGGTGACACAATACCTACATTTAGTGGCTTTTCAGATTACTCCGTACTTCATAAGATTGTCATCAATATTAAGCAAGCAATGGACAAAATTCCAACGTTCTCTAATTTTCAGTTTTAAACAGCATATTCTAGAAATCCTTATCTGGCTAGTATCATTACTGATTCCTCAATAAGCTGAAAGTGTAAAAGAACTTGACGTATGGTTTATTAGTTTCAATGAAATCGGGTTAATGGTCGACAAATTTGGAATTAAAGCTGACGAGCTTAGTCAAAATATAGAAACTGGCCTACGAAGGAAAGTTGGTGACGAAAATGCTGTTCTAACATTGCACGAACAGTTCTGTCGGTTCAAAGTTTTCAGCTACACTGAAGTGAACCAGTTATGCATTTGTACAAACATTATTTTGACAAAACAATAGAAAATGCCCTCTTAAATGCTGAAATGGCCGGTGAGGATGCTCTCCGAGCGTTTGTCAAAATCATTGATACCGACGAATTTTACAAACCACTAAAAAATACATTTAATGAAGATGGGTGGCAGTAAACCGACGCATCAACAGAAGTGTAAGAGAAATTATTAAGATATTTATACATGAACTAACGATGTATCCCATGTCATTGACTTCAAACAAGAAACTTTCTGCCTCTTCCAACATAAGCACATTGAGACAAATTCTTCAAGATGTTAGTAAGTACATACGAATTATTTGCAGCTTTCACAAGGTATCGATTTTAATAAGAAAATTTCATTGGAGGTTGTCAGTCAAAAACTTGTGGCTGTAAGAAAAACAAAATTAGCTGCATTGGCTCTTGTCGTTGCATGGGTCAAAAATATTGTGCATATTAAAACACATTGCCAAATATTCAAACATTAGCAAATTGGCCTGAAGACTCCAGTAGCGACAGCGAATAAACAGGTGAGAAAATAAAGAATTTTAATTCATAATCCTGCAAAAAAAATTGCAGACTGGAGAATGCCTAATGTAAAATAAGCGAAACGAACAGCACTTTTGAATATCCCGCCTCCAAACCTTTGGCAAGAGGGTGAGAGACGCGAGTGGGGACGATCGAGAGTCTGACATTCGAGCCTGCGGCTGGTAGCAGAACGATGGATTCGGTCAATTTCTTAATTTTATATTTATTGTCACAGCATGCTTATTATTTATGTTAAATATATAAATGTTGAACCGTTATCACCGCAAAAAACGTGGCAATAATTTTAAAAGAGAGCATTTTTTTAATTTAAGGCTTAGTTTCCGAGATAACGAGTGATATATGATAAAAAGTATTAAAACTGCTGCATTTTTGGTAGGTTGCAAGCCGAGATATTCGCTTTCGAAAGTTACAAAACATACTGGATTGTACTGTTTTTCCATATAATTTTAATTTTTTGGGATGATACGGCCACAAACGAAACTTTCAAAGTTTTCCAGACCAAAGCAGAATTTTATGCTCTATCGACATATGTAAAAAAACACAAAATTTCGCATAACTTTTTTTTGCACAGGACGATCGTTTGACGAGTTTGGGTTTAAATTATTCCAGGTAATACCAATTGTTCCTGGAAATTACAGATTTTAGTCTCAAAAGGCCCACAGGGTGATACATTACAGCGTTCCTTGCACTCTACTATGACATATTCTGGCAAATTAAATTCCTCATGATGTATGGCACTATAGCACTATATTCCAGATAATTATGTATTAGGTACAGAAAACTCCAAATTGAAAGTGAGAACAAAATATGAGAGTATGGTTTGAAACATGCTTTTATGGTATCCAGGGACGCATTGGAATATACATAGGAAATTTCATACGAATCGGTCCAGCCGTTTTGACATACCGACAACGGCGCCATCTATCAGGTCCAATTGTGAATCTAAACCATTCTCGAATCCCCTCAAATACACACACAAATTTTCATCCCAATCGGTCCAGCCGTTTAGGAGGAGTTTAGTCACATACACACGCACAGAAGATTTATATATATATATATAAAGATATGTGATATATATATATATATATATATATATATATATATATATATATATATATAATGAATTTTTAATGATTGGGGTTGCAGTCAAAATGCCAATAAAATTAAATCAATGTCGAGCTTTCGGTAACGCTTGTTACCTTCATCAGGACAAACTAAAATAACGACAAATTAATTATAACAAAAAATATTAATAATATGAACTACTTACAATCGTGAGATTAATGAAATTTACCAGCTACAAACATTTGTTATTATGCATTGAACTTTATGATTGAGTTTTCTAAGTTTCATAATTACAAGTTACTATGGAATTACGCATACTAAGATCAATCTATGTATGTAGCTAATAACGATGGAACACACTTCAGAAGTTAATCACAGGAAATATCATTTAAAAAATGGATATAATATAAAAATATGGCATTATCTTGTATAATATGAAACAATATATTAATTTAGAGAAATATCAGATGGCACACTACGATAATTATAATTATATAATTTTAAAATATATGAGTAAATCATTAAAAATTCATCATTAATTAGACAGTCAAGAATTCACAATTAATTTTATATATATATATATATATATATATATATATATATAATATTTTATGGGTAATAATGACAGACAAGACATTCAATTTTTAACATACATATAGGTGCATCCATCACAGTTATCAATTAAACCATAGAAAGGAAAATGTATTTATATTTAATTTTTCCATCAAGTTTCGGGAATTGCAATAATTTACTGATATCAAAATTTTGTAAAGTTTTTCATGATAAAATTATTAGTATATTTAAAATCTGAACGATAAAATTGAGATAATTAATACATTTCATTATATACTGTAATAGTTACGTACTTTGATGCAATTCTTGATTCTTGCCGCATTCAAATCATAATTTTTGTCTTCTCAGTACAAAATAGGTACTTAATTCCAACAGTTTATTAGCTGAAGCGAATTTTGTTAGAATATCTATTATATAAAATGTATTTACTATAATTTTATTAGTATTGTACCTACAGTAGATTGTGTTTATTTGAGTAATTTTGATAATACCAACTTTCACCAACAAGTTCAAATAGTAGTATACTTTAAGTTTTTGTTATGTTTGTAGATTTATTTACGTAGATATACACTAAAATGTAATTATTGTAACAGTACATACAATTTTTGTACATATTTTTTTACGATTAAAATATGTATTCCTAGAAAAGTTTTTTTGCACCGCCTCACCATTTTGCCTAATAGATGATAATAAAAATACATAAGGCACTTGAAGAAATCTTCTATCAAAGTCTTCTATTCTGATCCGCTAACATGAAAAGTTAACCTTTCTCTATAATTAAGCATCTTTAAGAATTATGTTAGGTTGTTGACAGTCTCTCAATTTTATAGAAAGCGCGGATCTAATTCTTTTTTTTTTCAGGAACATCTCAAGGAAATAAAGAAAAATATCCCTTTCGAGCTGAAAATCGAGAAAGTACGGAATTTCTCAAGGAAATTTACATATTATTCAAGATTTTCCAAACTAGTCAGACCTGGAGAAACGGCAATATGAATTGTCTTATAAGTAGTAAAGACCTACAGGCGTATTCATAATCCCTTCTTAGTTCGGTACTAGCTAGTATCTTATTAAAATAAAAAACAAAACAACATATAGACCATAACACTGACATAATAATTTGAGGTTAGACCTCTGCACTTAATTTAGTAGCGTACTAAGTTATGAATACGCCTGATACTATGTAGCAGTAACTTAAATTAATTTTAATTTGAATCTGGTTTGTAATAGCAAAACGAATCTTTCTGCAACATAAAAAGGCGGAATTATAGCTGCAGAGAGCTTTTTAATAAGCTTAAAGTACTTACCATTCCATCATGTTTCATACTCTCCTGCTTATGTCACGTTCATGACAAATGACAACATAGATCCGCCTCCAAAAGGATTTTTGCGCGAGTTCCCGGTGATCTGCTGTCGGTAATTGAGCGGTTATACCCCCACCTTAAAATAAACTTGAAGGTTATTCTCGGTTATGTTTGTCGCGAAAATGACTTGGTTATCAAATTTTCAATGACGTTTAATTTTTTGACAAATATTTTGTTTTGTAGTTTTGCTTGCGTGTGGTTTTGATACATAAGTTCAAGTTCCTCTCAGACTGAATTACCAGATATAAAAAGGAGTATTCTTTCGCCTCATCAGGATGAACGTTATTTAATTCAATTTCAATTAATTCATCTTTCATTATGATCAACAAGGTGATGCGAAAAAATAAATGAAATATGTATAATTTTAACCCAAAACTCAAATCAAATACAAAAAGACAGGCGGACAATTTTTTTTCTTCAGTTTTGGCACTTTTGACATTTATAACCGCCAGTTACCATGCTCAAGAGGACGGGAACCAAATCAGTTGCCGTTTTATTAGATTAGTGACGTCAGAAAATATTCCCCTATTACCGTTTATGTCGCGAAAACGCACTGGGAAGTACAATTCGGTTCCCGCTAGTTCACCGGGAACTAGCGAAAAAATCCTATCAAATATACCTACACTGCCACTCCAACCGTGGAAAAGACGATTTGATTTTGCCTAATCACAACTATGCGTGTTATCAGAGTCCTGTAAGTGATGTGTATTGTCTTTGTGATTTGATTTGTTAGTTTTACTTATTGCTTTATTATATTGCTGACATGTCGTGTACCTACTTCTTGATGACAAAATAAATCATACTTATTATAAGCATCTTTTATAGTTTTAGACATACTTCAAAGTCGTTCTCTTTTCTTGGTGCTATTTTATTTCTTATATCTATATAAATAAAAATGAATCGCCAAATGCGTTGCTTAGCGCAAAACTCGAGAACGGCTCGACCAATTCGGATAATTTTTTTGAATATTTCCGTTAAGGCATAAGGAAGGGAGAGAAAAATCGTAAAAATTGCGAGGATAATAGTGAAAACAACACTTATCCCATACTCTTTCTTAGTGTGGTGTCAGATATGTCATACACGTCACGAACCATTATCCAAAGAACACCTATATTATCTGGAACAATGAGCCTTTTTTCTGAGAAAAGTGTGGCCTTTTGCTCCGAGAGGGCAGCACTTCTGGTAGGGACAGGGACAAATATTAAACCTACTCCATCTAACGCTGTGGAAATATAGGTGATTAAAGTAAATTATTTAAAATAATCAAGCAAGTAAAAAATATCGTGTACCATAAAGCATTACAATGAAAATATTTTATTATTACTGAAGTGTACAAAAGCAGGAAGTTATGTTTGTAAGTAATCGTCATTTAAAATTGAGATAATAAATTAATAATTAAAGTGATTACTCTTTAATTCGTTTTATTTATTCATTTTTTCTATTGGACTGCACACGGCCAATAACCAACATAACTATTTATTTCAAATTTCATATCTCTACAATTATTACTGCTACGGCATTAATGCGCCGGGTACAGCTGGTATGTATATGTCGTAGTCTTATAGTGAAATCCGTCTTTTCGTGAAAAGCCTAGACATTTCATGAAACACCGGCATATAGTGTCGAGAAATATTATTACGCTATCGGCCGCGGCTTTTCACAAAATGCCAAAGACTTACCGTCATATTGTGAATTAATAATCTTTACACGATCTGCCTTAATTTAGAGGTCGGCGTTTTGTGAAAAATCAGCGCATTCTTTTTAAACTGTATTTATTAACTACTTCGTTTTATAAATATAGCTCATCAAAAATTATAACGAAAAGAAATAAACTCATTTTATTTATTAATAATATAAAAAATATATAAGATAAACACAAAACAAGCAGTCAAGCTTAAAAAAGAAATAAAACAAAAAACATTTACTAATTACTACCCATTTGTAACATTATTCCTGATTATAATGGTACAATATCTACTTATTAACACAAGGGCCACTCTTATGCCATCCAGTATTGCATTGAAGCTTTGCCTTATAACATTGGCATCTATAGTTTGTTTCACGAATGTTGTCATTTGCCTTGAAAACACGAAAAATGGATCAATTTAACTGACAGGTGTAAATCAGTGGCAAACGATTTCGAGATAAGATATGGTATTTCAATATTTTTATACCTTTCAGGGAAATTCATATAATTAGGGAGAAAGAATATTGATTGATGAAGTAAGCAAATTATATAAAAGATTTATTATAAACAATAATTCAGAAACACAAAATACAAATTTATTGCTTGAGTTATAAAATAAAAATGTATGCATCTGAATTATCTGAAATGTCACATTGACTTTGTGACGCCTATGAAATAAAGATTGCGTTGCCTTCGGACATACGTGCAGCTTTCTATTATTGTATTGAAGGAGATAAGTTTGAAATACCGATGTCGTAGATTAGATCGACAAAAGTAGTGAAGAATTTCATGGTAAATGAGATGCGATGAGACGTATAACGTGATGTACGTAGCTCGTGGATGATTACACGCAATAGCCAGCATTCGTGAAAGAAACTATATTGGTTTCATACTACATCTTAGAAGGTTGACATATGCATTTAAAGTATCCCTGAACTTTATAAAAGGATTGAAGAGCAACAGCGTCCCGTAATGAAATAAATTTGTTTTCCCATATTTGTCCCGATGTAACAAAGACCGATGTAGCTTTTTTAAATCCGGTCTGCTGAACCAAGATTTTATTATTCCATTAGTTGTTCCCACCGGGTATTGGGGTATACACACTGTTTTCAATATTAGTTATGACACAAATAATGTCAGGTGGGTCTGCTAGGCCACGATCAACTTTCTAACTTCTAAAATAAAGCAGATCGTGTAGAGATTATTAATTCACAATATGACGGTAAGTCATCGGCATTTCGGGAAAATCCGCGGCAGATAGCGTAATAATATTTCTCAACACTATATGCCGGCGTTTCATGAAATGCCTAGGCTTTTCACGAAAAGACGGATTTCACTATAAAACTACCACATATATATATTATATTATATTATATTATTTCAAATGGGATACCCCATATGTCGATACATTTTTGAAATCTACATAAAATTATGAGTACAATAGATATACCTTTCCTATACCTCACGTTATTAGTTTTAGAGTCATTTAATTTTTTTCGTTAAAAATCGACAAATGCGAGTTGATCGAAAATAAGTTATAACTTTTTTGTTATTTGCTTGACAACAGTGGAGTTGGAATTTTTGGAATCTCTGTACACTATTGTGAAGGTTTTTTTATGATATTTATATTTCGTAAGAAATTATTAGAGAAAAATCGAGGTGAAGATGACTTAATTTCAAACGTTAATAACTTTCTTATTTCAAATAGAACACCCTATATTTTTTTACACTATCATACGCAAAATTAAAATACCTTTCTATTGTTGTAACCACATCCATATGTAAAGCTGATAGATTAAATGAAAAAATAGAATTTGTCTCTTTCACAGTTCTTGTTACGGAAATCCTCAAGCTTTGATTCGAAGCGCTTACGTGTTGCAAGATCATCAATTCAAAGAAAATGAACGACTTTATGTTTGCACAACTACATCTATACCCCCAAGATAGTCCTAGAAGAGTAGAATTTTGCAAAATGTTTCTATTAAAAATTCAAGAGGACGAAAACTTTTTGAAAAAGTAATTTGGACAAATGAATCAAAATTTTCGCGAGAACGCATTTTTTACTCAAAAAATAATAATTTCTAGGTAGACGCAAACCTTCATTTGATAATAATTTGAAAGAACAAAAGTTTCAAATTAAATTCAGCTTCAACGTTTTTGCTTTTATGAAAGACAACGCACTTGAGTTTTATATTTACGACGAAGTGCTGGACAGCGAAAAAAATCTTGTAATATTGCGTACCATCGTTACAGACTTTGTAGATGACTTGCCAATAAACGAAGTCATAAGGTGTTGGTATCAGCTTGAGGGAGCAGCAGCTCATCGCAGCCATGAAGTTACCGAAGAACTTAATGAAATGTTTGAGGACAGGTGGTTTTCGACGCCCTAGATTTTTATTAGTCGGGGATCATAAAGGAAAAAGTTTACATCAATCGTCCTCCAGTGCAATCGATAGAAGAGAAAAGATAGAAATCGTATACAAAATGCTTCAGAAGATCTAGACCCCACAGAAATAAGAAAAGCAACATCTAGTGTGGAATCCAGAATTATTGCATGTTTAGAAGTAAATGGGGGGGTATTGTTTTGTTTGTTATGAAAAGGTTATTGTTTAACATTTTTATGTAGATTATTAAATTTCTTATTGTTTTAGTATCTCTTCGTTTTTTATTACATACTGATGCGTTCCAAAGTTAAGTCAATATAATATAATAATAAAATAATTGTTAAAAATATCTGCTTTCATTGCATTGCTTCAGCAGCGGTAATCGACGTAACACGATTACTTGCAGCATTTTTTTGGCCATGTTGAACAAAATTATCTTGAATCTGGTAAAAAAAATTTGCAATCATCGGCGGGGAATTCGGATTTCGGGCCTCAAACGTCCTCCAGGTTCTTGCGACAATCCTATTGCTCACTCCATAAATTGCAAAAAGGTTGAACAAATCGGCATTTGTGTATTCTCGATTCATTATTATGATAAATAAAAATCCCGATGGCCTGTAGTCAGCGGAAAGGTGAATTTTTCAAAATTCATTGAAATTTGAACAACCTTTTCATTGGTATACCTACATAATATTACATAAAATTGTCGTTTGTGTCATAGCCTTGCGGTTAGAGGTTTTTGTTTTGGCTGTTGAATATAAAGCAGATAGAGTTCGAGTTCCACTTCAAGGCAGATTTTTTTTTCGCCTATTTCTTTTCAATAAATATACTATATATTTTTTTAATCAGGGTCTATATTAAGATCTCCAGAAAATGTACAATTACATCAAATTTATATTGAGTGTTCATGTTTTATCAATATTTGTTATTTTTCTTTATTAATTTTTAGTTTTTCACCTGTGTATTTTATGAAAAATTGCTTTGAACAAAAGTTGTAGGTACTGATTATATCTATAACTCAAAATTATTTTTGATAATATTTACACTACGGCTCTTTTTTGATAATTTTCTTAAATGTTTGAATGGTCGCCATTTTGAAACTACTAACTCTATATTTATATTTGAGAGATTGATTTTTGTAGCAAATTTGAACTTGATACCTTCAAAACTGCGATCTCTATCGTGTTATATATATATAATAAGAAATTTACCTAAAAACAGTGTAAAAGATAATAGAGTGGTAACTATGGATACCGTTCTGATGCGTTCCAAAGTTAAGATAATACAAAATAATTGTTGTAAAAATCGGATATCGTTCAATAACGTTTAATCTATCAACTTTAGATATGGAAGTAGTTAAATCAATAGAAAGGTATTTTGCATATGCTAGTGCAAAAAAAATATAGGGTGTTCTATTTGAAATAAGAAAGTTATTAACATTTGAAATTAGGTCATCTTCATCTCGATTTTTCTTTAATAATTTCTTAGGAAACTCTAAAACTATTAACTTTAATTATAGGGAAAGGTATATCCATTGTACTCATAATTTTGTTTAGATTTCAAAAATGTTTCTACATATGGGGTATTACATTTGAAATAACAACGTTGTTTTTACTTCCGGCAAAACCGGAAGTGATTTTTTATGAGAATATTTTCCTAAGGTAGTTTAAATTGTCTTATAGACGCCATAAAATTTTCAGATCGATAGCTTTTGTCATTCTACAGAAATTTCTAATAGGCCATGACCGTGGGACACCCTATATATATTTTATATTTGCTTTTTGACTTTTAAGTTTTTTAAAAACAATTGATTTAATTATAA
The DNA here is from genome assembly GCA_958507055.1 of Crioceris asparagi. Lineage (NCBI taxonomy): Eukaryota > Metazoa > Arthropoda > Insecta > Coleoptera > Chrysomelidae > Crioceris > Crioceris asparagi. Next base: position 56,050,619 of record OY293826.1, on the reverse strand, counting down.
TATAATATTTAAAAAAAATGATTACAAATTTGGACATAGTCTTGTCCTTATTAAAGTGAGTTAATAACTGATTCTATAATTCCAATTTTCCTTATTTATATAAAAAATAGTGCTGATATATGTGGTAAAGTCACGTAGGCCATTTGAGCACATCGGATGATGGTGGTGGCGTGATGTTCCGTCAGCGTTTCCTTGGGAACTTCAGTTCACTGTATTATCCTTGGAAATGGTAGTGGCGTGATGCTTTATCAGCATCTAGGAAATATGGCGCCGAAATTAGACCATGGGAACCGTGTTAGGCCTGCTACCAAGTATTATGGAAAAAATGGGATGATGTCCTTGAACTTTACATTGTTCATATGGAATGTTATATAACAGCTCCCCTCATTATTGAAAAGTTGGTGCTATGCAGCAACTTTTAAGCAAGACTGATGTGTTCGGTCATGGGAACGTCATTTTCTTCCTCGGGAACTGGTAGATTTGGTCTTCTTCTTGGGAAGAAACTTCCAATTCTCCTCGAAGGGGTTAAGGGCTTCTTTTGAAACTTTGGTTTGAATTTTCTTAGAAGTTTAACTGTAACATATGCGCCTGAAAGCACGCAAATGATACTAATTGTTAGATATGTGATCCATGATATATTCCTAGATAAGAATGGTTCGTTTATCAATCAATTTGAATACTGTTGGAGCTTATGGTTCGCAACATTGAGTTCTTCCATATTGATTTCATTTAATTTCAGGGCATCTAGTTTTTGAAGTTGGATTTTGCTTGGAAGGTGGTTGCAACACTCGTAGGGGATAATCACTGGATGTGGATTATCGGATAAGTCCGTAAACCTCTGGTTGTCGGCTTGAACTTTTGTGATTCCTATGAACCCTTGACATTCGGATTGAAACTTGATAATTGAATTTTGATAAAGTAGCATAAAGTAGCTAAGGCTTTGTATTCGAGTTAGGGCAATTTAGTGTTACTTGTAATGGTCTGATATTATGACAAGCCATACATTGTTTCTTAATTTGTGAACATTGTATCCTCGACTGTAAATTATCACATTATTACATATTTCTGGTACTTCTTGGCGGTTTTTCAACAACTGGGCTTCGCAGATAGCGTTATTGTCTATTGGGTAGGCATACAAGTTCGAACACAATTTCTTATGTGAGCCCAACTCCTTACAATTTGATGGGTCCTTAACGGGAATGTACATTAAAGAATCATCATTTCTCGCGATGTATTTCTGAGAAATTGAAAGTATATGATGTAATCCAGTTCTCTTGTCTAATATTGGTATTGGATATAAATGATATAAAGTATATAATTGTTGTTCCACAAGGGGAATCTTTAAAATGAATACAATATTATTTTCCTGTTGATAGGCTTGAAGTTCTATTATCTCTAGGTATAAAGCAACTTTTGAAATCTTTACAGGTAATGGAAAATTATTTCTAACAAGGTTTTGAGAGATTTCCTGAAGGGCAAGAATAAGACTGTTAGGAGTGATTATAGATGAATGGATTATCTTCAATCGTGCAAAAGTTATGGCATTCAGAAAATCGTTCAAATTGTCCTCAATTACTAAATAGCTTTCCATACGTTTTTCACATATCTCGAAGAAACTGAGTTTGGCTTCGACGATAGCTAGCTTATCATTCAGCTGATGAACTGCTCTCTCAATTTTACCTATATTATCGTTGAAAACTTTTCTATCAATAGTTAAGTTTTGAATGGATTCGTTAAATGTTTTGATTAGAGAAGTGGATACTGATATTTGATTCTTTAATAGGTTTTCGATTTGATGTTGGTCGGTCTGTAATTTGTGTATGCTGTTGGTATAAAATTCGCCATCAGCTGCATCTAAATTACCTGTTATAGCCTTGAATATACTACCAATTCCGTCTATAATTCCTCGTTTATTGCGTTTAGTGTCCATTATCACTTCATTAAATTTTTCTTTGATTGTTCTCGAAATCTGTGTTAAAAGTCCTTACATCTGAGTGGAATGAGTTCATAGAATGATAGTCTGGCTTTAGAGTCTTGTGTATTATATCGAGTATTCTGTTGTTGTTCTCAAAGGCAGTTAGTAGTCCCGATATATTTTTGTGTACAAGAAGCGTCCATTTGTCGTTTGAAATGACTATTCGGCTTTTGTCATTATAAAATACTCCAAGGGTGTTGTTTATCGGTTCTATTTGGTATTGACAAAAGGCCGTTGTGACCATTACGGAGTACCTGAAACCAATTAGATCTCAGAGTATAGTTTCATGCGATCAAAGTTGATTTTAGATTTTTGATTAGTATTAGGATTTAGTAATACTGCTGAATTATTATGAATTTCTAAAGTTTCAAAGGGTCCATTGAATTTGTTTGCGAGTTTATTTTTTATTTGCGATTCTTTGATATAAACTTTATCACCTACGTTAAAATTTTTAATGTTATCGTGAACATGTTTATCAAAACGAAGTTTGGCTTTCTCCTTTTGTTTTTCTGTTCGGGCACTGGCTAATTTGTAAAAATGAGAGAGACGATTATTCAAATCTCTTACGTATTTTGTAATTAGCTCTTTCTCATTGTAGTATTTCTCAGGAGGTCTACTGGAACAGAAGACAAGTTCATATGGAGTGAATCCGTGTGTCTTATTCGCGTAATTATTATAACAGATAACTGCGTACGGTAGTATATTAAACGGATGTTCGTGAGGGTGTTCTGCTATGTGAACTCGAATCATTTCCATCAGAGTCGAGTGGAATCTTTCAACTGATCCGTTTGATTGAGGGTGTCCTACACTGGAGTATGTAAGTTTAATATCGTACAATGTGCAAAGGTCTTTCAGTAGGGCGTTGTCAAAGTCATAGTCACAATGGATCCGCAATGGTGTACCATAGTGTTGGAAGTAGACCATGAGCGTATTAACGACTGATTTGGCGGATTTGTTTTCGATTGGATAAGCTTGACTAAATTTTTTCAACTCATCTCTAATAGTTAACGCATAGTTTCTTGTTGGACTTTCTAGGATATCGATGTTTACTCGCTCGAAAGGGGTCTTTGGTGTTTCGGTGATAACCAGCGGTTGGTCGAGGTTTTTACGGCATGTTTTGTTTCTTTGACAATTTTCGCAGTTTTTGATAAATTTTTCTACGTCTCTAGTTAGACCATTCCAGTTGTATTTCTCTTTTATCCTTCTAATTGTTTCGTTGATACCTCTGTGTAGGTTCGTTTTGCAATTGTGATATTGATCAAGAATCAATGGTATTTGATCTTCGGTTGGTGTTTGAGTGATATTTTGGAAAACTTTGAATTTGATTTCTTTTTCAGCGTTGATGAAAGATAAAACTTCTAAAACTGATAAATCTACGTTCGTATCTATACAGTATGTTTCGTTTGGCGATAGAAGATCTTGGCTTCTATATAGTGCTCCGAATAGATATTCATCAACTGTATCTGGAGAGTATGGTAGGGCAATAAGAAAATATTTCCTATTTTTAACTGTCTTGCTAGATGCGACGTTAATCTTTAGATGTTCGAAATCTAGATTGTCTTTAAAAATATCGTTTATAATTTTTTCGTTAATATCCGTTAATTCGTTTTGCCTGAAGAAACTAATAATATTTTTGTTACTTTTATCTAAAATTTGACCGTTAGAAAATTCTATTTTCGAGTAGTCTATCAGAGATTTAGTCTTATGGAGGTGAACGAAAGTATCAAATTCTTCGTACATCCTGTTGTTATCTTCTAAATTTGTTTCTTCATCGCATTCAGTTGTAATGAGAGTTCGATAAGGGGTTAATTGTGATTCAGCTTGAAATTTTGAAAAATCTTTCACATGGTTAATTTTGATTCTGGAAAGGGCATCCGCGTTCTTGTTGATTTTTCCCGGTTTATATTGAATTTCGTAATCGTATTCCTCTAATTTCAATCTCCAGCGAGCTAAACGGCTGCCAGTATCTTTAACTGAAAAGAGCCATGATAGAGGGCGATGGTCTGTAATAAGGGAGAATTTTCGGCCAAAAAGATATGGTCGGAAATGTTTTACGGCCCAAACAATCGCTAAAAGTTCTCTTTCGATTGTTGAATATTTGGTTTCGGCCTTACAAAGGGTCCTGGAAGCGTATGCAATCGGGAGATCTTTTCCGATTGGTCCTTGGGACAAAACAGCTCCAATCGCCAAATTACTAGCGTCGGTGGTAAGAACAAATGTTTCCTCGAAATTTGGGTATCTAAGAACAGGGGTGGATGTTAGTGCTTCCTTCAAATTTTCGAAAGATTTCTTACAGTCCGAATCAAAATCAAAAGGTATATCTTTCTTGAGTAAGTTAGTAAGTGGTTTGGAAATCTTAGCAAAATTTTGTATAAATCTTCGATAGTAACCTGCTAAACCTAAAAAGGATTTTATTTCTTTTTGATTTTTCGGTTGCGGAAAATTCAAAATACACTCAACTTTCGATGGGTTGGGTTTGACACCGTCTTGGATTACTAAGTGGCCAAGGTAAGCTACTTCTTTACGAAGGAACTCACATTTGTCGGGCTGAATTTTCATATTTGCCTGTCGTAGTCTTTTAAAGACTTCTGTCAGTCTGTCTATGTGTTCATGGATCGATGGGGAGTACACAATTATATCGTCCATATAGACCAAGCATCTTTCGTTCTGAATTCCCAACAGGATGTTGTCCATCACTCTTTGGAAAGTTGATGGAGCGTTCTTCAATCCAAATGGCATTCTGACGAATTCGTAGTGTCCGTTTTCGACTGAAAATGCGGTTTTTTTAATGTCGTTTGGGTCGATTTCGATTTGATGAAATCCAGAGGCGAGATCAAGGGTTGCATTGGCATTTTCCCAGCTGGTCCAGAAGATCCGAGATATTTGGTAATGGATACTTATCGTCTATGGTAATTTCATTAAGCCTCCTGTAGTCTACAGTTCCCAGATGCATCCATCTTCTTTGGAACAACCCAGACAGGTGATGAAAATGGTGAGTTTGAAGGTCTAATTATTCCTTGGTCGAGCATTTTATTTATCTGGCTTTTAACTTCTTCTTTATGCACGTGAGGGTATCGGTATGATTTCGTGTATGTAGGTTTGTCCGAATTAGTTTTGATCATATGTTTTATTTCGTTCGTAAATGTAAGTCTGTCTCCTTCAAGGTAGAATATGTCGGCATAATCAAAGCAAAGATTGGTAATCATCTCTGATTCTTCTTGATTTAGATGTTCTAAGCGAAGCCGATTTCTAATTTCGGGAATTCTATTGGCTTCAATATTGTGTTCATATTCATTGAGACTGTTAATAGAAACATGCTGAATTGGTTCTAGCACGATGTCTGAGAGGTCGATTGTTTTATTATTTGCGTTCGGATTTAATATGGTAGTGAAAAATTCGCCCTTCTCGTTAACTTTAACGAGAGCATTTGGGAGGCGCACTTTATCTATTTCTTTAGCAGATAATATTGCATCAGTATTAGAGAGGGTACACTTGAGTTTGAAAACTTGTTCAGTGCGAGCATCTATAGATATAGTGTTTGAATTCAGATGACTAGTTCTACTTTCCGATTCTACATTTGAATTTTCGTTTACTTTAAATAAGGGTAATTTCTTAAAATTTGTTATCAGTTCTTTATTTTTCAAGTCTACTATACATTCATTCGTAATGATCCAAAAAATTGGTTCCGAGAATTCCATCAAAATCAATATCCAAATTACATATGTAAACTTTATGAGGGTCCTTGAAATTGAAAGGAACTAGGGTAGATTCGTTTATATTGATTTTTTGATCTGTTATTCCCTGGATCATAACGTTTTCTGAAAATCTTTGAGGAAAATTTCGACATGCATTCGGTTTAAAGATGGAAAGTCCTGCTCCTGAGTCGATTAGGAATTTAAATGATTTTGAAGTGTCGGTAATGTAATACAGATTTTTCGATTTGACTGAAAGTAGGGAATTTAGATGAAGTTCTGTTCGGGGAAGTTGAGGTTCGGGTTGAAGTCGTCCAGATTCATGGTTTGAATTTGGGCTTGAATGTTTTTTATTTCTGGATTCTCGTCTGGAGGCTCCGACAACGAAGGCGGGCCTTCTTGAAAATCCGAATTTGGTTGGACACTTGGATCATGATAATAGAGATCTTGAGATAATTGATCTTCACTCGAAAAATTATAAGAAGTTTCGTTTTCATATGGATCATAACAATCTGAGTTAGGATCTTGTTGTTATTATTATAATTAGGATTAGGCTGTACGACTGAGGATCTTATATTGCCTATATTAGGGTTTTCTCTAATCACACTAGGGCGATCTTTTCGAAACATTGGATTAGGTTGGAAGTTCGACTGAAGTTGTTGTCTTGGCTGTTGAGACTGTTGTGGAAAACTTGGTCTGATTTGTTGTTGTTGGAAATTTGATTGATAGTTTTGACTTTGGGAAAATTGTCTTTGTCTACATTCATTGAAATTGTGTCCCATAAGTTTGCAATTAGAACATTGCGTCGATTGAAGAGGCTGATTGGGTTTTTTCTGCGGAATATTGCTATTCTTATTGGGGTTATTAAATTTTTGAGATTCAAAGTAATTCAACTGTAGTTCCCTACGGACTCTATTAGTAGCACTAAGAATATCCGTAGGATCACTAGCACGAACAATTTGACCTATTTTAGGATCAAGACCGGTAAGTAATGTATTCAAGACCATAGATTGGGCTAAACGAGTCTGAGCAGTTTTTTCTTCTTGACTATATTCTTGATTGTTTATTGAAGCATACATCTTTGCTTCATGGGTTTGGAGTCGCGTTATAAAAGTGAGAGGCGATTCATTCGATAGCTGTTTCATTCTTTGTCTTGAATCAATGATGCGAGATCTCTTGCATCACTGAAATGACTTTCTAGCAATCTTTTAATTTAAATCCAAGTTGCAGGATTCCTTGAATTTATTAGCTCTGCAGCTCTGCCACGCAGTTTATTCTTGATATGTAAAATAAGTAATGGTTTCTGATTTCCTACGGCCATATTGTAAGCTGTAGTACATGATAAAAGGAAAGTGTTTAAGAAGATTTGGTTGCCATCAAATTCTGGCACGACCGAAAATATCTCACTCAACTTATACGGTTCGACTGTTCTATTTTCGTTGTTATCGTTTGCTTGACCGTCGTTAGGCATTGTGATTTTATTATTTCTTAATCTCATAAAATGTTAACAACAATCAATGTGAATAAAAATTTGATAATATATTAGGCAAAAGAACTGTTCCTAATAAAAATAAGCTAATAGTATAGCGAGATGATTCTTTAAAGACCTACAGCGATCTCCACATTTGTAGCTGCAATCCGGCTCCACAAGCTTTGCTCCGGCAGGTTGGTATTCACGTGTTCCTGACGTTGGAGAGACCGTCTACAAAGGGTTGGTTGGCTGGCTGTGTTGGCTTTTGTTCGTTATCTTCTTTAAGGTTTGGGAACCACCACATCCAGTTAGGATTTCCGTTTTCTGAATATGTAGAGGATATCCCACTTCTGACACCAATTTTTATATTGGCTTTTTGACTTTCAAGTCTTTCAAAAACAATTTATTTAATTATAATATAATATTTAAAAAAATGATTACGAATTTGGACATAGTCTTGTCCTTACTAAAATGAGTTAATAACTGATTTTATAATTACAATTTTCCTTATTTATATAAAAAATAGTGCTGATATATGTGGTAAAGTCACATAGGCCATTTGAGCACATCGGATGATGGTGGTGGCGTGATGTTCCGTCAGCGTTTCCTTGGGAACTTCGGTTCACTGTATTATCCTTGGAGATGGTAGTGGCGTGATGCTTTATCAGCGTCTAGGAAATATGGCGCCGAAACTGGACCATGGGAACCGTGTTAGGCCTGCTACCAAGTATTATGAAAAAAATGGGATGATGTCCTTGAACTTTACATTGTTCATATGGAATATTATATAACATATATATATATATATATATATATATATATATATATATATATATATTTGAAAGGGTAGTTACAACCGACAGTAACTATGTTGGTTAGAATACGGCCTAAAAGGGCATTCAATGAAAGATCTTCATGTAAAGTCGTATATTTCGGCTTAATTTAAATTTCAGCCTTCATCAGCGAAACTAACAAATATTACAAAACCACAATGTATATGATATTTCTATCAATAAATATTAAGTACTTACAACATGGATCTATTTATACATAGTAAAGTTCAAAATTTCCATATTCACAGGAAAATAATATTATTTATACAATCTAATATTATACAAATGCAATCTCAAACATTTATATTTTTGATACTTTCAATTTGACTTATAAAACAAAATAGACATTTCTAAATTTTATTTTTTTATTCTTATAGAAACCAAAATTGTCAAGTAATTTGAGGAATTTGAATTTTTTTTCTTCCTGAGATCTATTATAATAAAATTATTATTTTCTATTTGTATAGAAAAATATGTAATATGTTATCAAAATAATGTTGACTCTGAATAAGGGATGAAACATATACAAAAAAAAACTAAAAAAATAGAGCAATATCTATTTCAATTTATTTTGTCTTTTTCTATCAGATAGCAGTAAATGTTGCTAAGACCATTGATATCTGTTTTATTGTTCATCGTAGGTTTCTGTTGAATGTGACACATTTCTAGGAAAACTCGTTTTTCTGTATTTTTTTTCTGTTTCAATGTTTCAAGAACTTTTACATTTTCAAAATAAATGTTATGTTTGGTATTTTTAACGTGGGAAGCTAAAGTACATCTGTTTGGTTTTAATCTTATATCACTACGATGTTGAATCAATCTATTCTTTAAAAGTTGTGAAGTTTGACCAATGTAAAATGTATCTATCGAGTCTTTTCCAGTATAAAACATATTTTTATTGTTAACTAAGTTGTATTGAGCAATTTTTAAATTCATGTTTTCAGCATTTATGAAGGTTCTATTGAGTTTGTTTGTTAGATGTTCAATATACGGAAGAACTGCATATTTTGGGAGTAATCTATTAGTTTGTGGAAACATTTAGGATAACCATTTTCAACCATGATCTTAAATATTTTTTCTAACGCTTGTGATTTAAAATTTGGATGAGTGATAACGTCTATTCTTTTCTTCAATCCAAGAATTAGATTTATCTTCATTTTTATACTATGGTAAGATTTATAATGAATATATCTTCCAGATGACATAGGTTCTTGATACCAATCAAGTCTTATAATATTATAAGTCCCTCTTATTAATCTGGTATCTAGGAGTGGAACAGATCTTTGTTTTTCTTCTTCTATTGTAAATTTCAGATGCTGGTCAAAATTGTGAGAACATTGTTAACACTATCAGTTGGTATCGATAGGATTAGATCGTCAACATATTGATAAATAAAAGCAACTGGGAATTGTAATTGTGAGAGACAGTTTCTAAGTAAGAATGACATCACAATATTCGCAAGAATCGGACTCAAACAACTTCCCATTGGACATGCAAAGATTTGTGATTAAAATGTATTTTGGTATACAAAATAATTTGATTTGTAGAAAAAATTTTTGATTTCATTGAACATTCATTTAGGTATTTTTGTATGATTTGCAATTTTTAACCATTCTTCTTGAATTATTCTCAGCGTTAGTTCTAGGGATATGTTTGTAAACAGTGAAACTACATCAAAAGATATAATGACATAATTTTCAGGCAGTTGAAAATTGTTGATTTTGTCAGCAAAGGTCCATGAATCTTTTATGGCATATATATTACAATCTTTAAAGGATATCTTGAGAATATCAGCAATAAATTTACTCAGCGAAGATGTTGGAAAGTTTATGCATGAAGCAATAGGTCTAAGAGGGCATCCTTGTTTGTGTACTTTTGGTAAACCATAGAATCTAGGTGCAGTTGATTTGTATGTTATAATATAATTATGGGTAGATCCTTCTATATAGTTTTTCTTAAAAAGTTTTTTAGCCCAGTCATTATTTTCAGATTGAATTTTATTAGTAGGATCTCTGGTAATTGTTTTATATACTCAAGTATCTTGTATCATTTCTTTTATTTTGTGATCATAGTCTTCTTTTTTCATAATTACTGTGATATTCCCTTTATCTGATCTTGTGACAAGTATATCTTCTTTATGTGATTTTAAAAATTGTTTGGTGGTGTTTTGTAATTGATTCAAAATATTCCTTTGTTCTACATTCTTATGGAAGTAATTTGTGATAATGTTTGTGGCCTTAGCTCTATAAATATTTTGTTCTTGTTTTGGGAATGCTTGTATTATTGATTCTACTTCTGATAGAACTTTTTTAACAGGAATTTGTGATATTTTTGGTGAGAAACAAAATTTAGGCCCTAAAGCTAAAATTAATTTGACTTCTTCTGGTAATGGAGTGTTGGTAAGATTTTTTAACCAATTATTCTTAATTTTTACTTCATTCTTATATGATTCTTTCAAATTTTCAATCTTTCTTAAATTACTTTGTTTGATCTCTAGGAATATTTTATTGAATCTATGCGATTGTCTGTTATTAAAATTATTAAATATGTTAATTGGTAATATTCTATGAATCTTATTTTTAATTGAATCTAATCGTTCTTCGAAAAATGGCTATTTGTTTTATAGTTATCTTATTTTCTACACTAATATTTTTTCTAACCAACCTGTGATTAGTTCTCTCTATAAGTATTGAAGTTTCTTCGTTTAGACTAGGTAATAAACATTTTAGTCCTGGTGTGATGTGTTTAGGTGTTAAATCAAATCTTTTACAGTTAAAAAGGACAATTTTTCTGTTTTTGAACTTTGCTAGTTTGGTGGTAAGATGTGCCCATTCTCTGAGGAATCCAGCTGTAGGTACTCCATACACAGTGGCAATTCTTTGATAAAAACCCATCTGTAATAATATTTCAAAGGGTAGTCACAGCCGACAGTAACTATGTTGGTTAGAATAATTCAGGTTATACGGCCTAAAAGGGCATTCAATGAAAGATCTTCATGTAAAATCGTATATTTCGGCTTAGTTTAAATTTCAGCCTTCATCAGCGAAACTAAAAAATATTACAAAACCACAATGTATATGATATTTCTATCAATAAATATTAAGTACTTACAACATGGATCTATTTATATATAGTAAAGTTCAAAATTTCCATATTCACAGGAAAATAATATTATTTATACAATCTAATATTATACAAATGCAATCTCAAACATTTATATTTTTGATAATTTCAATTTGACTTATAAAACAAAATAAATAGACATTTCTAAATTTTAATTTTTTATTGTTATAGAAACCAAAATTGTCAAGTAATTTGAGGAATTTGAATTCTTTTCTTGAGATCTATTATAATAAAATTATTATTTGCTATTTGTATAGAAAAATATGTATTATGTTATCAAAATAATGTTGACTCTGAATAAGGGATGAAACATATACAAGAAAAACCAAAAAAATAGAGCAATATCTATTTCAATTTATTTTGTCTTTTTATATCAGATAGCAGTAAATGTTGCTAAGACCATTGATATCTGTTTTATTGTTCATCGTAGGTTTCTGTTGAATGTGACACATTTCTAGGAAAACTCGTTTTTCTGTATTTTTTTGTGTTTCAAGAACTTTTACATTTTCAAAATCATTGTTATGTTTGGTATTTTTAACGTGGGAAGCTAAGGCACATCTGTTTGGTCTTAATCTTATATCACTACAATGTTGAATCAATCTATTCTTTAAAAGTTGTGAAGTTTGACCAATGTAAAATTTTTCACATTGAAGACATTCAATGAATATACAACATCGGATTTATTTAAGGTATCTATCGAGTCTATTCCAGTATAAAACATATTTTTATTGGTAACTAAGTTGTATTGAGCAATTTTTAAATTCATGTTTTCTGCATTTATGAAGATTCTATTGAGTTTGTTTGTTAGATGTTCAATATACGGAAAAACTGCATATTTTGGGAGTAATCTATTAGTTTGTGGATTTTCTTGGACTTCATTGTTTTCTGATGTTGGTAGGCCATTGTTAGTAGGATTCTCATTCGTGGAAGTTATAGAAGTACTATATATAAGTTTTTTTAAAAAACATTTAGGATAACCATTTTCAACCATGATCTTAAACATTTTTTCTAACGCTTGTGATTTCAAAATTGGATGAGTGATAACTTATATTCTTTTTTTCAATCCAAGAATTAGATTTATCTTCATTTTTATACTATGGTAAGATTTATAATGAATATATCTTCCAGATGACATAGGTTTTTGAACATCTAACAAACAAACTCAATAGAATTTTCATAAATGCAGAAAACATGAATTTAAAAATTGCTCAATACAACTTAGTTACCAATAAAAACATGTTTTATACTGGAAAAGACTCGATAGATACCTTAAATAAATCCAATGTTGTATATTCATTGAAATGTCTTCAATGTGAAAAATTTTACATTGGTCAAACTTCACAACTTTTAAAGAATAGATTGATTCATCATCGTAGTGATATAAGATTAAAACCAAACAGATGTGCCTTAGCTTCCCACGTTAAAAATACCAAACATAACATTGATTTTGAAAATGTAAAAGTTCTTGAAACAGAAAAAAATACAGAAAAACGAGTTATCCTAGAAATGTGTCACATTCAACAGAACAATAAAACAGATATCAATGGTATTAGCAACATTTACTGCTATCTGATAGAAAAAGACAAAATAAATTGAAATAGATATTGCTCTATTTTTTTGGTTTTTCTTGTATATGTTTCATCCCTTATTCAGAGTCAAAATTATTTTGATAACATAATACATATTTTTCTATACAAATAGAAAATAATAATTTTATTATAATATATCTCAAGAAAAAAAAACAAATTCCTCAAATTACTTGACAATTTTGGTTTCTATAACAATAAAAAATTAAAATTTAGAAATGTCTATTTATTTTGTTTTATAAGTCAAATTGAAAGTATCAAAAATATAAATGTTTGAGATTGCATTTGTATAATATTAGATTGTATAAATAATATTATTTTCCTGTGAATATGGAAAAATTGAACTTTACTATATATAAATAGATCCATGTTGTAAATACTTAATATTTATTGATAGAAATATCATATACATTGTGGTTTTGTAATATTTTTTAGTTTCGCTGATGAACGCTGAAATTTAAACTAAGCCGAAATATACGATTTTACATGAAGATCTTTCATTGAATGCCCTTTTAGGCCGTATAACCTGAATTATTCTAACCAATATATATATATATATATATATATATATATATATAATTAAAGAAATCTATTAGTTCATTAATGAATGAGATATAAAATATATAAATATCCGACTGAATAAAAGCATAAAGGTGTAGAGCTTCATCCTATTTATATATATATATATATATATATATATATATATATATATATATATATATATATATATATATATTTAAAAACTGAATTCGAAAGGTAGCGAATGATAGTAAGTTTTTGCCTTTTTTGTTCATATTTGAAAGTTTTTTTACATGAAATTGAAATATACAGGGTGTGACAGGAAAGAGATATAACATCATTGGCATTATTCAAATGTCAACCCCCATTTTTTATTACCAAATAAGAAAGGACATAAGCTTACAAGAGTCTATCATCAAATTCAAAAGCACAAATATGACAAATACGCCATTAAATGTGATTTTTTACCGGAGAAGTCACCGAAAACGTTAACAAATCATACACAGCTTTTATTCGGTTACCGAATTTGTACATAAACACAAAGATAGTAAATCGAAAATAATTATCACAGTTATAGTCTTTGGTAGAACTTATTATCTTCTATGTGTTCTTCTGTGACTAAACAAGCCGATTCTAGAGGAGATAACTCTTCCGCATTCTGGACATTCATACTCTTGTCCTTCCATGCTCCGACGTGGTCTTTTTGGTCTGTTTTGCTCAGTATATGTGGCTGCAACTTTTCTCCGCATTCATTGCGATCCTAAGCTAAACCTTCCCAGTTGTGCTGTATGTTGATTGTTTTTAGATTGCTATGGAGGACATCTTTATAACGTTTCAGTTGACCTCCCTGTTTACGACGGCCTTCGACTAGTTCGCCATACAGCACGCACTTCAGTAAGCGATTTCGGGCATGCGCACTACGTGACCTGCCCATGTAAGTTGCGATTGTACGGTAATGAGATACTTTTACACTTAGCCCTTTGAAGCACATCTATATATTTTTTGGAACCATTTGATACGCATAATTTGATGTAGCTGTTTTTGTTGGAGACGTTCTAAAGCTTCAATTTGACGTCAATAACTTACCCAAGTTTTACAGCTGTATGTGAGTACCGGCGTAACGATTGCTCTGTAAACAACGGTCTACGTAGTTACAGAAAGGTCGTGGTTGACAAATGCCCTTTTTCTCAGCCTCCAGAATGCTGATGTCGCATTGTTGATTCGATGTTGAATTTCTTCATCAATGTTTCCTTTTTGTTGACAATACTTTCAAGATAGTTGAAGTGTTCAACATTTTCTAAAGTGCTATCTAGGACAGATATAGCCATATTTTATGACGCGGGCGTTGATATTATTTTTGTTTTGCCGATATTGATTTTGAGTCCCAGCGCTTCGCAGCCCCAAGCATACGTTTCTAGACCTGTTTGCAGTTGTTCCGGAGATTCAGCTAGTAGCACACAGTCATCAGCATATTGTAAATAAATCACCGATGTCGTTCTGGTCTTAGCTCTAAGTCTTCCGAGATTGAACAGCCCTCCGTCAAAGCGATATTTAATCGCTATACCTCGTTCTTTTAGTCTAGTATCTAATATTATGGCTAGAGCGGTGGCAAACATGTTAAATAAAATTATCTATTATATTCCAGAAGGGATGTTTAAGAATTTGATATAATTTGTTTCCCATGAGGGTGTAACATTTGTCGACTAGTGGTACTACGACTACCAGTTGAAGTACTACCTTTTGGATGAGCCCATAGACGCGACATTTTTCACGACCCAAATTCGAATAGACACTTTAAAATATACACAACTGACACAACGGAATATTAGGTAGGTAATGACTAAACATTATTTATTGTTTTCCATATCTGGTAGGTAATTGACTTTGTAACCGTAAATAGATTATTATCGTTATAATCTCGTTAATAGCCCATTAGTACTGAAAGTCTGGTGGCCAGGTAAGTAAATTTTATGAGTTACCACATTTAAACAAAAATAATGGAGAACCCACTATTATTAAATTATTATTAAAATGTCAAACTATTTCATGAGATATCTGAATAGGGACCTGGAAATACTTCAAGGGACACACACTTTTATTGCTTATCTATATTTCGAACAATGGGTGATAATGAGGATCATCGGCTTATATTGATTTACAACCTTTTTACCTACTGGTCCTACTAAACCTGATATGCCATCTTGCTTCAGTGTTGAAGTAAAGATTTTCCGGTTGAGAGTTTGGTATAGGTATAGATATCAGTAAGCACTCTCTGGCTTTTTCTATGGATAAATAAATTTCATGCGCATAGGGTAATGTCTATCAACTTTGCTCTTTTTGCATCTAGAAATATTAGAGTGTTACATACATTAAAGAATATCAAGATTGGCACATTGGCTTGTTATTCCAGGAGATATTATCGACCTTACCTTCTAGATTTTTTCAACAACTTGTACTCAACCTGTCACACCCATATTAGCAGTGAAATATATCTTTATGAAAAATTTTAATAAATCTTTAAAACGTAAAATCTATATACAATAAACATATATTTCAAAGGGTGTTTTGTAAAGTAATTACAATCCATTATTATAACCTCAGAAGAGAGAGAAATTTTGAATTACTCATCATTTTATTCAAATATCTGTAACAAGCAAGTACCTATTATTACATTCTTCCAGATAGTTTCATCAGACTGAAGTTATTATGGGTATAATTTGTTTTCCAGACCTGTTAATGTCCTTTATTCAGTTGATTTACGTGATATAATGTTTATCTCATATTTATTATGATTAATTCGAAGTGCAAGCTCTCTTTCGAGATATATTGATATATCATCTTCGATTATTGTTTCCATTAAGTTCATCTTGTATTTGCTCTAAGGATTTACCCATAGTTTCTACGACAAAATACTTTACAAAAATCACTGAAATAAGGCAGAATATACCAAATATAATAAATAAATAGCCTATTCCAAAGGCTCTGATTAAATCTTGAAAATATTTTGCTATAAAGAACGTCTGAATCCAGTAAACAAAGTGTACCAATGAAACAGCTGAACTTTTTATGTTGGATGAAAAAATTTCAGAAGGTATCATAAATGGTAGAGGGCCAAAACCTGAGTTGTAGGCCAATATAAAAACAGACATAGCTAGAATCGGTAAATATCTTAAGATTTCCGTATCAAGAACGTTTTTCTTTAAACAGTATACTCCTAGTGGAATAATACTTGATGCCATTACAAAGGCGGATGAGTAGAGTAAAGCTTTCCTATTAAATCTTTCCATCAATAGTGAAGTGGTAAAACCACTTAAGAATTGAAGAGAACCAATGATAATAGAACAAATTTCAGGAGCTATACTAGAACCAGTCATACTAAAAATTTGTTGTGAATAGAACTGTATTGCCATAACACCGGTGAAAGATTGAAAGAAGAATAAACCAAATGCGTTGATGAAACCTATTTTCGTCGATCGCAATTTCATAACGTGAAACCAATTCCTATGTCTTATTTCTTCCGACTTCTCAATGATATCTTCTAATTCTTTATCAACGTCATCTGTATCATATCTGGTCTTTTCCAAAATAATTCTAGCTTTATGTTTGTTACTTCTCATTACATGAAAATGAGCGGTTTCTACTCCAAAAATAATGAATATAATAAGAAATACTAATGGAAATACCAACAAGCTCATATTAAATGATCTTATCGATATATATGGGCCAACTGAGTATGTATAAACAATTCCCAATACAGATGTTGCATTAGTAAGTCCTGATAACCTCCCTCTTTCTGATTTACTGACTAACTCCATCATGTATAGTGATGTTATCAAATATATTCCAGCTGTAGCTATTCCATTTAGAAATCGGGCTAGATAGTAAATGCCAACACTATTTATAGTACTCATGAATCCAAAACCCAATATTTGCAGGACAGCTGTACTTAATAAACATATTCTTCTACCGCAAAGGTTTGCTAGCCAACCATATATAAGTGTGCCTGCTGCTGCACCTAATGTTAAAAGAGATGATATCCATGTACTCTCATCATCATTTAGCGGCCACTCGAAAAAATCATCAGTGTGATTAATCAGCTTCGGTAATACCGGAGAGGTCCATGTCATCGTTGTACCGGCAGAGAAGCTCAGTAATGTAACTTGAAAGAAAATTGCATTATTAGATGTCTATGGGAAATCTTTAATTATGAAATAATTTAAGAAACCTACATGATGAGTTGGTCAGTTGAAAGTCTTCTCAGATTTTATGACAAATATTCATTTCCAAAGAAAATACAATTATCATCTGTGGTGAAATCAAATTACCCACATTACATTTAGCTATAGCAAAAATCTATATCTATATGTATATAAAAAAAATCTCGGAAACGGCTCTAACATTTTTTTATATAATAATATACTGTATAAGTGGCTTTCCTGACAAAACACGAGGGTGTCACCTTCGAGGTCCAAAATTTTTTTGAATGGGTCGGCAGATTTGATAAAAAAATGTAAATAGGGGCTTTAAGAGCCGAGAAATCGATCGTCGTTACTTGCATTTTTAATGGATGTGACACTCGAGGTCCTCAGTAGCTATTTCGGGAATGGCTCCGCAAATTGCTATAAAAATGTCAGTACGGGGTTTGGGGTCGAGAACGCGATTGGTGATACAGCTGAGTTCTGATTCATATTTATTTGTAAATCTGTAAATTATGAGCTATGTGAACGATAAAAGCAATATCTACCGATCGCAATACATTTTATTCCCAGGACCGCTTTGAGTAGCGTGTTCTATTTAAAATCCCCACCCTGTACAATATTTATTATATAAAAGCTGAACGTCGTGTGTGTGTATGTACCGTATTGGCTCTTACACTATTCAAGATCCCTACCAAATTTTTGTTTATCATACCTTAAGTAAAAGAATGTCATACTTTCAGTGCCCGTGGAACTCTTTGTGGTGGGTTCCATACCTGCAAGTCTATTGAACAGTTTTGTACTCCACGGCTGGATTTGGATGGTCTTTTCACCATGTATTTATTTAGTTTCTAGGTGCGAGTAGGACTCTAAGGTAGAAGGGTTCCATACTCAAGAATTTTGTTCCTATCACAATGTACCAAAGTGTTTACCCGGGAAGTGCAGGGTAAAACAGCTAGTATCTATAATAATAAATATTCCATAATTCTCAACTCTACAACAAGGAAGAACTAGATGAAAAATACCTAAAGAAAATTAGTGAAAAGAGAGAGAAAAATCGAGCCCAAGCTGCTAAAAGTCCTAAGAGAAAACGATGATTCAACTAAAATAACGAAATTAACGATCGAAAATTAAAGGAAAGAAAGCCGATTTTGATGATTATTTTTTCATTTGAAAGAGGACTATTGAGAGTTGGTACCAATGAAAAAAATCAATATTCAACATGTCCTTCCCCCAAAAAAATTATCATAGGTTTCCGAGTTACCGCAAGGGTAAAGTCTGAAATATGTGTGTTTCCGATATGTGGAAGGGGCAATTTTTCGAAAATATGAGATGGCCAAATAAAAGAAGAGATTATATGTAGCAACATTTAAATTGGACATTAAAAAAACAATATCCGTGTGACAGTAGTGGTAAACTTTGAAATATGTATTTCCGCGATGAAAAAAACACTTTAAACTAAATTTGACCATAGTGTAGTATCGTATGTCGTAGCCAGATTAAAAAATACGTATTTTATAAAATTCCTGTTTTTTTAAATAATTGAAATATTTCGTAAAGTGGCCAAGAATTTTAGTCTTTTTACTTCCCTCAATAAGGGAAGTATTGTATTCACGTAAAAAATCGACCTCGAGATTTTCGCTGATATTTACGTTTTGGGGTTCCCAGATCACGAAAATCATGGTATCTCAAGTCCGTCGGTCTGTCTGTCTGTAGTCTGTTGGCGTTGTAGCTCAATAGCGGCTTGACCTAGGACAACGAATTTTGGTATGCATATTGAAGGACTACCGGCGACGCAATGTAAGGGTTTTCGTTAATCATATATACAGGGTGTCTAAAATATTAAGTGTTAATATAAGAACGGTAGAAGCGACGAGGTTGTTTCCATCTCGAAGCGGGGTGGTTTGTCGAGGGAAGTCATAGGTAAAGGCTTTTACCAATTTCTATAAAATACCAAGAAGCGACGGCCACATTATCAAATACAATGATTTTATATATCGTTCCAGATTCTGACTGGTCATTTTATGAACTGACTATAGATAAGTGATAAGTTTTGTGTAGGAAAATATATTATTAAATAATATTATTAATGTTTATATAAAAAGTAGCATAAACAGAACAAGGAGCAGCATGATAGCGACTGTTGCATTTCATTTTTGATTTATAACAACAAAGACAATTAGGCAAAGTCTATCCAATCTATTTCCTTAGACTTTGGTTTAGGTTTAGACAAAAACTGAACTTTGCATGGTTTAGACAAAAAAACATTTATTAAATACTTCACCGTCAAACATCGATTCTTTAAAAACTGCATCCCCCAAGGAAATAGTGTTGGAAACCCAATTCAAGTACCTATTTAATAAACACCGTTCTTTGATCTAAGATTACCTACGCCTAAAAGATTTTTTGAATCTAATAGACCTCCACCAACTTCTGGAATTATAATTGTTACATTTGATTCTAAATTTGTAATGGCTTCAAAAGTTTAATACTTATAATAAGTAGCACAATAATAATCACGGACTCAATGTAAACATCACCTCAGTAAAATGGTATACCATGTATCGCATGTTGAAATGAACCAGTTAGAATCTAAAACGATATATTATGTATAATCGAAAAAAAGCAGACATACAACCGAATTTTATACCTCCTTTTTTTTGAATTCGGTTAAAAACCTACTATTAAATATAAATATGTGGCCGCACTTTATAAATCTCCTGGGCATTTTATACAATAACGGATTTTGGAATCTGGCTACGAAATGTAGGTGAAAGCTGTACATAATTACATAGTGGCCATGTGTTTTTTGACTGCTGCCTGACTCTCAGTTTGGGTATAGAAGTACCCTACAGGAGTTTGGCTCTAATCAGAGGCAACCATTCTTTATTGTGAGAAGGTCACGTGTTCTTGATTTATTTTTGACTTGAAAAATATTTTTCCCATTAGTTTTTATAAAAAATAAGTAAGTCAACCGTTTTAGGATAAGATAATTTACTACATTTCTTTTAAATGCAAAAGTTTAACTTATTTATAAGAAGTACTTTTTTGCAAAAATATATTTATTTATATTGAGGTGAAATGACATACATTCTAGGGGGCACTATGTCATTTTGCTCAAATTATCTACCGAATAAAAATATATTTCTTGTCTAGAAAATACCGCGCAAATATATTACGAAAATTAACACAGTTGGATCTATGAGGCTATAATACCAGCTATATACGCTAAATAATAATCAAGTGGGTTGACTTAAGGCATGAAAATAATCCAATATATCACAAGCAACGTTGAGAAGCCATGCCTTAAAAACTCAAGGCAATAGAAAAACCAATTGGCAACCATAAGCCTTTACATTTCCACCAGATGTGGAGTTGCAATTTAAGAGAACACAAGTAGGAGGAGAAAGAGAATATAGACCCAACAATGATATATAATGCTGATGCAAAGAATAAATACACCAATAGTTGTCTGATGTGTCAGCTCTATCAAAAGGACAGCGTTCTCAAAAATAATTTCGACTGTTATTATTATATTTTATTAACCGTGGATAGTCACTTCACAAATAATCAGCAGTTCTTTTGTATGGCAAGGCAAATGTTATAATTGTGCTGTTCTTTTTACCTCTGCAATGTACCTTCGTATGCAGCGAATAGATGAGGCATTTTTCGGAAGCCTATGGACAATCAGCTACTGTGCAGAACGACACTCATTCTTTTTCCAAAACGGGCATATATTCATTCAACCCAGAAAATTTCAGACATCCGAAACCACCAATTTTCTTTTGTTAAAGATGTCGAACCTGGAACTAATATAATAATAATAATATTTATTCATGTAAAAACAGCAGTGAATATAATTAAGTGTAAATATTTCAAAATATATTTATATAACTAGTACAACAAATACGGTCAAAGAACATACGCCCACGCAAAAACAAACAAAAAATATGTGAATAAAACAGAGTCCTAAAGATGACTCGCAACCTCCAATCAAAGACCAGGAAAGCTTCCGAAAGTTTTTATTCATTCTGAAAGATTTGAATTAGCTCACGGTAGGGCAATTTATTCCCGGACAGGGAAAAGGAAAACGGCCAAAACGCCATAGCAACTGTGTACTAACTTCTAATTCAAATTTAAAAGAAGCTAAAGAAAAAAGATAGCACAATTAGAATCTTGAACCAAGAAAAAAAGAGCTGTTGCTAAGAAGATTACTGTGCATGTATATACCGTACAGAACTGTATAACTAAACGTGAAACATATGGCTCCAGTGTTATTCCTGTTCAAATTGGGCTCATAGTGACTGTGTAGGGACGGGTAGGAAAATCAAAATGTTTGTCAAATTTGTTTCTCATAAAAAAATGGTATATCGTTTTGCCCACACCAAGCGGGTGCATCTTTTAGTTGAAAAATATTTTGTATAAGTTTCTTTCATTTTACAACTTGGTGAAACTAATAGGACGACTGCTCAACTATGATTTGGTTTGGTTACCTATGTCATTTTGTTACTGTCACTGTTATTTCATCATATAATTAGTAATATCATTGTTTTACATTCCCTACAATTTCATTTCTTTTGAATATATTCAAAAATGTATTCCATTAATTCCACCATCAATATGATTTTGATCAAAATGTGTGATAATTATTTACATGAATTAATAAACTATTCTATAAATCATAATGATTTTATTGAAAATCATGCTTGCTCAAAATATCCTTCCGCGTCGTTATTAATTATATCATTGAATGAATCACTGCAAAATTGAATCTCCAAATAATATAGCATATAGCATTATATGCAAATACCTATTCACCATAATATGAAGTAATCTTCATTATAGTTCTAGTGTGACTTTAATATACTTGAAGTAAGTGTCAATAACGCCACATGATTTAGGGCATATTTTTGTACTAGGTATGTTAACAGAATTATCTGTCCTCGTAAGTTTACATCAACACTAGTTTATCGTTTAATTTATACTCTTGTTTATAACTGAATACATATATCACAAAGTACCTAAACGTATAGGTATTGGCTATAATAACCGACAGAGAAAGAAAATAAATATTTTTTACAAAAAATTGGACTGACTTTATTAGTTGGTGCACTGAAGAATACAAAATAATATTATTTCTATTGGAGCTGTTACTTTTGAAGTTGTGCAGTTGCAGATTGATAACTTTGGCATCAACTTAACAGGTACCAGCACCAATAGAATTAATATTATTTTGTATTTTTCAGTGCACCAACTAATAATGTCGGTCCATTTTTTGTAAAAATAATATTTATTTCACACTTTTGAGTGTAACATTAGTCACAAAAATCGTTGAACGTTCACTAATACCAATGAAGATAGTACTTATCCTAGTTTTTTATTATTGAGATCTCAAAACTTCGCTGCGGAAATACGCATAAGTATTTTAGATGTTACCATTTTACCACCGCTGTAAATCGAAAACCGTAATTGTAAAGAAAAAATGTTCGTTATAGATGTTGCTACAAATAATTAGGTCTTACATGTAGTACCCACAGATTTTAAATTTTCGAAAGAAATCGCCCTCTCCACTGAGCAAAAATACTCATATTTGAGAATTTAACATGCCTCTCACTCGATAACCATAACTCTTTTGAAAAAATGTTCAATTTAAACGTTTCCGGATATTGTCCTATCTTTAATTATACCACCTCAGATTTTCGATTTCCGATAAAATTTGCCCCCTCCACCCCTTTGGAGGCGGTTTTCGGAGGGAAGGAGATTTCGGAGTTTCTCTGAATATGGGACCATTTCTCAAGCCTTCTCCTTCAAATTAATCAAAAATCGTCAAAATCGGATCTCGTTTATTAAAAAAAAGCAGACAGTCGAATTGTATACCTCCTCGGGTTTCGTCGGTCAACTACCTACTATAAAAAAGAAATATCTATAGAATCGAGACTATGAAGAACGATTATATGGTATGCTATATTTTGATAGAAATCTATTATCAAACGGACATGATAAGTGATGATATTCATAATTGAATGTAGGTGCCCTTTCCAGGATACTTATCGTAACAATATTTATATTATTTTGATGAATATTTTTTTTATCAGCCGTATTCATAAAAAAACTGGTTCGATACTAGATTAGTTTGATAAAAAAATAGTCACGTATGATATTAACGTTACCATAGTAACTAACAAAGAAGCTACACTAGTATCCAGCTTGTTTATGAACGGCTGTTTCTGATCTCATACCTATACACATATAAATAAAATTGAGGCCTGTTCTAATTTCGGAAAATATTTTTGTTGATTTGATACGGTTATTTGCAAGTCAAATACTCGAAACAATCATTTTTTATTTATTTTTTGTTTGTTTGTTTGTCCGGAAGAAGCACCTAAATGTTTAACCGACTTCGACGGGATATTTAAAAGATATTTTTTTCATATGACACGTATTTCGTTAACCAAGTTACCAGCGGTGTAGTTGTTTGTTGTAAAGCTTAGCTGGTATGCTGGTACCTTATTTTTTTATTATTCTATTCTCTACATTATTAGTATAAAATAGTGTGTTTGTATGGGGTATCCAGTGTTCTTTCGTGAACGAAGTCTGGGACATCTGCTTCATATTCACTACATTATTTCAAAATCGGCTAGATACTAAATAATGAGGTTAGCAGCTTCATCGATTCGACTAATTGTAAAAAAGAGGATTTGTTCCATGTTAGTTACAAATTTGTAAGTGATTTAGAATGTGATTAACCTAACAAAATGACAAGTTCCGAAAAAAGACTAGATTGAGTCTAAGTAGATCAGAAAATACGTATTTTCACAAGCATATTGTAATACAGTAGGTAGACACGATAAATAAGTTTTGAGTTTTAATCAGCAAATAATCAACCTCGTTAATTAATTAACCTCGTTCTAAATTTAATTAGGTATGTCCAGTGTTATTGCTCAATGAAAAATTGGGAATTAGATATTCAAAATTAACTGAATAGATGATTATATTTAGAAATTAAAAAAAAAAACATAATCGGAGGAATTTGTTTTGGATTATTTTAATGGCGAAAGACTAACCTGAAAGAGCAATTACACGCACAAGGCTGAACCACCTCCAACGTTGCATTCTTATTTTTGTATTTTGTTCACTGAACTACTAAAGTGTGGTTAATGAATACGATAATTGAGAATAGGTGAATGACTAAACACACGTTCAGCTTCTGATAGTGTTCTAGTTGAAACCAACAGCCAAACTATTCCATAAAATAAATACTGATTGAACTTTGTAGCTCAATATAAATTATATTCAAGGTTAGAAACTTGAATGAAGACTAAAGAAGCTAAACTGTTATCTCTACTTTTATCAAACAATAATAATTAAGCATTTTTTAGTTGTGAAATGCGGTACCAATGTCATAAATTATATTTTATCATATTTCATGTAGGTTGGTATATTTAACGTTTCTGATTCTAGGTACTTATGTGATTGTTACATAACAGAATAATGACAAATAAAATAGTAAAATAGTAAATGTGAGCAGATAATAGTCGACTGGGATGAGGCACCGTTATATCTAAAAAAATTACGAATGGAATTTGTTTAATGGGAATAGGAATGCCAGGTCTAAAAATTGGCTGCATAACGAAATATTGTTGTTGTGTGTGTATCTTGAACTGATCGCATTTATTGTATTATACATAATACAAAATAGATAATGAATTATTAATAAATATCTGGGTGACCGAGCTTTGCTCGGGTAACACAGGATTTAGGGTGGGTCTGAGTTACTAAGAATGTTTAATCTCAGTTTAAAAATGTTGCATATTTCTAGTTAAAATGTATTGCGCTTGGTAGATCGATAAATATTGCTGTTATCGTTCACATAGCTCTGAACTTATAGATTCCAGAAATCAACTGTATCACAAATCGACATCTCCCCCGAAATAGCTAGTGTAGACCTCGAGGGTCACACTCATAAAATATTAAATTATTACCAATCGATTTCACGACTCCGAAAACACCTTTTAGCAATTTTTTTCAGAATCTGCGAACCCTTAAATAGCCAATGTGGAACTCTAGGTTCATAGATACCCATTAAAATTGAAAGTATCGCCAATCGATTTATCGGCTCTTAAAACCCCTTTTTGTGATATTTATCAAAATCTGTAAAAACATTCAAGAAAAAGATTAACACATAAAAATGTGTTTTGTTGAAAAAAAAAATCAAAGCTAATCAGGATACGAATCTAAGAACTCCAGGTTAATAGCCGGGAGATTAACCATTGAGATACTTATGCCCTTTGATTATATTGGACACATACCCATTATTAAGTACATATAATTTGATGGAGACTTATAATAAGAATATAAATTGCTAAGAACGATTTTTTGTAAATGTGAATACAACTAATCAATTCAATACACTCATCCATACATATTATTTTTCATCGAAATCGATCGACAAGTTTCCGAGATAAAAAAATGTATATATATATATATATATATATATATATATATATATATATATATATATATATATATATAGATTTTGTATTCTTGACTGGTTTTATAAGAGATTTTCTTGGGGATGCAGTCATGTATCCAATAAAACTCTTTAGCCGAGCTTTCGAGAATGTTTATTCTCTTCTTCAGGGCAAACTACAAATCGTTACAAAATTATTTCTACAACAACTTAATAGTATTACAAAAATACAATCGTGAGTTTAGAATAAATTAGCTAAAACAGGAAATATTTCATAGCCATCAATTACAAATGTCATTATTTATAGTTGTCATGTTAACATAACAAGTTAGAAAGTACCTAGATTTAGTTGATAAAAATGAATATTAGTGAATTATTTTATATGTTTGTAGCTATTTGAACAAGGAGCACAATTAAATTAAAATTATTATTAAGGTTCAGGTTCAGTGTAAAAAAATTTAAGAATATTGCATAAATACATACATGTATGTCTATACATGGACTAAATTACTTTTATTCTGGGCTTAAGCTGACAGTTAAAAGAAAAAGATATGATATGATTTAAGTGTAATCATATTCTCTCACAATACGACACACATAAGTTAAATATGATTATTCTGGAAAGTGCACTGATACTTATTCACTCAAAAAGGCCGATTTCTCTCACTAATCAACCTTGGATGAAACAGATGTCTTGAAATCCTTACACTCATTTGAACAAAATACTCTTTGCTCTTTCAAACATTCATATATATTTAAAATAATATGTAAAATCATTTTCTCTCACTATACGACATGAGAATAAAACATTTTGAAAACCATTTACATACATATATACATCTACTTATATGTTTACAACTCTGTTTCCAGCATAAGTTTACATTATGTTATTCACTTGGCACCCTTTCATAAAATAATCATGACAGCCCGTATATAAAGTAAGACTTAAATTTTTCGATTTCCTGGCGTCCATCTTGTATATTTTTATTTTATTTTGCCGACTTCTAAGCGCTCCTCCATGGTGCCATATTAATTTACCTTATAATTTCTATCTGTGAAGTCTAAAATATATGCAATTTCTGCGTCTGCGGAGCTATTAAATTGAACAGTGGGTACAGGTGGCATTTTTACGTTTCTTCTAAAGCCAGCGCGATTGATAGCTCTCACGCTAGAAATTTTCGAAATTTATATAATGCATCGGAGTTCCTTGGAGATATTGGATAGTTCTAGAGTACTTTCCATGAATTTGAAATAGTTCCATTGAGTTAAGAGAAAAAAAATCAAAATACCGAAATGGGGGTAGCCAACCACTTTGGCAAAAATTAAATATTTCATCCAAGTTCCTGGTAGATAGGGAATAGTTCTAGAGTAATTTGTAAAACAAATAATAGTTTTATGGAGTTTCCTGAAAAATACTCAAAATACCAAAATGATAATAACGACCACTTTTGCGAAAAATAATAGAAAAATAAAAAATTGTGGAACATTTCTGTTCAGAATTGTATTTAGTATTCTAAAAGTTCTATCGAAAATACATACATTTTTTCTGTAGATTCTGTAAATAGTAATTCATAGGAAAAAGACTAAATTGTTGAAAAACAGAAGAAAATCCCACAATAGTGCTGTTTACAGTTCTCAATACAACTCTAAGAGTTCTATCGAAAATACTGATACCATTTTTCATTAGAATTATTTATTTATAAGAAATTGAAAAAACTTGAATTTTAATTTTTTTCTTTCATTATTCAAGGAAATTTTAAAAAATAGAAAAACAAAACAGTTCTGTTTGAAGTTCTCGTTATTTTTTCAAGAGCTTTATCGAAAATTCTTATAACATATTCTGTAGATTTAGTATGTAATTCATAAAATATTTGAAAGAAACTAAATTATTGAAAAACAAAAAAAATCCCACAATAGTTTTGCTTGCAGTTCTCGCTAGAATTATAAGACTTCTATCGAAAACTTCAATACCATTTTTCTAAAAATTAGTAATTCATAAGATATTCAAAAAAAACTTAATATTGGAATGCCGCACATAATTAGCCCTGCAACCACTACAAAATAAGTTATAAGTCCGGATACTGTCCTATCTTTAATTATACCAACTCAGATTTTCCATATTCGAGAAAATTCGCCCCCACCACCCCTTCGGGGGCGGTTTTCGGAGGGAAGGAGATTTCGGATTTGCGTTTTTATGAATATGGGACCATTTCTCAATCCCCTTCTTTCAAATGAGTCCAAAGTCATCAGAATCGGAGCTCGTTTACTATATAAAAGGCGCGCACGAACCAAAAAAAAAAATAAAAAAATAAAATAAAGCAGACAGTCGAATTGTATACCTCCTCCGTTCGGGGTTCGTCGGTAAAAAATATAAGTGGAGTCCGGACGCTCAGAATAAACAACATGAAAAAAAATATTAATTTGGCAAATATATAAGCTGGTACAATGTTGCCACTTCATGGACGCGCAGGGATAGGTATGTCTAATAATCTCATAAATATACGGACGCTTGGTAATCGTCAAAATTAAACCATATATACATTTATATATACGTCGACGCCAGACGCCCCCATCCGATCAAGTGCTAGAACTACTCATATACACTCGTGTATGTAAAAATCATTTTTCCGGATTTCGGAGCGTCCAAACTTATTTTCGTAGAATAACGCTTAGTGATGATTTAGGCATGGTGGTAAAATTGTTATGGGGATACATCTGGGCGTCCTTATATACGGACGCTCGGTTGAACTTGGACGCCCAGAAGATAGAAAATGGTCAATGCATGGACTCCAGGAGGATAGTAAGAGATATATATATATATGTATATATATATATATATATATATATATATATATATATATATATATATATATATATATATAAAAAGATGTTCTTGGGGATGCAGTCATATATTCAATAAAATTCTTTGACTGAAGCCGAGCTTTCGAGAATGTTTATTCTCTTCTTCAGGGCAAACTACAAATCGTTACAAAATTATTTCAACAACAACTTAATAGTATTATAAAAATACTTACAATCGTGAATTTAGAATAAATTAACCAAAAACAGGAAAGATTTCATAGCCATCAATTACAAATGTCATTATTTATATTTGTCATGGTAACACAATAAGTAAAAAAGTATCTAGATTTTGTTGATACAAATGAATATTACTGAATGATCTTTATATGTTTGTGGCTATTTGAACAAGGAGCACAATTAAATTAAAATTATTATTAAGGCAGAACAGGTTCAGTTAAAAAAAAAGTTAATTTAAGAATATTGCATAAATACTTATATATATATACCCATACATAGACTAAATTACGTTTAATCTGGGCTTGAACTGACAGTTAAAAGAAAAAGATACATAATATTATTTAAAACTTCTATATAAGTGTAATCATATTCTCTCACAATACGAAACATATAAACATGATTATTCTGAAAATGCACTGATACTTATTCACTCAAAAAAGGCCGATTTCTCTCACTAATCAACCTCTAAATTTTTGGGTGAAATAGATGTTTTGAAATCCTAAAACACTTTTTAATGTTCTTTCAAATATTCATAAATATTCAAAATAATATATAAAATCATATTCTCTCACAATACGACATAAGAATGAAACATTTTGAAAATCATTCACTTTTCCAGAAAACAAGCTGATATCTCTCACTAATCAGCATGCATATTTTCGAAAACATTAAATGTTATGAAAATCTTTCATAAATAGATTATACATTTAATCTCTAATAAACATATATCTCTCACTAATAAGTTGATCTAAATATTTCTATTGTTTATTGAAACTAAGATTCTAAAGTTAATTACTATAAAATCAGTTAAGACCAGTCCTTTATCTATATATAGGTACATATATCCCATACACATTAATCCATTTATAACCAATATACATATATACACATACATACATACACATATATACATACACACACATACATACATAAATACATAAATATTTATATATATTAATTTTGAGATACATCTGAAGAAAAATTATTATAATTATCGTTATATAATTTTAGAATATAAGAATAAATGGAACTAAGTCCCTTTATATCTGAGCGTTTATTCATAGTGTTATTATGTTTCTTAATATTCACCATTTCTAAGAAACCACGTTTAAAATAATTTTTCTCAGAACATAGTGCAATAGTATTATCAAAATCAATACTATGTTTCTTACTGATAGCATGTTCTGTCAAGGCACAAGATTTTTTATTTCGTCTAATATCACTTTTATGAGATGTAATCCTTCCCGAAATATTTCTGGAAGTTTGACCAATATATGATAATACACAGTCTAGGCAATTTACTTTATATACTACTCCAGATTTTTCTGTTATTTTTAAAGGAGTCTTTAATTTAGAAAATAAACTAGATACTGTTTTTACATTCTTTCTCGAAATTATAACATTATACCCCTTAAAAATATTAACAAGTTTACTAGTGAGTTCATTGATGTAATGTAGAGATCTAGAGATAGGTAAAATATTATTTGCATTAGAAATATTATTAGGATTTGGTGAGTTATTGGGAACTATTTCATTAATTTCAAGATTAAGTGTAGGATGCATCAAACATTTGTTTATCAATTTTAGAGGAAAATAATTTTCTAGTAACATTTGTTTTAATTTAGTTAAACTTTCATTTCTATATAAATTATTTGAAAGTTTGATAGCTCTACTTTTTAATGCCATAATTAAGTTAATTTTCATTTTTTGTGGATGATAGGAGAAAAAATTTATGTATCTACCATCATATCTAAAAAAGGAAGACATTGTTCACTTTCTAGTTCAACTGTAAATTGAAGATGTTCATTATAAGTATTAAAAATATTTAATGTTTCATCAACTTTATTTGAGGGTAAAGCCAATATTAGATCATAAACATATCGTTTGATAAATGGAATTGGGAAAGAAATTTTCGTTTTTGAAACTTGTATCAATTCATCTAGGACATAATTTACTAAAATAGGTGATATGGTTGAACCCATTGGAGTGCCAAAAATTTGTTTATAATATTCGTCATTGAAAATAAAAAAATTTGAATCAAAAATGAATTTAAGGATCATTTCAAAGGTTTCAAAATTCAATGAGCAAAAATGTTTAATTTGGTTCCATTTACGACTGAGACAATCCAAAATAACAGGGAAAGGTAAATTTGTAAAGAGGGACACAACATCAAAACTGACAATTATATAATCTACTGGAATTTGATATTCATTTATGAAATTACTAAATTGAAAAGAATCTTTTATGTAGAAATCATTATTGGTATCATAGGCTTTTGTTAAAATATCAGTGATAAAAGATGCCAACTTATTATTAGGAGCTTCGATTGAAGATACAATAGGTCTCAATGAAAGTGTTGGTTTATGTATTTTTGGTAATGTGTAAAATCGTGGGGCTTTTGTGTGATAGGAATTTAACTTTTTTCTTGTGACTTGATCAATAATGCCATCATCTTTTAGTTTAGAAACAATTTCATTAGCTTTAAGTTGTATTGTGTAAGTTGGATTATTTCTCAATTTCATATAATATTTATTGTCATTCAATAATTCTCGGCTTTTATTAATATAATCTTCCTTAAACATTTCAACTGTTACATTGCCTTTATCACTTCGTACAACGACAATTTCAGGATGTTCTCTTAGAAAAGAATGACATTTATTGAATTTATTTGACATTATATGAGAATTTTGATAATTCTTATGAGCAAAATTTGTTAAGATATTAGTATATCTAGCTCGCACACTATCTTTATCCTCCACATCAATACTTTGTAGAATAAACTCAAGATCTGATAAAATATAAGGAATATTAATATCTTTAATAGATGGAGGTATTGAGAATTTAGGACCTAATGCTAGGATCTGTTTCACTTCAGGAGGAATATCTATATTTGTCAAATTCTTGATCCATTTGTTTTGTATTTTAATTTGTGATGTTACTTTATCTTTAAGATTGTCTAGTTTTCTTATATTCTTAAGTCTTATTTCTTTAAATTTACGGTTATATTTAATAGAAAGTCTTCGACTATATTCGTTGAAAATTTCTAAAGGCAATGTTAGCTTAATTTGATTGATAACTGACTTTAATTTTCTGTAGTTTGCCCTGAAGAAGAGAATAAACATTCTCGAAAGCTCGGCTTCAGTCAAAGAATTTTATTGAATATATGACTGCATCCCCAAGAACATCTTTTTATTTATTATAAATCCAGTCAAGAATACAAAATCAATATATATATATATATACATACAAAACTACACATAAATATTTATACATAGTTTAATTTTGAGATACGTCTTGAGAAAAATGTGTATCATGTAAGGGATGTAACAAAAATATTGCGAATACTGAAACGGTACTGCGAAAATACTTGGTTTTTGAATGGCATACGATTGTACCCATTCAGTACACTACTGTACTGCAGTTATTTTTGTTTGTACCCTCAAACCCTTTGCGTAAGGGATGATGGAAATAAAGTGCAGATACCAAAAATGCGAAAATAAAAATTTATCGATTGGCATATGATTTTACCCATTCAGTACCATACTGTACCGCTATTATTTTTGTTTGTACCCTCAACCGCTCCACGTAAGGGATGTAACAAATAAACTGCGAAAATGCTTATTTTTCGAATGACATGCGGTTGTACCCGTTCAGTACTCTACTGTACCACTATTAGTTTTGTTTGTACCTTCAACCCCTCCACGTAAGGGATTTAACAGAAATATTGCAAATACCGAAAATGCGAAAATGGATATTTTTCTAATGGCATGCAATTGTACCCATTCAATATCCAAATGTACCGCAAATATTTTTGTTTGTACCCTCAACCCTTTCAAGAAAGGGATGATGCAAAAATAGTGAAAATAATGAATATGCGATTGTGCCCTACCATGATTTATTCAAATGTTAAAAATTTGATTGGGTGAATAAAATACAATAGAAACATCCAAATGTTTATGTAAATAATATAAAACCAATTAAATTTTATTAAAAGAGAAATATTTTATATCGATTGATTCTACGATTTTTTTATAGTGCATTGTGTACTGTGATACCAAGAAAATTATATTTAAAATCACAAATTTCGTACTCTTATTCCAAAAATTAATACAAAATATGTTTACGCGTCTATTTATTTTATTTATGTTTATTACATAGACATCAAAGAGACATTGCTAAAGGTACACGAGATTCACATGACAAAACAAAATACCTATTTTGTTTAAATAGCATATGCATATATATATATATATATATATATATATATATATATATATATATCATTAAAAAAGAGAAAACAGCCACCCTTGACGTTAATCATGACATGCAGCCGCCATTAATTTATTGATAGAAAAGAACAACGAGTTCCCTTTCTTACACTTGTAAATACATTATTTCCTGGATTTGAATGATTAAAGTATGGATTTTCACATTTTCGTTATTTGTAATTGTTAGAGGTTTGTTGGCAAATGAAAGACGAAACACTTGTCTAAATTAAAAACAACCGATTTATTAAACCAAAACACAAAATTATTGAAACGAAGAATGATCGTGAACAAAGGTTGAATCGTAACTGAACATAACGGAAAACTCGAATTGAACTAAAACGTAAAGAGGGCGCTGATGCCCTCGTGGTACGGGTGGTGGTCGTAACCGGCGAATCACGTGATCTCTAACACTTCCCCTCGACCAACAACCGGAGAAAACCACTGAGTTATCCTGGTCCACGGGATCCAAGACCGAGTCCTTGCACGCACTTCTCGTGCTTCGGTCTCGACAATCCTTTTGTCAATACGTCGGCGGGCATCTCGTCCGTCGGTGTGTACTCGATCGAAATCATCCCCTTCTTTTTAGCATCTCGGACGGAGTGATGTCGAATGTCGATATGCTTCGTCCTGGAGTGAAACATATGATTCGACACGAGTTTCTGTGCGCCTATGTTGTCGTTTCGAAGAGGGACAGCTCCGAGTCTCTTTCCAAAATCGCCAAGCAGCCTCTTCATGTACAAGGCTTCTTTCGTTGCGTCTGACAGAGCCATGTACTCGGCCTCTGTTGACGACAATGCAACCGTAGGTTGCTTCCGAGATTCCCAGCTTACCGCTGCGTCGCTCATGATGAACGCGTACCCTGTGTACGACTTTCGGTCCACGATGCAATTTCCCCAGTCGGCGTCCACGAACATCGCTGCTGGATCATCGGACTTCGAATACAAGAGACCCAGGTCGCGTGTCTTTGCGAGATATCGCAAAACACGCTTCGCAGCTATCCAGTGTTGTTCTCCGTGACAGTCGTTGAACTGTGACAAAGCACTCACCGCGTGGGAAATGTCCGGCCTTGTGCCCACTGACAGGTACATTAGAGCTCCTACTAGTTGTCGGTAGAGGACGCTCTCGGCTTGCTCGCTCGACTTCTCGTCCACCTTTTGCAGCTTCGTTCCCGGTTCTATGGGTGTGCTGACAGGTCTGCATTCGGACATGCCAAACCTTTCCAAAACGTCGTCGATATATCCTCGCTGACAAATCTTCATCTCGTTGACACCTCTCTCGAACTCTAGCCCCAAGCAGTACCTCACGTCGCCTAAGTCCTTGATCTCGAACTTAGTGTTCAAGAAATCCCTCACCACGTTAATTTTCGCATCTGTGCGGGACACAATTAAAATGTCGTCCACATAGATTATGATGTGGGTCCTGTCCTCGACTGGTCCGATGAAGTACAGGCAGGGATCCGCATCCGAACGAGTAGCCTTAAGGTTCATCATCTCTTCGTCGATACGATGATACCACGCGCGGCCGGCTTGTTTCAAACCGTAGAGCGCTTTGTCCAGCAGATCAACCACGTCGTGATCGGTCAACTTCTCCAGCATCACGTCTGCTTTCGTTCTCACGCCTTCGTCGATCTTCTCGTCTTGCACGATGTGAGCCAAAACGTCCTTGAAGTGTGCAGGTGCCTCCATGAAAATTTGTTCCTCGACTTCTCCGTTTAAATACGCCGTCTTGACATCTAATTGTCGAATTTTCAGATTGTCTTGAACGGCTATTGCCACTGCAGTCCTGATGGTACTCAGTCTTGCGACAGGAGCAAACGTGTCGTGGAACTCGATCCCTGGTCTTTGCGTGAAACCACGCGCGACAACGCGCGCTTTTCGCTTGCTAATGGTATCATCGGCATTGTGCTTATTTCGCAGAACAAATCTGCTGCCAATGACACGTTGTCCCGTGGGACGTCTGACCAGCTTCCACGTGTTGTTCCGGATTAACGCAACAGCCTCCTCTGCCATCGCTTCCAGCCATTCTGCCGAGTCTTCACCAGAAACTGCCTCGTTCACCGGAATTTCTGCGACGTTCGCTTCTTTCCCTGGTCGGATACAGCACAGTTTGCGCGGTCGCCCGCGTTGCCCCGTTCTAACCACTCTCGGTCGTCCTGGTCCTCTTATAGGTGGCGCGATTTGTCGTTCCTGAGGAGGAGTTTCAGGCTCCTCTGCCGGTTGGTCCTCTTGATCCGAATCGTCGATTTCATCGGGTGGAAAACCTCGGAAGCCTTCTGGAAATTCCAGTTCGTCGTTCTCGAGTTGATCTTGCACGACT
The DNA here is from genome assembly GCA_958507055.1 of Crioceris asparagi. Taxonomy (NCBI): domain Eukaryota; kingdom Metazoa; phylum Arthropoda; class Insecta; order Coleoptera; family Chrysomelidae; genus Crioceris; species Crioceris asparagi. The sequence goes on along the minus strand of OY293826.1, from coordinate 56,015,131 downwards.
CTCCGCTCGTCTCGATCCTCGTCTCTCGGGATAAGTTCAATCTCCAATTCATGAACTTTGTTTCTCGGCTCAACTCGAACCTCATCCGGAAGATCTTCTGGAAAAATGTCTTCAACTGTCTCGTCGCGCGCAATCGTCTCTTCTCGGAAAGTGACATCTCTGGTGACCTCTATTGCCCTCGTTTCAGGTATCCAGATCCGATACGCTTTCGACTGCTCCGAGTAGCCCACCAGGATACCTTCCTTCGCACGTCGGTCAAACTTCCCCTTGTTCGGGGCTTTGTCGAGGCAAAACACCTTGCTTCCGAAATCCCGCAGGTGATGTACGGCTGGCTTCGTGCCGTGCCACTGCTCGTGTGGTGTTTTTCCGTCTAGCTTCTTGGTTGGACATCGGTTCCGAAGGTAGTTAGCGGTGTTAACCGCTTCCGCCCAGAACGATTGAGGGAGGCCGGATTGGGAAAGCAAACATCTAGCCGCCTCTTCGAGAGTTCGATTCTTCCTCTCGGATACACCGTTCTGCTCAGGCGTGTGTGTCGTCGTGAGTTCGCGTCGGATGCCCTCAGATCGAACGCACTTTATTTTCAAACCGTGCTGCTTCTCGACGAGGGCCTTGTACTCGCGAAACATCTGGAATGCTTCGCTCTTCGCCTTCATGAACCGAACTTCCGTCCATCTCGAGTAATCGTCCGTAAACGTGATTACGTATCGGGATCCAGAGTGTGATGCGACGCGCGCAGGGCCACAGACGTCCGTGTGAATCACCTCGAGCTTTGAAGTCACGCGTTGCGACTCCTTCGGGAAAGGCCTTCGCGTCATTTTGCACTTGGTGCAAGTGTCGCAGACGAGGTTGTCCAGGTTTCCCTTCAGCTCCAGTCCACGGATGGCTCCGCTCTTCGCAGCTGCAACGAGGTCACGAAAGTTCAGGTGACCCATTCGACAATGCCAAAGTTGCGCCGAATTCTCGTTTCGTCCTGCTGCATCCACTGCGTTCTGACATCCTTCGATGGGGGTGGCCTGCACGAGGTACAGGTTGTCCTTGCGATTTGCGACCATGTACGTAACACCATCTCGATCAAGGATCTCAGCTTTCTCTTTGTCGAATACGACCGAGTAGCCGTGATCGGTGATCTTCGACACCGACAGGAGGTTGCTCCGGGTCTCGGGAACGTGTAGTACCTCATTGAGAGTGATTTTCATCCGTAGGCCATCTACGTCCGTCTCAATTTTCGCCGTTCCTTTTGTCCGTATCTCCGCCGTTGCACTGCTCGCCAACTTCAGCTTTCCCGTTTCACTCTCATCCAGCTCGGTGAATCTCGTCGCGTCGCCGCATAGATGAGAAGTACATCCGCTATCGAGGCACCAGATGTCCTCGACGTCGCTCGCAGCGATTTGGCATGTGTCGCTCTTCTCAAATATCGCGAGCATCGACGCACTATCCTCGACCTTGTTTTTCTTGCCTTTTTCCTTACAGTCAACTGCCTTGTGTCCTTTAATTCCGCACTTCGAGCACTTGTAGGGGAAATAAGTGTCCTTTTTGTCGCTCTTCTCGTTCGAGTTCCGAGCTGGTTTCTGTTGTGGCTTTTTGCCAGGACCCTTCCTTTTCACAAACATGGCACCTTGGTCACCAACCGACGAAGTGTTCTCGCGTTTCCTCGCGTCACTCTCCTCGATTATTTTGGTGCGCAGGCTCTCGACGTTCGGCAGTTCGTCTCGACTTTCGATGGCGATTCGAAAACTCTCGAAACTTGCAGGCAAACTGTATAGCAGCTGGATGGTGAGTTGATCCGGGTCCAACTTGACGTCCATTTCGAATAGCTTGTCGACACTTCCGAAGAACTGGCTCAGGTGATCGCGTACGTCGCTCTTCCGCCATCTTCTGCATCATCAGACTTTTGAGCAACGCGGCCTTGCGAGCCGGCCCCTTCAACTGATTCGTGCTCTCCAGCTTGAGCCACATCTCACGAGACGTTTTGCAGTGTTTCACTGCAGCTAGCTGGTCATCACTGAGCGCTAGGGTGATGTCCGACAAAGCTTTTTCGTCGTTCGTCGACCACTTTTGGACTTCCTCGGCGTTTTCGTCTATCGGCTCGGGTTTGGTCACAGTTCCGTTAACATAACCCCACATGCCGTTCTTGATCAGAACAGCACGCATTCTCAATTTCCACATATCGTAATTATCTCGGCCTAGGGCCTCGATATGCACCGTACCACTCGTACTCATGTCCGCGTTTTATTTATCACCACGCGTGTTATTGTCCGAAACACCGGTGATCACAATCGTGTCGCGTGTTATTGTCCGAAACACTCACGATTATTACATTACACAATCGCGTCGCGTGTTATTGTCCGACACACTCGCGATTGTTTTCACAAACACCAAAGAAGTTCAATCGCGTCTCGTGTTATTGTCCGAAACACTCGCGATATACTTTTGTTTTCGTTTTTTGTTCACTAGCGATCGGGTACACAATTGTCCAAGAACGCGTTCTTTGTTCTTTCTCGCTTCGCCTCGAAGCTTCACGAAAAACAAGATGGCTGCGTCGCCGACACGACGCTCTCTAAAATGCTGGCCGATCTCGCGGAGGTTATTTTCTTCGGTTTATTTAGACCCGCGTGTTTATTTGCCTGGGCCCATAACCTGTTAGAGGTTTGTTGGCAAATGAAAGACGAAACACTTGTCTAAATTAAAAACAACCGATTTATTAAACCAAAATACAAAAGTATTGAAACGAAGAATGATCGTGAACAAAGGTTGAATCGTAACTGAACATAACGGAAAACTCGAATTGAACTAAAACGTAAAGAGGGCGCTGAGGCCCTCGTGGTACGGGTGGTGGTCGTAACCGGCGAATCACGTGATCTCTAACAGTAATATTTTTGCTGCTTCGCTTACGTAGAGGAGTTGGGGGTAAAAACAAAAATAATAGCGATACAGTACGTTACTGAACAGGTACAATTGCATGCTATTCGAAAAATTTAGATCTTCGCATTTTTGGTATTTGTACTTTTTTTCATCATCCCTTACCTAAAAGGGTTGAGTTTACAAACAGAAATAATCGCGGTACAGTAGGGTACTGAATGGGTACAATCGCATGCCATTCGAAAAATTTTGATTTTCCCAACTTCGATGCCAACTTCACAAGTTGATTCAGCCCGATTTTTTTACAGCCCTTTCGGGGAGTGGTTGAGGATAAAAACAAAAGTAATTGCGGTACAGTAGGGTACTAATAGGGTACAATCGTTTGCCAGTTGAAACATTTTTATTTTCGTATTTTTGATGCCAACTTCACAAAGCTATACAATTCGACTGTTTTTCTATTTTTTTAAAGTCTGTTCACGCCTTTGAATAGTATCTTTCTCATTTGAAAGAGGACCATTGAGAACTGGTCCCATTGAAAAACTGACGTTCAACATGTCCTTCCCAGAAAAACTTCTCCAAAGTGGAGGACGGGGACAATTTTTCTCATAGCATCGAAAATTTGATACGACAAAATTAAAGAAACGTAAGTAACAGAAGTGGTAAAGTCTGGAATATGTGTTATGTGTGTGTTTCCGGTAAGGGGAGGTGGCCAAAATTGAAAATATAAGCCGGCCAAATTATATGTAAGTAGGTTGATGGCCAATAAACTCAAAATCGCGGAATACATTTTTTTACAAAGAAACTCAGTGCACCAAGTGAGAAAGTCCATATCTTGAAATCTAATTAAATGATTTTGATGAAACTTGCACTTTTCTTGGAATAAATGTAAGCCATTAAACAAATGGTCACAATCCGTTTAAATTTTCGGAGAAATGCGTATACCTATAAAAATTTGCATTTGCATAAAAATGCATATTTGTTGGGAAACCCTAACAGGTTATCAAATGTGAATGTATCGAATGTAGAACCTCCGTTTTTGAAGTCGGTTAAATATAATATTAATTCTATTGGTGCTGTTACTTTTGAAGTTGTGCAGTTGCAGTTAGATTGATAACTTTTGGCACCAACTTCACAAGTACCATCACCAATAGAATTAATATTATTTTATACTTTTCAGTGCATCAACTAATAACGTCGGTCCAATTTTTTGTAAAAAATATTTATTTCACACTTTTGAGTGTACCTACCTTAAATTAGTCACCAAAATCGTTGAACGTTCACTAATACCAATGAAGATAGTACTTATCCTATTACCCATGTATATTCTTTGCTAGTAGTTGTTATTATTGAGATCTCAACGCATCGCTGCGGAAATACGCTTGAGTATTTTATTTCATAGTATAAGTACTTACTTATTCTATGGTTATATTTTACCATTTTAACACCAATTTAACTGGAAAACCGTAACTCTAAGTAAAAAATGTTTTTTATAAATATTGCTACAAATAATTATATCTTTTATGTAGTATCGAAAAATTTTCATTTTTGAAAGAAATTGTCCTCTCCACATAGCAAAAATACATATTTAACATGCGTCTATCTCGAAATCCGTAACACATTTGAAAAAAATGTTCAATTTAAACGTTTCCGGATATTATAATATATACCAACTCAGATTTTCGATTTTCGAGAAAATTCTTCCCCACCATCCCTTCGGGGCGGTTTTCGGAGGGAAGGAGATTTCGGATTTGCGTTTTTTATGAATATGGGACCATTTCTCAATCCTCTTCTTTCAAATAAATCCAAAATCATCAAAATCGGAGCTCGTTTACTATACAAAAGGCGCGCACGAACCAAAAAAAAATAAAATAAAGCAGACAGTCGAATTGAATACCTCCTCCGTTCGGGGTTCGTCGGTCAAAAATGGATCTCAAGTAGAAATTTAGCTACATTTCTATAAAACTGCAGGTTGATCAATGAATCAAAGAAAGTATCGTAAAGTTTTCACAACATATAGCTTTATTACTAAAATTTTATATACATTGTGTTAAAATTACATGTAGGATTCAAAGGTATCTCTGAAACTTTAAGAGAAAAACGTTTAGAATTTAAAAATGAAAGATGGACAGATAATTCTATTGGTAACCTAATGCTGCTCTTTACAGAAATATTTCAACCACTTGGGCTTACAAAACATTTTGAAAATCCTAAATTCATGCATTTTATAAAAAGACGTATATGAATGAGGATACTAAGAAAGCAACTATATTATAATGAGTCTAGAATTCTCAATAAAATGATCATAAATACAATTAGAATTTTCATCCTATTTCAAATAACATATAAACGGTTTAAAAAGTTCAGTCAAAGCTTAGCTGTGCTTCAGTCTTCAAGCAAATACATATATCATTCCATTCCAAAATACGCTGGTTTCTCATTTACCTGAAAATTCTTCGTAATAGGTACTTGTTTCCTATAGATCTAAGACATTTGGAAAATCTGAAACCCTATCCTTATTTTTTGATTTTTACTACTACTACTACTACTAAACAAAGTATTATTATATAAAGTTGACTGATTAAATCATATTTTGCTTTCAAATGCATCCTAGAAAATAATTCCTTAGGATGCGTCCTATTGTTTGACAAACCCACGTTGCCAAAATTTTACCTTGATCAATATGGTATACATATGAAAATGCTATGCTTTGTGGCGAAATACTTCGGGGTGTGAAAATAGTGTATGTTGTCAGTAATATCTCTTAACCAATGCAGGTACGCAAATTTCTGAAGCTCATGAAAAATTAAATTTTCATATAGGATGCAGCGGATAGATAGAATAAATTTACATCCCCTGACCCAAACATTCACTCCCCTTATTATAGATCACGTTCAGGGCATCACAATTCGGCCACTGTCCAAAATGGAACACCCAGAACAAGTTATTGGCAAACATATTTTCTCAGTCACCGATTCAAACAGTACCTGCATTGGGGGCGATATGGGGAGGAAAAGGAAATGTTCTATAGTTAAATCTGTGTTAAGATTTCGTTATTAGATTAAAGCAGAGTATAAATTTTATAATATAATTGCTTTAATTGAAGTAGTTTTTGAAATGGTTATAGAGTAAGTCATATTAGTACAGAAATAGATCTAATATCAGATTGTTAATAAAAAATTTATTTATCGTAAACTGATCACTTATTGCAACATTCAAATGAATCAGGTATATATTACAAAAATAAATAATAATAATACGTAACAGCAAAAAGTATTCATGAGTGCCTATTTTGAAACTGTTGCCCAAAGCGTTCTATGTACCAATAAATTTCACTCTATATTCCTGTTTGCATTTCAAGATTAATGACACAATTTTTTCAGTGTTAGTCCAATTTTAAATAAAAAAATATTGTTTGTCCATTCAAACAAATTCTATCGAATAAAAAAATCAGCGTGCCAAGATAAACAATAATGGTCATATATTCAATTTTAACTTAGGAGGAAAATTTTTCGAGTTGTAATTTTTTGAAAATTCGCAACTGAGAAAAAAATTTTGGAAAATAATTCAAGCTTGAGGGAGATGCGGTACAAAAACTTTATACCAAAATGTAAATACAACTTTTGCCAGTTATAAATAAATATTTGTCAGAAATAATCTACGCTTGTTATTCTGGCATCTTCACGTGACAGCTGACAAGCCAGGGAAATTATCACTTATTAATTTTGCGACCGATTTTCTCTTCAGGCTGTCGTCATAGCAGCCTGTCAAAATCAATGCATCTGATTGGCTTAAAACAGCAGGTATAAAATTTTCTATTTAAAATTCAAAAAAGAAATGAGATTCTTATTGTGCGTTGATATAATGAAAATAATTATTATAATGTCTTATCATAAAATGTATCCCGACTCCATAGGAGCAAATTGGGAAAACTTTATTATAATAAAATAATAAAAATTATTATTATATAGACCCAACATTTATAATTTTCTTTATAGTTACGGCATAGCTAATGGAGAGCTGTGGTTACGGTATGGTTTCATGATATTTCTATATCATGTCAAAATAACTCAATTGATTTATATTTAGATAAGTGATAACATAATTATAATTATGCTGCAATGGAATAAAATATATATGTTTATTGAAATTGCCCAATCAATTTCAAGCCTGTTTAACATATGAAAAAGTTTATGTATTATTATGGTGCTATATTCATATTATTATTGTATATTCAATCAAATCGTTGAATTACAATTTTAACATGTTGTGAATTTTATTTAAAGAATGGAATTTATATTGTCTCATTCGGAGTTGAGTTTTTACGAATATGGGACCATTTCTCAAGTCTCCTCTTTCAAATGAATCAAAAATCATCAAAAATCGGAGTACGTTTACTATATACAACGCGCGAACGTGATATTCCAAATAGAATTGCACGCAATTTTCAATGATAATATATAAGGGGGTGTCATTTGGAAATAAAAAGTGAGGGGTAGCTACTACAGGGCTGTCAAATGTAATATTTTTCCATGAGTCATTAGGAAGGTATTTTGATGTCATTCGAAGCCGTTTTTTCATTTTTTATTATCTTATCAAATATGCGAGATATTGCCTGTATACACGATAACTTGGGATATCCCGTAAGTATATACAATATTCTAGATTTGTTCGAATTTTATATAGGAAGAAAGGAGCTAAATAATCAGAATTTAGATGTCTTGAACTCAATATTTCAACAAAAAATAAATACTTTTGTTCATAGCTAGGGTAAGCTAAGCGATAAAGCTTCTATAAAACTTGCAAAATATTGAAATTTTTTATTATAATTTCCTAATTAAATTACAGTACAGTGCCATACGATATAATAAGATCTTTACAATTGTTTCATTCTCCTGTCTCAATATCCTCATCTACGATCGGAATATTTTGAGGAAAACTCTATCTCGGAGAAGTTTGATATTCTGTTTGTCTCCACGATAGAAAGATAGAATATGCTATAATTTAATTTGAACTTATTTCTCATTCATCAACTCATTTTGGATGGTTTCTAATGATTTCCCACGAGTTTCCTTAACAAAAAATTTTGTGAATGGTATCGATAAAAGACAAAAAACAGCAAATATCAAAAATAAAATACCAATTCCAATATCTGCTAAATCTTGGAAATATCTTGCTACTAGAAAACCTAATATTGCATTGATGAGACCTACAACAGAAGAAGTAATGCCTTTTATGGCTGGAGGGAATATTTCTGCAGGAATTATAAATGGCAATGGACCAAAGGCAGAATTGTAAAACAATATAAATACTGATAGGGCTATTAAGGGTAAGAAGCTTAGAGAACTAAGATCCGTTCCATGGGCATTCAAATAACAAAATATTCCTAAAGGTATTTCTGATAACGCCATACCAATGGCTGAGAAGTAGAGGAGTGTTTTTCTCGGAAATCTTTCCATCACAACCGAGCTGAGAAATCCACTTGTAAATTGTAGCACACCTGTTACGATTGTACATATTTTGGGATCCAAATCAGAACCTGTCATTTCAAATATTTGCTGGCCATAGTTCTGAATACAATATATTCCCGTGAATTGTTGAAAGAATAATAGTCCAAATGCTGTTATAAATCCAACTTTTGTTGGATTTAAGGCTAGAATTTTTGTAAATTCCAGTTTTTGTGTATCCATGATATTTTGCTCTATTTCCAAAAATTCCTGTTCAATATCATCATCCTTTCTTCGGAGAATCCTCAACGTTTTTCGAGATTTAACCTTATCACCCTGCATCATATAATAATGCGGAGTCTCAACGGCTACAGGTAGAAATATAATCATAAATAGAGAAGGATACACTAGCAGTGACATATTAAATACTTTTAAAGAAACGTATGGCCCAACTGCGTATGAGTAAACGAATCCTGCAACTGCTGCACTAGCACTTAGACATGTCAGTTGACCCCTTTGGCTCTTACTTGTAAGTTCCGTTAAATATATATTCATAGCGACTGCTGAACCGGCCATTCCAATACCCGCCAAAACTCTCGCAAAATAAAATGCTTCTATCATCTTGACGAAAGCTAAAATAAGGTAAGATGCTATCATCACTGGTCCAATAGTCAGAACGCATGTTTTTCTTCCCATCATGTTAATCAGGAACCCATAAATAATAGCACCAACTCCCATTCCAATAGAAAAACAAGAAGTAATCCAGCTCCCTTCATCAGATGTTATAGAGTTTTCAAAGAAATCATCTGTATGATTGTAGAGCTTTGGTAAAACAGGAGATGTCCAAGTTACTGACGTCCCGACTGAGAAAAGTAGCAAGGAAACTGAAATGAAAAAAAAATGCAATTAATAAAAAACATATATTCCTCTTTTCTTTAAATTTATCTTTTATTTTTTCTGAAATAATTTTATAATTTTAGATATATCTTCGATGTTATCAAGAATTTACCATATCAAATTAACAAATGTTGTATATGTATATAATCTGCTTCAAAATGTATTAATTTCACGCTTATTAAAAATATAGAAATACTAGGTATAGTAGGTGTATGATTTTCCGCAACATATATATCTTTTTCAAAATTAATGACACATAAAGAAACTTACAAACCTAATTTTCTTGGTTGATAATTATTATCTATCAAATTTGATGTTTAATTATCAAAGAAATCTCATTTTCTGTATTAGCTGTTTATTTATTTTTTTAGTTTATTTATAAAAGATCCCGTGCAGCTCAGCACGCGTGTTTGAAGTGAAACTTTTTTACAGATTCGGTGTCGCCCTTTTTGCTTTTTTATAAAAATACCCAAAATCCTAAAGATTATTTTTTTACCTGACCTTCACCCACATTGCGTTTACAAAAAAAAGTATCACCAATATGCGTACACTTAAAAAAAACAGATGCGGCACAGGTACAGGTATACATAAAAATTGAATTTATTGTCGATCGCCATCTTTTGAAAATTGTTCATCAGGAGACCAACATCGTTCCGGTGGCATTTGCACTTCTGCCAAACAAGATATTATCAACCTACGAGAGGATGTTCCGTCTCATCAAAGCTCAGATTCCTAACTGGAGTCCAGAAACAGTCAATATAGACTTTGAACCAGCTGCAGTAACGGCTCTGATGAGGATTTTTCCAACTTTCCATGTTCATGGATGCTATTTTCATTTCGCTCAAGTAGTTTGGCTAAAAATACGAAAATGCGGTCTGGTTACCTATTATGCAGAGGTTCATCAAATCGTAAAAATGTGTATTGCATTGGCGTTTTTAAGACGTGAGGATGTTGAAGATGGCTTCTTAGAAATTATGGCAGATGCTCCAGAATTAGCTGATGATAAAGATGAATTAGATCAACAAAGATTGCTTCCAGAAAAAAATATATTGTTGACAAAGTTTTTAAATTACTTTGTAAAACAATGGATGCAAAATACAAAAGGGCCACTTACAATGTGGAATTACTACAGAAGAAGACATCGAACTAATAATGGAGCTGAAGGTCATAATCACATCATCATTAACTTCATTGGTTAAACCCATCCAAGATTTAGAAACGTCATAAAATTTTTGAAACAAGAAGCATCAATTTGTATATTATCATTTAATACTTGGGCGACCGAGCTTTGCTCTCTTCTCAACCCCCAAACCCCGTAATGAAATTTTTATAGCAATCTGGGGAGTCATTCCCAAAATAGCCGGTGTTGACCTCGAGGGTCACATATATGAAAAATGCAAAAAAAACTTTTTTGCAAATTTTTATCCAAATCTGCCGAACCATTCAAGAAAAAGTTTATGGACCTCGAGGGTGACACCCTCGCGTTTTGTCAGGAAAGTCACTTATATAGATAATGTTAAAAAGTAGAACCTTATCCATATACCAAATTTGATCAAAATCGTTGGAGCCGTTTTCGAGAGTTTTTTGTTTATATTATATATAAATATATACATACAAGAATTGCACATTAATATATTAGATATGTACACTCTAAAACCCATACAAATGACTTTTCATCGAAATCGATCGACCAGTTTCCGAGAAAAAATAAGCATATATATATATATATATATATATATATATATATATATATATATATATATATATTAATTTTGTATTATTGACTTGTTTTATATTAAATAAAAATATGTTCTTGCGATGCAGTCATGTAATGAATAAAATTCTTTGAATTAAGCCGAGCAAAAGTCGTGAATTTAGAATAAATTAGCTAAAAACAGGAAAGATTCATAGCCATCAATTACAAATGTCATTATTTATATTTATACAAATACAATGGCACAGGTACAGGTATACCTGTTTTTCAAGAAGGTGTATGTTATTTTGAAGCAAACGAGCGTAATTATTATTTTCTATTCTATCTTCATACTTTAAATGTTAAATAATAATAAATCCATCGGTATATTTTTTATTTATATATTTATTTCACACTTTTGAGTGGTACATTAGTCATGAAAATCGTTGAACGTTCACTAATAACAACGAAGATAGTACTTATCCATCCCATGTATATATAGGCTTAGCTTTTACTTATTATTCAGAGATTGCAAACTATCGCGAAGCATTTCGAAAACCGCAATAAAAATAAATGTTGCTACATATGATATCTTTTTCAATTGGTCTGTTTCATATTTTCAATTTTCGAAAAAAAATGCTACCTTGACATAGCGGAAATGCACATATTTCAGACAATAATTGCTGTAACTCGTAAACCGGGACTCTTTTGAAACTATGTTCACTTTAAACGTTTCCGGATATGGTCTCAACTTTAATTCTGCCATCTCAGATTAAAAGTTGCCTCCTCCACCCCCTTCAGCCCTTCGGGGTCGGTTTTTGGAGGGAAGGAGATTTCGGATTTGAGTTTTTCTAAATATGGGACCATTTCTCAATTCTCCTCTTTCAAATGAATCAAAAGTCATCAAAATCGGAGTACGTTTTCTACGACATACACAAAAAACTTCTTAAATGTAACAAGAGAAAATAAGAATTTTGATTTATAGAACAGTTAATTTTGAAATCAGCTTGATTACGTTCTTAAAAATTTTCATTCAATCACCGAACGGAGGAGGTATACAATTCGACTGTGTACTTTTTTTGGCTTTGTGCGCGCCTTTTAGATAGTAATCGTACTCTGATTTTGACGATTTTTGATTCATTTAAAAGAGGAGGCTTGAGAAACGGTCCCATATTCATACGGAAATCCGAAATCTCCTTCCCTCCTAAAACCCCCACGAAGGGAGTGGAATGGGCAAATTTTCTCGAAAATTGAAAATCCGAGGTGGTGAAATTAGAGATAGGACAATATCCGGAAACGTTTAAATTGAATTTTTTTTCAAAGAATTACGGTTTTTGAGATAGAGGCATGTTAAATTTTCAATATATGGATTTTTGCTATGTGGAGAGGGCGATTTCATTAGAAAATTAAAAATCTGTGTGGATTACATGGAAGACCAAATAATTTGTAGCAACATTTATAATGAACATTTTTTCCTTATAGTTACGGTTTTCGAGTTACAACGGTGGTAAAATGGTAACATCTGAAATACTTACACGTTATGTAAATGCCCTTAATGTTGTGAGGTTTTGTTGCCTAGTAAAACCCACATTTGGCAATATCGTTGAAAATTCCCAGTAATGAGTGATAAGCAAAGACAAACTCTATGTTCCGTCGACAGACTTCGTTTAAACTGAACGTATATTTGTCATTTGTACAAACCAGTTTGCGCAGTTAGTATGTGCATGAGGATGACAGAACGATAGCTCAGTTTAACAAAATTTGTGCAATCGACAGACACATTATACGTTATTTAGTAACTCGTTATAGTCTTTTTCATCTATACCTAAATAACAATGCCAGTCTTTTAAATCTTCTCTCAAATAATTGAAGTATGTTTCTTCAGAATAATCATGATAAAAAACAAGTATAGTGAGAATAATCAATATTTTAAAACTCAATTTCCCCAGTTGTCCATCTTCTATAAAATCATTCTCATTAACAAATTGAGGTTTACACATATTCGGTTTGCGCGAGCCCACTTGTTCCGTTTTGACAATGCAATTTAAACTGTGACAGTATAAGATCGGAGCGTAAGAGATACTGTATAGTTATTTATTTTTAATGCTTTCTGAATAAAACTTACTCATGTATGTGTCAGACATACATAGTTTATTTCCAGTTATTAAACCAGAAAGCATTATTACAGATGTGACTATCAATCCTATTAAGGTAAACAAGTTGCAAGTTGCAATAAAAAAAAGGAGAACGTGGCTGCGGGTGGAATTCCGAGGAGGTCGAAATCCTTGCACTTCGAATTCCGAAGACACCGAATTTCGAGCTAACCGAAACTTATCCCCGCTCCAACAGGGCCATTTGACATATACATACCCTCTTAGAGGCTAGAGAAGAAACCACACCCACCAACATGAAGTTGTTGGCAATAAAAATATATATTTTGTAAGAGCTTGTGCTTGTTGTTACTACAGTTATCCACTTCATTCTACAACCAACATTTTCAATAATTGTGCATAATAAATTAATATGCAAACAGTGTAATAAAACGATAGAAAAGTTCATGAGAAACTAGCAGGTATAAATTCCGTTGAAATTATTAAATACCTACGTAGTATGACCAAGAAGATTTTTTTAAGCTATTGCATAGCTTCTATCGCGGGCCTTGAGCGTGGAGACCGAATCCAGAAATTCCGTAACGAAAAAACCTAACACCCCCCACTCCGAACGGCACAGCGGTGATACTTTTTTCAGTTTTTCCATCTATTGATAAATAGCAGAACTTTTAATGACTTTTTGAAATATCACGCTTGTCTCTTTATTTCAGCAACCCGCCTTTAGGTGGCATTGGTTGTATTGGTACATCTAGAATTTGATGAAAGTAACACTAAAGTTTGGCTGGAATTTTGTGGTTCAGTGGGTGGAAAAATAGGCAAACAGCAGCCGCTCTAGCAGTACAGAATAGAGTCGGCAATCTCGCTGTTCCCATTGAATTACGAACAGCAAATATTTCATTAACATCGGATAGAAAATGTATAGCCAAACGCAAACATTTTCCATTAACTTTTGGAACTTTTGACGAAATAGTATATGAGTATAATAAAGCACATTCTCGGGAACTCGTTTATGTTGCGCTCTCTCGTGTGACTAATATTGAAAAATTGTATATCACGACAAAAAACGATTATTCTACATTGAAGTTTTATCATAATCGAAAGCAAGCTGCATCGACTGCATCTTTGTTGCAGGAATTCAAAAGACTGTCTCTAAATAGTGTTCAGACGATAGCTCAAAGTGTATTAGATTTCATTAGTAATAGAAATGGCATTAGGTCTAAACAGTCACAAATACGATTTACAAGATTCAGTTACGAGGCAAACAAATGTGTTACTTCTTACTGAAACTTGCATGCCGCCTGATAATCCGATTGAAATACCTAATTTCAATTGTATTGTTCAATTCAAACGAGATACTGTTCCAAAAGGTGGGGTAGCTATTTACCAAAATAATAATAATATTACTAATGTTATGACTCCCAATATTGGAATAGATATTGCACACCTTAGCGATGTTAATGTTAGGAGCTCATTTGTTGGAGATATTTGTGCGTGCTTATGCAAACTTAGAAATGGCCTACACATAGTCATGGTAGCAATTTACATTTCTCCGAATCCAAAATTAGAAGAGGTAGAGCATTTTATTCATCGCACTTTACTGGAGTATACTGAAGAAGGGTCAAAAATACTTGGTACAAATGGTAATCAATTTCCACTTATCTTGGCTGGCGATTTCAACATCAACTTCGCTGATAAAAATCAGAGCGCTTGACAAGTTTTCTTTCGAAAATATTGAATTTGAAAATGAATAATGATCCACAAGAATCCACAACAAAATATGGAACCACCATTGACGCGGTATTTTCCAGATATTTAGAAGATATCAAGTCTCAAACTTATGTTTCTTAATTCAGTTACCATAAACCTATAGTTTCAATGATAAATATTCCTGAAGAACCGACATGTATTGAAAGATAATAAAAATATTTTGAACAATATTAACTTCTCAATTATTTAATAAAAGAAAAAAAATTGTTTTCTTATCGGTCACCACGCTCAAAGTGTAACTTGAATTAATATAAAAAAAAATACTGCATAAATAAAATAAAAAATATATAATTATAATTGCATAAGTTGATAAAAAATGCTATGCAATAGCTTTACTTCGGCAGTCTCCGAGTGCCACACGTCTTTTTTTTTAGATAAAAATTGTTCTTGGAATCAGAATCAATTGAAAATAGGAATAAGATAAAGCCCAAATCCTAATAAACATCTGTCTAAAAATGCTCGGTATTAAATATACAAATTTGGTATTGTCAGAGACGTGTTGAAATAGGTTGTCTAATAAGGTAGGTATAGAAAAAAAGATGTATCTGCCAGATAACCTTTTTGTCATATCTAGAAATCCCAGACCTATGAGTGTTTTGGAATATAATAACTTGATAGAACTACTGCAGTAGATACCAGACTTTTTTGTCAATTTGCTCCATTGGAATCAAATTCAACATAGGTAATGAAAATGATGAAGATTTTAATTAGAGCTATTATAAGAGTGTGATAATCAGCTGCAATTTTATAAATTCCGGCTAATTTTTATTTTCGTTGCTTTCTTGTGTGTTATTAGAATTTTTATTGTTCATTATATTGTTTGAATATATGCATTTTTTATTAAACTGTATTTTTTCCTTTAATAATTAATTAAGCGCAATATTTCTTAAACTTTATTTTTTATAATAAAGCAAAAAAATGTTGTATTGGATTAAACCAGCCGAATGCGTGTGGACCTCGAGGGTCACGAACTTCCCAGTAGATTTAAAAATATTCGGACGAACATAAAAACTCAATACGAATTTTCAGTAGTTGTTAGTTGTTATTATAATAATAATAATAATAATAAATGTATTTATTACCAGTAGGTAAAATAGGCAACACAAAGTGTCCAGGACCGGATGGCATACCCAATGTTTCTTTAAAGGCAGCCATAGAAGCGAACCCAGAAAAGTTTCTCGCTATGTATAACAAATGCCTTCAGGAGGGTTTCTTTCCAGGCATGTGGAAACAGCAGAAGCTAGTACTCCTCCCTAAGGGAAATAAACCACTGGACGAACCTTCATCTTACCGTCCACTCTGCATGCTAGACACAACCGGAACAATCCTGGAACGAATTATCCATGGAAGAATCGAACAAATAGTGGACAAGCAGCTATTTGGTAGGCAATTTGGATTCCGTAAAGGTCACTCGACACTAGCTGCCATTGATCTGGTCGTGGAAATTGCGAAAGAAGCCATATCGGTGGTAAGGTGGAAAGGCGGGGAAAAATAATATTGTTTTCTGGTTGCCCTGGACATCAGAAATGCTTTCAACACCGCAAGGTGGGACAGAATTATGGAAGCGCTGGAGAGAATGAATGTGCCGGTATACTTGCGTAGAATGATTGCCAGCTACTTTTCGGACAGAATGCTGAGATATGACACTGAGGATGGACCAAAGGAGTATCGTGTGACAGGAGAAGTACCACAAGGCCCAGTACTGGGCCCCTCTTGTGGAACATTATGTACGATGGACTTTTATGTGTCAATTTGCCAAGGAAAGTCACACCAGTCGCATTTACTGACGAAATACTTGCCATCACCGGTAAACATTTAGAGGACTTGAAGCATCTCAATAGATAGCATATCAAGACTACTTAGATTACCATGGGCAGGAACTCGCTAAAGGATAAGACTGAATCAGTCCTGGTAACAGGAAGAACGAAAATTGAGACTATTATACTACAGGTGGGACAGCACCGAATCACATTCCAACGATCTATCCGGTTATATTAATAATTGGAAGTTACTCTTCTCTTTGCCGCTGTTGTAGAGATTCTGAACGATTCCAGTCGTTTTCAGCGATCGCCGTATTGTATCGTGTCTGGCTCGCTTACAAAATATCAAACAAACGTGAAGAAGGGCGAGCCTTGCAAGCGGCGGACTTACTCGTCGTCGATCCGGGCCTTAATCCTCTATTCCAGCATGTATGCGCGTAGTATTACAAAGTTTGTTTCTGTCAGGTAATAACATATGGCTTCTAACAAGAAATATTGCTTCTTGCTTTATTAATTAAAGGAATATTTATCGTCTGCAAGGAAGTCGAAGTTGTGTTGCATTGAAAGCAAGGAATTGTAATTTTTATACAGTAGGTATAAGGCTGAGTATTTTTTCCAAGACCTTACAACTACATTGGCTTAAATCGACTATACATAAAAACGATTGCATTCGCTTGCGTTTTGGATAAAAGTCACTACATTAGACACGAGTCAACCTGTTCTTACCACAGACATATAAATATGTCTAAGGTTCTTACAAACACAAAGACATTTGCCTAACTTACCCCTTTAATGTGTAGGTATTTAGCTAACAAATAAATGTCACTTGAGGAGGAAATCATGTACATATCGCAAACGTTGAGCGTTTGCCTAGCGTAGAAGTAAAGATGCATTTTTTTAAGCCTCTAACTTATTTGGTTTATATTAGAGAACGATCTATATATATTTTATGAATAAGTAATAAATATTAAAGGAAATAGATGGTGGTTTTTCAATGTTGATTTAAGTTTAAGTTTTAAGATTTGTGCAATGAATATATATAGGAATTGCATGCACTATAAAATGTTTAAGAAAATAATAAATAGTTCGAATAATTATTGATTTAAATAATATAATAATAATATAATAAATATGACAATTTCTTGTCCACTTTTATTTTATTAAATTTTCAAGATAAGCACCAAAATGGATGATATGTATTTAAAAAGATCATCAACACGACGTCACAACATTCTTGGGTATCTACTGTACAATCGAAAATAATCTTCTGAAATGGGTCTAAGGTAACAGATTAAGTTTACAAAATATCAAACTCATTACTTAACTAACAACTGAGCTATTGAAGATGAGATCTGAGGTGTAGGACCTTGTATAAAAAATGTAAATACATATTAAAATTATTTTAGTTGAAACCAAAATTGAGATACATTCAAAATTACTTTATATCGGTAAACATATATTTTTTATACAGTTTCAATATAAGACCAAAACATTTTTCTGAAAACCTTTATAGAAAAAAAAAGAAAATTGGAAAGACATACCTGCAAAAACAATCGCATTGACAGGGTCGATTTTCAGAAGATTATACATTTTTAATCAATCATTGATGTTTAGGTTCAAAACTTTTTTTATTTAAGTATTAGAACAATCTGATTATTTTATTACATTACATCAATATATTAGCAATATCATAACACAATTGATTGATAAGATTACACTAGATATGAGAGATTTCTAAAAAATAGGTAGGATAGACTATTATTATAGAGATTTACTTAAAAATATGTCTAGATACAGTTAGATACTAACAATAAATGATATTTTATTGATTAACGATGATCCAATGATTTCTGTTTGTCTATCTACATAATGCTGGCGCATTTCGATGATGAATATTATACACTAGTCACTACCTATAGGTAGATCGAAGTTACAATGGAGGTTATTTGGAGAGGTTGTGTTAAAATTATACCTCAGAAGATATTTTACGAGAAGAAAGATTTATATACATAGTCAACGTGCTTAGATGATGATTTTGATTCTTCTATTTCAACAAATAGAAGAAGCAAGCTGAAAATTTTATATGGCAAATTAATGAATATATTATTTCCGGGAACATTTAAGAAATACTTTTTGTTTGAAGACTCCATTTATTTTCAGCTTTGACTTGAGGGTTATTATAATGAAGATCACTCAAAACTGGAAAACAAACTTTCTACGGAGACTAAGACTCACTTTATTAGATGAAGCACTGAAAATGTCAAATAATTCGTAAGTATTTTTTTTGGAACCTGTACTTTTAGTGTTAATACCAAGAGTATTATAAACGGTGATCCAATATCTGATTAGGCAAACCAATAATCAGTCAGAGCTACCTACTACTCATGTAACTGACATATCCCAAAAAAACGCACAGACTGCGTTAACAGATACAAGTGAAAAAACGGATGAGAATAAAACTGAGTGCGAAGACTACATAGATCTTGTAAGAGACAATACTTCTCCAGTATCCAATTCCCACAATGAAAACTGGAAAAAAGACCACAAGAAAAAACGGAGTCGTCCCATCATAATTGGAACGAATAGCTAAGTTCAGGTCACTAGAAAAAACTTCAAAGTCTACCAAAAACAGTGGCCTTGGACATGTTTACCTTCTTGAAAGAGGACTTGTTTACCTTCTTGAAAAAGGACTAATTTTGCTAGAACCTCGTTTTCCTGTAGTTTCCTGCGAACCATTCAAGTCAAAATATCCGGTATTTATTCTTCATTGAAAGTGACCATCTAATTTGAAAGTTGCCTTGGATGCAAATATATGGCCAAAAGGATCTTGTGTGCTACGTTTTTTAAATATACGGAGGGACCTAGCCAGTACAGAAACTCACAAAATATAAATAACTATGGAAGTGTTTTTATGTTAAATGTTCAATGCTTAAATTACAACAAAATGAATGAGATAATCATAGATAATGACTTTATATAATTGCTATAGGTCACCTTGCGGCACTTTTAGTTTATTTTATAATAATTTAACTGCAATTTTAGATAAAATTTTAATAGAAAAAACAATATTTTTTGTCACGGATGATTTTAATATTATTTTTTTAAGTCACAGTGACTGTAAAAAACTAAATACTCCGTTAAGATCATACAACCTGACCCCTACAGTTAACATTCCTACTAAATTTATTCATAACTGTTCTAACCTCCTTGATCAGATATTCACCAACTGCAGAAGTGAAAAAAATAGTTGTAGAAAAGTTTACTAATAAACAACAAGTTTTTCATAGGTATGTGCTCCTTATGAAAAAAGAAATAACATAGCATTCTGTCCCACCTATAATGTATCCTTACCAAAACGAAGTAGATCAAACCGTATTTCTCTGTCACCTGTGACTGAAGAAGGAATTATGTATCAGCAAGCATGGCCCCGATGGGATTTCAGCTGTTTCACTGAAAATATAGGTGTCACCATTGCGAAACCTTTAACCCATATAATTAATAATTCCTTTGACAAAGAGGTATCTCCAGAATCAATTAAAGTATCCAAAGTAACACCAATACTTAAGAGAGGTGACACAAGTGACATACTTAAACAATAAGGAACTTTCCTATATTTTTTTATTTCATTGATATGTTTTTTATGTATAAAAAAACCCTATACCAAATATAAGCCCTTAAATCGCAGTACTTATTTTACAAAAAAAAAATATTGAAATGCTGTCTGTCTGTCAACCATTGGCAGCGCGTTTAAAGCGGACTTCAAAATAACATTTTAAACCCATATATTTCAGTTAATGATTTTTTTTCAACTTTCTTTCTTGACTATGGGGTTTTTGATGATAATAACAACAACGATTTTGACTATGTTTCACTAAATTTTATTTTTTTGTCCAATCAGTGAACAGTGTGTTCTGTATTTTTTTTTTCGAATATGCGTTGTTCGTACTTTTACAATGTTAAATATAATATTCTGTGCATTAATCAACATGGTTTCCGTAGCAGCTAGTCTACTATTACTGCAATACTTTCTTTTTATGAAAAACTGATGTTTATACTTGAGTCTGGTGACTGCACCATAGGAGCAATTTGTGATCTCAGTCGTGCATTTGACTGTGTTGAACACTAGGTATACTTCTAGAGAAATTATCTGACTGTGGTTTAAAAGGCAAATCCCTATCTTGGATATCTTTATATTTAAAATCAGGTGCCAGTATGTTAAAATAAAGAACTATGACGGGACTGGACAAAATAAGTATCAGTCATCAGAACTTCTCATCAACGTTGGCGTTCTCAAGGTTCAGTACTTTTTAACATATATATAAATGATCTCCCTGACTGTATAGCGAATGCACATGTGACTCTATATGCTGATGATGCCACCGTAATGATGTCAAATAACGATGGTATCATTCTGAAGGAGATCTTTAACCAAAATCTCAGAAATATGCATCACTGGTTTAATGAAAATATGCTTTAACTCAATACATCAAAAACAAAGTATGTCTCATTTCATATTCCACAAAATTTTCGCCATATCAACTATAATATAACGGGGGAGCTGAGTTAGGCCAGCGCTGCAAGTGGCGTATTTGGGGGAGTTGAGTCAGGCCAACCCTACAAGTGGCAATTATTACGATTACGATATTAATAGTAATTAGGAGAACAATCGGTAGTTACATTTGTGATTTAAGGAAAAAAGGAAAGTACTATTTTATTTTTTATTGTCACCGAGTATACATTACTACCATGAAAATCAAATATATTTTTATCGAAAATGGGAAAAGTTGCACTTTTAAATTTTGTGAGGCAAATACTCTTGCAATTGTTAAGTGCGATGGCGTTGTGTTTCAAAAAAGATCAAGTGTTCAGCGAAGGCTATATCGTTCGTGACCAAATAATAGACAAAAAAGTGATGTCAATCACAACAATGAGGAAGACGATACTCTTTAACCAGGCCCTCAGCAATGGCATTAAAAGGAAAGCATTGCAGGATCTCAAAATTCATCCATAAAGAATTAAGGAAGAACGAGTTTTGTGACGATATCACCTCACACGACATCCATAGAACGCGAAAAAACATTTACGCCGCAAGACGTTCTGTTATAATCAAGATGTTTTTTCTTATTTAGGTGTGATGAAACCTATAACGAAGAGTTTCTTTCTATTCGCGATAGACAATTTCTTATATTCAGTTGATACTGTTTATATGAACGGTATATTTCAATATTCGACCAAATATTTTGTACTGTGTTTTACCATTCACGGTTAAAAACATGGACACTATGTATCTTTAGTTTTTTGCTTATTGCTATCAAAACCACAATCTGTATTTATTATTTAAGTTACTGGATTCAGAATGTCAAACATTAAGTCTTTAAACCTTGTTTTGTTGTAATTGATTTTGAGTTAACGATTCATAATGCAGTTAAAGTTATGTAGCAAAACGTAAAAATAATAGGATAGCTGGTATCGAAAAATTATATCTATAGGTTTAAGCGCTGATTACCGTTCAGAAAATCAAGTAGGGAAATATTTGAAATATTTCTTTGGTCTTCCATTTTAAAACCAGACTATACAAGTACAATAATGCATATTTTCAGTGTTTCTAAAACTTTTCCTCCCGAACACTTACAGAGATGGAAATATTGGTGAATTGCAAAGAAGAAAAGCCTGGAATTGATAAAGTGTACTTGCAGTCAGATGAAATTGAAATGAGCTGAAAAACTAGCCAAATTATGGGCTAAGGTAAGAGCACCACAATAAAGTCTTGATATAATAATTTATATTATCCAAATGATTGGTTGTGATTTAGCCTTGATTGGTTCAAAATATTATATATAATAACTGGGGACCGAGCTTCGCTTGGGTAAAACAAGATTTAAGATGGGTCTATAAGAGTTACTAAGGATATTTAAACTTTAAAAATGTGCATATTTCTGGTTAAAATGTATTGCGATCTCTTAAATGGGAGAAACAGCAAAACTTGGCCAATTTTGTAAACTCTATATTTCACATCATTGAATATATTTGGTCCGACATAATTTTTTCTGCTCTTTCCAAATCTGATTACAAATTTTCAAAATTTTGATATACAGGGTGTTGTTTGAAAGTGATTTAATTTTTTTATTTTTTTCCCAGTCCGTACCTGGATTTTAATTTTTATTTGTCTGGTATTCGGTACCATACAGGATGAAGAGTATTTTTTGCGAATATGAAAAAAATATACAGTGGGGTTCGGAAGTTATATATAATATAATAATGGAGATGCTCATGCTAATAAAAGCACAGAGGTGTAGATCATCTCTATTATATATATATATATATATATTTGAATATGAAAAATACATTCATGCCTAGCTGGAAAATTGAACCTACATTTCGTAGGGTGCCGCAATAAGAACGAGGTTTGTCGTCTACATATTGCGTTTGTATGCGTTTTTTCCACTATACTGCTCAATCAGATTGATTACCAAACATAGCATCAGTCTCCCAGACATATATCATGATTTCGAGGTTGTTGCCTCTCATCAGTATGTCGCACGGCGAAGGGCCATATTTGATAATCAATCCTAATTCAATTTACCAGCTAGGCATGAAACTATTTTTCATATTCAAATATGGTCATCTGGTACGGATAGCTCTTCATTTATTTAATTAATTATTCACCTTTGCCGATTGTTCTTATCCACTATTATACATGCTCAGTATATCGCTCATACTTGTCTCCACCGACAGTTCTATACTGAAGATTGATACAAGTATGAGTTCCAAATAAGGATTGATTATCAAATATGGCTCTTCGTCCTGCGACATACTGATGAGAAGCAACAACCTCGAAATCATGATATATGTCTGGGAGACTGATTTCTATGTTTGGTAATCAATCTGATTGAGCAGTATAGTGGAAAAAACGCATACAAACGCAATATGTAGACGACAAACCTCGTTCTTATTGCGGCACCCTACGAAATGTAGGTTCAATTTACCAGCTAGGCATTAAAGTATTTTTCATATTCAAATATGGTCATCTGGTACGGATAGGTCTTCATTTATTTAATATATATATATATATATATATATATATATATATATATATATATATATATATATATATTATATTATATATGCTATTCTATATCTATGTCAGTAATACTGAAGTTCATTAGAAGTTTATTGACTTCTGGTCAAAATAATAAATATATATATATATATATATATATATATATATATATATATATATATATTGGGTTTAACCTTTTCTCATTATTTATAAATACCTTTATTTTTTCAATTTGATCCAGCCGTTTTGGAGTTATTCGATTTTTTCTTAAAAAAAATTGCGGTAGCAGACATTTATTCAAACATTCATAGAACACCAGATTTTTCGGATATCAATTTAGGATTCAAAATATGTGTGAAAAACATGTTGGAGTATGTTTTGCAGTCAAAAACGGTTGTCTACATTGTAGGGTTACTTTACTATGACACGATAATTTTTCGACATTTTGAAGAACCATAACTTGATTTTTTCAAATAACACCCCCATATTTTATTACTTAGTCGTCTTCTGCGTTTAATTTTACATATTTTATACCCCACATGTCCTATACCTGAGATTGATAGTTTAGGAGATAATTAAGTTTTTTCTTAAATGGGTAAATATCTTGTCGATACTTACCTAGTGTGCCATGGAAAATAAATGACCATTCTCAATAAATAACTTTTCAAGTCAAACGACAAATTAATTATGGTATTGCGAGTTAAAATATATATGCCTCAATTCGAGCTGCCGAAAAAGATCTGGGAATCAGTACATCTTGAATATAAAGAATTTGAAGAAGCATCACACTATTATAAGTTCTTGTTAGTGCAAGACCTTCATCCTCAAGATCCCTACTACAGAGTTAACTTGTCTAAGATGCTATATCTTCGAAGCCAAGAAGACGAGAATTTTTTGAAAAAAATTACCTCAACGGACGAATCTTAAGGTTTCGCGTGACTTCTCAACAGACCCAATTATATTTGGGCCTTAGTTAATCCCTATGCGATCCGAGAAAGAAATAATCAGAAGAGCTTTAGTTTCGATATTTCTCTTATTTCATTTATGACGGCGCGTTACCGGCACTGCGACAAAATTTTTAGTAGAACGTGTAGAATGTTTAACGAGATCAGTTATCCACATTTACCTCCGATGACCAAAGGTAAATTTAGAAGAATTTAAGCATTTTTTTAAGTTTCGGAATTATTAATCATGTATTAAATAGAAAATAGTGTATTTCTTGATTTGTATAGACATTATTTTTATTATTCTTATCCATTTTCTCTTAATAGCTTAATTACTTTGTCGTTTGACTTATTTATCGAGAATGCTTATTTATTTTCCATGGCATACTAGGTAAGTATCGATGAGAAATGTGCGCATTAACAAAAAACTTAATTATCTCATAAGCTATCAATCTCAGGTAAAGGACATGTGGGGTAAGAACATGTAAAATTAAACGCCCAAGATGACTAAGCAATAAAATATGGGAGTACCATTTAAAAAAATCAAGTTATGGTACTTTAAAATTTCGAAAAGTTAACGTACCATAGTAAAGTAACCCTACAATGTAGACAATCGTTTTTGGCCGCAAAACAAACTCCAACATGTTGTTTGAACACAGTTTCAATCCTAAATTGATATCCGAAAAATCTAGTGTTCTATGATTGTTTCAGTAAATGTATGCTACCGCATTTTTTTAGAAAAAATTGAATAACTCCAAAACGGCTGGATCAAATTGAAAAAAAATAAAGGTATTTATGAAGATTGAGAATAGGTTAATCCAAATATATAAAAATATACAGGGTGTTCTATTTAAAATAACAAAGTAGATGCCAACTTCCGGTATAACCGGAAGTACCAGAAATAATAAAAATATTTTAGTTGAACAGAACATAATTGATTATATAAGTTATCCTAGTGTCCCGGTAGCAGACCTACATATATATTTTATCTCCTATTGCTCTTTATATTATAACATTGTAGTTATATTAAAACTAGACCGGATCAAGGTTTTTAAGAATCAGCACTTTTAAAAGTATAAATACCATGACAATTGTAAAATAGGTCAGATCTAGAATATATACGTCGAAGTGAACAGTTGTGCCTTACTACACGTTCCCATATAAATTATATAACTCTCAATTTTAAATTTTTTATTTTGACCAGAACCCAATAAACTTGTAATGATGAACGGTCCCGCTGAGACACCCTGTATATATATATATATAGTTCTATTGAAACCTCTATGTTTATGAAACGATATCAGATATATTGTTGTTCTTTGACTGAATGTAAAATAAATGAATAAATTCCACTCAAGTTTTTTATATCTGATTTTTTTATTAATCAGGTGAATATTTTGAGAAATGAAAGCCATTTCCAAGAACTTTCGTTTATGTTCGTTTCTTTCACTTGCCAAAATCTGAACATCCTCATAATTCATTTTATGTTTTATTGTAGAAACATGCTCTGCCAAAGCAAATCTCTCAGGATGTAATATACAATCACTCTTATGTGATGTTATCCTATCTTTGACTATCCTTGAGGTCTCACCTATGTATTTTCTGCCACAATCATTACACGGAATGCAGTAGATTACATTTGAGAGGGATATTGGTGGTAACTTGTCTTTTATTTTGGAAAATGCAGCATTGACCGTTAACACACTTTTATTTGCTAATTTCAAATATCTGAAAGGTTTAAATATTATAGCTAATTTCGATAATACATCTCGTATATAAAGTAATGAGACGAAGATGTGGTTTATGTTTAAACCTGAATAAGATAAATTAAAAAAATTCTAAACACTGAGCTGGTTAGATCTACTAATGTAGTACTATAGAGTATTTTCTTTCAAATTGATGGGGGGATAAGCATTATCCAAAAAAAGATTGTATAAGATATCAACATCAACAACAACATACATATATATATATATATATATATATATATATATATATATATATATATATATATAAACTCTTCGTTGATATGATAATAATAATAATTATATGACAGGAGAAACTGTCAAAGTTTGTTTGATAAAAATTTGGTTTATAATAATTATTTAAAACTTTTATTTGGAAAACTGACATTGTAATTAAGGACATTAAATGTCGTTTCTTTGAATTACAGGTAGGGTTTATAGATAGTTAATTTTTGTAATATGTTAATTAATAAATCATGTTCTTTGAATTACAGAGCAACACATGGTGTCTTTATTGGTTTAATGTCATAATTCCCTTTAATAAGAAGAAAACGTAATAAAACATTATATATATATATATTTGGAAGTACGGCAGTATTTGTTAGAACACACTAAACTCTATGATTGGGTAATCTGCTAAATGGGGATGCAGTCATATAATCAATAAAATTCTTTGATTAAAGCCGAGCTTTCGAGAATGTTTATTCTCTTCTTCAGGGCAAAAATCATGAATTTAGAATAAATTAGCTCGGCTTTAATCAAAGAATTTTATTGATTATATGACTGCATCCCCAAGAACATCTTTTTATTTATTATAAAACCAGTCGAGAATACAAAATAAATATATATATATATATATATATATATATATATATATATATATATAATTCAAGATTCTCCTCTTCCAGTCATATTATGATATAGATTTAATTAATTCCTATTTGAAATATAATATTTCATATTTATGGCACCTACTTATTCCAATAAAGTCAAAGACCTCAAAAAGCTCTCACTTCATCGCTATGGAAAATTCCTATAATACAATGAATTTTGATACAATTTGAAATCTGTTCTCATGAAATTACTTAACGTTATGATATGTTTTATATAGATAATCCAGCCTGGAATGTAAACCAAAATACAATAATTATATTGAAAATACTTGATATCAATGGAATCATATTTGATAACGTCAAATTCGGTATTGGAGAAGCTAGATATAGGTTGTTTTCAGGCATTGCGATACAACCTAAAAGAGAGCCACAATCATTAATCTTTTTCAGTCTTAGTTGTGGATTTAGGAAATATTAGAGAAGAAGATTAAAAACCATGGTCATCCAATAAACATCCAATATCATGTAAGTTTATAAAGTTTATTTATTTATTTATCTATTTATTTATTTATTTAGGTACTCCAACGAAAACAATTTTACATCGTAGTTACTTGTAGGAGGCAGGGAAAGTTAAAATTACTAAAACTACACACTAACACAAGATGAAGAATATCACCGATACAGTAACTTGAGATTCCTAACTTGAGATTCTTAACAATTTTTTTAATATTTACCTCAAAAAAATTAATATTGTGCCTAATTAACAATGAGTTACAGGTCCTCAGCATGTCGCGGAACGGCGAGCAGTCTTTTGAATTTTCATAAAAAATGCTTACCTACTATTAGGAACTAGCATTTTAATGTTCTTAACCAGTAACAAATATTTATAGTTAAAATTATTAAGAATATAATGCATTTTGCACTCGTTCTATCAAATTAATATTTGATTTAATGCGTTATACAACTTAATAATAGTGTCAAGACTAACAAAGTTTTTAGTAATACGTATTACAAATCCCAAAACCCTATATGCTTTGTTTACAATATGGTTATAGTGTTTATTAAGTTTTAAATTTGATTGAAAATACACCTCCAGATCTTTATATAAAAAGTGATAACTAAGCACTTGGATTTATTTATAACCATTCTATGTGCACTAAACCAGTTCAAAACTGAATCCAAATCACTTTGTAACAAGACACAGTCTGCTTGTGTTCTAATTTGTTTAAAGACTTTAAAGTTGTCTGCAAATAACAGACCTGAGGAGCTGTCAGTGCATTCAGGTAGGTCATTAATAAAAATTGCAAAAAGTAGGGGTCCCAAGTTGCTCCCCTTAGGCACACCCGATGTTACAGATATTCTTTTAGATAAAAAGTTGCCAACCCTGACTTGTTGGCATCGAGAGGACAAATACAACCTCACAAAGTTAACTGCACCACCTGAAAAGCCTATACCACTTAATTTGGATAACGATAGAGCTTGGCCTACCTTATCAAAGACTTTAGCACAGTCAGTTACTATAACGTCCAGCCGACTTTTACAACTTATTGATTCTGCTATATACTGAGCGAATACAGCCAAATTAGTCACCGTAGATCTATCGGGCAAAAAACCATGTTGGTATTGTGAAAATGATCTTCCAAAATTATTTAAAATGTGCTTACAAAGTGTTATTTCAAATATCTTTGCTAATGAATTGAGAATACTAACTGGCCTGTAGTTTTCAATATCTGTTTTAGTTTTTTTTAGCTGGTTTTTACATCATTCTCAGTTATTAAAGAAAAATCAAAAACACTCCGGGTTGTAAAGATGTTATCGATAGTTGATACTTGATACACTGATGCAAAATAGTCGGCAAAGGCATTTGCAATCTCATCAGACCCATCAAATACCTCGCCATTAGCCTGCATTTGAGGGGGAATACCAGTAGCTTTATTCCGAGAATTAATAAATGACCAAAAACTACTAGGATCTTCCCTAGTACTACTCTTAATTGTTCGCAAATATGCTTTATACTCCCACTTTGTTTGAGCCCTTACATCATGCCTAAGTTCATTATATGTGTTTATTTGTTCTAAATTTGCTTCCCCCCTGTGTATACCCTCTTATGTAAACGTTGTTTTTCTCGTATTTTACGTACAAGATCATTAGAAAAGTATTTAGGATATTTACTTTTTGCCCCCAATTTTCTTTTTGGAACTGCTTGATCTATACATACGAACATTTTTCTGTAAAACTCCTTAAATGCCTCCCCTACATTAGTTATTATTCTGAGATCAGTCCAGTCCACAGATTTTATCAGGTTATGTAAATAATCTCCGTTTGGGTAATCATATGTTTATCCCGAATGTATATTATTGATATTTTTGGAGTCATTAGATACCTCAACAGTCAGTAACAATAAAGGGTGGTACATGTTCTCTCTCACCAATGGCTGCTCGCAAGGCCTACAATTTAAAATACTTAAATTAGTTAAAATGAGATATACATTGTTTTAAATTGCACATATTCAAAAATTGCTCTCAAGCAAGACTTTTATCACAGTTTCCATCTACATACTTTGGTATATAAAAATCTCCTATAATTAAAATATCAGCATTAGTATTCTGACAAACAAATTCATCTTCTGCCACTAAAAATAATTTAAATTCATTATTACCTGTGCTAGGGGGTACATATTTATACTGAAAATATATGACACAAATTTTGCGAGGTTTCACAATTTAATGTATGATGGGAAGTATCCACATAGGTTTTTGACTACCATATTGTTACAATATTGTCAAAGAGATAGAGAAATCATAATCGGCAACTTACTAATAGTTCCTCAACTGTAATCGGTAACCAACAACTATGCCAGTATTCTTTAAAATCATTAGATATCAGAGGGTAGCAAACGTGTACTCACTCTGACCTGATATATGAAACGTTAATAATATTGTACTCAGTATCTATCCCGTGAAAGAAACAGGGGTTTTTGACAGTATTATTTTGTTTAAATTTAATATCAATAAATGAAATAACTTATTTAGAAGAAAATTTTCCAGGATCTGCACATGATATAAAAACAAAGGTGTGTTGACTTATGAGCTCGTTAGGTACATCGTAGTGGCAGTTGTATTATACAGTGAGTGGTTAATATATGCAATTTTGAATTAATTGAATTAAGAAATGAATTTTGATCATTTATTACAAAAAGATAATAGCTCTTTATTCTAGCGAGTTGTTCTGTATATTTCTTAATGTGTTTCCACAAAACCTTATATCTCAATAACTTTTGAAATAGCTTCAGCAACAGTACATTCTCATAATAGTAAGATATTTGCTATTCTTCTAACCACGATTTTGTAGGCCATATGAATGAAAAATCAATCTAAAAAATGGATTTTAGTAATAATTTTTCATATTTCTATGCAGTCTTCAATTGACACAAGTGAAAAAGTGGTTAAAGAGTCCGCAACATCTATTTTTTTCGCGACCCAACAGTAGCTTGCTATAAAAAAAATCTTGATCTATTCCATTCACAGGACATTATTATTAAATATGTATTCTTCTGACAATATCATGGGATCGTTTAGGTTCGTCTAAATATCTCAGCTAACCCAAAAATATTACCAACAATGTCATTCGACTCCACGTGCAGGCTGATTAGATTGAAAAAAAAAATATTATTTAATTATTTTATGTGTTGAATAATATTAGATATATAACAAGCTAGCTGTTACTTGCGGCTTTGTCCGCGCTACCTGCCATTGAAAATTCTGTGAGTCGGCTTAGCCGTTACGGACATTCGCCTGAACAGAGAGACACATATTAAAAATAGCATTTTCGTTATTAGTGGCACATATACTTCCAGATGCATTTAGTTAAAACCTGTTATTTGAAATTGCTAAAATACAATTCGATTTTATTTATTTGTATAGATTTTTTCTAAAATAAAAACAGCCTAAGTTATTCCTTATTACATTAGCTATCTGCAACTGAAAATCCTGTCGAAATCGGTTCAGCCGTTACTGAGATTACCCGGAACAAACAGACAGACAGACAAACACTAGAAAAAATGTTGTTTTGTTATTAGTGACACATAGGTATACTTCCATATGCAATTAGTTAAAACCTGTTATTTTGATATTACAAATAGACACTTCGATTATACCTATTTATTAGTAATTATAGATATAGATTTAGTATGGATTCATGCAGCCCAAATTAACGAGTATCATGTAAAAATTAACAATTACAAATAGCAAGTAAAAGTTGAACTTACTATTTTTCAATGAGAGTGTTCATGCAGCGAAGTAACAATTATTATCAATTAACGAATAAGAAGTAGAAATTAGCCAACTTTTAACTTTCTTACTTTACTTGAAGGCTATAGGTTTATATTGTTCTATGAAATAACCTCACTTTTTGAAATTATTTGTGTATATCTTTGGGTACCTTGAAAAATGATTCGGTATCTTATTTTATTGA
Source organism: Crioceris asparagi (assembly GCA_958507055.1). Taxonomy (NCBI): domain Eukaryota; kingdom Metazoa; phylum Arthropoda; class Insecta; order Coleoptera; family Chrysomelidae; genus Crioceris; species Crioceris asparagi. Next base: position 55,983,545 of record OY293826.1, on the reverse strand, counting down.
AAATTTGGAATTCTAAACACTTGTTTTCAGTTTTCCAGGGAACAGAGATTATTTTGAAAAAAGAATACCGCAAATGTCAGACTTGAGCGCATGCTCTACATTTTTAATACTTGTTAATTATTAATAATTGTTATTTGATAATTTTTAATTGAAAATTCTTGATGCTGCATGAATCCACAGTAAGTTTGTATTCACATATGTTTTGTCAATTACCTACTTCAAACAATAGGTATCATAATTTCTATTCGTTTTTACTTTGTTATTGATCACATTAACCCGAGCAAGCCATTATTATTAACAATACTTGGTTCTATTGAAACTTAACAGGCTAAATCACTTTACAACAATGACAATAACTTTGCCGAATAAATAATATTATTAAGATTTGTGATTGTGACACTCGGCAAATCGTTAAACTCTACATGCATTTTCGAATGTTATTGACATAATATGATATAATCGATATCTTATAGGTTGATGCCTTCTAAATTGCCTTTATGGGGACTTTCCGATAACTGTGGCGTAAGATTTAACGGTGTTTTCTAGTAAAACACCCCAAAACAAGACGAAAATCAAGAATGACAATTTTCTCGTTTTCGTCTCCTTTTGAAGATATTTGCCCCATCTTTTCTCAACAAGCTTGCGACATGTTGAAGCAAATGCTGTGTTGGATTAGGAAAAAACGCGTTTAAAGGTATTCTTGCTATGGTAGAATACGTTGTAAACAATAGAAAGAAGAAAGAAGTATTTTTATATGAAATATAATGCAAATGAAAAACAAAAACTAAGGAATAAAATTAAATACAGATTTAGTATTTTGTGGTTGGCTAGGTTTGTGTTTTGGTGACAGGTTTGTTTCCTTAATATTTGCTCAATAACTACATTTTAAAGGCAACAGTATATTATTTGTAACATAATTTCAAATATGACATATGACAATAATAGCGGCTAGACAAGAAAGAGTCAAGGAATGCAAGGTGAAATTTACGTGTTTATAGTGATTAATGTGAATTTTCCAAGAAAATAATTCGTTGGGACGGTTTCTACAGTGTGATTTCTGGTAAGTGCGACTTCTTTAATACCTCTAGATACGTATTTTTCCTTACCAAATATCCCTTTTGCTTCAAAATCTCTCAAGCTTGTTGGAACAAAAAAAGGCCAATATCTCCAAAAGGAGACGAAAACGAGAAAATTGGTATTCTTGATTTTTGTCTTATTTTAGTGTGTTTTAACAGAAAACACCGTTAAATCTTGACGCCACATTTATTATATACTAATTATTATTTAATATATATATTATATAATGACACCAAAAATATCAATAATATACATTCGGGATACACATATGATTACCCAAACGGAGATTATTTACATAACCTGATAAAATCTGTGGACTGGACTGATCTCAGATTAATAACTAATGTAGGGGAGGCATTTAAGGAGTTTTACAGAAAAATGTTCGTATGTATAGATCAAGCAGTTCCAAAAAAAAATTGGGGGCAAAAAGTAAATATCCTAAATACTTTTCTTATGATCTTGTACGTAAAATACGAGAAAAACAACGTTTACATAAGAGGGTATACAGGGGGGGAAGCAAATTTAGAACAAAGAAACACATATAATGAACTTAGGCATGATGTAAGGGCTCAAACAAAGTGGGAGTATAAAGCATATTTGCGAACAATTAAGAGTAGTACTAGGGAAGATCGTAGTAGTTTTTGGTCATTTATTAGTTCTCGGAATAAAGCTACTGGTATTCCCCCTCAAATGCAGGCTAATGGCGAGGTATTTGATTGGTCTGATGAGATTGCAAATGCCTTTGCCGACTATTTTGCATCAGTGTATCAAGTATCATCTATCGATAACATGTTTACAACCCGGAGTGGTTTTGATTTTTCTTTAATAACTGAGAATGATGTAAGAGCCATCTAAAAAAACAATAAAACAGATATTGAAAACTACAGGCCAGTTAGTATTCTCAATTCATTAGCAAAGATCTTTGAAATAACACTTTGTAATGACATTTTTTGCCCGATAGATCTACGGTGTCTAATTTGGCTGTATTCGCTCAGTATATAGCAGAATCAATAAATTGTAAAAGTCGGCTGGACGTCATAGTAATTAACTGTGCTAAAGTCTTTGATAAGGTAGATCACGCTTTATCGTTTTCCAAATTAAGTGGTATAGGTTTTTCAGGTGGTGCAGTTAACTTTGTGAGGTTTTATTTGTCCTCTCGATACCAACAAGTCAGGGTTGGCAACTCTTTATTTAAAAGAATATCTGTAATATCGGGTGTGCCTCAGGGGAGCAACTTGGGACCCCTACTTTTTGCAATTTTTATTAATGACCTACCTGAATGCACTGACAGCTCCTCAGGTCTGTTATTTGCAGACAACTTTAAACTCTTTAAACAAATTAGAACACAAGCAGACTGTGTCTTGTTACAAAGTGATTTGAATTCAGTTTTGAACTGGTTTAGTGCAAACAGAATGGTTATAAATAAATCCTAGAGCTCAGTTATCACTTTTTATATAAAAATCTGGAGGTGTATTTTCAATCAAATTTAAAACTTAATAAACACTATAACCATATTGTAAACAAAGCATATAGGGTTTTGGGATGTGTAATACGTATTACTAAAACTTTGTTAGTCTTGACACTATTATTAAGTTGATGCCACATCTCGAGTATGCCTCTGTCATCTGGTCTCCTCAAGCTGAATCAAATATTGATTTGATAGAACGAGTGCAAAAAAGATTTTTGAGATATCTCTATGTACGTCAAAATAATATATACCCATACATGATTTCTTACAGAAGCATGCTCGAAACATTTAAGTTAACATCATTGAGGGAAGGAAGGGAAATGCAAGGCATACTTTTCATTTATTATATCCTTAATAGTTTTAACTACAAAGATTTGTTACTGGTTAACAACATTAAAATGCTAGTTCCTAATAGTAGGTAAGCATTTTTTATGAAAATTCAAAAGACTGCTCGCCGTTCCACGACATGCTGAGGACCTGTAACTCATTGTTAATTAGGCACAATATTAATTTTTTTGAGGTAAATAGTAAAAAAATTGTTAATAATCTCATGTTAGGAATATCAAGTTACTCTGTGATATTCTTCATCTTGTGTTAGTCTGTAGTTTTAGTAATTTTAACTGTTCCTGCCTCTTACAAGTAACTACGATGTAAAATTGTGTTTGTTGGAGTACCTAAATAAATAAATAAATAGATAAATAAATAAATAAACTTTATAAACTTACATGATATTGGATGTTTATTGGATGACCATGGTTTTTAATCTTCTTCTCTAATATTTCCTAAATCCACAACTAAGACTGAAAAAGATTAATGATTGCGGCTCTCTTTTAGGTTGTATCGCAATGCCAGAAAACCACCAATATCTAGCTTCTCCAATACCGAATTTGACGTTATCAAATATGATTCCATTGATATCAAGTATTTTCATTATAATTTTTTTTTGTGTTTACATTCCAGGCTGGATTATCTATATAAAACATATCATAACGTTAAGTAATTTCATGAGAACAGATTTCAAATTGTATCAAAATTCATTGTATTATAGGAATTTTCCATAGCGATGAAGTAAGAGCTTTTCGAGGTCTTCGACTTCATTGGAATAAGTAGGTGCCATAAATATGAAATATTTCAAATAGGAATTAATTAAATCATTATAGCTACTTGATGAATAAATTCACAAAAGATTTTCCTAGCGATCCATATTCTAGTGGAACTTTGAATTTCAGTTTCAATAATGAATGTGGAGCTTTTCTCCTTTGTGGTAAAGTGTCGGAGAGTTTTTTAATTATTTAGATAAATCTTTCAGAGTACCTCTTAGTTCTTTCTTCTAATACATTACTAAAATATTTTGTTCATTGGTACATCGACTCCCAAATCAAGATTATGATTTCTCTTTTGTTCGTTCTTATGGTTGATTCGTAGTATCTCCTGAGAAAACTTCCTCAATCAAATCTAATATCGTTTATGTATCTAATACAACACATTTACTTTATATAGGTACCAAACCATTAAGAATCTCTCATTGGCATTCACGTTCTGATCCAATTTAAGCCACCAAACAAATCAGGTGAATGGAGATTGGATTTGTTCCTTTCTCGCTTATACCTAGATAGACAAGCAATACTAACATTTAATTTTATTGAACTCCGAATATCTCAACTTAAAATTATATCCGATATCAGCAGGTCACTTTAATAATAGGTATAAAAATCCCGACGGCTTGTATTCAGCGGGTAGGAAAATTCAGTATTTTTAATTTTTATTATTTTTTCCATCACTTACAGAGAAAAACAACTACTGCGACGGCAAACACCCCTTCTGCCATTGGAAAACTCCAACAACTGTTAGGGCAATAACTACAATTTCACATTGTCACAATATTGCATAATACCACTATAAATGTTCAATCATTGATTGAACACGTATAGTTGGCGAATCTAAACACCCGGTAAGTTTAATTGATTAATTCAAGATTATCCTATAACAGTCATATATGATATTTCTGAATATGAATTTAATAGCGGAATAATCAAGATGATTATATAACATCAGCTGTTTTCTGGTAAATAACTAGATTATGCTAGGACGTCTAACTGTGCGGACAACCACTACTGCGAGGGCAAACACCCCTTTCACCATTGAATAACGCCAACAACTATTAGGGCAAAATTTCACATTCCCACGGCTCGACGCTCTGCGACATACTGGCGTTAGGGAAGAACCTTGAAATCATGATATTTGTCTGGGTGGCGGTACTTTGGTATTCAATCTGATATTTATTGCAATATATTCTTTTTGTAAATAGCTTTCTGTATTCTGCAAGTGCTGAATGAAAAAATCGGAGACAGTACAATTAGGTACCTAGGTACCTAATGTCAACAGAAAAGTTATATATAGTAAAACTGTTTACTGCTAAATAGATGCATATCACTTGATATGGTGATATTTCTTAATATACCTATATGTTACACTCTAAGACCTATTTCTATTCGGTCACTGTCTGAAATAAAATACCCAAACATTGATTTAGTAATAGTAGGGAAATTGGAACTCCTTTGCAAAAATGGCATCACTCTAGAGTCTAAAGATATGACGTTACTCTCAATATGGCGACATGCACATGTTGGCAAAGAACTTTTGGTATGGGATTCAATTAAATTCAATGCTTAAAAAAATATTCAGTAATTTTATTGTATTTATATAGGTTCGTCCTTTAGTTGTACACTTTATTTCATATGAAAATATAGTTTTATCAAATAGATATGTGCAAAAGCAATTCAGCAAATAATTCACAATATAATTTCTTCTACCCAGAGAAGCACTTAAAATTTCTAAATACGACTTTGACATTTGTTTATACTTGTGTAATGTAATTCGGATTAATACAGTAAAACCATAGACATAATAGAGCGTATTTAGTCTATGAGTAAAACTCGAAAAAACACAATTAACGAAAATATGACAGAAAGACTCTCAATATGGTTTGAAGCGATGCCACTTTTGTGAGATAACAAGCCTCTCCCTACGATACTTACTCAAAAACACATTCTCTTAATCACCCATCTAGTCTTCAATTCCAGAGTAACTTAAAATGTGTACTTGGCGCACAGTTTCACCGACATCCAGAAATGTCGGTTTTGGTGGTATTTCAATTATTTTTGTGGTTTAAATTTAAAAATATTGTTTTTTAGAATAGGTATATTCTTTGTTATATGTATACATTATAAGTGTTATCTTTCGATATAGTATTATTATCATGACTATTAAAACATTAAACCAAAACACGGCCAATCATGAATAACAGAGGAAACGTACCTACCTATTTGTGAGCAATTTTGCTTAAAATATAAGTTTTGTATCGACATTGTGGCCTATTCCACCCCTTCAAGCCCAACAATCCCAAACATGTAATTAATGATTTATTAGAAATTCGGTATTTTTCGGTTATTGAATTTGTTTCATGTATAAACAATCGAAATAGTTATAAAAGTACCATTTTCCAGTTTATTTAGTAATAAAGATGCATTTTTAATATCGAGGCAGCGGTAGTGATCTAGGACAATACATCATCAACCAATACTTTCATTAAATAATAATACTTAACAATAAAAATAATTATTTCTATAGTTCTTTATTTCATTCGTTACATGCAAGTTATTTCTTAAAATCCTATTTAATCAAAACCAACAAAATATAAATACATCTATTTTAATTCTGTGAATTTCAATTGATTTCGAGATTCTTCTATTTCAAATTTGAGAAAGAGCTGTATAATATATGCCATCAGTCAATGTCATATTCCTGTATTGAGTCCGTATATCTGTGAATTTCCTAGGGCCAATTTAAGCCTGTTCAGGCTAATAGTTTGTATTTGGGAAAAGGCTGCTGATTTAGTATCCCTTTACACAAATATTCCTACAGATGTTGACTTTAAGTATAATGAAGAATTCTATCAACAAAGCTATGGTTGCACCATGGGTTCGTCCGTCTCAAGCTGCATCGCAAAACTAGTCTTCGAAGACCTAGAGCGCGAAATTTTACCGAAAACAGGTTTCCCAATACCACTTTTCTTTAGATACGTTGACGATTGTTTATCAACCACTCCCAAAGGTAAAGAAAACTTTATACTAGATCTTTTCCACACATATCACAATAAGTTAAAGTTTACAATATAAACTGAACTAAACAATTCAATTAATTTTCTAGATTTAACATTAATACACAATCAAAACAATGAACGCACAAAATCGTACACTAAAGATACTTGGTCTGGGAGATATTTGCATTTTAACTCGAAACACCAATTATCCCAAAAGAAATCAGTAATCAATAATTTTGCAGACAGATCAATCAATTTCACAGATTCCGAATATCGCAAAGAAAATAATAAACAATAAAGTTTATAACCTTCTGAAACAAACATATATGTACTTAGTAATTAAAATCCAAAAACGAAATGAATATGATTACCCACAGCGTGAAATACCATGCAATAACTGCAATAGCGCATATATCGGGCAAACTCGAAAATACCGAATAAATCATATCAGAGATCATAAATATGAGAAAAAAATAAAACCGCATTAACAAATCATAAAGAGGGAAAAACATAAATTATGATGAAAATTTTAACTACTAAACAAAATACATATTAACTCGTAATTCTGGAAACGATCTATATAAAGAAGAAACAAAACAGACTAAACTATAAAACGATAAAAATAAACTAAATATTATCTTCAACAATATTTCGTAAAGTAATATAAAAGAAAATGCCATAAATCAGTTTTGTAAAAAAATCTCCTAGCCTAATTGAAAAGCCTTCCGGTAACTAATATCTTCCATCCATTGTAAAAGACACGAAGAAAGTCATCTCAATATTTTTATTTTAAAAAGAACAATATGAAAACCATGAAAAAGAAGAAACAAGTTACCAAAACTATGACACAATAAGAACCATGTTTTCTATGAAGAATTATTTTTTTATTTCAATTATTCAAATTTCAAAGTTTTAGATCAGTGGTTAATTTTATTATTTTTTCAATATTTGTAGAATATAATTAATTTTCCCATTTTCATCTCGATAGTTTATTCAATAAAAAATGTCGAAATGTTTTGATGTAAACCCGAAAACTTTGTACCACTGGAATAGATTTTTTTTAATTTATGATGGAATTAATGAGTTTTTCAAAACGAATCATCAATAAACGGCAGAGCCTAAATCCCAAGAAACTCCCAAAGGTATATTATATATATTTTATATTGGATTCTTCTTTGAAGACTTTTTTAAAAAAACTTTATTTACTTTAACAAATTTATTAGTCGACTTAATTTTGAAATAACAGGTCGAAAATGAGACAAGTACAGCAAAGAGTTCTACTTTACTAAATTTTACGTACTAATCTGACGATCACTCTTGGATGTCTACTTAAATAGTTTTTTAGGTGCAAGCTAAGCAGTTTCTAGAATGTTCTAAACGATTTAGATTGCACCGTTACAATTTCTAGGAATAATCCTATGTTACATGATATGATTTTTATGGCAGGAAGGTGTAATAAGAGGTTTCATACTGTAAGGCAATATGTTAGCTTTGAAAGATGAAATTTAATAATTGTACGTGAGTTTTATAAAAATACCAGCGACAGACTGTCGCGACGGATAAATCGAGAATATTAAATATTTAAAATATAATATATCTGGATATTTGTACTATAACAACTATCTGAATATTTCTAATATAACATATATATATATATATATATATATATATATATATATATATATATATATATATGAAATAGATTTATTAAAATACAAACCACTTCTTCCACATCTTCATGTTGGCTTTATTCATCCTTCCTTCGTGGAAATAGGGGACTCTGATGAATATCAGCTTGATTTGTTCTAACGTTAGCCACTTCTGAGATCTCGAAACATAAGCTGAAAACGAATAATAATTAATGGTCCTTTTTAGTATAATCAATAAAAAATGATCACTCTATTTCTAATAATTCGATATTTGGAATAACAGTTACTGAGTTTAGATGAGAGAGTTTTGTTCTATAATGAATTACAAGAAATTAAATTAACAATTGATACTTGAATATATTTGATGCAGTTACCATATAAAAAAAATAAGTTACTGTACATAAAATTTGCTGAATATGTGTACTTTGATTGGTACCTTTCCCAGATTTTAATTATGGATTATGGTGGCTTATTAGACTCTTTCATGACTGCAGAACATCAGAACCATAACTATGTCTATTCTTTAGCAGAATATATCAATCTGGGACTGATTGCACCAACGAAAGTATAACTTCCACATATAATTATCAAATTCTAGTAGTAAATCTGTATGTAGGTACTCACATGACATTTTTAAACACGGTAATAGTCTAGTTTAGGGGCTTTTGCTATAAAAGTCCTAAAAAATCAAATTTTAGTAAAAATACATATACGGTAACATAACTTTTAATAAAATTGAGGCGGAAGACGCTATTTTTAATGATTTATTACAAAAAATAGCAAAATATGGTGGTTTTGGTACTTACGACTTTTAGCAGAAATTTTCGATTTGGAATTTTCTTTTCAATCCCAAATAGTATATAACCATCTTTGTATTCTATTTAATACTAAAATTGTTTAAAATAAGCAAAAATATGCGTGAAAATAGTAAATATAAGTTCACATAAAAAAGATTGACGGTTGATTTATGTAGTATGTTTGACGACACGACTTGACGTTAACAGCATTGATATACGACTATTCCAACGTTGCCAAAACTAATGTTTATGATATTGAACTATTGAACATCTTTAAAAATATTCGATAACGAAAGCATAAACTAAGTAGTAAGATTTTAAATGTCTGAAGGTTTAGTTCTATGTTTAAAATTTACTAAAAATGAATTTTTCATAAATACTTGCTTTAGAGCAAAAATACGATACATATCATGACAACTTTTGATGCTGAAGGTGACGAGTTTTGTCTTCAGGCTTTTGAAAATATGAATTCATTGATTGCTTTACGACAAGATACTGAGAAAGAAAGAAGAGCTCAGTACTTGTCATTTTAGAAAACGTTAAACTATACAAGACAAATTCGTATAATATACTAAATTCTGTTGATATTGTTGTTAACTTTTCTAAAGCAAGTATTATTGGAAATGAAATTCAAATCATAGAATACATATTTATAAAATAATTTCATAGTACAAAAGTTATACTGACAGAGTATTTCATAGTACAAAAGTTATACTGACAGAGTTGGCAACATTGATATTAATAGAACTTGGTAGTTCAGGATGTACTACATAAGACAACAGTCAATTCGTTTTACTTCACATTTTTGTGAACATATATTTTATATTTTCACGCATATTCTTGCTTATTTTGAACTATTTTAGTATTAAATAGAATACAAGGATGGTTATATACTATTTGGGATTGAAAAGAAAATTCCAAATCGAAAATTTCTTCTAAAAGTCGTAAGTACCAAAACCACCATATTTTGCTATTTTTTGTAATAAATCATTAAAAATAGCGTCTTCCGCCTCAATTTTATTAAAAGTTATGTTACCATATATGTATTTTTACTAACATTTGATTTTTTAGGGCTTTTATAGCAAAAGCCCCTAAACTAGACTATTACCTTAAACACTTCTAAATTTAACGGTAATGTAGCTCAAGGGATATCTTCCTTCTGTAGAGTATAATCCTGCTCATGTACTATTTCGAAAATTATATTTGTGCAAAGTAATTTCCAATGGCCCACCTGCAAAGTACCTATATCGTTATTCAAAATTACCACAACATTACAAAACTCACCTGTAACATACTTAGTTTACATATCTTCATAATATAGTTAAGTAGATATTGAATGATATCGCTAGGCAGAATTTCAGTCGTAGTCGTAGTAAACGGAAATCCGCTGAAATTAAATATTTCAATTTAAAATTTCGATGATGTCACTTGTCATTTGTCACACCTCATATTACGAATTACATAGAGATGGAAATATGCATAGAGATAAAGCCCGCTGCAGACGGAGTATGTTTTGCTGCATGTTTCCTTGATGGGAGCTAAGCTTGGTGCTGTGCATGCTTCCATGTAGAAAATGATATCGCGTGCACGGTTGGTTGCTTGAAATCGAGCATGATTTGATGATAGAACCGGTGCTATTTTCGGTGATGGTTTTCACGCATCGTGCCTTGTCGGAGCACTCGGAACTATTCGAGTCGTACTCAAAAGTTATTTTGCACATGTTAACGTTATTTTTGATTGTTGGGACATTTTCTCTATTGTAACAATGAGCAAGGGAGCCATCAACACACCATACGCGGCAATAGTTATCGGACCGTGCAGCAAAAAAGCAAGCAATCATGCAGCAAAACATAAACATACTCCGTCTGCAGCGGGCTTATTATAGAAATATTGTATCTCTATGGAAATTTGTTCACGGTGATAGTGAGAATCTTCTTATATTTTTGCAGCATCCTTTGAATAGGTATTTTTATGTTTTAAGCAACATCTCCCTCCAACTGCAAATCACGCGGTAGCTGAATAAGACTGGACGCTAAGCTAACCACTTTTTACGTTCGTTTCAAGACCTTGCTATATGACCGTGGTTTTACACTTTGGAGGTAGTGTTTAGTGTTCTCTAACAAAAAAACAAAGGTAGTGTTCTCTGATCGGGTATGTCCTCAAAAGTAATATTTCTTAAAAAAGTTCGGAAAGTAAAACTACTTTTGCTTATAACTTTATTGTTATAAGATAAAAAAAAATCATTTGTACAACTTCAGGGATGATCAAATGCATTTGTTATTGTATATGCTGCAGTTTTCTCTAATTAGAGCATTTTAACTTCTTTCCCCTCACACCTCATCCAATAATTTCTGTATAAATACTTACTATCGTTTATCAAACCTCGTGCAGATCATATCCAGGGCGGTCTAAATTGCTCAATCAGAATATATGAATATTTCTATGTTTTTCGATTGATAATTGAATAAAATTAATGAATAATAATTTTTCAATACGGTTATAAAGCTATGACGTCATCATGCTTGATTGCTGGTGTTACCTATATTGGTAGTGTTCTCTGGTTGGTAGCACACGGACATGGGCATTAACCTAACCAGAGAATACTACCTCCTAAACCTAACACGGACATCACTTATCTGTGTCTGAAAAAGTCTTTATTATTGAGTCGTTTACCTAGATAATGAAAATAATAAAGGATAAGTCTATACAACTACTCTTTGACCTAAATACAACCAATATACAATATTAAAGCACATTTGTCAATTTGATCCCCTACTGGTTATCTCTGCTACTACCACCATCCAGATATACCATGATCATGAACAAATATAGGGAGGACGAGTAACAGTGGCTGAAATAACATCCCGTGATAAGGTGTCAATTTGGTATGTTGCGCAGTATTTCACTGAGTGTCTATTGTTGTATTTAGGCTTCCTTCGCCCATACTACATAAGGATGCGCAGCGTAATTCTGCGCAACCCACCGAAATGACATACATGAAGGGTGTTCGAGCAGTAGTTTGGACCAGTTTCCAACTGTGTTCCGTGATTGTGGAGCATGCGCATATGAATTTCCGTCTTCTTAAAATTAAAATGCGCATGCCTCTGACGGTTTGAGTTTGGTTTGAAATCCTGCTCGAACACCCTTAATAACCCAATGTTTTTTGTGCTACGCCCACTACTCGTGTTACTTGTCCTCCTTATATTTGTTCATGGCTAGCGGTATAGAAGTTTAAGTATATGTACGTGTCATTACCATGATCATTTACTCAGGTCTTGCTTCTCCCTATCTACTTAATGTTATGAAAGTTAGAATGCTAATGAGCTAGAGGGATAAAAATAAAAAATACCATAATGAGAAATAGTCTAGTTTAGGGGCTTTTGCTATAAAAGCCCTAAAAAATCAAATGTTAGTAAAAATACATATATGGTAACATAACTTTTAATAAAATTGAGGCGGAAGACGCTATTTTTAATGATTTATTACAAAAAATAGCAAAATATGGTGGTTTTGGTAACTACGACTTTTAGCAGAAATTTTCGATTTGGAATTTTCTTTTCAATCCCAAATAGTATGTAACCATCCTTGTATTCTATTTAATACTAAAATTATTTAAAATAAGCAAAAATATGCGTGAAAATATAAAATATAAGTTCACAAAAAAGTGAAGTAAAACGAATTGACGGTTGTCTTATGTAGTACATCCTGAACTACCAAGTTCTATTAATATCAATGGTGCCAACTCTGTCAGTATAACTTTTGTACTATGAAATACTCTGTCAGTATAACTTTTGTACTATGAAATACTCTGTCAGTATAACTTTTATACTATGAAATTATTTTATAAATATGTATTCTATGATTTGAATTTCATTTCCAATAATACTTGCTTTAGAAAAGTTAACAACAATAACAACAGAATTTAGTATATTATACGAATTTGTCTTGTATAGTTTAACGTTTTCTAAAATGACAAGTACTGAGCTCTTCTTTCTTTCTCAATATCTTGTCGTAAGGCAATCAATGAATTCATATTTTCAAAAGCCTGAAGACAAAACTCGTCACCTTCAGCATCAAAAGTTGTCATGATATGTATCGTATTTTTGCTCTAAAGCAAGTATTTATGAAAAATTCATTTTTAGTAAATTTTAAACATAGAACTAAACCTTCAGACATTTAAAATCTTACTACTTAGTTTATGCTTTCGTTATCGAATATTTTTAAAGATGTTCAATAGTTCAATATCATAAACATAGTTTTGGCAACGTTGGAATAGTCGTATATCAATGCTGTTAACGTCAAGTCGTGTCGTCAAACATACTACATAAATCAACCGTCAATCCTTTTTATGTGAACTTATATTTACTATTTTCACGCATATTTTTGCTTATTTTAAACAATTTTAGTATTAAATAGAATACAAGTATGGTTACATACTATTTGGGATTGAAAAGAAAATTCCAAATCGAAAATTTCTGCTATAAGTCGTAAGTACCAAAACCACCATATTTTGCTATTTTTTGTAATAAATCATTAAAAATAGCGTCTTCCGCCTCAATTTTATTAAAAGTTATGTTACCATATATGTATTTTTACTAACATTTGATTTTTTAGGGTTTTTATAGCAAAAGCCCCTAAACTAGACTATTACCCTATGTAATATGTAAGAATATTATTGCAGTTCTTTTAGAAAATTTTATTTTATTGTGTTGAAGTGAAGTGTGAAATTATTAAAAAATGACAAAACCTTGCGTTGTACTGCTATGTAATAAGCGCTACAGGGTACTTCAAATCAAATAGTGAGCGACTGAAAAAGTGACCAAATGCTATTTGCAATTGACCTCTTCATAATATGGTGATAATATGTAAGTGAAAAACATTTCGAAGAAAAATATATTGGCCCTGAGAATTCACTTTGAGTGGAATCTACAAAATATGATCAAGTTTGATTCTCTGTACGTACCTACTTAGGTTCACAACAAGCCGCTTGATTAATAGGGAAAAGTTTGAGTATCAACCATAGTCTAAAATTATTTTCATGTTTGCCTTTTTTGTCATTTAAATCAATACTCTGTATCATAGAGAATAAAATAAAGGCTTTTTAAATTAGATAAAATATATTATAGTTCGTGTCAGAGTAAATTCTCTTTGGTATATTCGTTCTAGTAAGAGTAGTAGGCACAGGGCGCTATATGATGAGCTCTAGTTCGAGTATTCTTCGTAACCATAGAGAATGTCTATGTTCGTAACTCTTCGCCATCAGTAGCACTTATCCCTAAAGTCCCTATATATAGGGACTTTACTTATCCCTCTACAGATGCGATCCTGGCGAGTCAACACGTTAACAGTCCTATGTACAAAGCGCCAGTCGCAAGACCAGGGGGGTTACTCCTGAAACTCGATTCGATTCTCTACTCTATTCTCTATTCGACTTAGAACTCGATCCACCAAAATATCAAAATTTTCACTCGATCGAGAACACAATCGAGTTATGTGAAATTCGCGTTCTCTGAAATAAATCGTCAAGTGTCAAGTCATATACGTCAGGCGCAGTGACAGTGATTGAATACTTTTAATAACAATTAAAATAGTCAAGGTCTTTATTAGTACGCGTTTTACAAAAAAAGTTTTAATTAATCCTAATATTTTTAAGAAAACATGAGTAAGTGCCTACAATTTTTATTCGAAGTATTTTTCGAAATTAATGAATATAGTGTTGCCTACATTTGAATTTGTAAATAATTAAAACTATCATACATATTTTTAGTGCTTCTACGACGTCTTATCAGTACAACATACGAATAAGAATATAATTGAAATTCTAAAGAAGATATTGAAACTGTTCGAGGCATTTGCAGTCGATTGAAACTAAAATGACTCGAAATAACACTTTTATTGAATTCCTTAGAAGGCACAACAAAAGTCGCAAAATAATGAGGTAGAAAGGTAAGAACACCACAGGAAACTTTTTGATTTTATATTATATACCTACTATTTCTTAAAATGTATAATTTTTTCAGATTTGGACTGATAAGAAATACTCACTCTGAAAATTGTGTGGATGGGCAAGCTATGTGCTTTGAGTCGCAGTTATTAAATTTAGAAACTAGATATTGATGTGTAAATTGTTAAAATAAAATTCAAATCAGTCTTGTTGAGTCGATCTTTATTCACAATAGATTACATTTTATAGTGTGCACATACGACAAGACACTTCTTTATCACATGTAGGGGCTTCACTGTCATTATCAGATGTTGTGTGTGCTGATCATTTGTTGCGCAACAAGTCTTGATTATTTGGGCTGCAGTCAGTACGTAGATTGTAATTCAATGCCCAGTGAAACAATCGCCACCATCTAGTTTTACACATCTTGAAATTGACATCTATTTACCTCTATAAACAACATTTCCTTCTGCAGTTGGTGACTGAATGCTTTTTGAATCCGAATGATGACATTTTATTGTACCAATGCTTCATCCTTTAAGTATGTGGCTGCCAGAACCATAAGAATATAATGCCATTAAAATCTGAAAAGAAAATGTTTATGATGGTATACTTCATTATGTTAAAAGTAATTTATTGTTGTGTACCTACCCACAGTTGAAGGTTTGGAAACTAGTTCATGTTCTAATTTATTAACACTTCAACCAATTATAAGTACATCATAGTATATAAAATGAAATTATTGTACTTGATGACATAGTTGAGGTAATGAGAACGAAACTCACCTTGCATTTAAATGAAATATTATTTCCAATATCCATATCTCTTAATATAATACCAAATTCATTGAATCTCTTCTCGCACACTTGTACAAACGATTGGCTTCATGTAAATTGAAAAACAACGCAAAATGAGCCACAATAAAGGTGAATATTAATAAATAACACTTCTCATTATATATTGTTATCATTTAGGTAAGAGGTTAGAAGTAACTGACACAAAGTCATAGAATGGGAATGCGAGAATAGGCACCGCTTCTCGTCTCGATCCTACTTAGTTCCTATTCGATCCACCATCGTGATGGGTAGCGAGTGTCATTTGTTTTGAGATCGAATTCGATTGATTCAGTACTCGATCCAGTCGGGAGTAAGCCCCCTGAGTAAATGATCGTGGTCATTACGTATTACGATAAGGGTGTTCGAGCAGGATTTCAAACCAAACTCAAACCGTCAGAGGCATGCGCATTTTAATTTTAAGAAGACGGAAATTAATATGCGCATGCTCCACAATCACGGAACACAGTTGGAAACTGGTCCAAACTACTGCTCGAACACCCTTGATAGGTACTGACTATGTTGCAGAGAACACTAACTTAAACTTTTTTGGTTCTCTAGTTCTCTGTTCGAGGTAGTGTTCTCTGGTTCTCTGTTGTGTTTTTGCTTAAGTGATTTGTAAAAATTAATTTCCACAAACCTGGTCCTGGTACCATATATAAATGTTCAAACAGATTCATATCTTTATGTATTTGAGTATTTATCTTTTGTACTTCAAGGAGGAACATCAAATTTGATAATCAAATATAAATGATAATCTGTTGTTAGCCGTCTCGAGAATTAAATAAGGTAATATTTTTTGATAAATAAAATATATATATTTATTTTTGTTGGAAAAGAATACAAAAATGAAATTAATTCCTTTTTCAGTTATCAAACAATGTCTCTGCAACCTGTTCTAATTAACGTAGCGTTAGCAGAAAATGAGTTGGAGGAATTAACGAAGAAAGCTAAAGATTGGGCTATTATGCACGGCATATCCATGAAATCTAAGAAAGAATTCAATGAAAATTCCGTTCAAATTGCCCCTTTCACACTTTTTCCCTCAGTCATTCCAAAAAATGAGTTTCAAAAAGTTGTAGTCATGCAGACTATTTTTAACGAACTTATCAACAAGGTCGCTCACAACAGAGAATTTTTAAGCGATACTTTGCAGCATACTATCAAAGTTGATGAATTTACTGGTAATTTATTTGAAATATACGAAGAAGTAATGAAGGAGGGAATTTCTCAGGTTAGCCGCACATATCAAATAATTGAACCAATTTAATTACATTTTATGTTTATTGTAAGAACTAAACTTTGCAGGATATATCATTGGGACTCCTTCGTGCAGATTATATGTTGCATTCCAATAGTTTGAAACAGGTAGAGATCAATACGATTGCTTCAAGTTTCGCTGGCATAGCCTCTGCCGTCTCTAAGTACAATAGGTAAGGCCAACGTAATTAAAACATGAACTGATTTCACAGTATCCACCTTGGAAACGTATTACATTTGCGTTTTTCCTATGAATGTTCCACTATTCTTTTTTTGTAAATTCCTAGTTCAAATGTTCTTCGACTCATTATATAATAGGCTAATAATCATGCAACTTTTATTAATTGTATATATTGTTATCTTAGATAGCTATATTACATAAAGTAGAAATGTTCCATTTTTAATAAGAAATAACATTTCGCTAGGTACCTATTATATATATCATGTTATCCTTATCTCATGAATATCCTAGTACTTAAACGCAGTTTCAAGTAAACATATTATTGTCACATGAATTCCATTGTTAGTTATATAACTTATATTTTACACGTGAATCTTAGAAATTTAAGTCAATTGATATTTTCCAGAATTTTCAAAATTAAAAATTACCAAATTTGGATTCAAAATCACTGTAAAACCAGAACCATTATCGAAACTATTGACATTGATATCATAACTTTTTTTGTGAATATATAATTATAAATTATAAACCTGTATAGCGTTTCTTCAACACCTCGGCCACTTATGTTTTTCGCATAATTGTAAATTGCAGTTTACCATAAATGAGATGAAATTAAAAACATCTCAGTTAATGGTTAAAAGATACATTTTATTTTTTCTATTTGGGGTGTCAGTCGAAACCTATTTGGATATTCTTTATAAAAAATAATTATTATTATTTCATGGTATATTTTGTGACTACTTCCTGGGAAAACTCTCAAAATCGCATTTACTAAATTTTCTTAGATCATAATGCACAAAATCACTTTTTCTTTTCATTCTATTGCTTTTTAGATTTTATAATGTTGGATTAAATCTTGTTAAAATATTGTATTTCTGGCTTAACTTAGCGTTCGTTAAGAATTTTTTGAAATGTTATTTCAGGTATATCCTTCAAGAAGTAGGGAAAACTGACTCTCTCCATAATGTAAGTTCTTTCCTATTTTTTTACTATTATTTCTAAAATGTATTACAGCTAAACATGTTACTGTGCCATAGTAGAGTCAGTTTAATACATTAATTAATGATAAAGTTGTTATAAAAATATAAACTCTATGGGTTATATGTTTGATTCTGTAATTGTAATTAAGATCAGAGCCATATTCGAGTTTATCTGTATCAGATGCAGTCGTGATAATAACCCTAGTCCTAGATGTTATTTCATTGCTAGATCGTCCTCACCTCCCATATTCCAGATACCTGATAATGAAGCAGTAACTGGTCTAGCTCAGGGAATGATTGATGCTTGGAAAATATATAATAATCGAAAATCTGTGATATTGTTTGTTGTGGAAAACATTACATATAATATATGTGACCAAAGATTTCACGAGTTTGAGATACGAAGAATAGATCCGAGGGTCAAAGTTATAAGGAGAACGTTAACACAAGTCTTTCATGAGGCACGTCTTAATTCTAATAAAGAATTGATAATGTGAGTAGGTATATTTATTAACAGTTTTCATTTAGGTTCGAATTTTAAATTAAACTTTAATAACTGGCTACTTTATTATATTTATTCTATGCTGCTCACCAGTTGCTTAGTGGGCTATTGTTATTTATACAGGGTATTTCTTAAAAATATGCTAATAGTTAAAGAGGTTATTCTTGGGTCTATTTTGAGAGAAAACTTAACATGGTTTTAACTTTTGAAGTACAGGTTGCTAAAGTTTATTTCCAATTTGGTATGGCATTCCAAATTATATTTTGATTACTTCAATTCTGTAATTCATCTTATGAAGTTTTTATCTCAAAATAAACCCAAGAATAACCTCCTTAAATGTCAACATGTTATTAAGAAACGCTTTGGAGATAGGTACATATTTATTAAATAGCGTACGAGTTTAAAAAACAAAATAAATAAAAAAGTTGTATTTTTAAATAATAACATTGAAACTTAAATATATTTTAAACTAATCTAATTGTAGGTAATAGTAATTGGAATGTACGTTTGCTTGTTTTGGCTTGCTCGCGCGTTTTACGTAAACTTGCACAAACTTTTTTGATCCTTTTGTTATTTCAAAGAAGAATTCTGGGGAATAATCCCATATTAAACATTACAAGATCTTGTGTCTCTTTCCACCTGAATAATTCGGATAGAGGGACAATTTTTTATTCAAATAATTTAAGGGTTTTTCTGTTTCGACCAATAATTGCACATCCAAATTACAAGTACCACCATCTATGTAATATAGTCGGTCCTAGTCTTATTTTCAAGTTTATTATATCACAGTGCCTTATTGTTGGATGCGTATCAACATAAGAATATCAACATCGTAGATGTACGAACATCATCTATATCAAAGATGACGATGCTGATATCGGATATTGCATCATGGATATCGTTGCCCGTCGATGACAAACATTCCCGAAAAGGCTCGGGTTTCGTGTGTATTGCGGGATTTGTGTGTCAAGATACATCTATCCAAATATCAAGTGGATACGTCCAGTAGTATGTTTATTTTTTCTGGATAAAAAGTAGTTTACGTATTAATCCACATAGTACACTATCTGTGCGTCAAATTTCATCCATCATATATATATTATAACTAATGTTGTTCAAATGTTTTGTTTCAGAGATGATAACATTGTAAGTGTAATATACTTCAGATCTGGTTATGAACCGCAACAATATCCTAGTCGCAATGAATGGGATGCTAGATTACTAATGGAAAGGTGAGGTGTATTTTAATACTATATTAATAACTATAATTCTCCATTCCATCTATGGTTATTATCTCTCTACATCTTTGGAGGTTTATCCCCTGCTATCCTTTGTTCCTTATGTTCCTTTTTGTTTTGCCAGAGTGCACTGAGAGTTGAGAGTGTTATATTAGGTTCGTTTCGTACCATCCCATACGATGCTATTTTTTAGAAAAGTAAGTAAGCATAGCACAGCGGGAGCGGGATTTGTTACCAACGCTAAAATAAAAGAATGTCGAATCTTTGGCAGCATCAACAAGACATATCCAGGAAGTGAAGTACTCATCGATTGATACCCATGCTTAAGGTTTGCAAGGAAACTATGAGAGGTTGACTATTACGTTACCGAGATTCTCACTGGCTATGGTTGTTTTAAAACGTAACAAAAAAGTGTTTAACTCGACGAATCATTCTAATACCCAGTCTGTCTTGTGTAAAGGAAAGCGTTAAGCATTTAATCTTCTATTCAAAGAAGCGATGGAATAAAAATCTCTTAGCGGAGATGCTGACAGGAAGATCAATATGGGAAGGCGTGACCATTTTTTTTTCTACACTCTTGAAGTTCCTTCTGCAAGATGTACAAGCGAGAACATCCGAGCAGTAACGTGATTACATCTCCGAGAAATAGTTTAAACTACTCTCCTCGGTTGAGGATAATCTGTAGCTAAGTAGAGACTAACAATTAGTTCCGCTGGGGTTCCGGGGCATTTTTTTTCATTGGTTATGAAGTTCCCAAGGCCTGGTCTTTCACTGAGATGTAAAATAAGATCGACATGTATTAGTGCATAATTAATATTTTATCTAGTTCACAGTTGAACCGCTTTCATGCACTTTCGCTGCTCGTTATCTATCATATTAATCATTTTCCTGGTTTGTTTACAAGTATATATCAATGGGGAAGTTGGTAAAATAGCTTTTGAGAATCAAACGGACACTGTTTACTCAAAATATATTATAAGCAATCTTCCAGTTTTAATGAAGTGTATTTTTCAAAGCTGATTTATTTGTTGTATTTATGATTATAAAGTGCATTTCTATTCAAGATCTAAGGCTATTAAATGCCCATCAATCCAATACCAATTAGCTGGAACTAAGAAAGTTCAGCAAGCTTTAGCTAAAACGGGTGCTATTGAATTATTTATCTCGGATCCTAAGAAAATAGAGGCCATAAAAGAGTTTTTTGTTGGACTTTATGGGCTTGACTTCGACGAATTGGGAAATCAAGCAGTTCAAATGGTCTTAGATAACCCAGACAAGTGAGTATATAAAACTTGTCTCCTTTGCCAGTATCCAAATCTAATCCTATATTATAGTTTTGTTTTGAAACCTCAGAGGGAAGGTGGTGGTAATAATTTGTACGGAGTGGATGCAAGAGATGCTATACTAAAAATGAAGGACAACAGTGAGCGTGCTGCATATATTCTTATGGAACGTATTCGACCACCTGTATCGAAAGGTTACATTGTGAGGCCAGATGGTCCTAAATTGCCGCCTTTAACTGATCTAGTTTCTGAACTGGGAATATATGGAGTTGTTATAGGGCAAGTAACCTGTTTATTACAAAATTAGGGGTATTATTATTTCATTTTCATTGTTTTTAAAATTGAGGTAATGATTTTAAATTACGACAAATTGCTGAAAAAAAATGTAAGCATAAATCAGTTATGGTATGTAAATTAAAAAACTGTATGTGACTTTCCAAACGACTATATATCCTTCTGGGAGATCTTCTCATACGATAATTTTGCAATTGGATGAGCTTTCTAGGGATACATTTAGTGATAATTTATAATAATGTCGATTATATATTTATATATATATATATATTTAGTTAACGGACCAAAAAAGCTGTCAGCAAAATCATGTTTTCCAAATTCATTTTATTTCATAACTCTATGCCCACAACTGTGCAATGATTCACCGGCGTTTGAGACCATGGCTCGCTGCACGCTATTTGGAGCATAGAGTATAGGTACCTTATATATATTTATCTATAAATATGTGGAAAGATCGAAAATTGTAATCATCCATTCATTAGATACCGAAACTATGTTAGTAAAAAATAATTAAACAGTATAAAACTTTAAACCGTAAAAACAACTTGATTAATGTATTTGTCCCCACGGGAAAAAAAGTGTCTACTTTAGTAGATATATAGTAAATATCAATCAAAACACAGAATTAAACTAACAGATATTTAACTACTTTAAAGGTTTCCTTAGCAACGAATATCTAATTGTCACCTACCACTTTAAAACTTAAAATTTTACTTCGATAATCTTCTTTCTAACTTTAATATATTGTAATATTCTTTCAATATTAAACCATCGTTTTTCCCGTCACAGAAAAAAATAGTGTATTATACACGGGAAAAATAATAGCTCGAGAGCTAAAATCTAGTACTTTTTTCCCTTATGATTATGATTTCTTGCAGGAATATCAGTGAGACTATGGCTTTACTTTTACCGTCATCAAAAGTTGTCTGCGTTGTACAGGGTATTCCAGATATGTGTCAGAAATAAAAAAAATTCAAAACATAACATAATTTTTTCAAATGGAATGTCTATCTTTTTTTTATTTTATACTAGTGGTGACTCAAAATGCTTCCTTTTAGTATAAATATGTCCTATACCTATATGTCATAGTTTTCGAGATTTAACATTTTTGTTTTTATTATTTGGTTTTGAATGAAATTTGCCTTGGATTGTGTTTTATTATTGAATTTTAGAATTAATACACAGTAGAAGATGGAAAATAAAAATATAATGAAAATTTAGTCCATCGTATTGTACTCAAAATCGCGACCTAAAGGATAAGAATATGTACTGCTTGGCCTAGACAATCCGAAAGTAAAAGCAAATGAAAAAATCGGGTGTGTCCACTCACACGTCTTTCCTACCGCTCGCAGGCAAATTCCAGTGAATGAAAATTTTTACACTATTACAATACTCTCCTTACATAGCGACGATAATAGCGGTAGTAAAGTAAAAATCCTTTGGTTAAATCGTGCTACCTCTCATTTTTTTTCAGCATGTCAAGACAAACAACAATGGTCATGTAACATTTTTTCGCAAGATGAAACGTTAAGCTAGAATCTGAAGAAACATGTGGAAAATACGGAATTTTATTCAAGCATAACTTTTTTTTGTGTTTTTTATCAGAGATGGCGTTATATGTGGGTGGTAAAGGGCTCTCAGAATACTTTAGGCAAGTTTAATCAAAATCCTTAGAGCGGTTTTCGCGCTATAGTCTTGAGCAAATCACGTTTTTTGGCTATAGCTCAACACCCAGTGTATAAAGGATTCTCATTCAGTGCCACTGGCGAGTGATATTGGTACCAAAAAATATAAAAAATAAAGCAACAAAATACACAGATCCGTTCCCGAGATAATGCTGTCACAGACAAACATACAGACGGACGGTCAGACAGACAGACCAATGGCTGAAAATATGTTTATTAGACTTAGAAAACTCTGAAACGTCAACATTTGTAAAATCTCGATACCGAAAATTTGACACGATTACAATACTTTCCTTATACAGCTACTATAGTAGCGTAGGAAAGTAAAAAGAATGTTTTCATTACGAAGTGTCAAAATAATTACGTAGTAACGGTGTTAAGATTAGAAAAATTAATTTTTCAAGACAACAAATGATTAACATGATTTTTGTTTTGGGCGCAAGTGATCAAAATTGTTTCTTAGCAAGTCGAATTTATGCGCAAATATTCCTGAATACTAAACGTCATCCTAATAAGTTAGCGTTTGCTCGACTGAAAGAACGATTTGAAAGAACTGGATGCGTCGATTACGAACAAAAATTGGAACGGCAAAAAAGGACCATGAATGAAGAAAATGACTATCTTGTCCTTCAAGATGTAACTGGAAAATCCCAGTAATTTAGCTAGACATATAGATAAAGAGATAGGTGTTGCTAAATCCATTGCAAATAGAATAAGCAAGAAATATAAATTTCACCCGTACCATATTCAGTTGGTTCAAGAACTGGAACAAAATGATTTTGAACGAAGACTTGAATTTTGCATGTGGGCATTAGAATAATGTGGAGAAAATGATGGACTTTTGCAACTATATTTCATTCACTGATGAAGCAACTTCCCACAAAAATGGCTACGTTAACCGACATAACTTCCATTATTATAGCCCTGAAAACCCTAGAGTTATTATCCCTTTAGATCACCAGCATAGGTGGTCACTTAACGTGTGGGCTGGTATAATCGGGAACCGCATCATTGGACCATTCGTTTTTGAAGAAACAGTTATTGGAGATACTTTTCAAGATTTTCTACAAAACTGTTTTCAAGAGTTGATTGACGAATTATCTTTAAATGTAGTGAGGAGGATGTGGTTACAGCTAGACGGCTCTCTGGCACATTTCAGCAGGCAAGTGATAGTAGAGTGCACGGTCCCCGTTAAATCGTTTAAAAATGAATTTTGTGGGGGCGTCGAGGTTATAATTTGAAATTTGGCACAATCGTTACTTATTACCTACTTTGCTTAAATGCAAAAGCTGGAAAAAATCAGACAGTGCAGAAGGGCACAAGAAAAAAAATCGAAATAATCGCACCATTGTAAAGAAGAAAACGTTATTGATTTTTTGATATAAATACAATACAGATTTTTGTGGAAATTATAATTTTTTTCTATTTTTGAAAGTCGTGAAATATACATGCCTTTATGGAGCTACGCTAGTCAAATAGTTGATTATCTCGGAACAATACCAGGCATGTTCTAATTAATTTTCAGGGTTTTTTTCGTTTAACCCGTGATATCTCGTAAACGAAGGCATTAATCGAAAAAAACTATTCTTTGAAAAAGTTTCTCGCGTCTTTCATTCTACCACCGGTGTAAGGTTAATAATTTTAGGAAGTGAAATAGTGACGTATTTCAATTAAATGCGATGCGGTGTCAAAATGCATGTCTGCGAGTGCGTCTGCCACTTCGCGTCCCCACTCCCGACAACGATATCGCATCTCACTTTAATGCCGTAGCTCTATCCTGCTCTTGCTCAGACTGCAAACTCGTATTGTAAAGTTTATTGTTTTTTAATTTTTTTATATTAAAGGTACTTGCAAAATACTTACATTTTATTATGTAACGAACATTTTCCTAAAATCAATTTTCTGTAGTGATGGAGGGTAAGTGGGTATTTAAGCGGTTTTCATAAGATGACTCGATTAGATATTTTCCTTAACTATTTTTCATTTTGTCGGTAATGGAATCTAGAGCTTTGTCTTTTTCGATATTTGTATATATGGGAAATTTACTTGTAATACCCACATGTTTATGTTTGAGCAGTCTCTTTTACTCTGATAGTAAACAACCTATATGGTATTCAATTTCCATGGCAATCATATCGTTTGATCCTATTCTTTCAAGAACGTCTAAATTGACGTTGAATGTTCATAGACGTAACCTGCGACAAATGCCGTGTTGTTGATCGTTTTTGACATAAAACGCAGTTATTTATACCGAAAATATCTTTGCGCAGCATTTTACCAACAGGAGGGAGTGGTTTGATGCCCTATACTTAAATTCTTCTTCTCTTTTTGTTTTCATTTCCAAACATTTAATGCTCTTCTTTCCAATGTAAGTTACAAGATTTGCGCCAAATGGCATTTTGCAAATTTCCATTTTTTCCTTCCAAGATAATGCTATGGATGTCAATATCAAAGTTTTTCTTTAACGCATCTCTGAGTAGCCTTTTTTGTGCATATTATGCACACTGGGCCAGTTTAGACTTTTAATTTTAGTAATGACTCTTATTCACTTTCGGAACTTGTACATTTTACTTTTTATTACTCCAACGTAGGTACCTATAATACTTAGGTAATTGTGGTATTTACATTAAAAACTGAAACAACCCTCTGGTACAATGGAACTAAACTTAGGTATACTTTTTTTTCACAAAAAAAAACACATAGAAAAAGAAGAGTTGTGCACGAGCCCAATAAACAACAGCAAGAGGAAGTCGGGCAAAAGGGATGGAGCGATGGAGCTACGGTGTTAAAGTGAGATGCGACATCGTTGTCCTGAGTGGAGACGCGAAGTGGCAGACACACTCGCAGCCGTGCATTTTGACACCGCATCGCATTTAATTAAAATACGTCACTATTTCACTTCCTAAAATTATTAATCTTACACCGGTAGTAGAATGAAGGACGCGAGAAACTTTTTCGAAGAATAGTTTTTGTCGATTAACGCCTTCGTTTACGAAATATCACGGGTTAAACGGAAAAAAATAATTAGAAAATGCCTGGTATTGTTCCGAGATAATCAACTATTTGACTAGCGTAGCTCTATAAAGGTACGTATATTTCGCGACTTTCAAAAATTGAAACAAAATATAATTTCCACAAAAATCAGTATTGTATTTATATCAAAAAATCAATAACGTTTTCTTCTTTACAATGGTGCGATTATTTCGATTTTTTTATTCTTGTGCCCTTCTGCACTGTTCCATTTTTTCCAGCTTTTGGATTTAAGCAAAGTAGATAATAAGTAACGATTGTGCCGAATTTCAGCTTGTAACCTCGAAGCCCCCACGGGTTGTTAGAAAAACGCCATTCTGACCTCTACTATGAGGGAATTTTTAGACGCTAATTATGAAAATAAATGGATCGGTAGAGGAGGTCCTATATCACGGCCAGCAAGATCTCTAGACCTCACAAAATTAGATTTTTTTTTTGTGGTTTTTTTTAAAAGAGCAAGTTTACCAGACGCCACCTTCTACTATAGAGAACATGAAAGTCAAAGTAGGAGATGCTTGTGCAAGTATTAATGCCGCGATGCTCGATACAGTCAACAGTTTCTTTGAGAATCGGCTGCGATTATGTATTGAAAGAAATGGTGACTATATTGAACATTTAATCTAGTAATGTGACTGGTTCCTTAATTTGTTATCTGGAAATATTGCTCTTTGAGTAAAATATTTATCAAGCTGTTTATTCTACAGAAAAAAGTTAAGTTTTATTTCTTAAGAGTTTTGCAATAATAAAATAACGTACATATGATGCCCTGAATTTTTATATTCTATCTTCTACTGTGTGTTAATTCTAAAAGTCAATAATAAAACACAAACCAAGGCAAATTCCATTCAAAACCAAATAATAAAAACAAAAATGTAAAAATCTCGAAAACTATGATAGATAGGTATAGGGCATATTTATACCAAAAGGAAGCATTTTGAGTCACCAATAGTATAAAATAAAAAAAGATAGACATTCCATTTGAAAAAATTAAGATATGATGTTTTGAATTTTTTTTATTTCTGACACTTATCTGGAACACCCTATACAACGCTGACAACTTTTCATATCGGTAAAAGTAAAGCCATAGTCTCACTGATATTCCTGCAAAGAATCATAATACTGTATCAAAAAGCAAATGGGACATGACATTTGAAAAAATTTATATATTTTATTTAAAATGGCGGATAACAGAAAAACTATCAGATTTAGGTATAGGACATTGTACATAAACTATGCCTAGAATTACCAGCAGAATCCAAATATGCAAAAATATACAGATTGTTCCATAAGAAAAAATATAACTTTGGTTCTTTAAAAAACTTTGAGACACCCTGTATAAATGAAAATAATTCTAGTTTATGCAGCTAATGGTGCTGCACAACTTTTATAGTGTAAGATCCGAACCTAAATTGACCTTCACTGAGCTGATAATAGAATAAAACTTATTTTATAATAAAGTAAGTATATTATAAAATATATTAGAAATGGGTTGTCAAAAAAAAATCCTGGACAAAATATTTTTAATTATTTAAAAAAATGTGAAATGCTGCAACATCAAGATAATAAGAACATTTTATACTGGACTTGAAGTATAAAACATATAGAATGTGCATACGTAGGGTTGTCTATAATTTACCTGGACAAACTACTAGGCTGCCAGGTATAAACAGGTATGTCGATACCAGTTACTTTCACTTGTTATGATAATAGAATAAAATTGGTCCAAATAGAGGTTTGCGAATTTTAAAAATTTAAATTTTAACGCGTGTGAAAATGAGCGACAGAGAGGTAAGTATACTGTGTAATTATAAATATTTTTTACAAAAAATTGGACCGACGTTATTAGTTGATGCACTGAAAAGTATAAAATAATATTAATTCTATTGGTGGTGTTACTTTTGAAGTTGTGCAGTTGCAGTTAGATTGATAACTTTTGGCAACAACTTCACAAGTACCATGACCAATAGAATTAATATTATTTTATACTTTTCAGTGCATCAACTAATAATGTCGGTCCAATTTTTTGTAAAAAATATTTATTTCACACTTTTGAGTGTACCTAACATTAGTCAAGAAAATCGTTGAACGTTCACTAATACCAATGAAGATAGTACTTATCCTATTATTATCCTATTACCCACGTATATTCCTTGCTTACAGTTGTTATTATTAAGATCTCAAAGCATCGCTGCGGAAATACGCTTAATTGGGTACTTGACAATTTTTTTGAACAATTTTTATTTTGTAGTTAGACATTCAATTAAACCGAAAAAAAAATCAAAAAAAAATTTATGAGTCTATTTTGAAAATAAAAAAATCCTGATGGCCTGTAGTCAGCGGAAAGGTAAATTTCTCAAAATTCATTGAATTGATGTTATTACAAAAAAATTTCCGTATGTGTCATAGACAGGGTTCGCGTTCCACTTCAAGGCAGAATTTTTTTTTCGCCTATTTCATCTCAAATATACTATATATTTTTTTAATCTGGGTCTATATTAAGATCTCCAGAAAATGTACAATTACATCAAATTTATATTGAGTGTTCATGTTTTATGAATATTTCTTATTTTTTCTCTATTAATTTTTATTTTTTTATCTTTGCATTTTATGGAAAATTGCTTTGAACAAAAGTTGTAGGTACTGATTATATCTATAACCTAAAATTATTTTTGATGATATTTACACTACGGCTCTTTTTTGATAATTTTTTTAAATGTTTGAACGGTCGCCATTTTGAAACTACTTACCCTATATTGCCCAGTAACGAACTCGGCCGAGATATTTGAGAGATTGATTTTTGTACCAAATTTGTACTTGATACCTCCAAAACTGCGACTTCTATCGTGTTAACAAATTTCGTAATATCCTATATATACTTTATACTAAACTTTTGAACCAAATGTTTTTTTGGACTAACTTATAGACATATAACAACATGCCGTTGAAATTTTTTCGAAATTCAAAAGAAGAAAGAAATATATTTAACAATTGTTTTTAAATTTCCCGCTTGAATTCCAAAAACGGCTGCAACGTCACAATCTCCCTTAGTTAGTGTCGGTATTAAAGAAAGCAGTAATAGAGCAGAGAACACTATCTGATCAGAGAGAAGATATATATATATATATATATATATATATATATATATATATATATATATATATATATTTATGTATATATATTTTGTTAAATTTATGTTATATTGTTTAATATTTTTCTAGTAAGTATATTAGATTGTTATGATGTCCCATCAGAGACGACATCAGTGTTCGGTCCTTTATTATTACACAGTCTACTTACCTGGGATCTCTCTGTCATTCATTTTCACACGCATTGAAATTTAAATCTTTAAAATTCGCAAACCTCTTTTAGGACCCATTTTTTTTTGCAGACCTATAACCCTATATCAACGTGTTCGCAATAAAACAACGCTTATGCTGATATCAATTTTTGTCTATTATCATAACAAGTGAAAGTAACTGGTATGGACATACCTGTTTATACCTGCCAGCCTAGTAGTTTGTCCAGGTAAATTATAGACAACCCTACGTCTGCACATTCTATATGTTTTATACTTTTAAGTCCAGTATAAAATTTTCTTATTATCTTGATGTTGCAACATTTCATGAAAAATCATTTTTTTAAATAATCAAAAATATTTTGTCCAGGATTTTTTTTGACAAGTCATTTCTAATATATTTTCTAATATAATTACTTTATTATAAAATAAGTTTCATTATATTATCAGCCCGGTGAAGGTCAATTTAGGTTCGGATCTTCTACTTATCTTATATTTGAATTTTTTTTCTATCAGTAGCCGTTATCAAGATATCAACCGAGATCGCACTATCGGTACACCCTGTATATATATACACATAAATATAAATATCAATCAAAACACAGAATTTATTTGACAGATATTTGATTACTTTGAAGATTTCCTTAGCAACGCATGTCTAATTGTAGCCTACCACTTTAAAACTTCAAATTTTACTTGGATAATCTTCTGACTTTAATATATTGTGATATTTTTTCAATATTAAATCATCGTTTTTCCTGTCACAGAAAAAAATAGTATATTATACACGGAAAAAATATTAGATTTTAGCTCTCGGTTTTTTGTCTTCCTCCGCTTCGCGTGGGTCGACAACACAACCTCGAGCTAAAATCTAGTACTTTTTTCACATGTATAATAAATAACTATTTATCTTGAACTTTACATCAACCAAAATATTAATAATTTGATTACCTTTAATATATAAACCCCGGATTGCAGATATAGTAATACTTTTTTCTAGGAATTCCAAGGAAATTATCATCAATCGACAGGTTGGACATATGCTGAGAACAAAGAATTCAAATGAAAATGAAGGAGGTGTTGCTGCTGGAGCTGGTGCATTAGATGGGCCATATTTGATTTAACCTTGTAAAATGCTCATTTTTTATTGTGTAAATACAGTTAAAGCATTTTTAATTTATTTATTTATTTTAGTTAATAGTTGGTGCACTGAAAAGTACGAAATAAAATTAATTCTATTGGTGCTGGTACTTTTGAAGTTGTGCAGTTGCAGTTGGATTGATAACTTTTGGCACCAACTTCACAAGCACCAGCAACAATAGAATTAATATTATTTCGTACTTTTCAGTACACCAACTAATAACGTCGGTCCAATTTTTTGTAAAAAATATTCATTTTAAACTTTTGAGTGTAAACTTAGTCACGAAAATCGTTGAACATCTCTAATACCACTAATATCCTATAACCCACATATATTCTTTGCTTGTCCTTGTTATTACTATATGTAGAGATCTGAGAACATCGCTGCGGAAATACGCTTGAATATTTTAGTTGTTGCCATTTTAACACCGATTTTATTCGAAAACCGTAACTCTAAGGGAAAAAATGATCATTATAAATGTTGTTACAAATATTATTGTCTTTCATGTAGTGTCCACAAATTTTAAATTTTTGAATAAAATCGTCCTCTCCACATACCAAAAATGCACATATTTGAGAATTTAACAAGCATCTTACTCGAAAACCGTAACTCTGTTGAAAAAATCTTCAATTTAAACGTTTCCGGATATTGTCCTATCTTAAATTATACCAACTCAGATTTTCGAGAAAATTTGCCCACTATACCCCCTTCGGTGGCGGTTGGTGGCAAAGATGATTTCAACAGTAGACGCTAGGGTTACAGTGTTGTCGTTTTTTAAAGCGATCTCTTTCTAACTCGTTTAAGTTTGGAAAAGATGTCTGATTGTAAACAATCGAAATTTATGAATGGAAAGTTCTGTCTCCCTTGTTTATATGTCTGTGGTAGTTACACATGGGAACTGCACAGTGTTTGTAAAATTTTGTATTCATTTTTCATATGATAATCTCAATTCTTAAGAAAATTAACACTTACAAACTGACAAATACACAGAGGCCAAGAGACAAGGAAGAGTAAATATAAATCACATAACACCTATCATATATATGACAGATCGTAAGTGTTGCTGTTGTTAGCGAGCGGTGACGTAGTTTGGAGTCCTTGAATGATTTGCTTGTTTCAGCAGAAAAATTCAAAGCAAAATATTTTTTTGTATCTATTAAGGTTCGATCTAATAGGAACAGTACGAAAAATTGGTCAATAGACGATTATCTTTTTCTGAAAAAATCACTCCTGCGATAGTTTCTTACTACTAAGGAACAGGTTTATGAGTCATTCTGAATTTTCAGATATTGAGCCTTTTCTTTCATAATTATCTATAGGTACCTGTTTATTGAACATAGTGCTGACTATGACCACATCATAAGGAGACTAAATGAATAATGATAACAACTGTATTGATATTCTAAGATTTTTAAGGTTTATCGCAACAAGAGGGAATATCTTGATTGTTGTGTGTAAATGATTACATTGCTAAAACATTATTTAACATAATTAACAAGATTTATGCTTTCTCTTCAATTAGCTCATACTATTTACGGCAATCTAATGTAAGTACTCCTATTGATTCAAACTATCCGTTTTCTAATATCTTTGTGAGATAACGTTTCATAATTACATTTTTAAAATGTCATTTATTTATTGCCTCACTCTAGTCCGCTCACCACAGAACTCCATTCAATACCGCTTCAGTGCAAATACCCATGGTACAAATACACTGTTTATTTGTACCATGCAAATACCCACTGGCTCTACTCCGCCTCAATGAAAATACAGCGACGCAGCCTTAGCGTTGTAGAAACCTTCGAGCAAATCAAGCCATATAGATATGTACAAGTAGGGGTCCAATTGTAAAAATAGGTGACTACTATAATAGGGAACTTGCCTATATTTTTTTATTTCATTAATATGTGCGTTTGTGTATAAAAACACTCTATATAGTCGCCTTCCACTTAACGAGGCGGAGTATAAATTTATCCAAGACAAACTAATCTGTAGTATGTTACTCGGATCCTGGTTGAAAATAACGTCATAGAGACAGCCGTATTTTAAAAACGATAGAACATCCGTGTTTTATGAATAAGAGAGAGACAAACATAAAAATTCCGGAGGCTACAAAAATGTGCTGTTTGCCAAAAAATGTTTTTTTTAATATGTCACTGTAATCTTGAAATAATTTCATACATATTTTGACAGATCTGTCAGTTAATGTCAAAAATGTGGGTTATACGTCAATATGTCATCAGGTGCTTGTCAGTTTGAAGTATGATCTTGAACCTATTTTAATCAGCCTTACAGAAAATCAGATGTTTCCAATGCGCCATACTGGTTATTACATTGCATAATTGCTTGGAACCTCTGATGCTAGTGAGTTGATTCAGAAATTATCAACCGCCTTGTTAACTCGAAGGCGGCTATACCAAATATGAGTCCTTAGATCGCAGTATAGTTTGAATACCCATCGAATAGGGTTTCGTCATACCTTGTCTATCTCTTTTTTCGTTTGTAAAATGGGTGAAATAAAATTTCAACGTCGTAAACATACCTATGTCTTCGATCAGATCGGCTGATTGTTATTTTGACGTTTGTTCTTGTTGTGTTTGACGTTTAATGTCAAACATTTCTTTTCGAAAGTAATTTAGCCATATACTTAAACTTCTATACCACTAGCATTGTGGAAAAAATACACAAAAATTAAGCCAAAGACCTGGGGATAGCTGGCGATATGCGCATGGGTCATGAACTTCTTTGGCTGAGAGGAGGGACGTGTCATTATGTTACTAAGCTTTCCTATGGCACAGTTTATTTGGTAAGCTAAGAAGCCTAAGAAGCTCTATAGAGCTTCTTAGCTATGCCATTGGTAAGCTGTGATGTCACCACCTCCCCTTTCGCGCATGCGTACTAAACTCGCAATCCTCCAAAAATGTCTTACTCACCTACCTGAAGATAAAAGCGGCTGAAGAAATGTGAGGGATATTTCTCTAAAGAACACTGCTATTTTTGTATGTGAAGATTATTCTAATGTAAGTATATTGTTACGTGGGTAGTTTATCATGTACTTACTGTTATTATTTCTTTTAGTTTGTATTTGTTCTGATTCCTTGCTTACAATAGTTATTGCATGTATATTTCATTATGTAGCTCTAGAATTATAGTAGATTTATTTTCGATCCTTCCAGAAACAATTTGTGAGGTACAATTTGTCATACTATTGTCAGTTTGACAACGATCTAGAACATTAATTATGTGCGTCTAGATAATCATAGAACATTCTGGAAGAATGTCATATCATGATTCAGATATATAAAGCCGTGACGGAACAGGGTCAGTTTATTGTATCAGTCAATTGGAGACATAACTCGAAAGTAGTTGGAACGCGATAGTCAAAGTGACAAGTAGTGACAGTTGTACTACAACAGAAAGCCATGTACAGTGTGTTTGAAAATAAATCATTGGAAGCAATCTAGGAATTTTGAGTCTTACGCAAGTGAACTCACCCCACAACGTTTAGCACAGGGTTAAACGTTACAATTGGTGTCAGAAAAAGGGATCTTCGCATTTTGTTGAGAATATATCGTGAATACCAGATCCAAAGATTACGACGAAATGGCAAATTTTGCAGAAATAATGGAGTTCCTGAAAAATAATAAAGAAGAACAAGAAAGAATGAGACAGGAAGACCAAGCAAAAATGAATCAATTCCTAGAAAATCAAGAAAGTAGTAGACAACAAGATAAAGAAGAACAAGAAAGAATTAGACAGGAAGACCAAACAAAAATTAATCAATTTCTAGAAAATCAATAAAGAATTAGAAAGGAAGACCAAACAAAAATAAGTCGAATTCTATAAAATCAAGAAAGAAGTAGACAAGAACAAGAAATAATTAGACATTAAGATAAAGAAGAACAAGAAAGAATTAGAAAGCAGGAAAAAGAAGAACAAGAAACAAGAATAAGACAAATCTTAGAAGAACAAGCAAGAGTGCGACAAGAAGATAAACAGGAAGTTGACCAGAAATTAGAGAAAGTTCAAGAAGATGTTGCAAACGAAACCTGAAGTGCCTCTGAGAGGATCTTCCAATGAAATTCAAAATGGTGTAGTTAATCCAGTAAAAATTGAAGCCCCAAAATTCGATGGTAAACAGTCTTGGTCTACATATAAAAAGCAATTTGATGATTCTGCTTTGGCTAGTGGTTGGTCAGATGAAGAGAAAGCCACCGCATTGATCTTGGCTCTACGTGGTGATGCATTGGAAATCTTAAATACCCTAACTGACGGCAAACATTCGTATGAGAGTTTTATATCTGTCTGAAGAACCTAGAGTTTTAATGAAAAATTAAGTAATTGCCTGTGCGGAACCTATAGTATCTGTCAAAATCTCAAACAGTCAAGGGAAAACCATGTGCCAGAAAGGAAGAGAGCTGAAAGAGAGAATCATTTCTCAACTTCCTAACCAACAGAAGGTGAAATTTGGTGATTTATGGGAGAAATACAAAGAACTATTTTCATTTCGGAAACAGATCTAGGGCGAACTAATATGATACAACAGCGCATTAACACAGGCAACCAACAACCAATAAAACAAATTCCTTTAGCAAAACAAAATGAAATGGAAATACTTATAGATAACATGTGGAAACAAAAGGTAATTGAACCTTCGAACAGTCCTTGGTTGTCACCGGTGGTCTTAGTCATAAAAAAAGATGGCTCGACTAGGTTTTGTGTTGATTATAGGAAATTAAATGAAATCACAAAAAAAGACAGTTATCCTCTTCCCAGAATAGAAGATACACTGGATTGGTTGTCAGGAGCGAAATAGTTTTCTACATTGGACTTGAAAAGTGGATATTGGCAAGTCGAAATGCATCCTGAGAATAAAGAAAAGACAGCATTTTCAGCCAATACTGGTCTATGGCAATTCATTGTAATGCCATTCGGATTGTGCAACGCTCCAGCGACTTTTGAGAGATTGATGGAAAGAGTACTACGTGGACTCATTGTAAAGAAATGTTTAGTATACCTTGATGATGTAATCGTTTTCAGTGAAACATTTGAGGAACACTTGAAAAATCTAGAAGAGGTATTTCAACGATTCTCACAAGCAAATCTTAAACTTAATCCCGAGAAATGTGCATTCCTAAGAACTGAGGTGAAGTATTTGGGACACATAATATCCGCAAATGGTGTAATAACAGATCCGGAAAGACAGAAGTGGTTCATAATTGGCCTGTACCAAGGAACAAAACAGAACTGCGAAGTTTCTTAAGCCTGTGTTCATATTACAGACGGTTCGTAAAGAATTTTGCTAGTATTGCCCGTCCATTGTATCGACTAACTGAGACGGAAAGACCTTACAATTGGACTCCAGAATATCAGAATGCTTTCGAATATCTGAAAGGTGCTTTGTGCTCTTCTATTCTTCTGTTCCAGTTCAAGAGCCCAGAAGGTCAAATAGCGCGCTGGCTCCAACAACTTCAAGAATATGACTTCAAAATTGAACATCGTTCTGGTATTAACCACAGAAACGCTGATGCACTGTCAAGACGGCCTTGTGCAGAGGACTGTAAAAACTGTTCAAGACTTGAAAATAATTTGCCAGAAATTCTTAAAGTCAAACGAACTTTGATAAATGGCGACCCAAACTGGAGTTCGTAAGTACTCAAGCAAGACCAACTGGATAATAATGATATTGGACCAGTGATGAGTTGAAAAATGGATGGAGCAAGACCTACTTGGCAGGAGATATCAGATTTGTCTCCTGTCATAAAAGGATACTGGTCACTATGGGAATCTTTAGTAATTGATAATAACGTTTTAAAAAGAAAATGGGAAAGTAATGATGGTAAGATGATAATTCTTCCACGGAAAAGAATTACACAAGTACTGCAAGAGATTCATTGTGGAGCAAGTGGTGGCCATTTAGGTATCAATAAAACTTTATCGAAGATTAGAGAGAGGTTCTACTGGTTAGGAAGCCGTGCTGACGTAGAGGACTGGTGTCGGCGATGCGATACCTGCTTTACCAGTAAAGGCCCAAATACCAGAACCCGCCATAGGATGCAGCAGTACAATGTGGGTGCCCCATTTGAGCGAATAGCCATCGATATTACGGGGCCATTTCCAATAAGCAGCTCTGGAAATAAATATCTCTTGGTCATCATGGATTATTTCAATAAATATTCAGAGGTAGTCGCAATTCCAAATCAGGAGGCAAAAACAGTGGCCGATGCCCTAATTGAACATTGGATAAGTCGGTTTGGTGTGCCGTTAGAGATTCACTCGGACCAAGGTCGAAATTTTGAGTCGGAAATCTTTCAGAGTGTGTGTAACCTAATGGGGATTAAGAAAACTCGTACAACTCCACTGCATCCACAATCCGATGGAATGGTAGAGGGATTTCATAGAACACTAAAAAATTATTTGAAGTCTGCAATCAATGAACAGCAAACAAACTGGGATAAGTGTATACCGCTCTTCCTACTGGCCTATAGATTTTCCACTCATGAATCGACCAAAGAATCCCCAGCTGGCATTGTGCTTGGTAGAAATCTGAAACTTCCGTCTGACATCTTGTTTGGTTCACCAAGTGAACCTCCCACATCTGTAGATGCCTACATTCAGAGTTTGAGGCGAAGACTCGAGGAAATACACAATCTGGTTAGAAAACAGTTGAAGATTTCTAATGATCGA
This sequence comes from Crioceris asparagi, assembly GCA_958507055.1. Classification (NCBI taxonomy): domain Eukaryota; kingdom Metazoa; phylum Arthropoda; class Insecta; order Coleoptera; family Chrysomelidae; genus Crioceris; species Crioceris asparagi. The sequence goes on along the minus strand of OY293826.1, from coordinate 55,946,099 downwards.
ATGAAGGCCCGATATGATATTCGTGCAGAAACCGGACAATTTAAAATTGGTGATAAAGTGTGGTTGTACAATCCACAAAGACGAAAAGGTCGTTCTCCAAAGTTTCACAAACAATGGGAGGGACCATATACCGTTATGAAGAGGATAAACGATGTGGTATATAGAACTCAGAAAACCCCACGCTGTAAAATGAAAGTGGTTCATATCGACAGACTTTCACTGTACAAAGGGACTGAGGTGACATGTAATCGGGACGATCAAAGCTAAGAAGGGGGCAGTGTTATGTGGGTAGTTTATCATGTACTTACTGTTATTATTTCTTTTAGTTTGTATTTGTTTTGATTTCTTGCTTACAATAGTTATTGCATGTATATTTCATTATGTACATAGTTCTAGAATTATAGTAGATTTATTCTAGATCCTTCCAGAAACAATTTGTGAGGTACAATTTGTCATACTATTGTCAGTTTGACAAGGATCTAGAACATTAATTATGTGCGTCTAGATAATCATAGAACATTGTGGAAGAATGTCATATCATGATTCAGATATATAAAGCCGTGACGATCACGGAACAGGGTCAGTTTATTGTATCAGTCAATTGGAGACATAACTCGAAAGTAGTTGGAACGCGATAGTCAAAGTGACAAGTAGTGACAGTTGTACTACAACAGAAAGCCGTGTACAGTGTTTTTGAAAATAAATCATTGGAAGCAATCTGTGAATTTTGAGTCTTACGCAAGTGAACTCACCCCACAACGTGGTTAAACGTTACAATGTTATATCCAGAATTATTTAATTATTGAAAAAGATTGTAAAATAGATTCTGTACATATATTCTTAACTCTAAAAAATTTGAACTGGAAATTCATTAATACGTCTAGGAGATGATTTTGGATTAAGAGATTATAATGCTTCTAAAATATTTTCTAAACCTTTACCAATTATTAGTAACTCTGTAAGAAAATTTATTATAATGCCCCAAATGTCTTTTATAAAGTCAAATCTGCCTCTGGCAAGTTCCCTATTCTTCACTGATAGATAATTCATATCTTCCGGTCCATGATGCCATACCTTTGCTCCTTTGTAACCCGGTAATTGCACTCCAATAAATCATTTATTATGTCCTCTGGATAATTCGAAAAGATACCCGTGATTATCTCCAGACATCCAAGAGCATTATCTAAAAAATCGTTTGGATCCGTCGGATCCTTGTCATTTGAGATAACGTCACAATATCCTTAAAATAGGCTTCCCTTCTAGCCCCCTTACATCATTCTTTTACTTACTGTGTTTTTGATGGAATGCGTTTACGTATTACGGTTCATAAGATAGATTGCTCTTACAGACGGATGGACAGTGGAGTCTTTTTTTTATTTGCGCGAGGTGGAGGAAATCCTTCTTATGGACATCAAGTGGACCCTACCCACAGCGGAGTCTTAGTAGTAGATTTCCGTTTTCAATAATTTGGTACGGAACCCTAAAAACAAGGACCAAATTCATTAGATGATGAACTAAAAATACAAAATAATATTTCTTCTTCTTATTATTTTGAATGGAAATATTATTCATGTTGGTATCTCATAACATTAACCGGAAGTGAAGTCATACTTTTATGGTGCCCTCTAATTCTAAGATAAACATATATCCAAATTCATGCATGTATTTAATTATTTGGATTCTCATACCGTGGGCTTCTGGACTATTTTGAAGGACTCATATAAGGTACACATCTGGATCTAAATGGCTAATTCCTGGGTCTCAATAGTGGTCCAGACTGCAAGGGTATGGATTGCGACAAATCTTGAGAAATGCCTATAGTGTTTTTAAGACCCAGTAGCAAATCCTATCTGCACTTCCTCGTATTAGGTCCTGAGTCTTAATAATGCATGGAATTTAATGGATGCAAAATTATGTAGCAAAAGTAGAAGGGTGAAAGGCGAATTTGCCGCGCATTCATAAATAATTGTCACTACTGGCATGTAACCCAGAAGAGGAATCCTCCAATAGAGGGCATCCCGTAGTTATCGGATAGGAGAACCAAGACCAAGAAAAATTGAAAAGAAGTGATCAGGGGGATAACTAGCATAGGCAAGGCTGAAAGAGCTGCCAAAGCTTGTACATCAGCTGTGAAGACAAATGAGAACGCACCATAAAGAGAGATTTAAAGCCAAGTCACTAGAAGAGGATCGCTTCTCGAAAGTAGACCTCCGTAGCATCAGACTTTCGTCCAAGTACCAAACTAAAATATTTCTTATTTAGTCATCATTTATATTTTATTTGTATTTATTTATATATTGCATACATTATTATTGTTATTGTATATTATTTTATATATCAACTTTAAATTGAAATAATCTTTCATTTCTTACTTGAAGCTGTGTAAGAAGATTTGCTCATCTTCTAGCTTAAACTTATTGTATTATTTTACTTGTTTCCTTATAAATATTTTTCTACAAATGTCAAAAAATAGCAAGGAGTTGATGACAATATGGGAAGTTACCATTTTTTTCATTTTCCTATACGTTATCACCGAGTACGTTGTGTGTGAAATAAATATTTCGCACACTGCGCTTAAACCATGAGATGTTTGTATTTTAACCTTTTAACAATAAAGCAAAAATATAAGAAATCATTTATTTGTAAACGTTTAACAGTAATGTAACACTTTTCACATTATGACAAAATTTTAGCCTACCTACATAATTTTATTTATTATTTACATTGTTAATAGTTAACATTAATGGTACAGCCAGTGCACGAACCAATATTTATTTCTAAACCAGATAATTCAGGTCCCGCTCGTAATATTGAAATTTTAGAGGCGATTGTAGATTGTAGATTAAAGGGTTTCCATTGCACTGCGACCTTGAGGTATATTGTGCTGCCTCATCATTACGTTGTCTACATCTCGCCTTCCAGTTCCAGCTTTCTAATGAGATCAATCTGGGATGGCTTAAAGGGGGTTACTTCCACATTTCTGCGTGTTTCTTGTCCAAAGCATTTTTTGGGTTGGCTAGCAATGGCGAGGCATTCTGTCACCAAGTGCTCCGGAGTTTCCACCTCTTCCCCACAGAATCTGCACTCGTCGTTCTCTGCTAGACCCGTTCTTGTTAGATGCTTCCTGAGGCGACAGTGCCCAGTAATAAGATCCAGATACTTATTAGATCTTGCCGTATTAAAGCTTCCAAGAAACTTTTTGGAATTATCCAACTCAGGAAGATTTCACCAGAGTGTTTCTCTTTCGGTTTTTCCTTCTCCTGAAACTCTTTCATTTACCAGTACTACAGAAAAGTTCTGGGCCAATGAAAGAAGTTCGTGCTGTTCCTTTTCTGGTAAGTGTGTTGGCCGCTTCATTCTCTTTGATTCCCGAGTGGCCGGGAATGCAGACTAAACAGGCTTTATTTTTCTTGCCTATTTCGTTAATTTTTCTTCGGCACTCCCATACCATTCTAGAATCGATGATATGAGAGCTCAGTGCTTTATTCGCTGCTTGAATGTCAGAATGAATATAAATTTCTGATATTTTCTTTCTAGGTTCATTTTCACACATATTTCGACTGCAAGCACTTCTGCATAAAAGATGCTTGGACTTAACGATAGTCAGCATTTGGTGCCAGACCCGAATACTCCAACGCCACTCCCCGTAGTGGTTTTAGAACCATCTAGGTGCCATTTGATGGTATTCTTTTTGAGAGCTTGGATTGTTGGCGGCCTTTCCCAATCTTCTTTACTGCTTAGCATCGTAGTAAAAGCTTTCTCGATGCTAATGTTTCTTATCATCTCGTCACTGGGAAGGTTAGCTGATGGGATGTATTTGTTCAAAGAGGACGAGGCTCTCCGATTTCTAATTTCCTCATTGCCGGTACCTTCCCTGACTAGTCTTAGAATGGCCTCATGGGCTAGTCTATCAAGATGAAGAGGTGTGAGATCTGTGATCTAGTTGGGCAAGTCCTCATAGCTCCGGTGATACAAACAGAGGCCAACCTTTGTATTCTATCGAGGGTTTTCCTCGTAGTGTCCTGGCTTGCCTTGGCATACTAGCCTATTGCCCCATAATTTATTATAGGTCTCACAATCATGACGTACATCCATGGCAGTATTTTTGGGTTACATTCCCAAGTATTACCAGCTAAACTTCTGCTAGCCATCAAAGCCTTTGTTGCTTTTCTCGCAGTTATCTCAATATGCTTGTTCCACACAAGCTTGCTATCTAGGGTTATTCCCAGATATTTGACTTCAGACTTCCACATCTACTACTAGGCTCCATAGAACATCCCATTTATCAATTTGATAAACGTTGTTTAACATGTGTTGTGTTGTCAAAGGCCCCAGACATGTCTCGGAAGGCACATATTGCGATTTCTTTGGTATTCAGGGTACTCTGGATGACTTCGGTCAGCTGATACAGAGCAGTCTCTGTTGATCGGCCCGCCCTGAATTTCCGTCCTTAAGTGATTATCCACTATTTCCTCCATTGTCTTCAGTAGAAACGATGTTAAGCAGATGGGTCTAAAAGACGGGGTATCAGTCCTATCTTTCTATTTTAGGTATTAAGGTTACTTTTACCCTTCTCCATATTTTAGGAATATGATACAGTGCTAAACAGCTTCTTGTAATCTTCAGAAGATGGGGAGACTCTCCTCAATTCCATTCTGCAGGAGTACTGAGAAAATTCCATCTACTCCTGGTGATTTATAAGGCTGAAAAGTGTTTATTGCCCATTCCAACCGTTGCCTTGTAAATATTTTCTTAGCAATTTCTCAGTCTTTCTTGCGAGGATTCATGGTTTGAATTGCGTGTCAATACTAATTATGGAAGTCACTACCTGGGAATTGTGTTTCGACAAGAAGAATCGATCGTTCTTTTTCTCCCTCCTGGCTTCTTGAGCGACATTGTGGGGTTAATTCTTCTTTTTGCCATGACCTTTTGCAGTCTGGCTGGTGTTGGAGTGGAAGTGATTTTTTCACAACAGGCTTGAAAATGAAGCCTTCTGGCCGTCCCGATCTCTTTATTATACTGAGTAAGCTTTTCAGTGTACCCCTGCCAATTACCATCTCTTTTGGCCCTATTGAAGAGCCGACGCTTTTCTATTTCTAATAACTCCAAATTATTATTCAGTTCCAAGTCTTCTTTCTCTAATATTTCAACAGTCGGGCTTCACTAGCTTCAATGGAATTTTTCAGTTCACTTCAGTTCTTCACTATTTCGTCATAAATCCGCCTGACAGTTATTTCCGATTCATTGTAACTTGGTAGTATTTTAGTTGTTGACCTTTTCGCTGCTGGAAAGCTCGATACAAATTTATTTCGAAATATTATTGATAGAATGAAGAATTGATAATCCAGCAAGGAATGATAAAGTTAGTAAAGGACTCGAATAAGGAAACTAATCCCAAAGTAACCTAAAGGAAAATCCGGAAGGATATATATTAAGAAGGCGCTGGAGTAAACTAGGTCGCCAAATAAGGATTTTTAACTTGTATGAGTCTGGCACTAACTTGTGTGCCAAGCACGAGTTATTCATGATGGAAATAGAAGCTCAGTTCTGAACGGCTAAAATACTCGGAAGTTTTGCCAGATACAACTGAGTCAATAAGAACTTTAACGAACCTTAGTCAGCTTTACCTCGAGGTTAGTGGGGAAGTAGATTTTTTGAATATTCGCCAGAATTAAGGCCTGACTGAAGTTACCCCTAGATTAACGCGAAATATTCGCTGCACCAAAAAATTCACAGTGAAGTTGGCAACTGATATATTGCTTTTTTTTTGTTTGGATTCATTATTTGAATTTCTTCCCTCAATATGTTTCTGATAATAAGGGAGTATATGAATGAAACAAAAACAACTTTTAGTATATCTTCTTGAATATATTTTTTAGTTAGGTATCAGCAACTGTCAAATATTAATTTTTAGTTATCTTGCTTTTCTGGCCCAGAACCCTTCTGTGGCACAGATAAAAGCACCTACAAGAAGGAGTTTCTGGAGAAGGAAAAAACCGCAAGAGAAACACTCTTGCGGGATACCCCTGGATTGGATCATTCCAAAAAGTTTCTAAAAAACTTTGATACTGCAAGATCCAAAAGGTATTTGGATCTCAGCAAGAACAAGCTACACCTACTCACTGGATTTCTTACAGGACACTGTTGCCTCAAGAAGCATCTAATGAGATTAGGTCTAGCAGAGGATGACGAGTGCAGATTCTGCGGGGAAGAGGAGGAAACTCCGGATCACCTGGTGACGGAATGCCTCGCCATTGCTAGCCAACGCAAACAGTGCCTTGGACTAGCAACCTGCAGTAGTGAGGAAGTATCCTCCTTGAAGCCAACACAGATACTGGAGTTCATTAGAACTCTGGAACTGGAAGGCGAGTTGTAGACCGCGTATAGGCGAGTGCAACTCAGGTGGGGGGCACAATAGACCTTATGGTCGCAGTGCAATGTAATCCCCTCTTAAATCTAAATCTAAATCTAAATCTAAATCTATCTTGCTTTTGCGATAGTTCATATTCAAACAGAAAATAATTATTCACATGTTGCCACTTTGCATATTCCAACACACCCCTCCATCATTTGACTTTTTTATTACAAATGTTAAAGTGAACAAAATACAATACTGAGATTACATCTATACATATCTTGATTTTGTATTCTTGACTGGTTTTATATTAAATAAAAAGATGTTCTTGGGAATGCAGTCATGTAATTAATACAATTCTTTGATTAAAGCCGAGCTTTCGAGAATGTTTATTCTCTTCTTCAGGGCAAAAGTTGTGAATTTAGAATAAATGAGCTAAAAACAGGAAATATTTCATAGCCATCAATTAATATATAAATAAGGACAATTGTAATTGATGACTATGAAATTTTTCCTGTTTTTAGATAATTTATTCTCAATTCACGACTTTTGCCCTGAAGACGAGAATATACATTCTCGAAAGCTCGGCCTTAATCAAAAAAATGTATTAATTACATGACTGCAGGCCGATGTCTGTACATTAAAGATACTTGAGAAAAAAAAATGTTTTTAGAATTTTCCACGCACGCGAAGTCGTGGACAAAAGCTAGTATTACATTGAATTGAACTGTACAGAAGCAACACAATGCTTTTACCATATCAATAAAGGATATAGCTCAGACAGACCCAACGTACATGAATTGTGACATCAGTCTAGCGTACGCAAGAGGCTGCAGTTGTTTGGTAAGAATATCCGCCAAATCGACATCAGTATTACCTATAGTACTTCAACTTGAACGATCCATTATTCAGCTTATTATGAATGAAAATTCAAAATTGAACACACGTATTACAATTTATATTCAATATTTATTTCACTCGGTTGGCACGATCAAAACTGAAGGACTGCCTTGCTCTCGTTGCCGTATCTAAATCTATCGAATAAGACACTGTGAAGCTTCTTGAATACTCCCGACACATACCAATCGCGCTCGATGCTACTGGAAAATATTTCGTGAGGCATCTAGGTCCTTCCATAACACTGAACTAGAGACGTAGCACCGCGCAGTGACTTGGGTCTGGACTGGGTAACATTACAAAATGATTCTGTAACATTACAATATGATTGTTAAACTTAAAAGACCACTCTTGATAAGGTTTATGCAACTACGGTTGTCAATATGCATAGTGCATAGTTGCCTCCACTGGTTCATCAGAGAGCTCTTGAAGTTTGAAGAGTTTGCTACGATACATTGCTTCTTTGACTGCCAGAGAACTGGTCATCGAGCAATACTAATGATAAATCCAGTTGTACTTTTCCTGTTGATCGGGTTTCCAGCAATATCTGAACGCAGAATGCATTGATTTCAATGACGTTGCTTTTTTATTTTCGCATTATTTTAAATGGCTGTTGTATCATTACTTGTCTTGATTCTTTGGAAGACTTACAAATCTGCAATCGTATTTCACATCAAAGCTGATGTCAGGCCTTGTTTTTCAGGCAAGATACAAAAGACTGCCCACAGCTTTTCTGTATTCTATGTCAGGATTTTCTATCTTCTTAGATTCCTTATCTTGATGTGCAATTGGAGAATGAGTTTCTTGATATCTTGAAGATTTTCTCTAATAACCGTCATCCATCTAGGTACATAGCAATGTACATATGTTTGTCCGGCTTCTTCTTAAAGATACCACAATCAGATCTAAGTTTCTTGAAATTTTGTTGAGTCAGAAAATCTGTCTGCCACAGATTCCAAATACTTCTTTTTTCTTCTCTATCACTTCTTGGTTCTTCTTCTAGATCACTTTCTTCTGTATGACCACATTCGTTACCATCTTCTTGATCTCCGTCATTTTGATCTTCTTAACCATCTGGCTCTAAATCATCCATATATTTTTCGTATCATTTCACAAAGATCTGTTGATAACCAGGAACTTTAGGTTCATACTCATTTATGAAAATTGCATTGACTCAAGAATTTCTTCTTTCTTTGGATCCCAGATACAATATTCTGTGGAAATGAAAATTTCAATCTTAGTTTTTGGATCAAGCTTTCTTTTGTAGCTCAGATCCATAGCTTTCACACTTGAGCCAAATATTTCCAGTTTTGACAGATCAGACTTTTCTCCGTACCATAGCTCAGAGGGTGTTGCATCCTTCACTGATGTTAGTATCCTGTTTATCAGGTAAGCTGCTATACGAACTGTTTCACCCAACATGCTTTTGTCTAGTGGTGAGTCAAACAGCAAAGCTCTAGTTCAATATAACTTTAACCTGTTCATTATCTCGCTCTAGCTTGTTCCATTCAGCTACGGATTATGGGTTTGAGTATGATCCAGTTCGACGTGTTTTTGCTTGCAGGATTTGATTACTTTCTTATCAAAATGCTCTTTAGCATCGTGCACAAACTCTTCAATGTTTTCAAAAGCGTCATAATTGTGTTTCATAAGACACATGACAGAAGTGTGTATAATCATCAACACATATCATAAAATAATTTTCTTCATTATATGTTGGTAGGAGAATTGGACCACACACATCTGTCTGTATCGGCTGCAGAGCAAGTAGACCTCTCTTTCTGACACTGTTGTAGGGGTTCTTTACTTGCTTTGCTTGACGATACTCTTGTCAAGCAAAACCTTCCATTGTCTTCATTTCAACTGGAGTCCCTTCAACCAGAGAATGAGCTTTCCACATATTTCCAGCATTCATATATAAGGGTTTCTTTGGTCTTAATGAGTAGAGCTTCTTTCTCTTCACATAGTTGTTGAGAGCTTTTATTTCTGTGACATAGAGCCCTTGTTCTTGCTTGTATCACTTGAGAACAAGCTTGTTGTTCTTCCTGATCAGGACATCATTTTTTGTGAAAAGTACTTTATTAGCATTTCCTGCAATGGCGTTCACTGAGAGCAGCTTTTTCTTTAAATCAGGAACGTTGGTTTCATCTCTAGAATAACTGTGTCTGTCTCTATAGTCCATTCCAGATCTGATTCGATTTTAGCTCGTTTCATGGCTGTACTTATTCTACTCTTCCTCTTGACAACGTCACACAATAGTCTATTACTACTTATTTGTCATGTGAATGTTACATCCACTGTCAATTACAAATTTACTAAACTCTAAATGAGGTGCACTGCACCTACCACCATTAGTAGATTTAATGTTATATTGTATTTTTCATTGCTTGCGATACTTACGAACAGCAATTGATTTTTATATATATAGATTAACTTTAGAAGCATACAATTTTTATATAATCACCAATTGAAATTCAAACCGTACGCGAAACAGATTGATTAGGCTTAATAATCGCATAAACCTTATAATAAAATAGATTTTATGTGGTACGAAGTTCACCGAGTCATCTAGTTTTTTATAAAGATTTCAATGTACCTAGTGGCGATATTCTGGTTTTCCTCCGATATATTAGGTAAATTTCTTATAGAAATATACCTATTGCGATCGTTCACACTTTTGAATTTCGAAAAAATTTCAACGGCATGTAAAGAAAAATAACAAATATTGATAAAACATGAACACTCAATATAAATTTGATGTAATTGTACATTTTCTGGAGATCTTAATAAAGACCCTGATTAAAAAAATATATAGTATCAATATTTATTGAAAAGAAATAGGCGAAAAAAAAATCTTCTTTGAAGTGGAACACGAACTCTGTCTGCTTTATATTCAACACCCAAAACAAAAACCTCTAACCGCAAGGCTATGACACATACGACAATTTTATGTAATAACATGTAGGTATACCAATGAAGAGGTTGTTCAAATTTCAATTCAATGAATTTTGAAAAATTTACCTTTCCGCTGACTACAGGCCATCGGGATTTTTTTTATCTTCTATCGACATTTGCATATTATGTGTTTAAACTCACCTATCCAAGTCATTATACTTATCGTCTGTGGTTAATTCTTATCTTTACTACACTCCAGAAATACACGAATCTAATTATGCAAGAAATAAAAACATTTTAATTCATTTGAATATGATTAATGAAATCGATATATGTAACCAAACTTTGTCGTCATCGGTCAGAATGATACTTTATCTGTTGCACGTTATTTGAAACCTGTTGAAATTCAACACTTTGGATCACTATTCACTATTCTACTACCATATTCACGTTACCACATATGTATAAGCTATACATCTTACATAAAGAGAACTAGAGTGGATCTTTCCTATGTGAGAAATAAGTCGTCCGTCCAATTCTTATTCCTTAACGCCATGGATAATATTAAGATACAAGCTTTATACCTCCGATTATGCGAAAATGTAGATTATCTATGAATTTTAAACAAAAAAATTGAACTCTACTTCTACGAATATTCATTTATTAGGTACTGATAATTTAATTTTGTCGCTAAAGATGGAAATTTCAATTGAACAATAATATCTCGTTTGATAAATATTCTCACTTCATAGTCCATCCAGAACTAGGTACCTACTCACTATAACAATTTCCAAAAACGTAGACAAGTCACCAAATACGTTGATGTAGATATTAATCTTGCATATGTGTAACGTTATTGCCCTAAAACTTTTGTTATCTTTAAACAAAGAACATATTTTTACGATTAGGTTGTTTTGAAATCAGTCGACAAGGTACAAACGATAGAGTAGCAACAAATCATTCTAGTAATATATATAACAAATCCGTACGTTTCATAGCCTGCTAAGTTCAAGAAAGATTTTTGGTCATTAGATTGTCTGTCTATTCTATGCCAATATACCAAAAATGGTTAAGAAGTTGAAGCCCCCAAACAATTCCATTATTGAGATCTCTTTATTTAATCAGTTAGATTCTTCTCTTCTTCTTCACATCAAGGCTTGCTGCATTTTCCGCCTTCAAGTTTTTGATCTTCTTCTGGGTCTATCCACGTTCTTTTACCACTTAATCAGCAGTGTACTACTTATTTTACTATTCTATCATCGTTCATTCTTTCAATATGTTGTCTCAATTTCAGTGAGGCTCTGATGTATCCTGTCATTACTTGAGACTATGTATTTCTTCCTTTCTTGGTATTTTAGTGTGCAACCTTTTGCCCTTCCTGAAAAGTTCATTTCAGCAGAATGTGTGCATTGTCTATATTGTTTCCGTAGTGCCCAAGTTTTACTTCCATATCTGACTCAATACTGGAGCTGCCATGGCTTTATAGAATTTAATTTTTGTTTCATTATTTGCCTTGTTTTGCATTGGTCTTTTTATGGTGCCACATATCAAGCAAATAATAGAAGACATGATAAATTTGTCACTTAAATTACAAGAAGAGAGGGATCTAGATACAGAGACCGAAAACTTCCTGTATAAAGGGGTGAGTTTTTAGTGCCTCCACGGTCGATAACTCCGTTATTACAGGAAAAAAATCACAAAAAATTTAGGTACCTCCCAATTTCCATATTAGATTATTTGGAAATGTACAGGATGCCCTACAACATGGTAACAGATCATACTCATGTTTTTTTTAATGGAACATCCTATATTTTATATAAAATTTGGAATCTACTTTTCTTAACGATTACATTAATATAAACTTATACTGGGTTATTATACTGAGGGGTTTAAAAGATATGATCGATTTTGTTAGAAAATTACCATGATTTCAACTACCTGTCTATTACTTAAATGATGAAATAATCAAAATTTTTTGCATGTGCCGATTATTTTTATTTATGTTTTGTTGTAATAATGACTTATTTTTGCAGTACTGTGGAAGTTGTGTACAGGTAATGTCAAAACTCAAATACAATATTTCTCAACTTTTTTAAATGGAACACCCTGTATTTTATATAATAATAATTATAATAATAATAATAATAACGGACAGGTCAGTGGAAGTGTATCACTCTCATTGCTACGGCATGCAAGGCGAGCCGCACTCTCTGTAGCCAAAACCGAGGAGTAAACCTCGTCCAAAAGGAGAATAAAAATCACCTGGCAGTAGGTATAAAATGTAACCCTCTCGTATAATATGTACAACTTAACGAATAAACGGGTGAATCGACATTGTACCACCGAAACCTCTTGTCGCGTTCAGGCTTCTGGTAGCGGGACCTGTTCGATAAATGGCTACCGTCTCCCTTGGCTAGCGGTGGTCGCAGCGAGACGCCGAGTAGGGCTACTGCGAATACCACCACCATCGTGGAACACGTCACTAACTCTCCTCCACCGGCTTCTGATGTTTCTACGGTAACGCAAGTCAATATACCTATGACCACAAAGGCTGGACTGCCCAGGAAGCGTATGAAGTGGACAACAGAGTTGAATTCCTTCATAATGCGTTCCTACGTTAAGGCAAACAAATTAGAAACCGATTTAAACACAATACAATTATTGTTGATGAAGTGCTACGTGAGCTACGTAAATCACTAGCGGAGTTTGAGGGCTCAAATCCAATACGGCGATCTAAATTACCCAAATAAAAAACTAATAAAAACACTAATAATATTATTGCAGATGTAAATGCACTATTAGAAAGTCATGTCAACGACTACTATACTCTCGAGCGACTCTATTCCCTTATTTACACGCATCATCAAGGGTGCAAGGAACAACTTGTAATAGACTCTGTGATATTTAGAGAATCACAAAGAGTTCACCGAAATATACTCACTGCTTTCGTAGATTACAAGAAAGCATTTGATAGTGTGCCTTATTCCTGGCTTGTGAAGGTTTTACAAATTTACAAAATTCACCCAACTATTGTAAACTTCCTCCCAGCAATAATAAAGAACTGGCGAACGAAATTACACCTGCAGGTCGGCTCCAACTATTAATACTGATGATATACCCATCCGAGGAGGAATTTACCAGGGGGACTCCCTAAGTCCACTATGGTTTTGCCTGGCAATAAATCCCCTCTCCACAATGCTTAATGACACAAAGTACAGTTTTAATATAAAAGCTAACAGAAACTCCGGCCACATCATCTCACATCTTCTCTACATGGATGAAATTAAGTTATATGCAGCAAATCAGCTGCAAATTAACCATCTTCTGGACATAACTCACAGATTCTCCAGTGATATTTATATGGAGTTGTCCAAATGCAAAAAGCTGCATATCGAGAAAGGATTAGTTATAGACGGAGCTGTGCAATTACCAAATGGAGACATTATCCAGGCTATGGAAAATGGAGAAGCCTACAAATACCTAGGTTTTCAGCTAGACTTTTAGATCACAAACAGGCAAAAGGAAGAATCAAGGACAATACACCAAAAGAGTAAAATCGCTTATAAAATCAGAATTAAATGCAGGTAACTTACTTCAGACAATAAACACTTACGCCACACCAATTCTAACTTACTCATTTTAAATATTAAGATGGACAAAAATCAAGCTAAAATGTATTCAGAGATTGACATGAACAATTATGACGAAAAGTAACAACCACCATCCCAAGTCATCCACTATTAGAACAACGCTACCCAGAAAAGAAGGAGGAAGGGGTTTAACTGACCTCGCCAACTTACACTCTCGACAGTTGAAGAAATTACGGGAATTCTTCTACAGGAAAGCTGAAACATCAGTGCTTCATCCAATTATATCCAGGGCCGATAAAGATTACTCGCCCCTGAACCTCGCCTCACTAGAAGCAAATTTCAGTGTAGTCTCAGATACTGACACGCAGGAACAGTGGTCCCAAAAAGCACTCCACGGGCGACATCAGCATGAACTCAACCAAAATCATATTGATAAAGAAGCTTCAAATAGATGGCTTACTAGCGGTACTCTCTTCCCGGAACCGGGGGCTACATGATCGCTATTCAAGATCAAGTCATCAATACTAACAACTACAAGAAGATTGTCATTACGGATCCCAACACCCAATCCGATATATGCAGAAAGTGTCATTAAGAGTCTGAGACTACACAACATATAACATCTGGTTGTAGCTTATTAGCTAACACAGACTACTTGCATCGGCATTATCAAGTGTGTAACATAGTAACATCGTTCATCAGAAACTAGCCAACAAGTTTGGCCTTCTTAACACTTACACACCATACAATAAATGTCAACCACAGAATGTGCTCGAAAATAACAATTTTAAACTCTACTACGACAGGCCCATTATCACCGATAGAAGGGTGACGAATAACAGGCCTGATATAGTGGTGGTGGATAGAAGCCTTAATTCAGTCCTTCTCGACGATGTAGCTGTGCAGAACACTCACAAGATCCTCAACAAATATAAGGAGAAATTGGCCAAGTACTCAGATCTCGCAATTGAAATCAAACAGATCTGGCATTGTGGAAAAGTGTTCCAGTTGTTATTTCATCGACCGGAGTAGTACCAAAGACCCTGCACGATAGTGTCACCAAACTGGGACTACCGAGAAACACCAACTCTGACATCCAGAAGGCTGTTATATTGCTTGAATTGAGCCTAATCCTTCTGGTACCTTGTACCCGGGATAGGTAAATAATACCAGTCCTAGGCTGAGCATAATAATAACTGTTGAGTTTTATCGATTTCCAAATCACTGGAGTAAACTAAAAATGAAACTATAAAATGATTTTGTTTGCAGAGACAAATTTTGTACATCTTATTTCAATTATTTTTATTTCAACAACTGCAACAAATATTTGTTTTACATACAGGGAACTCAGATAAATTCAGTGACTTGAGAAAAACATCTAAGAGCTGTAGTAAATTAAATACTCCCACTTTTTTCTGCAAGTCAATGCCAACTTCACCAAAATAGCAACATAATTAAATTACAGGAACATGATTATCTAAACTCTACGTTAAATCAAAATTAATCAAATTACTCTACATTATTTTGGCATGACACTCATCAACTTACAAAAATATTGATGTTTAAGTTTTGATAGCGCTTTTATCATTATATCCGCTACCTGATCGTCCCTCTGAACATATTTAAGTTCGAAAATACCGTCTTCAATCTTCTATCGAATGAAATGGTAGCGCACATCGATGTGTTTGGTTCTTTTGTGAAATTCGGGATTCTTCACAAGTCGTATTGTACTCTGGTTGTCCATATAAAATGTTGGCGTATTCAGTGCCTTTGGTAGCAGTTCGCCCAACAGATTTTTTAACCAAACTAGTTCCTTCACAGCGTATGATGCCACCATGTACTCTGATTCTGTTGTAGATAACGCAACTGATGTTTGCCGCTCCGATCCCCAACTTCTTCCGCTCAACATAAAGACGTAACTTGAAGTCGACCTTATAGTTTGAATGTCTCCAGCATAGTCTCCGCATCGCTATACTCGCAAAACTGCAAATCACATCCACCTTCGAAAATAATTCCTGTGCCATCGTACCTTTGATGTATTTCAAAAGGCGCTTGACTGCGTTCACATGAGCTCTAGCTGGTTTTTCAAAGTATCTGCTTACACTTCCAACAGTGAAGCTAATATCTGTTCTGGTTGCTACTGCCAGATACATCAAACTTCCAACTGCTTCACGATATGGAAATTCGATCTCCTCGTCTGCCTCAAAATCACCAAGATTTTATGAAGTACCATTGGCGTTGATACTGCGTTGCAATTTGTCATGTTGAAACGGTCCAGTACTTTTCTTGCGTAGCCTTGTTGATGAATGAAAATCGATTCATCCGATCGTTGTTCGATTTCCAATCCAAGAAAATACTTTAGTTTGAAAATCTTGAGCTCGAATTCCCATTGCATATGCCTGATAACAGACTCGATGGTCTCCCGCTTTTCTGCCGCTATTAGCCCATCATCTACGTAAATTGCCAGGATCAGCATTCCATCGTATCAATTGCACACAAATACACAAGGATCGAATTCACTTGCCGTGAAGCCAAATTTGTTAATGAACGCAGTAAATTTCCGGTTCCAACAACGTGATGCCTGCTTCAAACCGTATAAGCTCTTGATTAGCTTACACACTCTCCCAGTTCCATCGTCATATCCAATTGGCTGATTCATGTAGATTTCTTCCAAATCGCCATTCAAAATTGCCTTTTTGATATCGAACTGCGTCATACGTAATTGTTTTGCCGCTGCCAATGCTAGGATAGCTCTGTCGTGAACTCTACCACCGAGCTGAACGTTTCGTGGTAATCGATGCCATATTCTTGTGTGAAGCCCCGCACTACCAATCGTGCCCTGTAGCGATCAATGCTTCTATCTGGATTTTGTTTTACCTTGAAAACCCATCGATTATCAATCACCTCTTGTTCGACTGGCTTCTCAACCACAATTCAAGTATGATTTTTAATGAGCGAATCATACTCTTTATCCATCGCATGCTCCCACTGCTTATGATCATCTGATTAAAGCGCTTGTTCGTATGTTTTTGGTTCCTCGCTGATTGCTAACATTGCATAGCTTTCACTGGATGTTTGAAATGTCAAACGCTAGTCTGATGGTATTTCGATTGCGCAACCTTCGATTGACAATACTTCGGTTATCAAAATCACAAATCGAATCGCGATCATTTTGTTGAACTGCCGTAGCATAATCACTTGCGCCTTCATCATTCACGTCCCTGCCGTTGGTATCCGCATTTTCTTTTTCAGCACCATTCTCAGCTCCAACATCGAGGGTGACCATCGAATCCTCTGGTAGAAAAATGACGTCCCTTGAGATTTCAAATTTACCATTATTCGGGTTCCATACTCGATATCCTTTCGATTTATTGTCATAGTCAACAAACATGCACTTTATTGCTTTTGCATCAAGCTTCTGGCGTTTTTCCTTTGGTACATAGGTGAAAACTTCTGTACCGCCGCGCCTTTGCATCTGCCTTTTTCACAATATCCGTAGCGTAATTTGCATTTGAAACTATTGGTTTGTCGATTGTTCCATCGACGTAGTCGAAGAGTTTTGCAGCTTCCATAATTTGGCGCATCCGGAACTTCCACATCGACCAGTTTTGGATGCTTCCAGTTTTTCAATGCTTACTCTTTCGGTCTCCATTTGTTTGGTTTTGAATTTGTCAGCTTTGAAATCTCTAAAAACTCAGTTTTCAATTTCAGTCCGAAAAATTCATCGCATGCTGAAAGTCCTATTTTCTTTGATCTACGTGAAGCAAAACTCACGACAAAGAAAGCGCTAACTGACCCGCATACAACAAATGGTCACTGACTGCCTCTCTCACCTCACTTTCAGTTTACTTTAGCAGCTGTGTGATCTGGGCCCATAACCTGTTGAGTTCTATCGATTTCCAAATCACTGTAGTAAACTAAAAATGAAACTATAAAATAATTTTGTTTGCAGAGACAAATTTTATTCTTATTTCAATTATTTATATTTCAACATATGTCAGTTCACCAACAACTATTTGTTATACAAACAGGGAGCTCAATATGATAAATTTAGTGACTTGATCAAAACATCTAAGAGCTGTACTAAATTCAATAATAACAAAATAATATATATATATATATATATATATATATATATATATATATATATATATATATATATATATAATAATAAATCATTTATTTGTAATACGTATAATAATGAATATTACAAAAAGGTATTGAACAATTATTTATATTAAATTGGTTTACCTTGGCACGAACAGAAGAATGGGAATAAAATCAATCATAAAATTAGAACAGCAATAAAATCAGCAATCAGATAGAATTATTATACAATCAACATTTAAGGTACGGACTAATCTTGTGACTAGTTGAAGTAACATAATGTAACAACATTGTGGCAGAACGAGACAATATAATATCAGCGAATACTACTTAGTTTAAAAGTCAATGACAAATTCATCGGATAATATCAACTCGCGCATCTTGTTTTTGAAACTTATGCTACATATTTTTTTATATTGTCTGGTATTTGGTTAAACACTTTTGAGGCCTGGTAAGTGAACCCTTTCTTAAAAACTCACTATGGTGAAATGGTACACTTAGTGTGTGTTGTGATTGCCTGAGTTGTAGGGAGTGTGCTTCTGAGCTCAACTGTACTTTGTCATATAAGTATTTAGGCTCTTTAGTTTTGATAAGTTTATGTATAAGACAACATAAGTGTAACCATCTTCTTTGCCGCATGTTTAGATGTGGAGTTATATGATCTTTTCTTGGAATACGGCAGGCGTATCGGCCACAGGAATTCTGATTTTTTGTAATCTTTGCATGTCTTCAGCTTTGAGGCAGGGTTCATATATAGACACTTTAGTGTTCCAAAGGCGGACTTATCGATATAACTAACTTGGTGTGCATAGTTTAACTTCTGGTCCATTCGCAGGCCGAGGTTTCTGACACAGGTACCTACTGTTTAATCTAATGGATTCAGTGTTCATTATCTGATATTGCAGGGCTGCTGTGAGGTCTTGTGCTTTTTTCCAAAGATCATTACTTCTGTTTTTGTCGTATTGATTTTGAGTCCATTCCTTTTCGTCCATTCCATTATAGATTCCAGGTCATGGTTTATTCTTTTTACTGCATGATGGCTATCCTCTGGGTAAAATCATAACATTCTGCATATCATCGGCATAGTAGTGGGGACTGCAGATTGTATTATACTCTGAAGATCTACCAGGAACAGATTAAATAAGAGCGGCCCTAAAATTGACCCTTGTGGTACACCCCTTTCCACCACTTGTGGATATGACAGGGAGCTTCTAGAAGTGCCCTGTAATTCAACTTGTTGTTGCCTCTTTGATATGTACTGCTTAAACCATTCCCAGGTCATTCCCCTAGTACCATGGTAATATAGTTTTGCTGCTAGTAAATCATGATCTATGCTATCAAATGCCTTTGACACGTCTAATAATACCATAGTTGTGGTCATTCCTTGGTGCTGAGCTGTTATGATGTCATCATGTATCTTAATTAGCGCAGTTCCAGTACCATGCGCCCTTCGAAATCCTGATTGAACTGAGTGGAAAACTGAGTGTTCTTCGATATACTGCGTCTTCCAGATATTGGGAAAGTTACCTGTGATAAAAGACGTGTTGACAATGCATTTTTCCCTCTTGCAGTATGGGAAGCAGAATTTAAGCATCGGTAGGTTAATGCCATCCAAAACCAGTAGCATTGGTTCTTATCGTACCAAATATCCTTTGAAGGTTACATGTTCGATCAGTTCGAGTGCCAATTCTTCTTTTTCTAGATTTGATATATAAAAGGCGTCTGGTAGGTCAGCATCACTACTGATCTCCTTGCACAGTTAATGAAGAAAAAGTTATTTCGTTTTCATATTTCCTTGATGTTACAAAGCCCCATTGTTTCATAGTTTTCCAGAAGGATTTGGTATCCTTTAGACTTCGTAAGGCTGAGTATTCTTGGTATGCTTTTTTTCGCTTTTTATTGATTTATTGACATAATTTCTAATATCACAGAAGTAGCATCTGTCTGTGAACTGACTTGGTTCGCTTGTATGTTTTGTAGGCTGGATTACGCAATTGTATCATCTGCTTTAAGTTATATGTCATCCACGGGGCTAGATTTTTTTGGACTGACAGGACGCAATAGGGCATAAAAGTCTAATAATGCAAGAATGCAACTGTTTAAGTAAGCTAATTTATCATTGATATCATCTAGGTGGTAGACATGTTGCGAATTTATAAGATCTGCATCTTGTGAGGATTGTTGCATGTCAATATGTTTGTAGTTTCTCATGTATCTAGTTTGGTTTTCTCGATTATTCTCGACAGATATATTTACAAATATAGCTTCATGGTCAAAGAGGTCAAAATTGATTGTTCGACTGTCTTCGATTGCATTTCAGCAGTAACACAAATGATGTCCAGTAGGCTATCTGTATTATATGTTATACGGGTAGGATTTTCTATTATTTGGGTTAAATTGTAAGCATCAACTAATAATTTTAGGTCTTCTGTATATTGGTTGGTTTCAAGCAAGTTTATGTTCAGATCACCCAATAGAATGACATAAGTAGTTGTATTTTAGTGTAACTGCCCTTATACTGTTTTCAAGGTTATTTAAGGGCAGATGTCTATAGGGTCTGTATACTACACCAGCTGCATATGTATATCTTCCTAGTTTAAATTGTAACCAGAGCTGTTCCAGACCGACTAAGGTCAAGTATTTGTTTACATTTTAGTTCCTTTTTGGTAAAAAACAGTACGCCACCCCCTTTGCCCTGTGTGCTATCTTGCCTAATAATATCATAGTTGGGTATTTTAATAACACCACTCAGTCTGTGGCTGCAACCAGGATTCACTAACGGCATAGATGTCATATTGCCCATCAAGGATAAATGTCTGTAAGAATATGAACTTGTGAATAGATCTTACATTTAGATGTCCGACTCTTAGAGGCCCTTGGGAGCTTTTGGATCTCTTTGCTATGCTGTTGACTCCTTATAAGCTATTCTTTTACATAGACTACTTTCAATCCGGAGATATACAGGACACTGTCGATCTAGGGCGGAGTGAGGGCTATCAAGGTTGTTTTCATACTTCTTTTGCTTCTCACAGTTAATACACTTTTTCACTATCACTTGACACTCTTTATATGAGTGATTTAGTCCACAGTTAAACAGATAAAATAAAATAATTTTAATGTAAATTTTAACATTGCTCTTGTAAGATTAAGCAATATTATGCAAGCTGTGAAGAAATGAGAGAAAAAATAATTCACTTTTCAGATAACCAAACACAAGTAACAGAGTGTGTGGGTTTCTCAGTAAATTTCATGTTTGCAGTAGCTTTCCAAATGAATTCTCTCTATATGAAAGAACGAATAGATATGATATCCCCGTATATTTTTCTTTCTTTCCTTGCTTGCAACTCATAGTCTCTCATAAGAGATATTCGAAAAAATGTTTCTTTATATCACAATCGTCATGATTTAAGCACCGTGTACTTTGAATAAAAACCCTAATAACATTAATTTCATTTTATCAACTGTTCATTTGAAATTATATTGTCGTGGATCTTCACTGAAAATTGATATTGGTTACCTGTAATAAATAGATTATCTATTGATTATTAATAGTTATTTTTATTGTTTTTTCAATAGTCAATATAATTTATAAGTTTATAGGTATTCATAAAATTGAAAAAAAAACCAAATATATCCGAAACTACTCATTTTAGGAATAGGGAAAATTTGATAAAAATAAAAATTGAATGATTGCTATTTCTGTATATGATGTAAAATATATGGTATTCCATTCAAAAAAATTAAGAAAATATTATTTGAGTTTTGACATTCCCTGCACACTGCCGCAATACCTACTGTAAAAATAAGTCAGTATTACAACAAAACAAAAGTAAAAATAATCGACACATGCAAGTAGTTTATATCATTTTATCATTTAAGTAATATACTGGAAGCTGAAATCATTACAATTTTCTCACAAAATCGATCATATCTTTTGAGCTCCTCATTATAAACTAGTATAAGTTTATATTAATGTAAATGCGAAGAAGAGTAGATTCCGAATTTTATATAAAATAAAGGGTGTTCCATTTAAAAAAAACATGAGAATGAACTGTCACCATGTTGTAGGACATCTTGTACATTTCTAATTAATTTAAAAATATGGAAATTGAGATTACCTACATTTTTTCTGAAAAACTGTTTTCATTTATTCCTGTAATAACGGAGTTATCGACCGTGGACACACTAAAAACTCACCTTGTATATATCGCTAGCCGCTTCAAACGATGCCACACCCACCAACTATTTTCCTCAATCAAAACTATTAAACAATATTCCGTATAAATCAAGAAATTAGTATCTAAAAAGAGAAAAGTTGAGTCACAATGACAAAAATCAGTTCAGAAATTCAGAAAGCAGAAAAAGATTACCAAACTGTTGGAATAAACTAAAAACAAAACTTGAAGATTAAAGAATGAAACCCTTTGAACTACTCAGTTTGAAAACCAAAAAAGCAAAAGAAAACCTAAAATATCATCTCCGCCAACACATAAACAAGTTACACCTCCTACCTACTTATCAGAAGTCTTATAACCCTTCCATGAGGATCAAAAACAATATAATAAACATGAGATTGCTCTTCCCATACAAGTGAAAATGTAAGAAAAAATTAAACATCAGGAATTAGGAAGTCTTAAGAGATCTATTCTCCACTTAAATTATAAAGAAAGGCGCTAAAGATACACCTATATTCTCATAAATCCAAATGACTGGATAAAAGATCATCAATTTGGATATAGGTGAAATCATTCCACAATATGCCAATTTCATCGTCTCTATCATCGTGAAATCAACAAGGGTTTAAATAAATTAGTAGGTACTGCACAGCTGTATTCTTTGACATCAGCAAAGCTTTTAATAGAATTTGACATCTGGGTCTACTAGTGAAGATTTAAACTGCTGAAGTCTGAGAGTGTGATATCAAAATCAATGGTGAATTTTTCTGACGAATCCATTCTGGAATTCAACAAGGAAGTGTCCTTGCATCACAGCTCTATATATTATATATTTCACCGGTATACGAGATCATGGTGGTACCGTGGAGCCGGGAACAATTAGTTACAACATTGGGATAAAAATTTAAGTGCGATTGTCATTGAACTTACAATAGACAAAGGGCGTGAATTAACGAATCTCTGTTAATAGGTACCCAAAGCATGTATACAGGGAGGTTCTCCGGGAAAGCCATCGGTCGATTGTGGCCAAATGATACGTACATACAGTCTGAAAATTTGGTGACTTACTAAATTCACTGGGGGACATAGGTTTAAAATATTTTCGTGTTAGTCGCATTTCCGATTATACCGGAAGTAGATGCCAACTTTGTTATTTTGAATGGAATACTCCGTATATTACCACACTTTTAGATTTCTTGTACAATTTTGATTTTTTTTTTTGTATTATGTCCTATACCTAAGTCTAAACGTTTCTGACATATTTCAGATCTTGTCAAAAAATAAGTTTTCAGTGCAAAACATAATTATCAATCTTAATATTTACTTTGGGTTTATTTTCTTGTAGAAGATCTACTTTATCGGTATTTTTATGATATTTTGATAAAAAATTGTAGAGTGATCAAAAAAGAAGCTTGAATTCTAGATCCAAAAAAACTTCAAGAGTCATTTCTTTCAAATGGAATCCCCCGTTTTTATTATTTTAAACTATTAAGCGACGAACAGTTCAAAGATCAGAAACACCGTTCCTGCTTAGGTGCAAGAAATGTTTGAAAATTCAATTCGTTATGAACATTTATTAGAATAGATTTTTAAATTTTTACATCGAAAAATGATACTTTGGCAATTATTTAGAAGAAGACGATTTCAATATTTTCATTTTTAACAATTGGTTGGTCAGCTAGTATATCTTTATTCGATCAAATATTATACAAAAATCATGTTACATAAAAATATATAGGTAACTTAGGTAACTTAGGTAAATTACATAAGCACATTGTTAGAAAAATTGCTTTTCTTCTCTACTGAATCATCTTGAGCATTAATTTTATCAATACTATCGACAATTTTAAATTCTGTGACAATAGGTTTGCGATATCTAAAATACGAAACGTGAACGTTGGAGATACATGATTTACGAATCACATCGGGTCAATGGTTGTACCATATTTATTCATCCTCAACCTTCTACTAGAAACAAAATCTAAATTCAGCTTAGATTGCAAAACTTGTTCTAAGCGCAATCCTTCATCTTTAGCGAAGTCAATATTGAAATCACCAACAAGTATGAGTGGATGTTCATGTTCACCCAGAGCAGGTCGGTATATTTATCACCAGATGTCTCACCATTCCACTGGGCTTCCTGTGTAGGTATAAGAAAGAAATGTACAATATCCTCATTAGAATAAGTATAATTTTCCATTAAAAGTAATATTTACGCTGAGTTGCGGTGCTACATAGCCGTGTGGGTGGCGTGAAGATGCTGACGTTGTCGACATCGGATGCTGGGCCAAATGAGCAGACAGTATAAATGCTGGTATGGCCATGGAATAGAAAATAACTAAATCTGATTTCATAGTAATTATTGTAATGTTGTTTACTAATTTGTGAATATCAATAATAAAGAGAATATTCAAACTTCACCAATAAGGAGAAAACATTGTTAATTGAAATTGTACAGGACTACAGGAACATTATTGAAAATAAAAGAACTGATTTCAAAACTTTTATGTTAAAAAATTATAACTGGGAAATACAAATTCTCTAAATTCAGAATCATTGTAGGTATTCAGCAATTGAGTGTCTCTGTTGAGGCATCTCCTAGGTCGTTCTGTCACTTCAACAATCATCATAATCTCTTCGTCTGAAGATGAACCTGTATGTTGCAAATTTTAATCAAATCAAACGCAAACCACAAACGTAATAAAAATATTAAATTACGAATCTCATAAATGATATAGGTTAGTGTACGATCCCGATCAAAACAAGTCCGATAGTGATATTACGTTTGAGCCAATATTTATCGGTTGGATATCTTGTTGGATCTGGTCTAATATCTCTCGGACAACTTTATCAAACGAATAAAGGCTATGAAGGCGCTGAGAAACCCAAATCCAGCCATATCTCTACTTTATCGATTTGATAACTTTATTGGAGAAACCGGGCATAAATAACTTTTCGTAATTACATACCTGACAACAGAACATGTATTATTCTTCAGAATAATATCAGTATTCATTCTGTAATACTTACAAAGAATTAAGTTGTTGAGCTTTGGAATTAAAGTTATCTACATTTTTATTTATATTTATGAATATTGAAGTGAATAAAGGAATAAAATAATGTAAAATATGAAAGTGAAAGAAATTTTTTTTAGTCACAGTTTATATTTCTGCCAATCAGAACGATACTGGCATAACAGTTTTCTCCACGAAGTATTGTTAGTATACAGAATTGGTTTAAAAATTTTTGAAAAAACATTTTCATGAACATCCACTCATACTTGTTGGTGATTTCAATATTGACTTCGATAAAGATGAAGGATTGCGCTTAGTACAAGTTTTGAAATCAGAGCTGAATTGTTTCTGGTAGAAGACTGAGGATTAATAAATATGGTACAACTATTGACCCGATGTGATTCGTATATCATGTATCTTCCAACGTTCACGTTTCGTATTTTAGATATCGCAAACCTATTGTCACAGAATTTAAAATTGTCGATAGTATTAATAAAATTAAGATGATTCAGTAGAGAAGAAAAGCAATTTTTATAACAATGTGCTTATGTAATTTACCTAAGTTACCTATATATGTTTATGTATCATGATTTTTGTATAATATTTTATCGAATAAAGATATATTAGCTGACCAACCAATTGTTAAAAATGAAAATATTGAAATCGTCTTCTTTTAAATAATTGCCAAATTATCATTTTTCGATGTAAAAATTTATAAATCTATTCTAATAAATGTTCATAACGACGCCCTTGAATTTTCAAACATTTCTTGCACCTAAACAGGAACGGTGTTTCTGATCTTTGAACTGTTCGTCGCTTAATACTTTAAAATAATAAAAACGGGGGTTTCCATTTGAAAGAAATGACTCTTGACGTTTTTTTGGATCTAGATTTCAAGCTTCTTTTTGGATCACTCTAAAATTTTGTATCAAAAAATCATAAAAATACCGATAAAGTAGAACATGAAAATATTTTAAACCTATGTCCCCCAGTGAATTTATAGAATTCACACTACTGATTGCTAGCTGGTTAGTGTTGTCTCAAGTTTTGATTTTGTTATTCTTTCACATTTGTTTACCACACATTATGATTCACTTTCATTTCATTTGAAGTCCATCACCATCACCATCACCATCACCATCACCATCACCATCACCATCACCATCACCATCACCATCACCATCACCATCACCATCACCATCACCATCACCATCACCATCACCATCACCATCACCATCACCATCACCATCACCATCACCATCACCATCACCATCACCATCACCATCACCATCACCATCACCATCACCATCACCATCACCATCACCATCACCATCACCATCACCATCACCATCACCATCACCATCACCATCACCATCACCATCACCATCACCATCACCATCACCATCACCATCACCATCACCATCACCATCACCATCACCATCACCATCACCATCACCATCACCATCACCATCACCATCACCATCACCATCACCATCACCATCACCATCACCATCACCCTTAGTTTATGAAGATCTCTTGACTAGTAGTGTTTATTATCATTGCCGTTATGTGGCACAATTATTGGAGTAAAACTTAGCTACGTCTGCCAGCTTCTCTATTAGGTAAGTATCAAGATGATCTAAATACAAAACCATGTCACCAACAGGAGTGATAATAGAAGGCGAAGAAGTTGTCATCAAAACGATCATACTGGAAAAATCTGTACGCGGTTTAAAAAATGGTAGGGCCCCAGGTCCAGAAGGAATTCCAGCTGAATTGATAAAGTTTGTTACAAGAAAACTATTTGAATGATTGACCTGGTGCTTTGACAAGTTCCTGAATGGGGCATCTACACCAGAACAATGGAAAGAGGCCTACATTTCATCTATTCACAAAAAAGGCAATAAATTAATGCGCAACTTATTGAGGCATACCAGTGACTAGCACGTTAAGCCGCCTATATGGAAGACATAATTAAATCAGAATATAAGGACCAAGAGGAAGAAGAGCAATCCGGTTTTAGGGCTGGAAGAACTTATAATGATAAAGTGTTCTGTTTGAAGCAAATAATATAAAAGAGATCTGGTACCAATTAAGAAAACCAATTAAGAAACACATCGTATGTTTATCTATCTCCATAAAGCATATACAGTGCCTGAAAAGTATTACATAAATCTAACTAACATTAATCACACCTTAATAAGGGTTCTCCAAAACTTATATGATGGTTCTACATCGAAAATAAAATTATGTAACAGATTATCACACAAGTTTTCTTTCAATAAGGTTCTGCGACAAGGCTGTTGTATTTGTATTTCACCAACACAGGTTTAAAATATATATAGCAAAAGCTTTAAATCGGTGGAAAAGAAAGTGCAGAGGGATGGATATTGATCTGGGAGATACCTGTTTGTATACATTACAATTTGGTTATGACCAAGTTATTATTCCTAAAGATAAATATGACTTAGAGTTTATGTCCAGGAAGATACAGTGGGGGTTGGAACTAAATGCACGAAAAAGAAAGTACCTGCCAATAGGAGCAGAGATGTCAAATATCCAACTTGACACTGAAGAACACATACCTGGGAGTTAAATTTGACACCACCGGACGAGATGATAGAGAAATTAAAAAACGAATAACTCAGGCCAGAAGACTGATTAGGTGCTTGAATGGCATACTATAGAGTAGCGACATAGGGAAAAACCGAAAACAATATATATGAAACCTTAATTAAAAGCCCTCTGCTATACGGGGCAGAGACATGGTGAATCACGGAAAATAACCGAAGAAAACTTGAAGTAACCGAAATGGATGTTTTCAGACGATCACTAGGGATATCCAGAAGAGAAAGAATTCTAACTGAGGAGGTATAGCATATTAAACTTGTTTTTGTTTTACCAGTGGCGTTCGTGAGACCGTTTTAATTCATTTAAATAATAAAATAAAAAAAAAATATTGTTAATAAATTTAGATATCCTGATTAATTCTAGTCAGAAATGGTCTCTTTAGTCTTTCGCTAAAACAAACCGTTTACGAGAAAAGAATAATTTCTGTTTGCATGTGCACCTAATATCTGAGTTCTGCAAATTAAATTAAGATACTTCTCGTTATTTCAATTCGCTTTTATTTAACATTTCAAGAGCTTATATTGACAACTTGTAAATTTAATACTAATTAATACCAACATCGAAAAATAAATTTAAAATAAAATGTATTAATAAAAACAGTAATACATATATTTCAACACCCCGTATCTCCAAAACGAAGCATTTTAAGAGATAAGTTTATATGAACATTTTTAATTATTTTTATTAAAAGTTAAAGTTTCTTCATTATAATTCGGAGCACCCTGTATTTATGAATATATCTATAATATAAAAATGAATCGCTCAATGTGTTGCTAAGCGCAAATCTCGAGAGCAGCTGGACCGATTTCGCTAATTCTTTTTTTGTTGTGTTCATTATTATCATAAGAAGGTTCTTTTGAACGAAACAATTAAGTAAGTTGAGCAGAACATTAGAAAATTTAAGAACATTTATGAAAACTTAAAGACAATATTAATTTTACATACGTACATACAGTAACTGAACGCGCACTGCAAATATCGTTTAACATAGATGGATCGGTTGATAAATATTAGTTTCATTTCAATTTATTGTACAGTGAGTTTTTGAGAAGTGTTTATTCATCTCGGTAAGATAAAATCAATCACACATAATACTGAAAAAATGAATACCCTGGATTGTGTTGCGGGAGCGGTAAAGTCAAATTGACGCCATTGATACTGCCACCAGAGCCTCTGCATTCATTGGTTTACGGAAATGGGACAGATTCTATACATTTTTAACTCATATACAGGAATACAATAATTATTTTCAAATGAAGTCATTTGGCCCAACAAAAGTTATTCAAGACAATTTTATGCTAACTTTCAAGGTAACTATATTGTAAAACAATAAACTTTTCCCACCACGTGCCTGAATACGTTGGTAATTTTCAATAGAAATCATATATGAATTAAAGTAGCGTACAGTTATTTTGTAGCTAGGTGAATAACCAAAAACAGCCAGTCAAAAGTTGATGGGGGAATGGCAGTGCTGACAAAGTATCTTGAAAGTCACATCGTGGTACAATTTTTGCAAATTTATTTCATGGGCGATTCAGCAAAACAAGTCGACCAGCGTTATGCACACAATAAATCGGTGAACCGACCAAGTGTCAAATGTTTTTCCATCAGACAACGAATTGGTTGTATTATTCAAGACTACATTAAACCGCATGCCATCTCATTAACAAAAAATTGTCAGCAAAGCCGATAAGACGCCTGCAGGACAACACGCAAGACGCTATAATACGGCAACAATTGACGAAGTTGCTATTGTTGTCATGGGTGAAAATTTAGAAAACCAAGATATTGTTTTTGCTTTTGTTAAAAGAGGACAACGTCTGTCGGGTCAGCTAGTATATATATATTGAACTGAATTGCAGTTCGGGATCCTATCGGCTTTGTCAAAATAACAAGAAAACACAACTTTCCGGTTTCAGAATTTTAGTCTCCCAAAATAAAATGGTTTTGGTACGCCACTGGCAATACAATTTGATACCAAATTTATCGATGACACGTGCAGTCTGGTCTGGTTACAGATCTCCTCTTCTTCCTTGATGATTCAGCTGGGAACAATTTGATTTCGAATTTCATTGATTTTCATTCTACGAGGTCACTAGGAGAAATGATCTGCCCGTCGTATGAGATTTGCAGTTTATATAGGGAATTAGATTGATCCATCCTTTTTCCACTTATTTGAAGTGCATTTAACTATTCCTCACACTCCGTAACACATGGGTTTCATCTGGACAGATCCTTGGCATTCCATGCTCATTCCAAGTGAAATTCCTTCTCTTGCTTTTTGCTGTTTGTTGTAAATAGAGGAATTTTCGTTTTTTCTAATTAACTATTCAATGTTATCGAATAGAACCCTTAAGTTTCGTTCGTTCCGAACGAAATCCTGACTCAGGCACGATCCGGTGGAGTAACTTCTTCTTCACAGTTGGTCCCCCGATTTGGAGCGAGTCGATCTAGATGTATCACTTTCATCTTTCCCCGTGGTGTTCGTAGGATGCGATAAACGACATCGTTGAGTCGCCCCTGTATGGTTTAAGGACCTTCCCAATCGGACTGCAGTTTGGGAGAACGGCCAATCCTTCTTTTTGGATTGAATAGCCAAATCCGGTCTTGCACCTGATAACCCTCGGAATTGGCTCGTCGATCGTACCGCGTTTTCATGCGATCGCTGGCCATACGGATATGTTTTCTGGCTTGTTCATGAACTTCTCGTAGTCGTTCTTGCAGCTGACTGGTGAACTCATCCGTTGCTTGTGTTGATGGAAAGGGCCTTTGAAAGAGCAAATCGCAGGGTAACCTCAACTCTCTCCCAAACATCATGCAAGCTGGGGGTCTCTTTAGTTACATCGTGTACCGCGGCACGATATGCCATTAGGGCCAAAGGAATATATCGGTCGCAGTCACGTAGGTTGTCAGACGTGAACTTCTTCAGAAAGCTGACGAGAGTATGGTTGAACTTCTCGACCATGCCATAGGACTGCGGATGCAAGGGTGTTGTTCGGGTCTTCCTTATGCCGAATATCTCGCAGTTTCCTTGGAACAAGCAGCTCTCAAAATTCCGTCCTTGGTCTGAATGTAGTTCCATGGGAATGCCGAAACGGCATAGCGTGTCAATCAGAGCCTGTGTCACCGTGGCAGCCTCTTGATTGGGTAGAGCATATGCCTCCGGCCATTTCGTAAAATTGTCCATTATAACCAATATGTACCGGTTTCCATCATCAGTCGTAGGAAACGGCCCTGCTATGTCGATGGCTATCCTAACGGTGCGCCTACAGTGTATTGCCGAAGTCTCCCTCGGATGCGTCTATGCGGTCCGCGGGCGCTGGCACACACATCGCATCGTCGGCACCATTCTTCCACGTCTGCTCGACATCGTACCCAATAAAACCGAGCTCGCGTTTTCTCCAATGTCTTGTTAACACCAAAATGTCCTCCAGCTAGCCCATCATGAGTCTCTCGAAGTACACGAGCCACCGTGACTATGGGAATTACTATAAGCGAGGTGGTTGTTTCCCCATCTGGATGCTCCCATTGGTATTGCAGCACACCGTCTTCCAGTTTCAGGCTGTCCCAAAGACTCCAATATGCCTTGGTTATAGAACCAAATTCAGCTACTCCAGGCCAGTCTGGGCGTTGATTTGACTGCGTTTTCCATCTCATTATTGGCGCCAAGCCTGGATCAGCATGTTGATCACGACTGATAGCCTCGTTGGACCATTCATCACCCTCAGGTACTAGCGCCACCGGTCTCGTAGGAACGTCTACCAGTGTTTCTACCCCCTTGCATTGCTTACACGCAGTCGTGCAGGGTCTCCTTGATAGTGCGTCAGCATTCCCGTGCGTCTTACCACTGCGATGCTCATTCGAGAAGTTGTATTCTTGAACTGCTCCAGCCATCGGGCTACCTGTCTTTCCGGTTCTCGAAATCTCATCAACCAGCGCAGTAATGAGTGATCTGTACGAAGAGTGAATTCCTGGTCATACAGGTATTTAAGGAAATGTCTAAGGCTTTTGACAACAGCAAGCAATTCTCGTCTGGTGGTGCAGTAATTGCGCTCTGCCTTACTCCCGACTGAAGTAGGCCACGACCTTCTGCTGACCGTCTTCTTCCTGCGACAGAATACCTCCAATACCGACATTGCTGGCATCTGTGTCCACATAAAATCGGCGACCTGGTTGTGGGTAGGTCAGTATGGGTGCCGTACACAAGGGTTCCTTCAACTTCTGAAGAGCCTCTTCGCAATCTGGCTTCCACTCGAATGGTTGGTCTCTTTCTGTCAGTCGATGTAATGGCTTAGCTGGGTTGCTGAAGTCCTTGACGAATCGGCGGTAATAGGTACATAACGCAAGAAAGCCGCGAAGCTCTGAGACATTCCTTGGACGAGGCCATTCTTGAACCGCTGCTACCTTGGCTGGGTCTGGTCGGACTCCTTGTGGAGATACTACGTGACCGAGGTATCGTACTTCCTTCCGGAAGAGTTCGCATTTATCCGGGTTCAACTTCAACTTGGCTCCTCTCAAACGTTGAAGTACTCCTTCCAGATTATGCAGGTGTTGGCCAAATGTCTTACCCATGACTATCACATCATCTGAATAAACCAGACAAGTCTACCACGATAATCCTTTTAGAACTGTATCCATCAATCGCTCAAAGGTGGCAGGAGCGTTACACAACCTAAACGGCATAACATTGAATTGCCAGAGTCCGTAAGGCGTGATGAAGGCAGTCTTCTCTTTATCCTGTTCTTCGATGCCAACTTGCCAGTACCTGCCAGTGTGTCGATGGTGTCGTCGATCCGAGGCAGAGGATAAGAATCCTTTCTTGTAACGTAAAGGCGGCGATAGTCGACGCAGAATCTGGTGGAGCCGTCCTTCTTTCGCACCAGAACTATCGGCGACGCTTGTTTAAAGTTCAGGGTAACCTACTCTTATTGGTGCCTCGTTCTTTGTCGAAGTAAATCACTTGTTTTACTGGATGGCACGTCACTAATTTCGTCCCAGATTCCAGGATAACCTCCTGGTCGCTCATGTTCATGATTCTGACTGGAATTCGACCATCTTGTACTAAGTTCAAGGTACATCACGCAGGTCTTGTCCAATGGTTCCCAGTCTCCTTTGATGATATCGGGTCGGACGATGCTTCGTACTGCTCCAGTGTCTATCAAGAAAAAGCAACAGGTACCCTCAATTTCTCCATCAACCGTCAAGCTTTGTCCTTGGGTCCCGACTTTACTAATGATGACGATAACTGATTGATTCCTTTTCAGTCGCTCGGTCTCATTTAGACTGCACTGGCCTTTTCCATGTCCAAATTTTCGGCACCTAAGACATCTTGACAATCGTGTTCCATCGGTTATAGGCGAAGTCTTACGTCGCCTAGGGCAACAGGCCATAAGATGTCCCTGTTTACCGCATCTCCAGCATCTTGGCACTGATGAGTCTTCGTCCTCTATGTTGCAAACCTCTCTGACTCTCACAGTTTGCTTGGCCACCCTCTTAGCAGCTTCCAGTTCAAGCGCATGGATTAGGGCTTCACTAATCAACTTCGGACGCTGCACCCGTACGCCCTGCTTGATATCACCATCTTTGATAGCATCGATGAACGCTGACATTCCAAGGCAAGCCCGTACTTCACTGGTGACTCCCTCGGGATAAGCCAGATGCGCCAACCTTTCAACATCCGCTGCTAACTCCTGTAACGATTCATTGGAGCGTTGACTTCGATGTTTCAATTGGGCGTTGAAGATGGCGGCCTGATGTCTCTCTCCAAATCACAGTTCCATGACCTCAACCAACTGCTGGAAACTCCATAATTGGCCATCGGGAAACGATCTCAGTGCCGTCGCCTTTTCCATTGGGCTCCAATGATTCGCGTTAGCGGTTTCCTCGAACTGCCTCAGATAGGTTGTCCAAGAGGTGCTGCCGTCGTAGGTGGGGGCTTGGATTTTAATATCAGCTCTTGTAGAATGTCCAGAACAGGTACGGTTTTCTAAGAAGTTGAGCCGCTCCACAACATTTCCGGTATTAGCTTCAAATTGTCTCTGCATGCTCTCCACCTTGATCTGCAGCTGCTCCATTTTTGTCTTGGCCTCTTCAGCTGTTGTCACGGCGGCGTTCGTCCTACCGTTAACCTCTTCCATTTTGCAGGCGTCCATACTGTTGTTCCAAAGGTCCTTCTGCTCTTCCAACTGGTCATGAAGGCGATCAACCTGTTCTCGCATCTCTCCCAGATGTTTGGCTTGTTCCTCTTTCAACCATTCTTCCATACCCTGCAGAATACGCTCCTCCAGTCCCAGGGTTTGCTCAGCTTGTGTTTTGTACTGCTCTGCTAACTTGGCTTCGATGTTGCTGGACTGCTCTGCTAACTTGGCTTCGATGTTGCTGGACTGCTCTGCTAACTTGCTGGACTGCTCTGCTAACTTGGTTTCGATGCTGCTGGACTGCTCTGCTAACCTGCTGAAATGCTCTGCTAACTTGGCTTCGATGCTGCTAGCCTGGTCTGCTTGTTGTTTCACTTGCTCTGTTTGTTGTCTCATCAATTCGGCAAGGGTTGCCATAATGGATTCCATGTCGGCCTTCCTTGTGGACATCTTCTGTTCTTGTTATTTGACTAGAGATCCAACTTCTGACACCAATTGAATTGAATTGCAGTTCGGGATCCTTTCGGCTTTGTCAAAATAACAAGAAAACACAACTTTCCGGTTTCAGAATTTTATTCTCCCAAAATAAAATGGTTTTGGTACGCCACTGGCAATACAATTTGATACCAAATTTATCGATGACACGTGCAGTCTGGTCTGGTTACAGATGTCCTCTTCTTCTTCCTTGATGATTCAGCTGGGCATAATTTGATTTCGAATTTCATTGATTTTCACTCTACGAGGTCTCTAGGAGAAATGATCTGCCCGTCGTATGAGATTTGCAGTTTATATAGGGAATTAGATTGATCCATCCTTTTTCCACTTATTTGAAGTGCATTTAACTATTCCTCACACTCCGTAACACATGGGTTTCATCTGGACAGATCCTTGGCATTCCATGCTCATTCCAAGTGAAATTCCTTCTCTTGCTTTTGTTGTTTGTTGTAAATAGAGGAATTTTCGTTTTTCCTAATTAACTATTCAATGGTATTGAATAGAACCCTTAATTTTCAGTACACTATATATAATATATAATTCAAGATTATCCTGTACCAGTCATATTATGATATTTCTGAATATGAATTCAATTGATACATAATGAAAATGATTATATAACATAAGCCGTTACTGGTAAATAACTAGATTACGCTAGGACGTCTAACTGTGCCGACAACAACTACTGCGAGGGCAAATATCCCTACCGCCATAATATGACTGGTACAGGATAATCTTGAATTAAATAATTCCGCTTGCCGGCTGTTTATATCCACCCACTATATGTGTGGGTATTTGCCCTCGCAGTAGTTGTTGTTTATATAATCATTTTGATTATGTATCAATTGAATTCATATTCAGAAATATCATAATATGACTGGTACAGGATAATCTTGAATTATATATATATATATATATATATATATATATATATATATATTTATGAAGATGATGTAAGCTTTCAAATTTTGTTTCTAAACGAACTTGTAACTTATTTTTCTCTTTGTTATAATTTAACCTCAATTACCACCATCATATGCCAGCACAGGAGATTCGCAACCCAATACGTGTCGTCAAGAAATATCAACTGGATTGGTGAAAAACGTATCGGATTGTAAAAAGTATATAATAATAATTCTATTGGTACTGGTAATTTTGAACTTGTGCAATTGTAGTTAATTAAAAGACTCTTGGCACCAACTTGACAACTACCAGTACCAATAGAATTAATATTGTTTTGTAGTTTTTCAGTGCATCAGCAAATTCGGCCCATTTTTTCGTAAAAAATATTTATTTCACACTTTTGTGTGTAACATTAGTCACGAAAATCGTTGAACATTCACTAATACCAAAGAAAATAGGATTTATCCTATTATCCATGTATATATTCTTTGCTTGTACTTGTTATTATCACAGTATAAAGACTTCTGATTTTATCACTGTTGTAACTCGGAAACCGGTTGTTTTAAATGTTTAATTCAAACTTTGCTACATATAATCTCTTCTTTAATATGACTGTCTCATATGTTCGAAAAAATTGCTTTCTACACATAGCGAAAATAGACATATTTCAGATATTAACATCGTTGTAACTCAAAAACTGTAACTCATTTGAAAAAAAATTCAATTTTAATGCTTCCGGATATTGTCCTATCTTTAATTCTGCAGTCTCAGATTTTCGATTTTCGAGAGAAATTACCCCCTTCGGGAGCGTTTTTTGGAGGGAAGAGGATTTCGGATTTGAGTTTTTACGACTATGGGACCATTTCTCAAGTCTGCTTTTTCAAATGAATCAAAAATCATCAAAATCGGAATACGTTTACTATATACACACAAAATCCAAAAAACTTCCTGGCGTTTGGGTTCGTCAGTCAAAAACATCGCCATGGAAATACGCATATTTTAGACTTCACCAGTGCTCCAACTCGAAAACCGTAACTCCATGGAAAAAAAATTAAAATCAACTGTTGCTACAAATAATCTGGTCTTTAATTTGGCCGTCTCAGATTTTCAATTTTCGAAAGAAATTGCTCCTTCCATATAGCGAAAATACACATACTTTAGAATTTATTATTGCTGATTTTCAATTTTTGAGAAAAATTGCTCCTTCCACCCCTCTTCGGGGGCGGTTTTTGGAGAGAAGGAGATTTCGGATTAGAGTTTTTATGAATATGGTACCATTTCTCCTCTTTCAAATGTATACAGAGATACAGTGCGTGCGCAAACCAAACAAAATCAAACAGTCCGTTTTGGTTCGTAGGTCAAAAAGTCCTCTTCCTTACAAGTAGCGTCAAAACTGGCACAGCCGCTTCGGTGATAAGCTCGAAAAAAACAAAAATTTTATAAACTAGTGTTCTATTATGGTCAGAAAATTTTCGCATTATTAGATGATTGTTATTTAGCGAAAAAACATTACGAATTACTTCTAAATAAACATTAAGTACCATGGAGGAAAGGAAATAAGATAATGTTGTATTTAATATACAAACAAATTTTAATAAGAAAAATAATTATTTGATAAAAGAGATACCTGGGTATTGGATTTCAACGAAAAACAATGGAGGAAGAATAGCCTCTTGTCCATTATTTCAGGGTAGCATATCAATTAGTAAAAGAAACCATAATTTTCTATGAGGTAACCATTGGTGCGTAATGAAACCTCTCAGTATTTCTTTCAGCCGGATGTGGCTTATTTACAATAGTAGATCGTTAGTTGAAGCTATATATGAGAAGACCTATCAAAGTCACTTCATTTTTCCGTCATGATGAAAAAGAATGATTTCACACCATTATTGAATAGTTATATAACGTTTAGTCATCAAAAGGAAAAGATATAATAGGTAAACACATTGTTACAATTGTATAACTAAACAAGCTTTATTTTTCTTTCAATATTCCAAGCATATATGATGTACATTGACATCTTGATATTTGTATCTGTAATCTTCGCCTGCAGTTTCATATTCGGAATTATTAGATATATTTACTGACTATCATAGTATTATAAAATATATTCCGTATTTTCGAGACAGGTATATCAAAAACTGCGTCGGACTTTCACACGAAGGGCTCCTTACCATTGTAAAAGCAAAATTTCACTGTCTACCTAATACTGTTAATGAAATACAGACGGCTGACAGACTGAAGGACGGATGGATGGACTTATTATTTGCTGTTATACCTAGCTGTAATAAAAATAAACATTCTTTACAAATTTCATCTCTCTACTTAGGGTCCCGTTTTTACCAGTTTGGTACGTAACCAAAAAACATGTAGAACCGGGTACATCTACCAAATATCGGTCTACTTAATTATCTGCAACATCATGGAAAACAAATTGTTTATTAATGTTACCGTAATAATATATCCATAAATGCACCTAGCCTAACCTACGTTTATACCTATAGTAGCCTCCAAAATATAGTGGCAGACTCTAATCTCTCTGACATCATTACAATTAACATTTCAAGTGGTTTATGACTGTTTACGACCATTTATATATGAGCCGTATACAGGAAAATTTCAGGTATTTCGGTACAGTACTTTTTTACGCCTATTTGACTTGTTCTGTATTTTAATTTCATTTTTTCAAAAATGTATTTGTGAATAATAATTAAGTTTCAATTACTTATACAATTTAATAATTTATAAAGTTATTCGTTACCTGTCATAAGATTATAAATTACACTTTTAAGCATGAATATTATTATCCCTAATATTCTAGGTGTTATTTTCAGAATACTTCTATTAGAAAACAATATTGTGGGTATAATGATCAAGGAAAATGTATTCCTTTATTTATAATAGGTTCGAATAACTTACATAATTAACCTGATTGTTCAAGTATTCATTAATACCTGACTTGAGCTTGCATAAGTATAATACCCTTGAAAGTAGGCATAATTATTTATTATACTTAGTAATAGGTGTAACTTTCAGATAAATTTTTTGGGGTATAAATATTAAGGAGATTCCATTCAAGGTTGCTAGAGAAGGTACCTAATTCCGGCTCTACTAAAGCAGATATTCAAGAATTTCAAAATTTATTTCGAAGAAAATTTTACCAAAAAAATTGTTGGAAGTATTAAAAACTAAAACATATGACAAAAGATATATTGTAGACAAAATGGCAGAAGACTTGGGGCATACCGTTTTAAGGCTACCACCATATCACTGCGTTTTTAACCCCATCGAATTAATATGTGCCCAATTGAAAAAGAATATCCGACGGGAAAATATTATGCCAAAATCGCACCATAATGTAGTGGAAAAAATTAAAGAATCATTTGAACGAATTACTGCAGATTCGTGGGGAAAAGCTCTTCAGCACATTATTAAAATTGAAGAACAATATTCAGAATGTATTGTAGTTCCAACATTAATTATTAATTTGCAAGACGACAATGATAGTGAGAGTGACTCTGAATTGTTCATGTCTATATAATGATATGTATATATATTTTTCAGCTTTTTATTGCATATATTCAAAATATTTTTTTATGTAAAATATTATATTCTTACAAAATATTAAAACTAGTTTATTTTTCATTGAAGTCACTGAAATATTAGTATGTACAGATCAATTATTTTTATCATGAATATTTTAAAGACGGTCCTGGACTTTACCGAATTATTTCAGAATTTCTACCTGTCAATAAGAATTTACAACGTGATAAATCTTCTTATCTTCATTGCCCTTCTTCACTTCTGAGCAATAATATGCAAATTAGCCACTATGATTTAGATAGAAACTATACTTAATTACCTGCAATACAACAAAAATCAGTTTTATGAATTGTTAAATAAGATTATTATTTATTTTACATTAAAAGTAAAGTATTAAGTTTGAACGGGGGTTTCCAAACTTTTTCTCGGTATACAGAGTGCCCAAGATATGGGTCGGATAGCCTTATAATTTTGAAAATGGTAATAGATCCGGAGTCAATTAAGTGGGAAAAAGTTGATTAATTCGATGATTTTTTACATAATTCTTATAGATATTAAAAGCTATTTTGGTTATCAAGATAAAGGAAAACTGTTTTTTTTAATTTTTAATTAAATATTTTTCTGTTCACTGAAGAGCTACCAAGAAATGGAAAATACTTCAAATACGTTTTCAAGGCAGCTTCTCCAGCTCTGCAAAATGGCGTTTACATTATTTACTTGTGAAGTTTTTTTTTTCGAGGAATAACCATCAACTTTGATAAAACAAAAGCGCCCCCTGTATTAGATAATCCTTTTTATTAAATAAAGAATGGACCTACCTATAGGTATTATGCCTATTTTATGTCTTTTCACAAAAAAACCTTTGTTGTTTAGCATAAGGATAGGTACGTTTTTTGTATGCGATGCCTTATGAAAAATAAAATAGTTTTTTATCAATAAATATTGTTGATTACTCTTTCCTTGTATTCTGTGACTTACATCATTCTAATGAAGATACTTAAATTTTGCGCAAGTTGCACTAGTCCAACTTTTTTTTGATTCTATACATAAAGCGCTGCAAAATTTCTAATAAACTCAAAAATAACATTTGTTATTTTATACCTAACATACTGAAAACTAACCCTCGAGCTCGTACGCGAAAAAACTCTGGATACCCCATTCGAAATCACGATAATGAATTATTAATAAGGAGTAGTATTAAAGCCATTGATTATTTTTGATAACTGGCACAAGCGTAGAATCAGCTAACAAAAAAGTTAGGGTAGCACCATGCGCAACATACCATGAAGTTTTGCAAATCGACATTTCATTTGAAAATAACCTTGAGCCCTTAAGCAATGTGGTTGGCAAAACACATGTCAGATGAACAAAGTAGCCTATGTTATTTTCTGAAGTGTCTTTCATATGTTACTAAAGTTTCGTCAAAATCGCTTCAGCCGTTTCAGAGAATAGCCCGGACAAACAAACAAACAGATACAAATTTTAAAAATGCACTGCACTTGAATTTAAGAACACACGCTACATAAAATTGTATCTGCAATAAAGTGTGGATTTATGCAGCCTAAAATAACAAATAGCAAATAACAATTCTCACGTAACAAATAACAAGTAACACGTACAGAAAAATTTACCATTTATGCAGATCAAATTAACAATTAGCAATAACAGGTACGCATGCGCATAAGTCAGTCTCGAACAATTTTAAATTTAAATGAATCTAACTCTTAGACCTACTTCATAATAAACAACTTTTAACAGTGAAATGGAAGAGGTTGAGGCGTTTTTTTCTCTGTTAATTTTGCTGACAGCAAGTTTTTTTCTTATGAAGAAAGGAGGAAAAGAAGATCGAAAAGAAAAGGTTTTTTTGACAACCTCCTAAAATCAAAGATTTTACAAGATCATGAGGGATTTTTTCATACACTAGGATGACTTCATAGCAGTTTATTGTTATGTCATGTGGGGCCAAGACTCAAACAAGATCCATCAAAGAATCCCTTACGACCAGTTCACAGATTGCTAATTACTCCACAGTGTTGTTTTCAGTAGACGGTGAATCTATATCTATGATATTGATTATTTTTTCAGTTATCTTT
This sequence comes from Crioceris asparagi, assembly GCA_958507055.1. Lineage (NCBI taxonomy): Eukaryota > Metazoa > Arthropoda > Insecta > Coleoptera > Chrysomelidae > Crioceris > Crioceris asparagi. Next base: position 55,905,264 of record OY293826.1, on the reverse strand, counting down.
CGGAGGTATGTTGAATGCAAGAAATTGCTAGTAAAATGTCTAACAAGGTCCAGAACAGAACAGCATAATCGATTATTAATCTATGGTCTTCAATATCCATTTTGAAATAATATATTCCAACTAAAACCTTTGATAAAGAACAAATGCACAAAACGTAACCTAACAACATGAATTTGTTTTGATAGGAATTATATTAAATTTCGTCATCGGATGGGCCAATTGGCGGTCATCTGCTTATTAGATGCGCCCAATAAGAAAATCTCGTTCAATTAACGTAGAAAGTTAAGTCGGTTAACTTCTTATTTGTTATTTGTTAATTGATAATTGTTACGTGGCTGCATAAACACTGTCATTGAAAAATAAGAACTTCAACTTATATTTGTTATTTGTTATTTGCTATTTGTTATTTTAGGCTGCATAAATCCACACTAAAGCTAACTATTTGATTATCATAAATTTCTTAACAATTCGTTAACAATTTCTCTACATTCCGCTCTATTTACAGTGTGCTCAAAATTTGGGATAGATAAATCTTCGAAACTAACAGAGAAAAAGGGTTAAATGGAGAATATTAAATAACTTCCCCATTCAACAATTTTTATGTCTCCTATATATCTTTTGGGAACGTAGTTTAGCTACTCTCCACAATCTTGAATCGATCTATCTACTCATCTATATACTCATACTTTCCCAGCTTCTATTATGAACCGAAGAACCCAAACGGAGACTGTCTACTTTTTTTCATATCGCCAATCAAGATTGTTCCTTCCATTAAAATATGTAATAACCTTAGGCTCCTTGAACAAAATTCAAATCTCGTGAATGTCTCAGTTATTGCATATCTACCAAAAAATTTACGTCAAATATAGCATAACGTAAAGCAAAAATGCTATTGCCACAAAAGAGCACAATTCTATAAATTTATCATTGACTCACTTGGATTAACTCAAATTAAAAAAATATATTTATTTTGATGGTAACGGTATGGCTGTTGAGCATTTCAATACGACGGTAAAATGTTTTTGTGTAAGAATTGATATCAATATCTATGAAATTATTCTCATGCTACTCTCTTATTTATCCCAATCTGACGTTGGACGTCGATCTACAATGGATTGGCCCTATGAAGGTGTAGCTTGATTCTAGATATCAGATAATGAGTTGATTCTGAGTTTCAGGTTTGTAACATTTGTTTTGTTTTCCACTGTATATCCATCCATATTGTTTTGCTCAGTTGTTTCATCTCTACTTGTACTATTGACTCGTCGGTCCTTTATCAGTCCCGGGTATTCTGAGCACATACGTCTCCATTAGAAGTTGTCGGTTTCTATCAGCTGCTTTCAAGCGTCATACGTTGCGTTGGAACAAGTATCTATAGCATTATTTTGAAGATTTTTGTTATTCCATCCCTATTCATTGTTAACTGCTAAATTCATTAATTGTTACTAAGCAATCTCCTTCTGACACCCCGAGATTTTCTTGTCATCACTTATATATAAGTGTGAAGAATTGGGGTTTTTGCATTTCTGTTAACTATTTCTCCCATTTCATAACAACCCTCTATGTAGTATTTCGGAATATAAATATAATTTTAACCGTTCTTATATTACATACCGTTTACTTGTTGGTATGGTTCAGGAAAAAGCAGTAAAATTTATGTCTAGCATGCTGGAATGTACGTGGGTTAAATCAACAGGGTAAGCTCCAAACTCTCTTGCTGACAGGACACTGTAGGCTTGGAAGGTATATGAACAATATGAGCCTGGACGACGACCTATGTAGGTTCTGTCAGGAAGAGGAAAAAACAGCAGTTAACATACTCTGTGAATCTGAAGCCCTGGTAAGAATGCGGTTTCAGTTATTTGGGGAAGGGAAGCCGAAGGCAGGGAGCTACGTGAAGGACTCGGTATCTAACTGCTATGTCTGCAATGGAGAATCACAATAGACCAAAACTGTTCGCAGTGGGTTAAGACAAGCAGCCACTCCAACTTATCTAATCTAATCCCTGATACTCATTGGCATGAAACATGAAAGGGGGCATTGTAAATTATCTGAGTATGCGGTTATTATTTCTTCGGTACAGAAGACAGGGACATTTATGGTGTGGGCATCCTGGTAGCAAATAGGCTCAACCATTATGAATTAATTCGTAAAAAATTATTGCAAACACATGCATTTTCAATTTCAGATGCAGAAGATAATGGGATTGAAGAGTTTTAGAGAGATATAAAAGTCACGATATTTAAAATACCGAATAAGGAAATTCTTATATTGATAGGGGATCTCAATTCAAAAATCGGTAACACTGTAAGCAACAATCATCTTCGGAAAATGGTTGGGAGGTTCGAGCTAGGCTATCGTTATGAAAGAGGTGAACGACTTATTCTGTTTTGCTTCAACTTTGCGATTGTGAACTCTATGTTTGAACATCACTAAAGACGTTTATATGACTGGAGATTACCGGATGGCAGGTATAAAAATCGAATTGATTTTATCTTGGTTAGGCAACAATGAAGATGGTTCAAACGGCAAAGACTCTGCCATCGGTAGACTGCAGAAGTGGTGATATGTGAATATCCGCCTGGTTCAAAAATTGTTGAATATGGCCAAGAGAAAGGTGTCCCTCGCTTAATGCTGTTCACGTTCAACACTTTAATGACTGTGTCTTGCGCAAAGTTGAACTTCTGATTCAAAATATTAAGAATGACAGCCCCGAGAAGATATGGCACATTATGAAAAAATTACAACACCTAGGTAACAAATGAAAACCTTAGATAATAGCAGAAATGAGAAAGCTGACACTTGAGCGAAGGACGTCAAATTCCTAGGGTCGTATAACATCGGGAACCTCGAATCTTGCTGAATCAAGAAATTCAGACTGCAACCCCTACAAAAAAAATGCCTATCAAGCGATTATATGCGAAGAAGTTCAAAACCATGCAGAGACGAATAGCAGGAAATATCTGTTTCAGAAAAATCCATTGATTACTCGTAAGTATATTTATGATACGGCCTTGGAATCAGCAGAATGTTCCGGTTGCAGATTTACATAAAATAGCTTCCATACCTGTAGGACCCTGTATGACTGTATGCCGATCAAGTTTCCATTGACGACAAACTTGGCGATTGTGAGGAGGAGGATATACTTCTGGAAGAATTTAAGGCAGCAATTAAAATGTTGACAAGGTAAAGCGACTGGAATTGACGAAATATCTACAACAGTTCTAAAAAATCCGGATGACAGAGGCCTGGAAATCCGGAAATGCAGGATTTCCAGGCCTTTGTCAAAGGATTTGGAATAAGGGGCTCTGGCCAGAAGATTGGTCCACTCGGTCCTGTCACCGCTCCACAAAAAAACAGGTTTGTTTTGTCAAGGGACGGGGAACACAAGAGCACATTTTTAATGCAAGATAGCTTTTATAGAAAACTCAGGTGTATGGTGTTCTAATTTATCTTTGCTGCATCGATTATAAGAAGGCCTTCGATAATTTTAGGTGGCCGAAACTTTGGAGTGCCTCAATTGAGATAGGCATTTCAGTCCATCTTCTCCCTATACGAGGTCTGGGAAGCAGTGGTGAAGATCGATAAAACATTCTTAGATCAATGCAATATTGGGGAAGGGGAAAGACTGGGTTGCATTCACTCACAATATCTGTATAAGTTATATATAAGGCGACGCGTTTTGGACCAATCTTAATTGCGAGAGATGCAATGATTTGAAGTGGAGATTTTATATTTTTGTCTAAAAATAAGCATCTATAAGACCCAAATTATGATCGTTGACCGCGAAAGCCAGTACATAGACTTTTGTCATTGACGTGTGGACAAATCCTTAGGTTTTTCGGACATATCACATGCCACAATGCATTGGAAAAACTAATGATACTGGGACGACCAGTAGGGAAAAGGAAGCTTGGGCGAATCGCTGAAGAAGAGCATTCCGAATGCTTCTGAGAAAATTATATAACCCCGGATGACAGACATATCAATCGCCTGAGAAGAATAATAACAGTCAGTCCTCTTACTGATGTTCTCAATATCTTACGATCCAGGTTAGAGTAAAATTATTCAATTTATTCCTCTGAGGGTGCTCTAGTTATTAGTTGTGTTTGACTTCATAGGGGTATTTACGGCCAACATCTCTCGGTTTCTTGGGCTACGTTTTATGTTCTGAGAGCTATGAGATGTTTGTTTCCGTTAGTTGTGACTTTATTTTTGGCTACCTTGGTCTATCCACATTTAAGAGATATTCATTTGTTAACACCCATGGGTACCTATATTAAAGATTATAACGTACCTACTTTCAGAATTTTTTGAAGATTCTAGAAGCCAACATCTTATACAAGTGTCCGAGATAGTAAATTTTGAGTTAAATATTTAATAAAAAATGGAAAAATCCAAAAACTTGTATGAAGAAAGTTTTAACTTAATAAATATTTTATACAAAAAAATAACCGATCTGTTGTATTGAAAGATACAAAATAATATTAATTCTATTGGTACTGGTAATTTTAATGTTGTGCAGTTGTAGTTAGATTATAGCGCTAGTTAGATTGAAAACTTTTGGCGCCAACTTCAAAACTACCAGGACCAATAGAACTAATATTGGACTCCTCAGTTGGCCCAAATCAAGCTCAACCAAGTCATGATAAAGATCAACTCTTAGATGAGTGAACATGGACTAGAGCTCGCATTCTCAAAAACCGTGGTCATTATGCTCACATAGCTAATGGGAAAAGTAAAAAAACCCAATTGCCGGTACTGACCCGAATACAATGACAATGCACTACATACATTCTGTGAGAGTGAGTGTGAGAGGTTTACTGGACACAGAAGAAATCTTGTCTCTATGGCAATTTTTATTGAAAAAGGCGTCTAGGGTTTTCAGCGGCTACAAGATTAAATCCACGCCTTGTGCCTTTTAGAAGGTTTTTCAACCTCTGAACAAAAAATATTATTATGTAATTTTCAGTGCACCAACTAATAAAGTCGATCTTATTTTTTCCTAGAAAAATTATTTCAGGCTTTTAAGAACATAATTACCTATTCATCAAAATCGTTCCCATATACCAAAGGTTGATAGTACGTACTTTTCTTTTTGCACATACTTATTCAGAGATTCCAAAACATCTCGGAAATACACATATTTCAGACTTTAGCACTGCTGTAACTCGGAAACAGTTTTTTTAATGTCCAATTCAAAGGTTCTTTAATTTGGCCGTCTCAAAAAAACCTCCTTATAGCGAAAACACACATTTCAGACTTAAACACTGATGACTATAGAGAATTATTCCCATAGAAAAAAAAGTCGACATTCAACACGTCCTTCCCTCAAAAAAATTACTCCATGGGGGTGGAAGGACTATTTTTTCCAAAATCGAAAATTTGAGACTTCTAAATTAAAGATGAAACGATACCTATCCGCAAGGTTAAAATTGGACATTTTTTTAAATATGATAGGTTTCCGAGTTACAGCAGTGGTAATGTCTGAAATATCTGTACCTTCATATTTTCCAGATATTTTTAAATCTCTGAATAGGTAAGTGAACGTTGAACTTAATTACTAATGATACACTCAAAAATAAGAAATAAACATTGCTAACAAAAAATAGAACCGACACTTTATTAGTTGGTGCAAATACAGAATAATATTAATTGTATTAGTGCTAGTACTTTTGAATTTGGTATATTAATTTGTAGATATTTTTCAGTGTATCGACTAAGCCTATAGATTTGTCATTTTAATAGCTGATGTGAAAGCTTACCGTTTTTATCATAACCCTGGGACAAATAGGTAACTTCCAGTAACTCAAAATTTTTCTTTCATTATCCTTAAACGACACCTTACAATACTATAGATGCTGAAGTACCAAAAATTTTATTATTTCAATTTCTGTCTTTCGTTGTCGTTCCTAGTATGGCCATCTCCATTTCCATGTCAGATGTTAAGTATTCGTTAGATAAATAGGGAGCCGATCCATCTATCTCTATCTGCTGCGAGGATATCAGATTACCCCATTATACTGCAGGGTAAGCCACCCTTACCTGCGATGCGCCCTGTCTTCTATCTGACAGCAGCCACCGCGAATCATTCCAGATGATTTTCTACACAGTAAATCAATAAGCACCGAACACAAAAGGAATTCTGTATGTAGGTATTATATTTATTTTTTACTAGGTTAGTTAAGTTGAATGCATTTAAGATTACATATTGAAAATTTTATGAAATAATGAAGAGTTCTAAAATGCAGAACTAATGTGAAAATAGATTTAACCGCTGCTTTGTTCGAGAAAATCTATGTTTTTCTCGTAATTTGATATTTTTTGACCGACTTCACCAGAGCGAATGAGGTATTATAAAATTCGACTCTATTTTCGCTTTTAGGTAAATTTTTTATAGAGATTTCCCTATTGCTATTGTTGGCACCTTTGAATTTCGAAAAAAAATCTCAAAGACATGGTGTTATAGGTATATGTCAATAAAGAAGACCAAAATGATGTTTTTCTCCATAAGAAATAATAAAAATTAAAAACTGTCAAATTTACCTATCCCTTGTCTACAAGCTGTCGATTTTTTCGATGTTTGGATTAACCCGCGTTTCGTAGTATAGTAGGTACCTAAACATTTGAAATTCAACATATTCTTCTCCCCACAAATCCATTGTTGATCACTCTTGGCACTGAAATGTTCTCAAAATTGTTTCAAATCAATGCGCGCCTACTCATCACTGAAAAATACAAAATAATAATAATTATAAGTATTGGTGATTTGCAGTTGTGCAATTGTAGTTACATAGAATTTAACCATGTCAAATAAAACATTCGTCCGTGAACGCAATATGCTTGAAATGGGGTCCAAAGTAAAAAAAATGTCACAATATAAAAACATATGATGTTCTATTTATATTTCATAATTAACTTAGTACAAAAACTAGAAACAACTATAGATACCTAAGTAATATATGATGCACTGAAAAGTACAAAATAATATGTATTCTATAAGTAACCTAGGTGTCTACTAAGTACTGCTACTTATTCTGCAGTTGGTGACGAAAATCATCTACCTTACTATATTAAATGATCTTTTGCGCAACTTCAAAAATACGAGTACCAACAGAATAAATATCATTTTGTTCGGATAAGTGCAGCATCTAATAAATTCGGTTGTAATTTTCGTAGAACCGTAACTTACATTTATGTGCGGCAATAAAATCACACCAAATATTTCTTTAAACCCCTTGCTCTAATTTGGAAACCATAGAAGTTTGAGAGAAAATGTCCAATATGCCGGATTCTGGAAATAATCTCTTCAATAATTTTTCCATTTCAAATTTTTCTTTTGAAAAAATCCTCTCACCCCTTTTTTGGGAGATATGCTGTTGGATTTGTTTATTTTGGACGAGATAATTTCAAAAATCATGAAAATGTACGTTTATAAAACAAATCAAATAATTGTATATCTTCTGCTCTTTATTAAGATGGTTGAAATACCAAGACTGGTTACCGAATAATATTTCCCGTCATCCAGCCATAGAATAGAACGGGATTCTACCACGAAGTTGAACATGGCACCACATGGAATTACGCTTAGCTGTGGGAGTTTATGATAGGTAAAAATAACAAGTAAAATACCTGATCGTTAAAAAGGCCAATCGTCCAGACGTCAGTAAATTCAAAAGATATTTATAATATCTTAAATATTTATTTGGCCTCTGTTTATGTGGTAAGGCACTGGGGTCCTACATTTTTCCATAGCCCCTACTAACCAAAATATATTTGTAGGTAAAATTTTATTTATTAACCGAATGCATTCCCAAGAATCATCTTTTCTATTGTACTTATATTAAACCTGTTAAGAATACAAAATCAGAAAATAATCTATATATTCGTCTATTGGATATTATGAAATTTGTAAAAATGAGAGGTCGCATTGTCGCATTTACCTATGAATATAGGTATTAAATTTAAATTGGCTGTAGAAACCGAAGCAGTTTCGAAATGGCGGCGAACCAAACTTTACCACTGCCGTAACTCGGAAACCATTTTTAAATTTTCCAATTCAAACTTCTCTTCTTTAATTTGACCGTCTCATATTTTCAATTTTCGAAAAAATTGCTCCCTCTACATAGCGGAAATACACATATTTCAGTCTTTACCACTGCTGTAACTCGAAAACCGTCACTTTATTGAAAAAATGTTCAATTTAAACGTTTCCGGATACCTACCTATGGTCTAACCTTTAATTCTACCGTCTCAGAGAAATTGTCCCATCTACCCCACTTGGGAGATGTTTTTAGGGGAAAGGACATGTTGAATGTCGGGACATCGTCAATAGTCATCTTTTAAATGAGAAAAGAATTATGAAAATCGGAGCAAGTTTACTATTTAAAAAGCGCGAACATCTATAAAAAACATGCAGACAGTCGAATTGTATTGATTGTAGGTATACCTCCTCCGGTTGGGTCGTTTCTGGCCCATTCATCGTTACCCACACTCTTTTCTTCTCCTTTTCTCTATTTCTGTTTCTTCTCGGCTGAGACAAAGAGACAACAGGTTATTATCATTCAATGTGATTTTATATTGTCAAGCATCAATCCTATGCATTTTACTTAATATACTTATATTCAATATTATCAAATTATTCAAATAACAGGTCTATGTTAACCTTAGTTTGATATAAATAAATCCATATAATAATTATCAGATTAGTTATTATCTGAATAACATAGAGTAGAGTACCTACTGCTTCATTTTAATGAAGATGTTAATAACCATATTCCGTTTCACTCATGTAATGATAAATTGCCCCTTACTATAATAGACCACAATTTAGTACTCCCCCTGTCTCTTCCGCAACATCCCCTGTGTATTGAGGCTCGGGTTCCCAGAAATGAGCATTCGCTGGCTGTGACACAGAGTGCTGCTGTGCCATACACAGACCGCAAGTTGCACCTTGCTGTTGAGGCGTATAGGCAAACAGATTTGAATGATGCCTGCTTTCGAAAAATAACAATGTCTGACATAACAGGTACAGAGTTCAAGAATATTTACTCATTCAAGTAATCCCCATGAATATCGCACAATGATGCAATCGTAAGTATAGGATCCAAGTTACAACTCGTTTTGTTATTAACCATATTCGTTGTTTCTCAAAGTCTTTTTTATCTAAATTTGATCTGGAAGAAATTTTATAGAAGAATTGGGTCAACCTAGCTGCCAGTCGCTTTTTTGCGTTAACAGAAGGACTGCAAAAAAATTAATCATCATTAATTCATGAAAATTATACACTTACAAATCAGATTTAATTGGTTTTGGTCACCATCGATGACTTCATGTATTACATTTTCTTTAGAGTTATAAAAAAAAGAAAACATTACCTAAGTATAACAATAGTGGAAACTGATTCAGCATTTTTTAAACCTTGGGGAGCGAGGGGCTGGTGGATGGTTGTAACAAGAGTATAAGTAGTGACACAGCTTTTCCATCGGGAATTTAAATTTTATCTATTAACTGATTTACTTTACACAATCTTAACTTTACATTAGGTAAGTATACGCCAGGCGGCGCAGAAAGTGAGTACCTACCATCCAATATGGACGTGATTTAATTTGGTCAGGTAACATTCTACGTACCTATTCAAATTTACTTATTTATCTTTGAAGTTATTTATCGTTTTTTATGATTTTTATATTAGCTCTAAATGCAAAAATAGAGAAAATTATTAATAACGAAAACTTCCTCGAGATTTAGGAACCTAATTTTTATTTTTGTTTGGTACCTACTGTATTAATTAAAAAGAAAGGAAAATAGTTAAAAGATTATTTTAGTTTGTTATTTCTTAGAAGTTGAATTGCCAGTCAACACGAAATAGTATTCATAAAAGGTGGAAAATGAACTACACAAATTATGCATTTATTATGTTTCTCCTATAACCGTTTTTACCCTTAGCAATCATAAATAATTTGTACAATTCTAGACCAGTCAATTTTTTACTTAGTTCCAGTCGGTGTAGATAATCCTTCAAAGAAGCACCAACTAAGCAGGTATATCTAGGTATCTACAGTAGAAAGATTTATGCTTTGATATTACCTAAATAGAAGGAAATCAAACGCTTGTGTTGATATTTACCTATGTCAAGCGTAAACAAGCAAAACGAGGCTAAAGAAAATTAATCATTATCCTAATCGTTAGGCAGGTAATATCCAAGGTAAGTACTCCCTGTAAAGACCCATTACCCGGGTTCCTAAGATGGCCCGACAATGCTTTGATTGTTTTTTGTGGTACCACGAAGAATGTGTTAGGCTATCTAAGAACGACATAGATATGTCCAGAATGTAACTGAAAGCCTATCAAACTTTGGGGCTTTGGTAAATCATTATATCACTGATTTTTTTCTATACTCCTAATTAACGCCCGTCAAAATTGTGGAGAAAATTATTTTATCAATATCTAAAAAAATCTTCTTTTTACCAAAACTGATTTTTAGAATAAAGTCTCAAGAGTGTTCTCTATAGATTTCATTTAGAAAATTTTGTTTTATTTTGTAGGTAGATTAAGCTTTGCTAAGCCTAAGTTGGCCCACCGTGTAATTAATGACCAAAAAAACTATTGTAACTGACTTATTACCTTGGAATCTCATATGTTATTTTTTATTTTGTTGACGTTTATAAATTACGTGATTAATGTTGGGCCATGATAAGTACCTATGTTTCTAAAAAGGCTCACTTTAGAGATTTAAAAAACACTTGTTTTCTAAAGAGATTTTATCTACTAAGTAGGTATCTACCCAGGTATCTACCTATGTTGATTTGTATGTTGATTTCATTTAGACATGAATGAGTAGGTATACAGACTACAATCAATTATTGGAAATTTTCTTACTCACCATTAGGTAGGTACCATGAATTCTCAGATTATCAAAGAAGGATTGAGCGAAATATGATCCATTCCAATGAGAAAAAGTTTATGATTTAGATTTCCGAGAATCTTCAAATGAACTTAGCGGAGATGTCTAAGAACCTACCTACGAGGAGCCTTCTTCAGAAATAAAACATATGTACCTAACGCTTTTTGTTAACGCTAGATTTTTGACCGACGAAACCCGAACGGAGGAGATACAGTTCTACTGACCGTTTTTTTGTTTGTGCGCGTGTTTTATACATATGGGTAGTAAACGATCTCCGATTTTGATAATTTTTGTTTCGTTTGAAAGAGGAGGCTTGAGAAATTATCTCATATTCATAGAAACGCAAATCCGAAATCTCCTTCCTTCCGAAGGGGTGGAGGGGGCAAATTTTCTAGAAAATCGAAAATCTGCGATGGTATAATTGAAGATAGGACAATAGTTATCCGGAAACGTTTAAATTGAACATTTTTTCAAAAGAGTTACGGTTTTCGAGATAGAAGCATGTTAAATTCTGAAATATACCTATGTATTTTTGCTATGTGAAGAGGGCGATTTCTTTTGAAAATTGAAAATCTCAATGAAATCTACATGAAAGACATACTTACCTACATAATTATTTGTAGCAACATTTATAATGAACATTTTTTCCTAAAAGTTACGGTTACGGTGTTAAAACGTTAACATCTAAAATACTTGAGCGTATCTCAACAGTAACAACTACAAGCAAAGAATATACGTGGGTAATAGGATAAGTGGATACTATCTTCATTGGTATTGGTAGGTAGGTACCTATTCGTGAACGTTCAACGATTTTCGTGAATAATGTTAGATACACTCAAAAGTGTAACATAAATATTTTTTACAAAAAATAGGACCAACGTTATTAGTTGGTGCACTGAAAAATATAAAATAATATTAATTCTATTGGTGCTGGTACCTACTTGTGAAGTTGGTGCCAAGTGATCAATCCAACTGCAACTGCACAACTTCAAAAGTAACAGCACTAATAGAATTAATATTTTTATATTTTTCTGTGCACCAACTAATAACGTCGGTCCATTTTTTTGTAAAAAATATTCATACTATCTACTACCTATCTAGGTATCTATCTATCTATATCTACCTAAGAACTTTTGTTTTCTAGTTTGGTCATCATATAGGTAGGTACCTAGGTATACCTATGCAGATACCGGTACCAACCTACCTATAGATACCTAAGTGGGTAAATAGCTACATGCGTAATGCGTCACGCCTTTCTATAGACAGAAACTCTTAAAAAATCATACTTTGAAAAATAAGGAGGTGGAAGGAACAAGCCATGTCCATACTTGGGAATTGGGTAGTAGGGGATTGGACATTGGAGGTAGTGTTCTCTGGTAGGGAAAAACGTCTAAGCCGCTACGCACGACACACAAAAAATGATAGGCGTAAGAGAAATACTCATGGTGGTAATCGCTATCATATAGTATCGGCAGGCTTTGCGTTACCTACTACTTTGCCATGTACTTAGGTAGTGTCGCGCGCAGTTCGATCTAATAATATTTCATATAAATTTAGATGAGTAGGTAGGTATTTGGCTATTTGGACATGTTGTTCCAGGGTAATAGAGGAGTTCAGCTCAATACATTCTTATCATTTAAAAGAAATCTCAATATCTAAAGGCACCTAGGTATCTCTATCATTATCAAATTTAAATCGACTACCTACTTACTTTAAAATTTCATAGGTCTAGGCAGGCTACTAAGGTAGGGCTAAGCATCAAATATAGTGAACAACAAGATCTAGCTTTTGAAGTGAAAATGAGAAATTTTTGAAAATCAATTAGGACGCCTCTGTATACAGCATAGGGAATAAATAAAATACTAGCAAGCATCAATTCCAAATGCCATTGGATTGGATGGTAGTGTACTTCCCTACCACAAACTTGGTCGTCATTGGTTGTCATATCGACTGGGAGGAGGGGTAGAGGAGGCACTAGCAAACGTATCACCCCTCTACACCCATCCTTTTCTCGACTTGCTCAGTCAACGCAGAACAGTCAATAGAATACGATTTATTTAGTTCCAATAAAGGCCGTCGGATTAGTATTTACTTTTTTTATTAATGAAAGAATATGCTAAAAATATTGAGTTGATTTGACCTCATACTAAAATACTGAATGAAGAAAGGTTATGTAGTGTTTGTGTTAAAAAAAGTTTGCTTATTTGAGGTACCCATTGGGTACCAGAAACATGGTGACTTTAATGCCTTGCAATTATCTTAACGCGCAAACATCGAGGTGCACAATGATTGATAAAATGTGTGAACCGAAGGTATGTAATATTTTCAAAATTATTAATTTTGCATGTTATTTTGGAGGGTGGATAGGTATGGAAATAATAACAATCCACATGAAAAAATAAATTTGTGACCATATTAACTATTCTGGAACTTATGAAGATAGCAATATGTTTAACATACTATTATCAGAAAGAATATATCCCTAGCGATTAGGTACCTACCCTAAGCACAACCGCAATTTTGGCTATTGGGAAATGAAGATGGCGGTAAACATTTCTTCTCAAACTTATGCCAAAGCTTAGCGACGGATCAAATAATTTCATAAGAAGTGTCTATTATAATTCAATCATAAGAATCCTGAATTATTTTATCAATCGCACTTCGATGTGAATTTGGTTAGGATACCTATAGGTATTTAAGTTCCAAAATTGATTTTTATGATTAGGTACCTATGTGACAGTTAACGCCCAAATTATTAGTGGCACCTCTTTAATAATTTCTCTGACAGAATATTTAAATCCATTTCCAATCCTATTGATGAATGCTACCTAGGTATGCCAACCGTGTTTCATAGGAGGTACCTACCTAAATAAAGGATTTTTTTTCTTTAAAATATAATTAAGCTATTTTACTACCCACTACTTAGGTAGGTAGTAGGTACCTACCTATCCAACAAAATAAGATAAATTCATTCATAAGAAAACATATTAGATAGGTAGGTACCTATACGAGTATAGGCTTTAGAAGTCCAACTCATTTTCTATAGCTAATTATCAATAATTATGGTTTTATAAATAAGAAGTTAAATATCTGGGGCAACCGCAATCGCTTTTTCTATTTATTAGAAGATAAAAAATATATGACTACTGATGAATCGGTTTTGGTTTTTTGAACGTAGGTAGGTATCTAACTATTGCATCCATTTCCTTAAAAAGGAGATACCAGTAGAGCCAAAAATTTATCAATATCTTATTCAAAGTATCTAGGTATCATAATATCCTCTATATTGATTATTAAAAATTTACAGGTTAAGAAAACCAAGACTGATGGAGATTCCCCCGACAAAGAAAGGTAAGGCTTTCTTATTCTAGTTAACCGACGATAACTAGGTACCTAAGTATTTATTTTCACTCTATTAAAACATTCTGGTAAGCTGCTCTCCACTGAGATATAGGTACAATAAACAATAATCAATTTGTAATATATAAAATTATTAGAACCCCTTATGAAATAGGAAAAAATACCTACCTTTAATTTTTAAAAGGGGTAAATGGACCCAAATTCATGTTTTAATCATATAATGAAGGTACATACTACTGTTTTGTAGAAGAAATGTCTCTGATTTAGGTAGGTACCTATACGCAGGTATACTTTTGTTAGAATATTTCTGTAGAAATAAGTAAACGTCTAAAACTTACTTTTTTACATAGGTAGGTAGTCATGTATATTATGAGAGGGTTACATAAATGCTATTAAAAATAACAATGATTAGAAAAATTCTATTGTATTCTATTATAGGTATCCAACTTCGTGCAGTAAGAGCTACTTTTTTACCTTCAAATTATTTTGAATACAATAATTATCTATTAGGTATACCTACCTATTAAGTAGGTATCTGTGATTATCAAGACAAATAATATTAAATGGTAAAGTCTACTCATTTTGTTTGCCCCATGGTACCATAGTTTGCCCTATGATTTTCAGAGGCCCCTTCCAGCTTTGCAATTTATGGGTGGTCCTTCTCAATAGGTGTAGATATAAGTAGGTACCTACCCACTTGAATAACAAGCGAGATTCTAGACAATATTTAGTACTCAATAAAGTTCGAGACCTATAAGCTGTTTGACTAAATATAAATAAAAGCATGAGGAATCTACCAAACACCTACACTACTTATAGTAGATACAAATAAATGATTAGGTACCTACTATTCGACACGTGCTTCGCCAACAAAGATAACATGTTCAGAGATGAGGCTATCACACCAATCAGTGATAAGCAGTGAATTAATCAAGACCTACTACAATAATTATTATTAACCAGCTGTACGAGAGCGATACTCGTGGGCCATACTAGTTACGAGCTTCCTCAAGTACCTAGATTAGGACAATCAATTAGGTACCTACATACCTACCTAAGTACTACAATTGGTAGTAGGTATAGCGGAGTTTTTAATTTCATATTCATACAACAAATTAGTTTATCTCGTAATTAGAAAATAAACAAAAAAAGCTGATTTAAATTTATATGAAATATGAATATTTTTAATGTTAATAAGGTACACAGTGAGCTATTTATTGCGGTATACTCATTGACAAAATCTACCTCGATATGTCTGTATAGATACGACCGATTCCTGATCTAAATTCATAACATAACGGAGTATGTATTCTTTCAATTATTAACTAAAAAGCTGTTTCACAGAATGTGCACAATACCTACTAAACTAAATAAACACTTTGCTTAATAATTTCAAATGAAAGCTGTCCGACGTCGATATTAGTTTTCTTTCTCGAGATAGTTTAGAAAATGATTCATTACAATATCATGTATTATGTAGGTATGTATGTATGTACTTAAAAAGGCACACAGACAGTGGTTGTGTTCGTTGAACTTTTGAAAAACTATCATGTTTTTTTTACTTACAGCGCATGCGCAAGCGGAGCACTTTGAGCAAAAAAGATCAGCAACGAATACGGAATACAGTCACTGTCTCCGATCTTGGGACCTTAAGACGTGGGGATACCTATTTCAAAATTCGAATTTTCTCAAATCGGACCCAATAACATACCTTCCAACAAGGAATTTCAATACTTAAAACCAAATAGTCCCATGGTTCACTTTATAAATTGTTATACTTACTTACTTACAATATAATTGATATGAAGTGATTAGTTTACAATAGCAATAGCGAACAGAATATGTTTTTGTATTCGATGTCCCACAGAAGGATGTGGGATAAGGAACCGTAACGCAGGTTGAAAAAATATAGAGACCAGCAAAAGTCAGAAACAATTCAAAACTTTTTTTGAAATGTGAACATCTGAGAACAATCACTGAAATACGAGGAATATCATATCCAAGGACACACATTTTTAAGTAAATTTTCCTTTCAACCCCTTGAACCCAGGAGTTACCTTCTTAAGAGTCTTGAATTGTAAGTGGGTATCAAGTGATTTGAAAAGATCCTTTAAATTATTTTTTTATGTTTGATTCTTTTAAAATCGCGTTATTTGTTATTGAAAAACATGTTTTTTCTGAAACAGTTATCTCTGCAGTACTGAACGCATGCGTCGAGTGGAAAAAGCTATCATCGGCGCTAGATATTTATTGTCGGCGCTACATAAAAAAAATAACACTCAACGCGCAGCTTTCTATGCCAAGGCGTCGATGATAAATCTAGCGCAGATGATAACGCAGGAAAAGAAATTAGCCAGCGGTGCGCGTTCTGTCCATAGTAATATAATATTATATTTCTATGGTTCTCTCCGAATACTTTTTCTTAGAGCCGACGATAGGTTTCTTCTGCTATACCTATACATCTATTGTAACTTTATAGACAACAACCTCCAAGAAAGATTTTTTATTTAGAATAGCTCTATTTTAAAAAATAAAACGCAAAAAGAAAATAATTTCAAGGACCTTTCAAATAAATTATTACTCTTACTATTCAAATTTTTCAGGAGGGTCTATATAGGGCAGTGTGTTAAAAGTAACGAAGCAAGTTTTTGTTAAAAGTTCACATTTCGAGAAATCCGTGGTGGGAAGTTTTGAAATGAACACCCTGTATCTTAATTTTAATATCTTCTTTTGAAAAAAATTGTCGTTTTCGTGGACCCACGATGTTCTAGAGAGGCTGACCAATTTTTTTGAAGCTTTTAATAAGTAGTAGTAAGTTTGATATGTTTTCACATAATGCCCATTAAATCGACAGAATAAAAAGCAAATTAAGTGCTGCTGGTCTTTGAACTTTGACTAGTAAGTGGCAGATATCTATAATAAATAGAACATTGTTTTCATGTAATCAGATGAAATATTAACAAGGGACATTGAAATACTCATGATTTTATAAAAAAAATAAAGCACATAGTCGAATTGTATACCTCGGGGTTCGTCGGTCAAAAAGTTATCTCGTTTATATGTGCGTTCAAGTCTAGACGGAAAATGATGTTTAATGACGAGGTAATTGCAGTCTAGATTTATCCTCGTATAGAAATTTTGTTTTCTTTAGGTTCAAATAGGTACCAATCAATATCCTGGGAATTAACATTTTGGTTCTATGATATGTGAGTAAGCGAATAAAAGGCAAACACAATCGACATTTATAAGTACCTACTACCAACCTATCTCTACTTTTCGTAGGTATGAAGAGTTTCAAAAATAGGCATCCAATGTATTTACACTTAATATTGACTTCATACTTGTGACAGAACTCTTGTTTTATATCCTCTAATAAATATAATTTTAATTCAATTAACAAGGATATCATTTGAACTTTGTATTTTTTAAATTTGAAATAAACAATGAATCCGACAAGCGCCATCTTTAAAGGTAGATATGGTTATAAAGACTTTGCCTACCTGCATTTCCCAGGATGTCGAATCTTCTAATATAGCAGATATCAACAAGAAATTAAGAATTTGGCGTTTTCAGTACATACCTACCTAGATTTATAATTTTTTTCTATAGAAATGATTAGAGCATCATTTGAAAGGGTTTTTCCATTTACAAAAAATCTTTCTTGTAGGTACCTATACATAATAGGGACATACCTAATTATTTACCCATAAAACTGATTACCTATAACCAAGATGAAAATTTTAATATAATAAGTAGTTTCACTGTACCTACTCGTGCAGGTATGTAGGTATTTGAATTCCGTATAAAAACATGTAATTATTACGTGCATATAGATATTGGAAGTACCTAAGTACCTATATCAAGTAAATTCAGATATATCATATTTTAACATAATAAAACATTAATTTTTTTATTGTTATCTAAGCCAGATAAATTTTACGTTGGTGCAATATGGTTAGAAAAAAAACATCTAAAAATGTTGGGTAATTACTTTTTCTCAATATCATGTAGTTATCTAAAATTCCCAATCTCAATACTGCTATGTATAAACTTGTCCACCCTGTTGGTGGATTCATGACTCTTGACACTACCATTAGTTAAGTTGAAGTAGGTATAACTAATCTTGTAGTAAGTTATAAATAGTCGAGTTGTGAGATTTCAGAAATGATAAAAAATACTCATTTCTCAAATACGGGTATATATCTCAGAACAAGATGTAAAATATTCTCTCGCAAGGATTAGATCGGGAATTTGTTTTGACACTCAATGAATTCCATCGGGCGGATATACCTACCTATTCCTTATTTGCTATCTTGTTTCTCCATTGAATTTATTGCGAATAAGCATTATTTCACATCTAATATGCTTTAAATAATGACTGTATAGGTACCGAATGGATCTATTTACAATCATACCTACTTATTTGAAAAAAATATTAAATTGAAAATAAAAAGCGAGTAGCATCTTTTGACTGATGAATACCATTCATCAACACAATTAAATTTGCTATATTACTCAATTTATTTTTATGTACCTACTGATGACAGTCTCTCAATAGGTATACCTAGATAAGATATCTTTTTATATAAAAAACTTCGTATTGAACTTTTTAGAACAACTACTTATTTAAAATGAACATTCTAATTATAATATAAGTAGGTAGGTATTATATTATTCTCCAGTATGTGATATTTTTTATCTAAAAAAATGCATAAACTAGTTTCTACTTATGTTTATCAAGCAAATTTAGCGAGTCACACATCCCGTTATAATAGGTAGGTATCATATCATTTGCTGGCATTTCATTTCATTTGTCCAGCTTTCAAGTATATATACAGGGTGAGCACGACAATAACATCTTGTTCATTTTTTACGTTGATACTATTTGTAATTTTCGCATTATGACAATTGTTTCAATCTTTATTATTCTCGTCTTGTTTCTTAATGCATCTTGTTGCTGTTTTTCACTAAACGGACAAATCAAAAACACGACAAAAACCCGAGTCGAAAGAAACAAAACTGCAACTTTTTGAAGACTCGAGGTTTTTGCTGTTTTGTTTTTGAGCGACTTCAAAAAAAGGGAAAAGGTATACAATTCTGTTGTATGTTTGCTTTTTTTAATGGCTGTTCGCGCTTTTTGCATAGTAAACGTACTCCGATTAAGACGATTTTTGTTTTATTTGAGAGAGGAGAGTTGAGGAATGGTCCCATTTTTAGAAAAACTCAAATCCAAAATCTTTTTCCTTCCAAAAAACTCAAAGGGGGTGGAGGGGGCAATTTTTCTTGAAAATCGAAAATCTGAGAAGGTAGACTTAAAGATGGGACCATTTCCGGAAACGTTTAAATTGAAATTTTTTCAAAAGAGTTACGGTTTCCGAGTTTCGCAATGGTACACTCTTAAATTTGCGTCATGTGTATTTCCACTAGGTATGTAGAAGAGCAACTTTTTTCGAAAATTGAAAATATGGGACGGTCAAATTAAAGAAAAGATTATATATAGCAACATTTAAATTGAGTTACGGTTTCCGAGTTACAGCAGTAAAGTCTGAAATATGTAGATATATTTGCACCGCGATGTTTTGAGATCTCTGAATAATAAATAACAAGTAGAAGCTAACCTATAACTTCTTCGGTATTAGTGAACGTTCAACAATTTTCATGAATAATGTTACACTGAAAAATGTGAAATAAATATTTTTTTGAAAAAATGGACCGACTTTATCAGTTGTTGCAATGAAAAGTACAAAATAATATTAATTCTAAACTCCAAAAGTACCAACACCAATAGAATTAATATTATTTTGTATTTTTCAGTGCAACAACTAAAAAAGTCGATGCAATTTTTTTCTAAAAAAATATTTATGCGAGTCCCGTTCGGAAGCGGTAAGATCAAAGAGTTTCGACGTGTTTACGAACTTTGTCCAGTGGAAACGGCAAGTCGCATTCTTAATGCGTTTTTAGTTTCTTGTAGCTCTCTTCAGTGAAGAAGTGGTAGTAGGTACTAAATAATCATAAATTATTGTCAAAATAAATAACAAGAATTAAGTATCTACACTCTATAGGTACATGGATATTCTTTCGTTCCTTCCTTTCCTTTCGTCCTAGATAAAAGAGAGTTAATCCAATATCTAAGTTGTCGACGCTTCCTTCTCCTGAAACACACATGAAAACTCTAATTACATTACAAATTCATTAGCAGATGACACATAAGACAAAAGTGGTTGAATGCGATCAAGATCGCGTATAGGTCGAGGTATAGGTAGGTAAGGAAGGCTCGTTAACATACTCGATAGACGCCAAAGCTTTAAAATCGCTATTCTTAAAATCGCGAACACTTCTTCAGCTAAAGCACAACTCATCTTATGTCTTATTTAACAATCTTCTAGAATATTAAAGTCGAAAAAAACAAACAGATGCTTTCAAAAAGAGAGCGTTTGTTATCTACATGTGAATTTACTTTGAATGTTAGATAACTACGTTAATAGCAAAACCATTTTCTTTGTTATTTGAGACCTGGATTTTTATGTTCTCTATGATATCCAACCCTCATTGAATTAATTGTCTTATTTCTTTCTACTTAATGATTTCAAAAACTTTTTCAAAAGCCTTCAGTAAATTCTATTAAGAATTTGTGCAAATAACTTCAAATATTTCGAATCCAAAATCATATACCTAGGTAACGTTTCCGCGCTACAGTTTGAAATATGTGTTTCAGCTATGTGGAAGGGGCAAATTTTTCCGAAAATCGAAAATTTGAGATTTGAAAATTAGAAAGGGGACCATATCCGGAAACGTTTAAATTGAACATTTTTTCAAAAGAGTTACGGTTTCCGAGTTTCGCAATGGTAGTCTGAAATATGTGGTATGCGTATTTCCGCTATGTACAAGCTAAACCTACCTATAACTTTTTGGGTATTAGTGAACGTACAACAATTTTCATGACTAATGTCACTCAAAAATGTGAAAAAAATATTTTTTTGCAAAATTGGACCGACTTTATCAGTTGTGTTGCACTGAAAAATACAAAATAATATTAATTCTATTGGTGCTGGTAATTTTGAAGTTGTGCCGTTGTAGTTTGTTGTTGTAGGCACCAACTCCAAAAGAACCAGCAACAATAGAATTAATATTTTGTATTTTTCAGTGCAACAACTGATAAAGTCGTTCCAATTTTTTGTAAAAAATATTTTT
Organism: Crioceris asparagi; assembly: GCA_958507055.1. Taxonomy (NCBI): domain Eukaryota; kingdom Metazoa; phylum Arthropoda; class Insecta; order Coleoptera; family Chrysomelidae; genus Crioceris; species Crioceris asparagi. Next base: position 55,883,807 of record OY293826.1, on the reverse strand, counting down.
CGAAATAGTCCTAGACCAACCAGTGTAAGTAAAAAAGCAATGATTATAACATGAGAACCTAGAACCTAGTGCAAGAGTTCTTAATACCCAAGCTCGTTCACCCATATATTATGCCGATGTGGTCGTAATCTTCTAGACCGACTTCAAAAAAGAACAGGTATACAATTCGGTTGTATGTTTCTTATGGCTGTTCGCGCGTTTTGCATAGAAGGTAAACGTACTTCGATTTAGACGATTCTTGTTTCATTTGAAAGAGGAGAGTTGAGAAATGGTCCAATAGAAAAACTCATATCCGAAATCTCCTTCCCTTCAAAAACCGCACCTGAAGGGGGTGGAGGGGGGCAAGTTTTCTTAAAAATCGAAAATCTGAGACGTCAGAATCAATGATGGGACCATATCTGGAAACGTTTAAATTGAACATTTTTTTCAAAAGAGTTTCGTAAATGGTGAAGTCTGAAATATGATATGCGTATTTCCGCTATGTGAAAGGGGATTTTTTTCTAGAAAATTGAAAATATGAGACGTCCAAATTAAAAAAGAGATTTATATGTAGCAACATTACAATTGAACATTTTTTCAAAAGAGTTACAGTTTTCGAGTTACAGCAGTAAAGTCTGAAATATGTATAACTGCGCCGCGATGTTTTGAGATCTCTGAATAATAAATATCAAGTACAATTTAAGCTTATATGTATATATAGGTAATAGGGTAATTCCTAACTTCTTTGGTATTAGTGAACTTTCAACAATTTTCATGACTAATGTTACAACAAAAGTGTAAAGTATCGTTATTTATTATACAAGGGAAAAAAGTATTAGACTTTAGCTCAAAAATTATATCTAATTTCTAATATTTTTCCCGTGTATAATACACTTTTTTATTATGTGACGGGAAAAACGATGATTTAATATTGAAAAAATATTACAATATAATAAAGTCAAAAAATTATCGAAGTGGAATTTGAAGTTTTAAAGTGGTAGGCGACAGTTAGACATGCGTTGCTAAGGCAACCTTTAAAGTAATCAAATATCCGTCAATTTAATTCTGTAATTTGATTTATACTTATGTGTATATATATCTAGCCGGGAAAAAAGTGATACTTTATCACCTGTCAGCAGAGATAAAATGTCTAACTTTTTTGCCGTCACAGAAAAAAATATTTTTTACAAAAAATTGGACCAACTTTATTAGTTGGTGCGCAGAAAAATACAAAATAATATTAAATCTATTGGTACTGGTACTTTTGGAGTTGCTGCCTACAACAACAAATTACAACGGCACAACTTCAAAATTACCAGCACCCGATTGAATATTATTTTGTATTTTTCAGTGCATCAACTAACAAAGTCGGTCCAATCTTTTGTTAAAAATATTTATTGATTTTAAAAATCTAAAAGGACCAACAGCAGCAACATGATCGTTCAATTTTTGACCTGTCATAAATCCGCCTCAGCCTTCGAGTCCAGATTTTGTAGTTTTGATATAGTTATCCCCACACATATTGTTGTATGCACAGATTTGAGCATTACCATCCTTGAAAATATATACCTACAATAACTTCAACATGTAAGTACCTACCTACATGTAATTATTGTCATCGTCTGTTATTGGAAATAAGAATGGTTTGCATCCAACAATAATTATTACATGGCATGTTGAATGGAGAACTTGACCGCTTGCATCTCAACACTCTCAACAGTTTTTAAAACAAACCACCTTCGCTTGCAGAAACAGAGAGCAAAGGCAGCTGCCACAGAGCAACTCGTAGACGCAACATACCTACTTTGTAAACAGAGAAATCACAACCAGCTGCCGAAGTGTATTTGTACTGACCAAACATTTCAAACATAGTGCTGACCGTCGAGATTTTTCATTTGGACTGTTTAGGCTCAATAAATTACATATTTTAATTACCTATGTATTCATTTTCGTTGAAAAAATATAACGAAATTAAGTTAGACGTTAGTTTTGAGATCATGAGGAGCTTTATTGACAAATCACTTTGACATACAGCGTTCGTTATGGACTTCTATGTAAGCTGTCACATTTAAAATTAATCTACTTACAATAACAAGTCAGGCAAAATTATTTTTAGAAAATTGGTCAAGTGCAAGTTGGGCTCGCATGCAAATGGTCCCGTACTTAGGATTTCGTCTAAACTTTGATTGAAGGCATAGGTATACCGGCCTATTCTTTATTTTTCCAAAATTTTACGCTCGATACTTCTGGTGATATGATCGATTTTTTATTTTGCTTAATATTTTCCAAGCTGTTCATTTTAGAACAATGAAAAATATATATTAGACATAACAAGCCTTTTCATTTGATATGACACATGGTAAGTACCTAGATACGCTTGAAGGATTTTTTTTCAATTTTCTAATCAGAATTCACTTATTTGCACCATTTGTTCGATTAATAAAAGGCTGTGACAGACAGACATCAGATTGATTTTATAATAGTTCCGTTTTTTCACCAGATTTACTCACTTACTTATTGATATAACATCTATGAATAAACCAGTGTAAATTTTCCCCAGAAAATTAAAAAAAAAAACGTATTCTTATCTCATACGAAGAAATCCAGAAGAGCATGTACACCAACTGAGTTGAAAAACCAAACCATACTTAATATAAATATAAAATAATAAAATCAAAACAAGTTGTCGACAAACTATCCCACATTATAAACTCATAAGTTGATAATGGCAAATCATCTTCAGGTTATTTTAAAAAATTTGAAATATAATATCCTCAGACTAATAGTAACTTCCTAAAATTAAAATTCATTTTGCATGTTTTGAGAAACCTTTTTAAAATCATCTGTTTAACCCCCTCACCAAATATTTTCATTCAAAGTAATTCTAAATCTTCTGTTTAACCCCTTATGAGAACCAATTCCCATATCGCCATTTAAAAAAAACAAACAAAGATAATTCTGAATATTACCTGTTATTGTGGACAACTTAACTCAAAAACCAGAAATTCATGGGTATGATCCACGCTAAAGGTATATTTCACAATATAACTAACAATCTACAATTTTTCTCTTTTCAATTTAACTCTCATAGGGGTAGAACGGGTTACACATTTCCTTGAAAAAAAATAATGGTTGCGAAATTCACTTTCATAATAAAGGAAATTTATTTCTATACCTTCAAATAATAAAAAGGGTTAAAGTTGTAAGGGTAAGATATGACCACCAATACTTCCCAAGTTATTGTTATATTAGAGTAACAAACACCTTCAAAATGGTTTTAAGAAATCGATTATTATATTTTTGAATCTAGCTTTTAGTTAATAAATCTCAAAACCTGAATTTTGTTGTAATGCCAGGTTAAAACCATAACAAGACCTTCATACATATCCAATTCGTCTAGAAAACCTTCTGTAGTGGAATAACAGTTCACGTGAGAAATCTGTTGATTTAAAAATATATTTATTGAGTCTGTAATGTGTAATTATTGGATTGCTTTATAGAATAATTCAAATGCTACCTCCTCTCAAACTAAAATTTGGTATATAATGTAACTACCCCGTAAAAATGAAGATAGCATTCCTAACCGAATAAAATCACTACACAATATTCATAACCGGAAATCCACCAAAGTGTCGAACAAATTAAAACTCTTGAAAACGTATCACACATTTCTGGTTCAAGTTCAACTAATGCATGCATGTATGAACTTTTTTACTAAATAAAATTTAGATTTGAAATTTCGGGAATACTTAATTACTAGCTTCTGCCCGCGACTTCTTCCAGGGGAGTTTCATTAAAAAAATTTCATGTAAATACAACGGAATTAATGTATAACAGGTATATTCAACTCAAGGCATCTCAATTAAATATTATTGAAAAGGGGATAATTTGTACACTAGTTAAAATACAATCACATATAACGGTAACGAAAGAAATTAAAAAAATATTAGTTGCACTTCAGAAGATTTTTTCTTTCAGTTTACCCCACAAAACTAACCATCGAATAGATGATGGTAAGACTATTTAAGCTGTATGTCCGTGATTGGGTCATCTAACTTTGTTTTCATCAAATTTCAACTTTTTTCTTTTCGTTTATAGAAAATTCGTAGGAAATAGACTGTGACATACGGAAAGACAGACACAAAAGTGATCTTATAACGGTTCTCCTTTTTCATCGCATGTAAAGAACACAAAAAATAACTTTCCAAACCATTTCAATTAAGAAGTCACAATTTTTACTACATATGCGTTAATTGATCTGATAAATTTTATCATCTATTTGAACGTAAGTATATGAGCAATTCACATTCACACTTGCTGGTTGAATATTATTAGGAGACGAATTAAGTTCATTATATAAAGTCTGTCAAATGTGTTTAGCGGCACACTGTAAGTGCCCAAGAGAGATGATTGAATGAGATTACACTGTATTATAGTTTCCTCTTCAACATCATTATGAAAGCACCCCTCTGTTACTCACCCCTTTTTAACTGTGACCCCTCATAGGTAATGGAAAGAGAAGCATGATGCATGGGTGTAAAAAATCTGCTAGTTAAGACTGTAGTCTATTTTTGTGATATATTTTATGCTATTGGAAGAAAAAAGTGATATCATACTATATCGTCTAGTCTAGAGATTAGAAATTATATTCGGTGAGCTATTAGACAAGATCATTCAATAAACAATTGCTTTGGTGATATAGATTCACTTACTTGTAGAACCCTTCTGAAATTTAAAGAGGAAGTAATGTTTGGATATGTTTTCAAATTTATTGTCGGCTGAGTTAAAAGTTTATTTGATAAATTCCATGTTCTATTAAGATAATTTTATTGAACAAACCAGTAAAACTTTGGCTTAGGTACAACGATCAGGATCAAGATTTCTTCAGCCACAACAAATAACACTAAATTTTGAACAAATTCAATCTTGAACACCTTTTAAATCTTTGAATCAATTCCGATAATCTTCTTCAAGTTGTTGGTACCTACTTTGATTGTAGTTATTTACCTACGACTGTCGAAAAATCTTTTAAAACATTTGTTATTATATACTGGTTGTAGCTAAAAGGCGCATTTTTTCATGAAGACCATGTGGAAAAATTTGTCTATGTAATGAATGATACGGAACGATGGAAAAGAAAAGGGAATCTCTATTTTTCGAGTTACAGAGTTCCTACTACCCCAGTTGTAAAATCGTAAAATTTACCCAGATTATAATCAGCTGGTAACATATTTGAAATAAACGAACTTGTATTGTGATTGGTTTGGTATTGACAAGAAACGTCATAATTAAATACGAATCATAACCTACAAACATGAAAATACCCCGTGACATGTTTGTAGACGTCAATAATAAATTGATAAGATAACTCTGTAAAAATGTACTATTCAAACTTTCAAATTTCAAAGCAATCTCTGTGTAAATTATCTATGCATCAATCAATGTCAAATGATGTCGGAAGGTCAATAAAAAAGTCCCTAGATGACGTAATCACATTGCTCATTTAAATACCTACGCTATAGTTGCTCTCCTCTACCGATACCTCGCTCAGTTTAAATTTATCCAGCAGTAAATAAAAACAAGAGCGGAACAAGTATGTATCGCAAACTATAGCTACATCATGATGGTCGCGCCATCAGTATATGGCGTTCTAAGCAGTACTACTATGACTACGATAGAAAATTTAGAGCAATTAGTCTATAAAAGATCATCTAGGAAGGAACACGGTGAGCAGCCAAAGTAACTCAGAAGTCAAGTTCATTGAGAAAAATAGCTTTTGCTACAGCTTCTGTTTTGTCTCGAAAACCGGTAGCTAATCAGAGAATCCTAGTTTCATCTGATACGGTACGCCAAAGGTTAATGGAACAAAATAGGTATGTCATCTCAGATATCAGCCACGAGACTTCTATTAGATTTTTCTCTTGCAGATTATAAAATGGACGACTGGCCAACTTTATTTTTACATACGAGTTTCGAGTTATGAGATGGTCGTCAAAAAGTATGGAGGAGAGAAGGAATTGCATTTTTAACCCCCAACGCAAACAGAATGGTGTTATGTATAGCATCGTATCTCATAGCTCATAAACTGATGAAGATTTTGATTTAGTTTTTTTTCAGTTATAGCTAGTTCATAGCTAGTTCATAGCTAGTTTTTTAGAATTACCGTTTAGGTATATTTATCTGTCTATGGTATAACTCCCAAACGGGAGAACTGATTTTGATAAAGTCTTTTATTTGCAAGGTGACTTCCCGATCGAGAGTGCTCTTAGATTCCTTTTAAATTAAGTTTATCTGGTGTTTCTGCCTATCTGTGGCATCGTAGTTCCCAAACTGACGAACTGATTTTGTTTTTTTTTTTTTGAAAAATGACTAGTTCCAGAATCGGGAGCTAGTTTTTTTTGTCGCGGGTGTTTTAATCTAATATTATGTCTAAAAAAATACATTCCATTTCTTTTTCATTATCACAAATAAAAAGCTTACTAGAATTTTATCAAGGAATCTTTCCCATGTTCATATACAAAACGCCACAAGTTCTTCATCATGGTTTCTAGTATAAATCAATACATAACAGACCTTTTATCTATGGCAATCCACGGTTATCATATATTTAACCTTTTTACCTGGAAGAAAAAGAACTCGACCACAAAGACTGATATAAGGATATTTCAATGACTACTGAATGAGTAAACAGATGTTAGAATGGTACTAAAAACAAATTCATTTCGTATTTCCACTATTTTACACATAAAATACTGATGAAATGGTATTGTAGAAAGTTGATTTACACTTTCTAAGAAATTATAAAATAAAGTTTTGAATTTTCCCACTGAAACACCCAAATCATTCACGGACTTCAGTCTACATCACGGCTCGCTTTCAACAGCAACACATACGATTTGTCATATATGTATAGCTGTTATGTGATTTATATGAGAGACAAGTTTATATTTACTGTTCCTCTGTGGCCTCAGTTTATTTGTCAGGTTATCAGTGTTAATTTGCTGGAGAATTGAGATTATCGTAAGAAAAATGAATACAAAGTTTTATAAATAATTTGCAGTTCCCTAAGTATTTATTTACGTTCCGAAAAAGAAAGATATAGGGAGAAAGTGGTTAACTTTAGCTAGAAGAGATCCAGCATCATTAACAACATCTACAATTTATTTTGCAGATGCAGACAGTTTAGGTTATGTTGACAATGCATTTTTATATAGAAGTCACTGTTTATTTCATCAGAAAAACTTAAAAGTCAGTTTAACGTTCCTAAGTTCCGCAGAACAATTATCCGTGTTTCTGGCAAAGAAATTTGCCACCATGAAAGAATCTATTCTTGGAAAATTAGAGCTGTCTGCTTTGGTAAATCCAGCCTCTATTATTGCAAATACACAGCTTATTTATTAACAAAAACATAAGATATATTACCAATGAATCACAGAGCATAAAACCACTTGCCTTGTTAGTTTGTTTAGCGGGCCATGACGTAATGCGCTCTGATTGGCGTTCGCAATCACGTGATAAAGAGTATTATTTATTGCACTTTAAATTAGTTTTATTCAATTATCCATAATTAAATATGTTCCGAAAAAAAAAATTCAGGTATTCAAATATTACCATTCATAGTTTAAACATAAATTTATTTAAAATTCCAACTAAAAATCCCTATTAATCATACATGAGAAAAAAATAGGACAAATACGACAAAGATTTCCACCCTAAAGAATCCAGAATAGTAAAATTATTCGACGTGACAAATTACATTTCATACGCTACAAATAGGTAGATATTAATTTAACAGTTTTTTATTTTAATTTTCTCCGTCGATTTTTTCTCAAAGAACTAGCTAGAAATTATATGAATTAATCAAAAATATTTTATGACATTAACATATAGTTTAATATCGACAAACCCCCTTGGTTCATTTTCAATATAATAACTGGGTGGTTTTCGAGAAACGGCTAAATCAAACTCTACGTGGTACACACTGTATAGATACTTCCAAATGGTTTTAACGATATTCTTTAATTTTATTTTCAGTATTCTTAATATTCTTATATTTAACCTTAACTTCTTGTCTTACAATAACATTAAATCTCTTGAAGGGAACATCTATCAAAGTATACCTATCTACAAAGTAAAATAATATCTATGTGAAAAGATAAATAGCTGGGTAGAGTCGTTCTCTATATAAATGTCGATAAATATCTAGGTAGCTTCAATAGTTACAAAACTGTAGTTCTTGGGCTTTGTAGCTGCTTAAAATTATTCTAGACGTTATAACATAGACTTAAGTTCAATTTTCCAAGATTTAGGCATCTTAGTGATGAATATTAGAAACAAAAATAGTTAGTTCATGATGAGGCTATTAGATAAATAAAAAGTATCTTTAAGCCAGAAATCAGATTGAAATAAGGTTTGTAGTAAGAGCTTGAAAAATGATAATATGTCTAATGACAAAATATTTGCTAATCAAATCTGTATGTTATAATTTTATTAGGAAATAGAATTATGTCGAAAATATTGTTTTTCTCATGCCAGATCAAAATATGAGCAGGCATATTATTGGGGTAATGAAACGGTCCGGCGAACAATTAAAAATTCTCGTTATAGTCGACAATCTTGATCAATTTTTCATGGTCGTTTTGTCAAGTGAAATGCTGGACCTCCTAGTCGTCGGATGCCGTGCCCGCAGCCCACTTGGGTACACCACCTTTTGTTTTATTATCTTCACCATCGTCGCCTGTTTCATTCTTATATTTCACAGAACAACAACGACGATAAAGGAATGACATTTTTACAACATAATATAGAATTTTCTCCCTGGGCACCAATAAAATCACTTGTTTATATTTTCAATATCACATTTGAAATGTTTCTTACACTTCATAAATTCCTCATATTATAAAACTGGAAATATAAAGAGTTGTTTCTCTCGATGAATATATAATATGTACCTATTACTTTAGCAAAGATTCTCAGCCATTGAAACTGTTGATCTTGTGACAAAAGTTTAAAGATCTAATTTACACTGTCGAAATTTTCATGTTCTCTCCATTCCCACATGGATGTTTTTCAAACTAAGTTACTCTTTTCATTGCCTACCAATATTCAAATGCGTCTACAGATATTTTAAGAATGTCGGTATTCATATGACTTACATGACATCTGTGATATTGAAAATTATTGGAATATATTTTCAATATCTTATTGCCCTAGAACCTAGAGTTCAGAAGTGTGTCTGTACTTATGTTTGTTTTTTTTACTTTCCTACGCTACTATAGCGTAGCTGTGTATAAGGAAAGTATTGTAATAATGTGAAATTTTCGGTATCGAGATTTTTTACAAATGTTGACGTTTCAGAGTTTTCTAAGTCTAATAAACATATTTTCAGTCATTGGTCTGTCTGTCTGTGACAGCATTTTCTCGGGAACGGATCGGTGTATTTTGTTGCTTTCTTTTTTATTTTGTTTGGTACCAATATCACTCGCCGGTGGCACTGAATAAGAATCCTGTATACAATGGGTGTTGAGCTATAGCCAAAAAACGTGATTTGCTCAAGACTATAGCGCGAAAACGGCTCTAACGATTTTGATTAAACTTGCCTAAAGTATTCTTCTGAGAGCCCTTTACCACCCACATATAGCGCCACCTCTGAGAAAAAGCACAAAAAAAATTATGCTTGAATAAAATTCCGTATTTTCCACATGTTTCTTCAGATTCTGGCTAAACGTTTCATCTTGCGAAAAAATGTTAGATAACCATTGTTGTTTGTCTTGACATGCTGCATATATACAAATGTATGAAAATCTGAAGAAGGTGTGGCCTCATTTCTAAAATAGGATCATCAAATTGCAGCAATCTACAAAAGGGAATTATTTGCAGTATGGAAAGCTATGAAATTCCCGAACGTTAGGAAGATAGTTAAATTCACTCCATTAAAAATACCTAACCCATCCGTAATTTATTGCTATAAAACAAGAACTCAAAAGACTTTACGATAATGGAATCATCCTGAAACTGATGAACAACTAAGTTCGCTGTCCAAACTGACATGAAACCCTACGACTGGGTCATACAAGGTCAGTGATTGCTCAGTTCTCTACCAAACGAGAGTAAACTACAAAATCCCAGAAACACTTAAGTATATTTTTTATGTGAAAAGGGTACCATTATCTCTTTAATATATTTCCTTATTTTCTAGTATGTAATGTTCCATCGCAAATATCTAACCCTAGAGGTTGCTTTCTGAAATGAAAAAATGTTGAAAATTATAGTAGGTACATATTGAAAATTTATATTTTTCTTATCAAATGTTTTTATATCAAACAATTATCATTATAAAAGTTTATTTAAAATAGTCTGTGTTACGTTCAGATAAGAACACAGACATGAATTATATGTGCACAATTTATGATTTATATTAATAGAGATAAATTATCCATTGGGAGCTCTCCAGTACCAGACAGCATTTAACATGGCTTTGTTCCAACAACAAATCCAGAACCGATTTCCAACAGTTTGTAAATCGCATTCAGTGAGCATGCCTGTCATAAATAGTTTTTGTCGTGATATACTCTTGAGTTAATTATTTCACCAGGTTCTTACTAAGGCAATGCAAGGCAAGGCATTTGTAGGTTAAGATATGATAATGGAGTCAAATATTACATGCTTCCGAGAAAAAGATCCACTCTTTCTTCATTAATAAATAGATCAATGCAAAATTCCCAAGAAAGAGCACAAGAAAAAAAGGACCATTAGATTTGGTCACTCAATTTGATAACTCCAAGATACAATTATTTCAGAACTTTTATTGAATAACCAGACACAAAAGCAAGTGAATTTATCTCAATAATACGTTTGGTATATAGATAAGGTTCTGATTTCTAAGATTATCTATATAAGTGGTTTCTCTGACAAAACGCGAGGGTGTCACCTTCGAGGTCCATAAACTTTTTCTTGAACGGTTCTGCAGAATTGGATAAAAATTTACAAAAGGCGTTTTAAGACCCGAGAAATCGATTGAAGATACTTACATTTTCAATGGGTGTGACCCTCGATGTCCAAAATAGCTGTTTCTGGAATGGCTCCGCAAATTGTGATAAAAATTCCAATATGGTGTTTCGGGGTCGAGAATTCGATTTATGATACAGCTTTGTACGCGTATGAGAAATCGATTAGCAATTAGCAATACTTTCATTTTTTAATGGGTGTAACCCTCGAGGTTCATGCTAGCTATTTCGGGAATATCTCCGCAGATTGCGATAAAAAAATCAATTAGGGGTTTGTGGGTTGTGAAGGCGATTGGTGATAAATCAGAGTTCTGGTATGTTTTACATTCATATTTATTTTTAAATCTGTAAATTATCAGCTATGTGATTGGTTAAAGGAAAATTTACCGCTAAGCCAATCGCAATACATTTTAACTTGAAATATGCACATTTTTGAACCATGTCCCTAAGGAACAGACAAAAGAAAATCCGCAAACCGTTCTGAGAGTTTGTAAATTGTTAGAAAGCCGATTTGGAACAGAAAATCTTCTATTTACTAATCGTCAGACGCTTCGGTTGGAGTTAGAACGCGATTGGGCCACTGCACAGAATCCTGACTATCAGAAACTATTCCTAATTGGACTTGAAACGAAGCTCATAACATTCCAAACTAGTTAACTAACAATCATTTGATAATATAAATGCAGTTAACATATTAATTCAGCTATCAATTATGAAATGGAGCAACACTTACAATATCAAGTTCTAAAGAGCAGATATTTTTTGTAAACCTAATTTATATGTTGAAAAAATGTGACTATGCCTAGCCAACGATATCCCTGGTACGGCCGATTTCATTAACAAAGTCTCCAATTAGAAAGATAACATGGCTGATTTAAAATAATGCATTTTATAATTAGGTTGATATCGTCATTTAATATGACTTATATCTTACTACAAACAGCATAGGTATTATAGGTAAAAAGAGTAAGAATTTTGAAGTTCTTGCTATGAGTCTTCTATCTATAAATGACACTTCATCTCTTGCACGTTTTTGGAAATTTTATTAGTTTTATAGTATTTGCTATTTTCAACCTAACCTAGGTATATATTATTGAATTTACGCGGTATTCCTAATTCTGTAACTCTAGGAATAAGAATATATTTCTGTAACAACCACATTTACATCACATATTAATTAGGTACTTAGCCTTTGAAATGTTATAAAATTAATGGCAACACCATCTATTTTTGGCTGCCTTTTGATTTCTTGAACATTTTTATTATTTTTGAAGAATCTTTGAGAATTTTCTAGTTATGGAAAAGTATAATTCCCCATTTGTATCTATATACAGTATGTTCCTGAATGATATAGGTACAATTGTTTGAGGGTGTGATTCTACAGAAACAGCTCTGATGATCTGACCAAAGTCTAAAAAAACGTGTGGGTACCACGGTTTGGGCCCACACTATGATCTGTAGATCATATAGATATAGATCAGTAGATCTACTCTTTTAGGAAAATGTGGCCATATGTAGTTCAAAAACGATTATTTATAAGACATAGATTCATAAAAGTTGTAGCTTTAAATTGTATGAATTATTAAAAATATATCCAACGGCATTAGAATATTGATTTTACTTTTTTATTCTCGAAAAAGGTTATTTTGAAACAAGTTAGTTAAGTTGTTAGATTACGCTCATTAGCGGAAATTATCTGTATAGGTACCAAAGATTTTTGTATCAAATTCGGTCACTAAAGAACAGAACATGAATTGAAAAATCCTTTAATTTTTGATTTATCAAAAATAAATGCTTCACCTAACCAGCAAGTTATTACATAATTATGCATCAAATGATTATAGTACAAAGTTATAAAGCACGATGTCGATATCATTTTAGGTTCAAAAACAAAAACAAAAACAGTTGAAAAAATTGTACAAAACTACCTCAGATACCTATTCACAGAGTGGACCAAATTGCTTGTCAGTACGGGATACCTATCTCAGCCTAATTGTAACAGAGAAAAACAAATGGCATATTGCATACTCATAAAATCAATTTTTGGGTAATGTTAATGATGATGTTCACTTTTTGGCTGACTTTAAAAAAAGGAGGAGGCTGTTGTATTTTTTCTTTTTATGTTTGTCTGTTCGCGCGTTTAGCACAGTAAAAGTACTCCGATTTTGATGATGGAGAAATGAGAAATGGTCCCATATTTAGAAAAACTGAAATCCGAAATCTCCTTCCCTCCAAAAACATATTACTCGAAAATCTGAGACCATATCCGAAGTCGATTAAATTGAACATTTTTTCAAAAGAATTACGGTTTTCGAGTTACAGCAATTAAAGTCTGAAATGTGTGTAGGTATCAGCTCCGCGATGTTTTGCGATCTCTGAATAATAACAATTACAATAGCTTGTGCAATAGAGTTAGCACTCTATACTATACTACTTACTATTCAGGTACTATGTACCCACGTACAGTACAGTACTATATTCTTTGGTATTAGTTGGTGCACTGAAAACTACAAAATAATATTAATTCTATTGGTAAGTACCTACTGGTACTTTCGGAGTTGGTGTCTACAACTAACTACAACGGCACAACTTCAAAATTTAGGAATACATCTAATCAGAAAAGTATTTATATCTAAATAAGTTGGAAGGTATTAATCTAAGGCCATTGTTTCATCTCACTTTGATGTATATACTCAAGATATTTTGAAAATAGTATCAAACAATAATTCCTAGATTTTATTGTTCAATTTTTCTCAGATTCATCAAACGAATACTCACAAAGCAATATAAATATGGAACAATTGATGAGATTTTAAATTCAGTTTATTATATCCGCCGGTTTGTTTGAAAAGTCATCTCATTCATTCAAGCTGTTTGCAAGCTGGCTGTAAAACCAGTATTTAATTGTCAAAACCTTCATGTAAATGTTTTCGGTAACTTTAGTGCTGTCCACAGTAAGATTATTTGCATACAAACATAAACGGTTATGATTTTCTTAAATATTTTATTTGTTTAATAATATGAAAAGATATGTGATTATTTAGGTAAACAGTTACCTACTTAAGAGTTTAAATTATTGCTTTAGATACAATTTGTGGCAAAGATTAAAGGTGGTTTCTAATATTTGCTTGAGGTTTGGGCAATACAATAAATGATCAACTTTAACAAACTAGAACCGACTTTATCAGATGATGCACTGAAAAATGTTAATTATTCTATGGATATTCGTTAGGTTGGGCAAGAATTGAAATATAAGGTATGTATAGGTAGATAGGGGAACATTAAAATTACTAATACAAATAGGGTAAAATTATTTAGGTAGTATTCTCCTTACGAATTCGGATCGAATTTTTATAAAAGTCAATTTTACATTTTGGAATATCAGCAAAGACACAAAACTATCAGTAAATGTATTAAACTTGGTTTTAAGGTTTCCGAAAAAGATCTCTACAATTTTGCCGCATCAAATTGTCGATTTCCGAAGAAAAAAAATACATGCTAGATTCCACAGCATCATCTCTCAGCACACAAAATTTGAATGAAAAGAAGAACCACCAAAATCGGAACAGGCTTAGGTAGGTACTATGCAAAACGCGCGATCATGCAAACTTCAGTAATAAAACGTAGATAGGTACAATCGAATTCTATTGCTCCTCCATCTTTTGAAGTCGGTCAAAAAGATCTACCTCTTAAATTTATTTTTCTGTCTCCGCCTAATAGATATAAATTGGTGCTATCTTCCACAAGCATATACCTTCCTATAAAATTTCTCAAACATCGTATAAATAAATAATAATTTATGGAGAAATTTTAAAACAAGTAGTTTTCAAAACTGATTTTTTTATTAAACTTATACTCTTTTAAATAACTGCGTCTTCATGAGATAATACACTTAAAAAGAATATAATAACAATACCAACATAATGTAAGAATCATAGAGATTTTGAAATTGGTAACAAGACATGATTATCAGCTATACCTACCTAGTTAGAATACTCTTCAACTTCATTTTTGTATGTATTGTTATTTTATTCTTCTTAGTGCATCATCTCATGAAGACAGTCCTAGTTATTTATTTTACAATTTTGAGAGCTCATAGTAAATAACGAAACGAACGAAAATGAATGTTTTGAAAGATTATAAGTACCTACCTACACATGATTTTGTTCATCTTTTCCCTTCATTAATAATCTCAATAATTCAATTAACAAATTATTATTTTCTTATTAATTATGTTTCCTACAAGCTAAATATTTGTTATATATTTTTGTTATATAAGTTACCAAAGAAGATTTAAAAAAATCCCGATGGCCTGTAGTCAGCGGAAAGGTAAATTTTTCAAAATTCATTGAATTGAAATTTTAACAACCTTTTCATTGGTATACCTACATGTTATTAAATAAAATAGTCATAGCCTTGCCGTAAGAGGTTTTTGTTTTGGCTGTTGAATATAAAGCAGACAGGGTTCGAGTCCACTTCAAGGCAGATTTTTTTTTTCGTCTATTTCTTTTCAATAAATATACTATATATTTTTTTAATCAGGGTCTATATTAAGATCTCCTGAAAATGTACAATTACATCAAATTTATATTGAGTGTTCATGTTTTATCAATATTTGTTATTTTCTTTATTAATTTTTATTTTTTTACCTGTGTATTTTATGAAAAATTGCTTAGAACAAAAGTTGTAGGTACTGATTATATCTATAACCGAAAATTATTTTTAATAATACTTACACTACTGCTCTTTTTTGATAATTTTTTTAAATGTTTGAATGGTCGCCATTTTGAAACTACTTACCCGATATTGCCCAATAACGAACTCGACCGAGATATTTGAGAGATTGATTTTTTTAGCAAATTTGAACTTGATACCTTCAAAACTGCGACCTCTATCGTGTTAACAAATTTCGTAATATCCCATATATATATATATATATATATATATATATATATATATATATATATATATATATATATATATATATATATATATATATATATATATATATATATATATATATATATATATATATATATATACTTTTGGACCAAATGTTTTTTGGACTAACTTATAGACATATAACAACATGCCGTTGAAATTTTTTCGAAATTCAAAAGTGTGAACGATCGCAATAGGTATATTTCTATAAGAAATTTACCTGAAAGTGATTTGTGTAGAACAGTATGGTTGGAATCGAACCTACGACTCTGTGCATATGAAGTATCACTCGATCATAGAAGTTATGGATTCTATATTGGATGGGAATCGACTATTTACTTAAATATTAAAACACAACAACTTTATAAAAATATTTTCAATTAGGTATAAATAGCTGCTTCTGAAATGAGTGAAATACCGTTTTGAAATTTTCAGACCCCTAACCGTCACATTTATTGATACATTTTCAATAAAAAATAATAATAAGAAATTATGTTTTACAAGATCTAACAAAGAAAGTTTCAATAATTTTTAGAAATGATTTTTTGCATTCTAAGGGCTTTTTCAATGGAATGGGTTTTTCAATGGGATGAGCTTTTTATTCGGTCAAAAATGAAGAATCATGTTTAATTTCTATTAATATTTTCAAGAAATATAATAAGCATCGAAACTAGACTCAAATTTAACCTAACCATTTTTATGGCTCCGTACCAAATTGGTGAAAACGAGGCATTATTACTAAGACTCTGCAGTCCGTCCGTCCATCCGTCAGCTGGCTCCATTGACCTCTAACTATGGTTAGAGGCCAACGGCTGGCTCTATCTTATATACAGTAATAGGTAGAGAGAAATGATTGAAATGTTCAGGGAATGTTTAGTTCTTTTGCCGCTACAACAACAAATACTAAATCCGTCTGTCTGTTCGTATTTATCGGCAATTGAAGTCAGTATCATTGAGATTTAAATAGAAGGTTAATTAAATATAGTAAAAAAAAGTTGTTTTTCAAACCAAATCACAAAGGTTTTAAATACCTACCTCTTTATTTATAACTTCTAGTGTTCCTTCACTCTCAAGATTTCTAAAATTTGTCAGAATTTATTAATCTATCTACCTCTCATAGAAAAATGTCAGTTCAATTTGTTTAAAGTTGGGAATATTCATTGAATCAGAAATTGATGTTATCCCATAGGTATACCTACATTCTTCTTAATACCACTTTTTCAAGTCTTGCTTGTCTTGTGTTGAGTTTCTAGGTAATAATTTACTGAAAAGAATGTTGCTTCCTTGCTTGGCTTAGCGCTTATCTTTCATCTGCAACAATATTCTTTTCATTTTATTCATCGGTGTGTGTAACTTGAAGTGAGGACAAAGAACTCTGTGGAGTGAAATTGGAAATATTAAAAAAAAATAATAATACAATTTCAATATAATAATAATTTATTGCAGTGTTCTTACTTATTGCCAGAGATTAATATATTTTCAGCTTAGACTTGTACTTATTAGTTAACTGACAAATACAAAATAATATTAATTCTGTTGGTATTGGCAATTTTGAAGATGTGCAGTTATAGGTAGGTATGTACCTATATGTACCTACTTTAAAAAGAAAAGGTTGCAGCAGTAGGTACCAATATGATTAATATTAGGTATTTTGTATTTTTCAGTGCACTACCTAGAAGAATCGGTAATGGTTTTTGTAATTCTAGTCAAAATCGTTGAAAGTCCACATATATTGCGTGATATCAAAATAAAGGTACCGGCAAGAATCTAGCACTTTCCAAGTGCTCCAATTTTGTAACACTTGATTTTTTGGAAAATTATCCAGCAGATAACATTTTCAGATTTTGAAAATAATATTGCCTCATCCACCCCTTTGGGGATGTTTTTATGGGAAACTTATATTGGCTTTCGTACAGATCAATAAGAGATCTCGCCTCTATCCGGTAAACAATTTGTTATCAAAATCGGTACAGCAGACATACAATCGATATTTTATACATACCTCTTCTTTTTTTCAAGTAGTTCAAAAATTAGGTAGGTATATCAATTAATTTGGTATTCACTAGAATTGCAAACATAGGAATACCGCGTGAATCAAAGAAAATGTAATTGTATACAGCACATTTTCTAAGAAACATAAAGATTTGGAAGTTATGCTACAAATGAAGAACCTACCTTTGGGATACAGATAGAAAGAAGGATGTTGGCATCAATTACCTATAAATTCTTGATTTTTACAGTAGGTATATCCCCATCACAATAACTTCGTACTGAGACAAATATTATTTTTTCCTGTGCAGCTAATAAAGTAGTAGTTTCTATAAAAAGTTATTTATTTATAAGTTGATGGATGACTCTCAGTCTCTAATGTTAATACTGTGTCATCTATTGACATGGAATAAACAAAAACATGTGTTGATATACTATCTGCATTATACCTAACTACCAAAAATATATTAAAATACCTACAATCATACTTAATATCATAAAAATGTTATTCGATAACTTTGTGTTTACGTTTACAGAAACAATCGGGCTATTTAGATGTTTTTTCATGTAGGTAATCAATTTAGAAATAAATAAGCGTCTCTCGACGGTTCATTACTCACGCATGCCATTGTAGGTTATATAGACATTTCATAGCAGGCCTTTTCTCATAATACATACTCCTCGTTTTTGAATAGAGGACAAATGTACCACATCTTACCAGGACGTAATGCTGTGCTTTTGTTGGCAACACAAAGGGCTGCAAGAGGGCTGTCCTTTCAAACTCATAATACTAATGCTTCCTAATGCTCCTGGAAAGTGAAATTTCAAATAAATAACATCAAACATCTTTTATTTGGAGGATAGAAGAGATTCTCATGAGATAAGATATAGACTGAATGGTGGCTATAAATGATAGAATAACGTTACTTTGAATAAATAGGTATAATGGCCGCATATGATATACTAATGTGAAAATATTAACTTCTAAATTCTTATTTGGAGAATGGAAATTAAATTAAATAATTGCAATTATATAAAAATGTGGATTTGAATATATTCGGTTACTAATTCTCACACTTGAACATTTCCAAAAAATGATAAAAACGCCAGAACTTGATTTATTTGTTTAGTTTGATGAATACACTATTCAAGCCTTCTTTGAAATTAATTATTGTTTGGACGAAATTATGAACATCAATAATTTGTAACACTTATAATTTAAACATTATTTAGCTAACGAAAACATAATTCGATGATTTATATATTATCAAAATAGCTATGATGTTCGAGTAAAAACTCAAACAAAAGCTGGTAAGTGAAATTATTCCCAAATCTGTCAACGATTTGAGAGAATAATAATTACTGATGTTTTTATAGGTCTTATTTTCCCCCTAAATATATAACTGAGAACGTTATGAGCCATGAACATATGTGCACCAAATGGCTCTATTCGAAATTTGGGTCGTCTCAGCTCTTATACTTCTAACAGGGTTGTATTGGCCGATTTCAAGAAGTTGGAATATGTTTCCAGTGTGTCTATATCGTGGTAAACGTAGGATACTGCAGAGATTCAGTTCAATTAATGCGTCATATTATTTTACCTATAAGAAATAGATAAGATTAATTTATTATATGAATTTTCAATTGACAACATTACTCTTCTATGAATTGATTTAAGATATCTTAAATATTTCAATATCCAATTTATTTTTTGCAGTGATTATCAATGAAACATCTACTTCTTTAATAGTACAAGACTACAAATATCAAGAAAATCTAGGGAACAATTCCATCAAAATTTTCAATATTCAAATAATACCTAAATGAAATGTATCAACATTTTTGATTTTGCTTTTCTTTCTTATTTAGCTGTGTATTTCGTGTATATTGATTCTCTAATTTGATAAAAAAATTGTGATGACCATGGAATTCATAAATATATGCAATTATGATCAAGCCGTTGTTTTTGAATGTTCAATTTTTTTTTTTAAATATCAAGTCTCACATCTACAGTTATAGCGAAAAATCCTTAAAGTTCATAGAAGAATAGACTTCATTAAAAATTAAAGAGTCCCGTCCTGTCTCCTGTCCAGCATTGAGTCTTTTACTGACACTTGTTCCTCTGTACTGTTATGTTTGATGTTCCGAAAGACAGCATGACTAGTGTTGTTTCGAATAATATTGTCGCCTATTTTCAGTTTGGTATTTCAATCTATTCAGAAAGCTCTGAAGAAGAACTGAGAATAAAACTGTAGAGTTCTGAATGATGTTTGAGTGCCTTCACAGGTCGTTATTTATTTATTAAAGAATTCTTAATGGTACATAAGAAAATAAATTGTTCACATTTAATTATTAAGCGCAATATTTCGCACTAAGTAGATACTTGTATTTGTTTTATGCTAAGAATAATTAATTGTGAAGTGAAGAAAAAACTAGGTACTTTTCCTCGTATAAATTGTACAAATTATTTTTAAGCAGAACTGCCATAACAAGATATTGCTATGTTTTTAAACAATAATTATAGGGAATTGCACTTAGACATCCGTTTTTTTCTGAACTGGAACAAGACGTCTATAAACTATACCAAATTATTATAGGGTGTTCTCAAAGTTGAGTCATTTATTAAACAGGTTGTAGAACTCGTAATAATAAATAATTGTACCGAAAATTATTTTTACAAAAGTTGCAAAATAAAGAAGTTATTAATAATTGAAAAAAATTAAAATTTTACCTGGCTACATTCTTGGCCTGCACGCTCCCCGGATCTAACGCCCTGCGATTTTTTCTGTGGAGCTATTTAAAACAGTTGATTTATCACAATGGAGAAGTAAATGCTGTGCAAGAACTACAACAGCGCATCGAAAACGTGATATTCTTCGTGTACTGACTCATTGATATCATACAAATGGTGAAAATTTTGGACAATTTTTGTATTGCATTGAGTTGCAATAACAATTAAACGCAGTGGTCGAGAATATGAAAACGTCAGGTCTCACAGTTTATAAATTTCACATTATAAGTATTTGACAAATGTGTTAAGTACTGATTAACTAAGATTAGATATATTTGCCGTAGCCACATTGTATTCTGCGGAATTATAAAATGGCTATCCAGTTTATAAAACACGGCCACATTGTAGAATAATCGTATATTCTTCATTATTTTGAATTCTGGAATTCAGCCATATTTATACACTGGCTGATCAACTATTAGATATTTTTGACCGACTTTACCAGAAAGAAGGAGGTACAAAATTAATTTAATTGTTTGCTTATCTTATGTATGTAAGCGCCTTTTGCATAAAAGTGCACCGATTTTGGTAATTCTTATTTCACTGGAAAGGAGAGTGTTGAGAGAGGGTAGCATATAAAAAAACAACTTTTCGTTTCCCATGAAAAAACCTCCATCAAAAAGTGTAGAGGGCGTAAAAATGTTCGAAAATGGGAAGTTTTATGTGGAATGATTAAACAGAAGATCGTTTCCAGGAACGTTTAAATTAGTAAGTTTTTCAAAAAAAAAGGTTTTTCGAATTATAGCACTAGGAAAGAGTAAAATTCGTTTTTTTAAATGTCCAATTTTAAAAGAGAAATGTAAAACTCAAGATCATAATACAATTCGTACAAATATAATTTCATGCTGTCCAATGTTTTATAGTATCATTTTTATGAAACGCAACAAAGTAACAACTTTGAGCTCTATGACCCAAATTCAATCGTATTTATTATATCTGCGGAATAGCCACAAGAGGAAAGTAACTACACATAACGATTTAATTTATTGATGTTTATTGAATACGGAAACTTGGTTATTATAAAACTGCAACTTTGTGTTCTTATGAAAATTAAAGTTAACCAGCAGAAAGTTGTATTATTGAATTCATAAACTTGGATTTTATTTCTCTAGTAATTTTCTTTTTTTAATTTCTCACGAAAAGTGTATGAATAATTCGAAAATATTCTAAACAACATTTAAATCTTCTTTGGATTTCTTTTTTAAATCCGTCATTTTAAATTTTTTCCAAGTCAATCAACAAATGATTTTTGTACCAGGTTTTTTACAATAGTTCAAAATATAATTTAATAATCGCAAATCCGAAATCTCTTTCCCTCCGAAAACCGCCCCCGAAGGGGGTGAAGGGCGCATATTTTCTCGAAAATCGAAAATCTGCGGTGGTATTATTAAAGATAAGACAATATCCGGAAACGTTTAAATTGAACATTTTTTCAAAAAGTTACGGTTTTCGAGTTACTGCGATGTTAAAATCTCAAATATGTGTATTTTCGCTAAGTAGATGGGGCAATTTCTTTCGGAAATTAAAAAACTGAGGCAACCTCATGAAAGACCAGATTATTTGTAGAAACATTTTCTACTGATTTTTTTTTCGTTGGAGTTACGGTTTTCGAGTTAGAGCGGTGGTAAAATGGTAGAATCTAAATACTTATGCATATTTTCGCAGCGATGTTTTGAGATCTTTGAATAATAAGTACAATCAAAGAATATACGTGGGTAATAGAATAACTACTATCTTCTTTGGTATTAGTGGAAGTTCAACGATTTTCGTAACTAATGTTACACTCAAAAGTGTGAAATAAAACTTTTTTACAAAAAATTGAACCGACTTAATTAGTTGGTGCACTACAAAATACAAAATAATATTAACTTTATTGGTGCTGTGAAGTTGGTGCCAAAAGTTATCAATCTAACTGCAACTGCACAACTTCAAAAGTATCAGCACCAATAGAATTAATATTATTTTGTATTTTTCAGTGAACCAACTAATAACATCGGTTCTATTTTTGCGAAAAATATTTATTATTAACAAAAAACTGCTAGAGATCTTTGCTAAAATTTTAAAGCTTGTCAGCTTATTGCTATGTAAGTATGTATCGAATAAAAGTAGTAACATATGAATACAAACAAAAACGTTTTTTTTATTTTATATGACTCTGGGTACCTTGAAAAATGACAATTTGTCAAAATTTGGTGACATTTCTGAAAATCGTTCCCCTTACAAAAAAATCAGCTTTCTCTAAGTGACACTGTGCCCCTAACGATTTGTCATGGACTTGAGCGTAGTCATATCTTCTTTTCGTTGAAATTCCAGTTCTTTTATCCCGAGTTAGGATAATGATCACAACAGAAGATTTTGATCTTAAAACAATTCATGAAAAAAGTTGCAGATACTGGCAAAAAAAGTATTTTATGTAGAATTAAATTGAAATAGAATTAATTTGTACAAAATCATGATTTTCTTATCAAAGTTTCCTTTATATAAAAACTAGTTTTTGCCCGCTACACAGAGAAAAGTATACAAAAGATTCGAATACATATGATAAAAAAATATAAATGGTTCCCTACTGTGAATTTACTAAATATAGGTATAGACAAAGGTAGACCGTCGCAGATATTTCTGCTACAATTCTATAGAACATTATTTTGATTTATCTTCAAGGTTTAGCCAGCATAAGCAGCATAAGACTTGATCACAAAACATCGTATGTTTTCTACGACAGAAAAACTGAATTATAATTTATTATACCTACATACAATCTGCAAAAAATCTCTAAATGACAGTGAAAACTGTATCAAAATTAGTTGCAGGGCTCAGAAAAAGAAGCCAGAGAAAGGACAAACAAAAACTTTATTTTATTATGTAGATATGACGAGAATATGTTTGATTGATTGAGTAATACTGATTTGTATTTTTCAGATTACCGGAACAATGCAGCAGCAGTCCCCAAAGCGGCCATTCCTCTTTATCTACTTGTGATTCCCCCCCAGAGTCGGTTGCTGCCTCAACCGCACCCACTGCTCATTCCGCCTCCGACACTCTGCCTTCGACTTCCGTCTCGACGGCACCACTTCCTGTCAGTAGTTTCACATCCTCTTGGACCTTGCTCGATACACAAGGTGGGTAGATATAGAATGAAATATACGTAGGTAGAAACTTCTTGATCGGACAGGTTCTGTTTTTTGAGAAACATAGACTTATTGATAACTACGAAATGCCCGTGACGTCGTCCACGAATACTGTTTGTAGCTTTCTTCGCTTGTCTGCAAATTTATTGTCAATTTCAATCAATGTTTAGTGTGAACTGATTGTCACCTGATGCATGAATTAGTACGCCTGAAATATCCAACGTTGTCATATTTATTAAATTGACACTGATAAGAATTTGTTAATTTCGTGTTTCATAGGTTATGATATCAAATTCAAATTTTAAAAAATTTGGCATAAATATACGAACTCGTGTTGTGATTGGTTTGTACCGACAAATAACGTCATAATAACAAACGAATCATAACCTGCAAACATGACAATTCCCCGGCCATATTTGTAGACGTCAATAATAATAATAATAATAATAAATCGATTTGACAACTTCATAAATCTGTACTATTCAAACTATAATGTCGGAAGGTCATTAAAAAAGTCTCGTGCTGATGACGTATCACATTGCTCATTTAAATACACTTTAGGTAATAATTCGTGGTGTGAACCCAAACTTAGCTGCGTTCTATTGTTCTGTGAGCATGTAGGTGTATAAATATACCTTCAAATTTAATTCGGGAAGTTGATTTTGAGTCCTACTGTAGAGAAGATGCTCTTCTATAAGATAGAATTTATGCAAAAAGTTAACTTAGTAAATAATCTATCACTGTGACCAGTTTCAACAAAACATATAAATTATTTTTCACGTAGTAGGTACCTAACCGAACGTCCAATAAATACTTTTTTACCAAAAACTGGACCGACGTCATTAGTTGTTGCACTGAAAATTACGAAATAATATTAATTCTATTGGTGCTGTTACTTTTGAAGTTGTGCAGTTACGATTATATTGATAACTTTTGGCACCAACTTCACAAGTACCAGCACCAATAGATTAATATTATTTCGTAATTTTCAGTGCAACAACTAATAACGTCGATCCAGTTTTTGGTAAAAAAGTATTTATTTCAGACTTTTGAGTGTAACATTGGTCACAAAAATCGTTGAACGTTAACCACTAATATCTTATTACCCACGTATATACTTCGCTTGTCCTTGTTATTATGTAGAGATCTCTTGCTGCGGAAATACGCTCAAATATTTTAGATTTAACCATTATACCATCGCTTACCTCGAAAACCGTAACTCTAAGGAGAAAATGTTCCTAATAAATGTTGATACACATATTATTGTCTTTCATGTGGCATCAAAAGATTTTCAGTTTTCGAAAGAAATTGCCCCTTCCACATAGCAAAAATACCCATGTGAGATTTTAAAATGAATGTAGCTCGAAAACCGTAACTCTTTTGAAAAAATGTTGAATTTGAACGTATCCGGATATTGTCCTATCTTTAATCCTGGCATCTTGAATTTTCGAGAAAATTTGCGCCTCCACCCCCTCCTCTTTCAAATGAATCAAAAATCATCAAAATCGGAGAACGTTTACTATAGGTACATAACGCGCGAACAAACCAAAAAAAAGCAGACAGTCGAATTATACCTCCTCTGTTCGGGGTTCGTCGGTCAAAAAAAGAACAGATTTTCAGGTATGTATACGTAGATGTATATGAGTGATTTACGGTTGATGGTACCTTAGACGTTTATGGAACCATAGGATCGCTCTGAAAATTTTAGTTATTCAGATAATACGTAATACGAAGTAATCTATCGATTCGAATTAGTTTTTGCCCTGCGACTTTCACTTATATCAAAAAGTGTTAGCAACTTTGATTTTTAAAATGTAAGTATATTATCAGATTCTCTATTGCCTCCCGGTTCTTTATGACCGACGAACCCCAAACGGAGGAGGTATACAATTCGACTGTGTGCTTTTTTTTTGGTTTGTGCGCGCCTTTCATATAGTAATCGTAGTCCGATTTTGAAGATTTTTGATTCATTTGAAAGATGAGCCTTGAAAAATGGTGCCATAGTCATAAAAACGGGAATCCGAAAACCGCCCCCGAAGCGGGTGGAGAGGGTAAATTTTCTCGACAATTGAAAATCTGAGGTGGTATAATTAAAGATAGGACAATATCCGGAAACGTTTAAATTGAACATTTTTTCAAAAGAGTTAACGGTTTTCGAGATAGACGCATGTTAAATTCTCAAATGTGCAATGTGGAGAGGGCGATTTTTGTCAAGAATTGAAAATCTTTGGGCAGTACATGAAAGACATAATTATTTGTAGCAAAATTTATAATGAACATTTTTCCCTTAGAGTTACGGTTTTCGAGTAAAATCGATGATAAAAAGGTAACAACTAAAATATTCAAGCGTATTTCCGCAGCGATGTTGTGAGATCTCAATCATAACAACTACAAGCAAGGAATATACGTGGGTAATAGGATAAGTACTATCTTCATTGGTATTAGTGAACGTTCAACGATTTTCGTGACTAATGTTACACTCAAAAGTGTGAAATAAATATATTTTACAAAAAATTGGACCGACGTTATTAGTTGGTGCACTGAAAAGTATAAAATAATATTAATTCTATTGGTGGTGGTACTTGTGAAGTTGGTTCCAAAAGTTATCAATCTACCTGCAACTGCACAACTTCAAAAGAAACAGCACCAATAGAATTAATATTATTTTATACTTTTCAGTGCACCAACTAATAACGTCGGTCCCATTTTTTGTAAAAAATATTTTTTCATAACCCTTACACCTATCTCTAAAGAAATTAATATATTTTTTGAACAATAGCCCATTGCCCATTACTCTGAGTGTTAGAATTGTAAAAGTATGAAATTACTGTAATACCTTTATAAAGAAGGACTTGTTTATTAGTTATTTTGTTTAGTTTGTTCGCTCGTTGTGTATAATAAAACTATTCCGATTTTGATAATTCATTTGAAAGAGAGGGCTTGAGAAATGGTCCCATATTCATAAAAACGCAAATCCGAAATGTCCTTCCTTCCGAAAACCGCCCCGAAGGGGGTGAAGGTCGCATATATTCTCGAAAATCTGAAATCTGGGGTGGTATAATAATAGAAGATAGGACAATATCCGAAAAAGTTTAAATTGAACATTTTTTTCAAAAGAGTTCCTGTTTTCGAGTTACTGCAGTGATGAAATGGTAACATCTAAAATACTTACCTATGCGTATTTCCGCAGCGATATTTTGAGATCTCAATAATAACAACTACAAGCAAAGAATCTACGTGGATAATAGGAAAAGCAGCTACTATCTTCATTGTTATTAGTGAACGTTCGACGTTCAACGATTTTTGTGATTAATGTTACACTGAATAGTGTGAGATAAATATTTTTTGTAAAAAATATTTATTTTATGGATGTTCGTGCCTTTTGCATAGTAAACATGCTCCGATTTTGATGGTTCTTTTTTCATTTGAAAGATAAGTACCTATTGAGAATTGGTCCCATTGAAAAAAAATCACTGTTAGACATGCCCCTCCCCTCAAAAACATCCCCCAAAGGGAGTGGTGGGGAGCAATTTTTGAATTGAAAAGTACAAAATATATAATATTAATTCTATTGGTTCTAGTACTTTTGAATTTGGTGCCGCAACCTCAAAATTATCAGAACCAATAAAATTAATATTATTTTGTATTTTTCAGTACACCAACTAATAAAGTAGGTTCAATTTTTTGTTAAAAATATTTATGTTAAATTGTTTTATTCTTTGCATATTTGTAGTAGGTACCTTATTTGTTGGTTTAGTTAGCTTACCTACTTTTACACGTACCTATCCACATGCTTCTATTAAAACTGCAGTGGAAGATTTAGGCCTAAAATATTGTTCTATAAGGAAGGAACCCTTGCTACTCCCGGGATGTATCCCTACAAGTATTCCAAGGTGAAAGAATTTTAATCAATCTACAGGAGGATCACAATTTTTTGACCGACGAACCCCGAACGGAGGAAGTTGACCAACGAATCTCGAACGGAGGAGGTATACAATTCGACTGTCTGCTTTATTTTATTTTTTTTGGTTCGTGCGCGCCTTTTACACAGCAAACGAGCTCCGATTTTGATGATTTTTGATTCATTTGAAAGTGGAGGCTTCAGAAATGTTTCCATATTCATAAAATCCGAAATCTCTTTCCCTCCGAAAATCGCCCCAGAAGGGGTGGTGGGGGCGAATTTTCTCGAAAATCGAAAATCTAAGTTGGTATAAGTAAAGATAGGACAATATCCGGAAACGTTTAAATTGAACATTTTTTCAAAAGAGTTACCGTTTCCGAGATAGATGCATGTCAAATTCTCAAATATATCTATTTTTGCTATGTGGAGAGGGCGATTTCTTTCGAAAATTGAAAATCTTTCGATACTACATGAAAGACATAATTATTTGTAGCAAGATTTATGATAACATTTTTTCCTTTAGAGTTACGGTTTTCGAGTTAAATCGGTGTTAAAATGGTAACATATAAAATACTAAAGCGTATTTCCACCGCGATGCGGAAAATAATATACATGGGTTATAAGATAAGTACTATCTTCATTGGTATTAGTGAACTTTCAATGATTTTCGTGACTAATGTTAGGTACACTCAAAAGTGTGAAATAAATATTTTTTACAAAAAATTGGACCGACTCTATTAGTTGATGCACTGAAAAGTATAAAGTAATATTAATTCTACTGGTGATGGTACTTGTGAAGTTGGTGCCAAAAGTTATCAATCTAACTGCAACTGCACAACTTCAAAAGTAACACCACCAATAGAATTAATATTGTTTTATACTTTTCAGTGCATCAACTAATAACGTCGGTCCAATTTTTTGTAAAAAATATTTATTTTGAATTAATTTGCACAGACGAGGCAAAATTCTCTAGAGCATTTTTAATAGAAGAAACTAGCATGTGCGGGATAGCCAAAATCTAAACGCTTGCAAGGAAATGGGACAACAAGTTCAGTTTCGCCTTTAAAGAATAATCAAATACGCTTTTAGATTTCTGTTGAACCATTAAATTCAGTTAAATACTTACAAATTTTGGGGTGGGTAGTGAGGGAGTTCTTAAAACAATTATCATTAAGAAAATACTGCACCAGTTGGTTTCAACTAGATGGAGCACCGGCTCACTGAGGATGTAACAGGGAGCTGTATGAAATGTTTGAAGACCGCTGGTTTAGAAGTCTAGGACCTTGGAAATGGCCCGTGAGATCAACCCATGTCACCCCGTTAGATTTTCATTTAGGGGGTAATTTGAAGAAGAAAGTTTTCGAATTGTGAAACCATGAAATTCCAATTCCAGTAATAAGCGGATTTAGAAAGATTTTCTTTTTATGTTATACAGGATCCTTTAAAATTCTTCATCTT
Source organism: Crioceris asparagi (assembly GCA_958507055.1). Taxonomy (NCBI): domain Eukaryota; kingdom Metazoa; phylum Arthropoda; class Insecta; order Coleoptera; family Chrysomelidae; genus Crioceris; species Crioceris asparagi. Next base: position 55,854,614 of record OY293826.1, on the reverse strand, counting down.
TCCATCAGATACGTAAAGGGCCAAAAGTGCGTTCTTTCAAATAGAACGCACCCTTTATTTTATAATTTCTTCTGGAAGAAAATCAAAACCCTTTGAATTGATATATCATGTTCCTATACCTAAATGGTCAGGTTTTCAAAATAAAAACAACTTTCTAAAGGCAAAATTTAACTTCACTTGATGTTCCATTTCCTTGACAGCGTGTGGTTTTTGGTTATCCCAAAAATGCTCGGTTCTTCTATTCAAAATGCCCTAGAACATTTCACCTCGTCTGTTCAAATTAATTATTTAAAAAAGTTGGGATCTTCTCGTAGATAGATCAAGACTATTTCATAGAATTGTATCCTGTGATTAGTTTTCTGGTTTTAAGGCTTTAACTTTGGAATACTTGTAAGAATGCATCTCTGCACTTCAAATAGAATGGATAAGCGTAAAAGTAAGCCAAAGCATTCACCACATTATCTTATTTAGATGTTATTACAGGGTTCGGAACGTTTTTCTCTGCTTCCAATTTTGAGCCATAGGCAATGAAATTTGGATGTAATCATGTAAACCTCCGTTTATTCATTGGTTCTAAATCTGGGTGCATTTCGTTGAATTTTCTACATGCCCTAGCTAGTGATGCGCAAAGCAAGACCAAGACCAAGACCGATGTGGTCTTGGTCTTCGTATTGGTCTTGGTCTTGCATCAAATCCTTAGTCTTGGTCTTGCATATACGGTCTTGGAATTGGTCTTGGTCTTGCTGCAAGACTTGCATGACTTCGCAAGACTCTTGCAAAAATTTATAAGTGTGAAAAGTTTGCACGATTCTAAACCGTAATTGCGTAATTCAAATGAAGAAGAACCCTGCAATATGGATCGGAAGTATGTAATTGATAATCTTATAAGATTCCCTATAATTATATTATCATTTATCATTGTAAATTAATTCATAAAGTTTATAAATTATTATTCACTATTCACACATAAGAATCGTATCTTACTAGCGCGACTTAGTCTGCTTGTGCTTTCTTAGCATCTTCTGTCGCACCTGAGCACTCATTTTACTACTTTCTAGCCATATTTTTCTATATAATTGTTTCCCCTCCCTGCTTCATGTTTGTGCATCATACTTCTATTACATATCTCATTCTCCAATGGTTTTGTGCCATTTTCATGAATAAAAATTATATATAGAACTAACTTCAACTTTTGTATAAAGCTTTTTCCAAAAAAATAATGTAAATTAAAAACAGGTACAGATTTGTTAATACGCGCATTTCTAAAACTAGTTAAATATGTCTATGTGAATAGTTGAGTTAGTTAACGAGCATGATCGAAAAAAATAGTTTTATAATAAGGACAATCTAAAATTTAAAAAATCTCCAGAAGTGGCTACTGGATAAATATCATCAAAAAAATATCAGATTTATAAATGATTTGTAACGTTTGCTTAAAACATTCAGCGTGATAAATAAAAAATAAATAATAAAAATGAAAAACCGTGTAGTTTACCTTCCTCTGGCTCCTAGCTGTCGGTATTCTTTGGAAGAGCTCGTTAAGGGAAATCCTCGAAGGGTTGAAATTACTGTAGGGTATTTCAGAATTTTTTGAAATCGGCAAATCCTAGAAGGGTAAAAAGAAATCGCTTTTCACCCAACAACCTTTAATTCAATATTTTTAGAATTGTAGAAAAATGAAACTCGCAGTCTTCTCCACAATATATTGATTACATAATTACCATCAGAGACATGTTTCGAAACTATATAGTTTCATTATCAATCTTAAAGGTTCTTTTATTTCAATATAATCAAGTAATTGTCTATGGAGCGAATCCAGTTCCATGGAGTGGACATCAGCCAATTTCAAGTAGAGCCATTTGAGATGAGAATTGATGATGTTGAGCTTATTGTAGTGGGCCTTAATTTCATATTTGATCCAAGTGATTTTAGCTGTGGAAATGGCTTTTTTGGCTGCTGAGGAGTTGACTCTGGAGTGTAGTGATATGTAGTTAGGCGTGAGATTCCTCCTTAGACAAACGTTGTTGAACCATATGTCCAATGATACGGTTTTTCGTCGTAATAAGAGAACCTTATATTGGCGGACTAACGTTGCTCGACTAGCATATTGGAATTGTAGGTAAAAGTCCATTGTCTCAAAGTGGAGTGAAGTAAATTGTAGAAAAATGAAACTCGCAGTCTTCTCCACAATATATTGATTACATAATTACCATCAGAGACATGTTTCGAAACTATATAGTTTCATTATCAATCTTAAAGGTTCTTTTATTTCAATATAATCAAGTAATTGTCTATGGAGCGAATCCAGTTCCATGGAGTGTAGGACATCAGCCAATTTCAAGTAGAGCCATTTGAGATGAGAATTGATGATGTTGAGCTTATTGTAGTGGGCCTTAATTTCATATTTGATCCAAGTGATGTTAGCTGTGGAAATGGCTTTTTTGGCTGCTGAGGAGTTGACTCTGGAGTGTAGTGATATGTAGTTAGGCGTGAGATTCCTCCTTAGACAAACGTTGTTGAACCATATGTCCAATGATACGGTTTTTCGTCGTAATAAGAGAACCTTATATTAGCGGACAATTTACTTCACTCCACTTTGAGACAATGGACTTTTACCTACAATTCCAATATGCTAGTCGAGCAACGTTAGTCCGCCAATATAAGGTTCTCTTATTACGACGAAAAACCGTATCATTGGACATATGGTTCAACAACGTTTGTCTAAGGAGGAATCTCACGCCTAACTACATATCACTACACTCCAGAGTCAACTCCTCAGCAGCCAAAAAAGCCATTTCCACAGCTAACATCACTTGGATCAAATATGAAATTAAGGCCCACTACAATAAGCTCAACATCATCAATTCTCATCTCAAATGGCTCTACTTGAAATTGGCTGATGTCCTACACTCCATGGAACTGGATTCGCTCCATAGACAATTACTTGATTATATTGAAATAAAAGAACCTTTAAGATTGATAATGAAACTATATAGTTTCGAAACATGTCTCTGATGGTAATTATGTAATCAATATATTGTGGAGAAGACTGCGAGTTTCATTTTTCTACAATTTACTTCACTCCACTTTGAGACAATGGACTTTTACCTACAATTTTTAGAATTTGTAAAATAGAGATCGATAATAAAGGAGTTCAATGATTAAATTAATTAGGTTATTTACTAGCGTTTCTTATTTAATCATTGAGTAAAAAATATGTTTTCTACCAATTTGTTGTTTGGTTATGAAACTGCGAGAGTCTTGCAAGTCTCGCAGTCTTGCAGCAAGGCAAGACCAAGACCAGGTTAGTCTTGGTATTGGTCTTGCATCCCAGTATTGGTCTTGGTCTTGCATAGACAGTCTTGGTCTCTGTCTTGGTCTTGCAATTTTGCAAGACCAAGACCAAGACCAGTCTCGCAGCATCACTAGCCCTAGCTATGATACCACCACATTGTCCATCCAGAATAAATAAATTCATCAAAATCTCAGTTGAATAGATTCTACGTTTCATCTTTGCGTTTCAGATAAATCATCTTAAGGACTACATCAATGTATGTTAAATAATAATTGTCTTTCACCATCCTGATAATCAACAAATAGGTAGGTATCCAGTACCTACAAAAATGCTAAGAATAAAACAATTTCACAAATGATTTTATTTGGAAAACCTATTTAGGTATAGGAGAATGTTAACTATATCAGTATATCAGTTCAAATAGATTTTCATTATTTTTTTAAAAAATAATAAAATATAGGGTGTTTTGTTGGGGAAACCGCACTTTTGGCACTTTATGTATTCAATGGAAAAATCAAGAATTTTGAACGATCCTGTTGACATAAAAAACCTTCAATGATAAATAATAAAAAAGTCTCTCTTTCTAAAGGTATAACTGGAATTTAATCGTTTTACAATCCTAAAACTCAGAATAATAGGCTATTATTGAAATTCTTTTTTAAAAACAAGAAACTTGATTAATTTACTGAAAACCGTTAGATATGTATGTATGGGTATCTTTTGAAAAAATAACAAGAAGGCAATAGATAGGTAATCTGATAAATTAATAATATACTGGGTGTCTGATTTAAGAAATCCAAGTTGCTATACAAGAATAGGTATATATTACTTAATGTGACTTAGTTTCAAATACAAATTAAAAAATATCGTTGATGTGAAATATAGAGTTTACAAAATTGGCCAATTTTTGATGTTTTTCCCGTTATATATATATATATATATATATATATATATATATATATATATATATATATATATATATATATATACAATAGTATGTTGCACCTAGAGGACTAGACTTCTGTACTTTTTGATATCCTATCGCCTGTTTCCCTATATCGTCTAAGGTACCATCAACCGTGAATCCGTGAATTACCCCGTAGATTTTAATATTAATACCTATATAATCACGATACAAACAAATTATATTGAGCCAGTGGGAGGAGCATGATGAAGTGTTGTGGTAACCCGCCCCGTATCATGTAAAACTGTATTAACTATATGGTAAAATCTTGCAACCAATTGTCTTTTAGACCCTCTCTAAAATATTGGATAAATAAGTGAAAATACCAATTTCATAAACAACATGATAAAAAATCAATAATTATTCACAAATACAAACAAGTCATCTTAGGAGACTTCAACGCTAATCAACTGTCTCAGTCTTTTCATGCTACATCTACAAATCTGTCTACCATATGGCGGCTGGTCCCCACCTCATCTCCACTTCACTCTCGATCTGCTGGGTCAAACCCACGCTCATGTCCATCTGCACGCGAGTCCTTAGACGTCTAAGCGAACCTAAAACTCTATCGGCACTTGCAACAATGCAATACACATAATACACTAGTACGCCGCAACAGATGGTATAAATATGGTTACTTCCAAATTCTGCACGCAAAACATAATTGCTCCTCCTCGCATTCTTGTGGTCAACTCGCCTAAGCATGCCACTTGGCTCAACACTACTTTTCGACAAGAAATGCGAGAAGTAAATAAATTGTATCGACGCTTTCCAAGATCCATCAATAACATGCAGTTTCTGTTAGACTTTCGTAGAGCACGGTCTCAGTTTCAGCACAATCTATTTACTACTCGAATCCGGTACTATCGTTCCAGGATCTAGGGCTTGTCTAATACTGCTGTCTGGCAAGAACTTGCTCTTACTGGTAAACCTAACTCTCCCACATCACTGGCAGTTCCACCTGATGACTTAAATGGCTGCTTTCCTCAAAAATTGATGATAGTTCTCACGTTTACTCAGCGCTAACTAGTATTTCGATGCCTCCTATACATGAAAATTTTACATTTTCGAATATCACAGCTACCTTACTATTTTCAACCGTTCACGATGTCCAATGCAACTGGCTGCGATGACATCTCCAAAAAAATGTTTCAGCAGTACTTCCTTTCATCGCCAGCGAGCTTGAACATATCTACAATAAGTATTCTAATGAGAGCACCTTTCCGGACATCTGGAAACGATTCCTTGTGGCGCCCATTAACAAGATTAAGACCCCGAACTATCCAGCAGATTATAGGCCGATTGCTGTTCCTGGTCAAAGTCCTAGAGAAGTTGGCCTTTGACCAGCTATCTGCATACCTACATCAATGCAACAAGCTGGACCATCGGTGGTTTTCATTTCGGGAACAGCATCCAAACGGCTTTATTCCGCCTTGTTAACGATATTAGGACCAATGTTGATAGTCGCAAACTTATCATCCTAGTGTTGCTTGATTTCTCCAAGGCGTTTGACAACGTATTTCATCCAAGTTTGCTCGCCAAACTCGATCTCCTGTGTATCTCTGACAGTGAGTTGAGCAGGATTCATTCCTATATGGTAGACAGGTACCAAGCAATAAACTATCCTGATGGGAAAAGTACTTCATGGCTGCCAACGATTGCTGGTGTTTCTCAAGGGTCAATTCTCTCTCTATACTCTATACTAACGACACTGGTTACTCATTCATGGAATTCAAATTCAAACACCTATTGTATGCAGAAGATCTACAAATATATCGCAGCTGCTTACGCTCTGATCAATGATCGTATCCGCCACCTGAACATTGACATATCGGGTTAACTAACTGGACCCTCACCAATAAAATGCGACTTAACATTGCCAAGACCAAGGCCTAATATAACAACAATATTGATTTTGCAGGTTTGCCTTCGTTAGGCTGTGAGAGATCAACTATTTAATTTGTATCCAGTGTGCGCAATGCTGGGGTCTATCGAGACTCCAAGCTAACCTTATCTGATCATGGGAATGCACATCACATCATCAACAAGTTCAACTCTGCCTTTTATTAATTATATGGGCCTCATAAATACACGGATGAGGCACTACGTAAAACACTTGTCAGTGCACTGATTCTTCCTCAAATAATGTTCTATTGTCAGGCGGTCCTTCAAGGTGTTAGCACGGATAAAGCTAATGTTGATGGTCTTTCCTGATGCAAGTATGCGTGTCGCTGCTCTCTTTTAAGGCCGTACTTCGAGGCTGGAAGACACAGAATAATTACACATAATTTTAAAACTTTAACTTTAATTTAATTCTAATTTCTTGTTATTATTTTGTTGGTTATTATTCTTTCTTCTTTAATTTTCGCTCTTGCTAATTTACTAATCAGAGATTCTATCTATGTATTTACTGTCTATAAAGCGCTCTTACTATAATTTTATTGTTATTTATTATTATTACTATTATCTTAATTTCAACCTATTTCTATTTTTTGTACTGATTGTTTGAACCTCCAAACAATAAATTTCAGTCCCCCTCTCTTTCCCTTTCTCTCTCACCCTCTTGCTAATATCAGCTTGCGCTGTCTCCTGATTTCGATCCTATCTATGTGGTCGCATGCAGGCTATTAAATATCCTGGAAATGCACCAACTTGGGTGTTCCTCAAGGTTCAATTCATGGGCCTCAAATCTTTTCCAACGATGCATCGTCTCAATCAATACATCCTTTGCATCAGTGATTGGGCCTCAACAAATAAACTCATTCTCAACCTTGGAAAGTCGAAAGATATTGTCATTGGTTGTCGGCGAAGCTAACCTTAAGCTAACCTTCGAGGGCAATGTTCGCTACGTCACTAAAAAGGTTAACACTTCTTTTGATCAGCTTTACATTCTTCAAAGGTACCCTGATCAACAACTACGGACGATTTTGGTCAATGCACTAATTCTACCACACATTCACTACTGTGTCAACAGAGTATATTATGTTTTGTTACTGGCAATAGGCAATATAGTATATTATTATTAATTTATTACACTTGAAACGTATATGTTTTGTATATAATTTTAACTTTCTAAACAATACAAAATCTCTATCTCTCTCTCTCTTTCTCCCTCTTTCTCTCTCTCTCCCTCTTATAAATCCTTTAACCGTGGGTTAAAATGCATCGGTAACGTTATTATTTGTAACATGATCAGAGGACACTATCTCAGAATCATGATATTCACCGATATATAATTTAGATCACCTTAAAAGAAAAGGAATAAAACTCGTTTTAGAGGACTTATTTCTAAGTTTTATTTGCATAGTAAACTTTCATTGATTTTGATTATTTTGTCATTCCAAAGTGGAGTGTTGCTCCAGTCCAGAATGTAATAAACGTGATTGCTGGTCTTACTATTTTATTTATTTCTGATTGACAACGTACCTACTCTTAGAATATATACGGCATGTTCCGTAATGTAGACCAGTATGATGACCACTGCTAAAATGGCCGTCACAACATAACGGACATATCGACACACCATTGAAATATGACATTTACTCAACATAATTTAACACTGGTCATCATGCTGGTTTAAATAACGGAACACGGTGCTAGTGTATTTAAATGTGCAATGTGATTACGATCAGCTAGAGACTTGTTAGTGAGTTTTTTATATACCTGACGACATCATTTGACATTGATTAATACTTAGGTAATGTAAAAAGAGATTGTTTTGAAATATATAGGAAAGTTTTACAGAGATGTCAGATTGACGTCTACAAACATGTCACGATTTGTAGGTTATAATTTGTATTTGAAAATGTCCTTTTTAAAACTGGTCCTAAATAGGTAATCAGCTGATTTGAATCAGTGTCAATTCTACGATTTTACAAAGTTGGAAATTTCAGGCGTACCAACTTACCTGTGAAGTAATACAACTGGTTACTTAAACTGACTAGTAACTGGAAAACTCTTCCGGCTTTGCTAGCTCTTTATATTATTATAGTTTTCCGAAAAATGTATTACAGTATGTCTCAAGTTTTAGGAATCGATGTCATATTATTATTTACAAGAGTATTCGAAATTTTGAAACTCTCATCTTCCATTTGTCATTTGCACATTCATTTTTATGTTATAATTCAATTCCAGGTCTAGGATAATTTAAGATAATGAAGAGTTTAATACGCTTTTCTGCTCCAGTCCGAATAGTGATTCAAATATTATGTATTTTTGACAGTTGTCTGGATTCCTACCTATATTATTTTATTAACAAAACCTTTAGTATTTCCAATTTTTCGATTCTATTTCTTAGGAGTATTTTTCCGAACGGCTCTTAATTCATAGCCTCTGCCTATTTTTGCTAGATATCTTTATCATTTTTTATATAAATATTGTTTCCATAAAATTGGACCGACGTTATTAGTTGCACTGAAAAATTCAAAATAATATTAATTCTATTGGTGTTGAATTTTTCAATTCACCAACCAATAACGCCAGTTCAATTTTTTTAAATATTTATATCACACTTTTGAGTGTAAGATTAGTCAAGAAAATCGTTGAACGTGCACTAATACCATTACTCATGTATATTCTTTGCTTGTAGTTGTTATTATTCAGATATCGAAAAACATCGTCGCAGAAATAGATAGATAGATATATATATATATACGCATATTTTGGACTTTACCACCGCTTTAACTCGAAAACCGTAACTCTATGGAAAAAATGTTCAAAAGTCTCCTCTTTTAAATGAATCAAAAATCATCAAAATCGGAGTACGCTTACCTACTATATAAAACGCACGCACGAACCAAAAAAAGCAGACAGTCGAATTATATACCTCCTCCGTATGGGGTTCGTCTGTTAATAAACAACCTTTTCTTTTTAAATCCATATTACAATTCCTCCATGGTGCCCATGAATGTATGTCTAAATATGTTGTACTATTCTAATTTGAAACATCATTGGGTACGCTGTACGCTATTTATTTTCTAAATTGTACTACTTCTAGGTAATTGATTTTTTTTCATCTTAATATGTTTGTCATTTTATATTTCACTAAGATTTCCTTGATATTCTTCACAATGAACTTTGTATTATATGGATAAAGTCCTTATCTGATCTACAGGGTGTCCAGAAAGATGTGGAAAGTACTTCATTTAGCCATCAGAGGGCTTTGAAGAATGACGTGAAAAATGTTTATTCTTAATTACTCTAAGAAGTGCTGATATATTGTAGCCATTTTTTGTGTGTGGTTTTATACCAAAAAACAACGTTTTTCCGTTATATATTGAGTTCAATTCAATAGTAATAAGAAATGTCATATAATGACGTCAAAATTTCAAATCTCTACCTATTACGGTTCAAGAGATAAAGCCCGCACACAGACGAGCGGACGGACAGACTTAGTATTTGTTGTTGTAACAACAGAAATACACACTCTCTGGAAATTTCAGCTCTCTACCTATTACGGTTCATAAGATATAGCTCGCTGACAGACGAAAGGACAATGGAGTCTTAGTAATAGGGTCCCGTTTCCACCAATTTGATACGGAACCCTAAAAATGGTCTTAGTGCTAGTTTATATATTGACCCATATTACAAATTGGAAGAACAGTACAGGTAGTTATATTTGTTGATTTTTAGAACCTCAATTCCACTTATCTTTATCTTTTTTTTGCATTTTTGACCTTAATGCTCTCTGAATGCTTAATTCAAAAATTTACTTGTTTTTTCCAAAAATTTCAAACGATAGTTATTGTAACGTGAAGACTTACCCGAATAAAGACACCAACACACACTCACAAATGTCACAAACATCTAGTAACATGGAAGAACACTCTGGAGCCCCGGAAGCACCTCGATTACTCTCGAAGGAATATATTGGGAAATACTTCCAGAACAATATATTAGAAAGGACGAGAAGCTTCGAGACAGGAGGTTAAGTGGATATAAATATACTGACCACGGATATAGTTAGTTACTGATAGATAGTCAGTCGGTCATAGATCATAGACAGTAGAAAAGTCGTATATAGTCCGGGAAATCAGTGTGAATATAAATGTGTATATAGTCGTGTAGTTATTGGTATAAATAAATAAGTGAAAATAAATCGAACCCAGTTTTAATATAAATTCCCGTTACATTATTTTAGTTATGGGGTTTAGGTTAGAGAAGACTCTTATGTTAATTATCTAGCGAAGAATGTAGGGCTGTAAATTTTATGTGGATGATAATGAATTTGTATTTCTTAGTGCATCTTAGCCTAATTAAGTCGATTTTATGTTTTACAAAAATTTAATCATTAAATACATAAACATTTTCTTCAAAAACACCTTTCCGGACATTTTCCATTTACACTATGAATTATAAAAAATCTTGTGAAAATAAATTTTATTGTATAAAATTGAAATAATTAGCAAATTTTCCATTTTGCAGGTGTAAAAAGTGAATTGAGAAGTCCTGGTCTGAATGAAAACGATTGTGTTGCTGCATTGCAAGATACATCAATGTATAGCACTCCTTTAGATCTGGGCAATATATACGATAAAGATTATCACCAGGCATATTCATCAGCACATTCATATTACAACAGGTGAGTCCTATTATTTCCACTCATGTAGGTACCAAATCATCATATCTTTGGAACCGAAATGAGACATACGCGACCAAAAATTAAATTATTCTCGAATTAATCAACGAATAATAGCGATCACTAAAAAAAATGTTAAAAATCTGGTGTGTCCACTCACACGACTTTCCTACCGCTCGCAGGCGAATTCCAGTGAATAAAAAATCGTCCGATCAAAACAAACAACAGTGATCAATAAACATTTTTTCGCAAGATGAAACGTTTAGCCAGAATCTGAAGAAACATGTGGAAAATATGGAAATTTATACAAGCATAACTTGTTTTGTGCTTTTTCTTAGAGATGGCGCTGTATGTGGGAGGTAAAGGGCTCTCAGAAGAATACTTTAGGCAAGTTTAATCAAAATTCTTAGAGCCGTTTTCGCGCTACAGTCTTGAGAAAATCACGTTTTTTGGCTATAGCTCAGCACCCAGTGTATACAGGATTCTCATTCAGTCCCACCGGCGTGTGATATTGGTACCAAACAAAATAAAAAAGAAATCAACAAAATACACCGACCCGTTTCCGAGATAATACTGTCACAGACAGACAGACCAATGGCTGAAAATATGTTTATTAGACTTAGAAAAGCCTGAAACGTCAACATTTGTAAAAATCTCGATACTGAAAATTTCACACGATTACAATACTTTCCTTATACAGCTACTATAAGTAGCGTAGGAAAGTAAATAAATATTTTTTACAAAAAAATGGACCGACGTTATTAGTTGGTGCACAGAAAAGTATAAAATAATATTAATTCTATTGGTGCTGATAATTTTGAAGTTGTGCAGTTGCAGGTAGATTGATAACTTTTGGCACCAACTTCACAAGTACCAACACCAATAGAATTAATATTATTTTATACTTTTCAGTGCACCAACTAATAACGTCGGTTCAATTTTTTGTAAAAAATATTTATTTCACACTTTTGAGTGTGACATTAGTCACGAAAATCGTTGAACGTTCACTAATACCAATGAAGATAGTACTTATCCTATCACCCACGTATATTCCTTGCTTGTAGTTGTTATTATTGAGATCTCAGAACATCGCTGCGGAAATACGCTTGAATATTTTAGTTGTTACCATTTTAACACCGATTTTACTCGAAAACCGTAACTCTAAGGGAAAAATGTCCATTATAAATGTTGCTACAAATAATTATGTCCTTCATGTACTGCCCACAGATTTTCAATTTTCTACAGAAATCGCCCTCTCCACATTGCATATTTGAGAATTTAACATGCGTCTATCTCGAAAACCGTTACTCTTTTGAAAAAATGTTCAATTTAAACTTTTCCGGATATTGTCCTATCTTTAATTATACCAGCTCAGATTTTCAATTTTCGAGAAAATTTGCCCTCTCCACCCCCTTCGGGGGCGGTTTTCGAACGGAAGGAGGTGTCGGATTTCCGTTTTTATAAATATGGGACCATTTCTCAAGACTCCTCCTTCATATGAATCAAAAATCATCGAAATCGGACTACGATTACTATATGAAAGGCGCGCACAAACCAAAAAAAAATGCACACAGTCGAATTGTATACCTCCTCCGTTTGGGGTTCGTCGGTCAAAAAAGAAAAAATCCCGATGGCCTGTAGTCAGCGGAAAGGTAAATTTTTCAAAATTCATTGAATTGAAATTTTAACAACCTTTTCATTGGTATACCTACATGTTATTAAATAAAATTGTCATAGCCTTGCGGTTAGAGGTTTCTGTTTTGGCTGTTGAATATAAAGCAGACAGGGTTCGAGTCCACTTCAAGGCAGATTTTTTTTTCGTCTATTTCTTTTCAATAAATATACTATATATTTTTTTAATCAGGGTCTATATTAAGATCTCCAGAAAATGTACAATTACATCAAATTTATATTGAGTGTTTATGTTTATAATAAACGTAAATATTTGTGTAATCTCCTCAATTAACAGATCGATGGTATGTTCAGCCCCTTACAAGTATATATAATTGTTACCTAATTAGTTTATAATATTAGTCATTAAGATTTATGTTAACCATCCTTATTATGTAAGCAATTATCCTCTTAGAATTTAGTTAATAGTCTTGAGAAAATTTGTCATATTTAAACAATGCGAGTATATCACGGGAAATTTATTATATTGTTTTAATTTAGTAGATATATAGATTTCCATTAAGTAACAGCCGGAATTCGAGAAAGGCGTAAGGAACTTCGTTTCGGAAGAGGGTCCCCCGACCGCACAATTTTTTTTTATGGGATTATTTCTGAGCAATCCTCTTTAGTATAGAAAACGATCCTGAAAATTGAAGCACGTTTACCTACTATACAAAATTCCCTAACAAAAATAAAAAGTAGTTAGTCGACTTGTATACCTCCTCCGTTTGGCAAGTCGGTCAAAAATGTATGTCTGACAAATGAAGAATCCCCTACCCTTTTGGAAGGGTTTATTGGATTATAAAAATTGTAGATGAATGTAGGAAGTAGGAATTTTCTAATAGCTAATGAAATATTCTTATCACAATTATGATGAGTTCTAGCTCATCAATTATTGAGCAGGAATCAAGAATAGGTACGAGTTCCGATTTTCAACACATACTAAAGTTGCCTGATGAAAAAGAGTAAAAATCGTGCAGAACAAAATTAGAACAATTTTGCAATCGTTTAGTGGCGAGACCTTAATACATAGAATTACTTCAGAGAATAATAAACTAAAGTGAATGCTATTTTTTACCAACTTAAAAAAAGGAAGAGGTATATAATTCGGTAGTATGTTTGCTTTTTATGTATAGCTGCTAGTGCGTTTTGCATAGTCAACGTGCTCCGATTTTGATCATTTTTGATTCATTTGAAAGAGGAAAGTTGAGAAATGGTCCCATATTTAGAAAAATTCAAACCCGAAATCCCCTTCCCTCCAAAAACTGCCTCCGAAGGGGGTGGTGGGGGCAATTCTTCTCGAAAATCTAAAATCTGAGACAACAGAATTATAGATAAGACCATATCCATGTAAATTGAACATGTTTTCAAAAGAGTTACGGTTGTCGAGTAAAGGTAATGGTAAAGACAGAAATATGTGAATTTCCGCTATGTGGAGGGGGCAATTTTTCTGAAAATTGAAAATATGAGACGGACAAATTAAAGAAGAACTTAGATGTAGCAACATTTAAATTGGACATTTTTCAAATGAAGTTAGGCGGTTTTCGAGATACAGCAGCGGTAAAGTCTGAACTATGTGTATTTCAGCCGCGATGTTTTGAGATCTTTGAATAATTACAAGTACAAGCAAAGAATATGCATTGGTAATAGGATAAGTAGAGACGTACTATATTCTTTGGTATTAGTGAACGATTTTTAGGACTAATGTTACACTCAAAATTATGAAATCAACATTTTTTACCAGTTGGTGCACTGAAAAATACAAAATAATATAAATTCTATTGGTGCTAGTACTTTTGAAATTGGTGGCAAAAGTCTTCCATCTAACTACAATAGCACTACTTCAAAATTACCAGTACCAATAGAATTAATATTATTTTGCACTTTTCAGTCCACCGACTAATAAAGTGGGTTCAATTTTTGGTAAAAAAATATTCTTCAATGCCAACTTTTTTTGTATTATAAAAACCCTTCCCATTCATCAATCAATCAATCCGAGCAAACGATCAATAAGAACTTGAAAATGCATTATTACTGACACATGGATGACCCAATCACAACAGAAATGAAATGAAATATCTCTAGTTTTTGTACTACGCATTAAGTTATTGATGAATATGCGCTTAAAACTGTCTTGATGATAAGAAAATAAACAAATTTTATACATTCAGTTCTCAACACATTCGAATGCAATAACCATATATTTAGAGGAGGATTAATTATCTGGCAATAAATATTATCTAACCTACCTACTTCACACATATCAGAGCTTGAAGGTGTCTTTTCCACTTGTTGGATCATGCCCAGTTATTCACTAAAATACATCCATCTGATTATTTTCTAAAGTTGTCAAATCTGCCTATTTCGAAAAGGCAATTTATTACCCCACAGATGTTTTTGGGTGCAGAAGGAGCTCTGTTATTCATTATAGGGTTCGTTTTTATATTGATATGTCGCTTTCAAAGGCGGAAAAAGAACCTTCAATTGGAACTTTCAAACATTGTGTAGTAATACATCTGGTCAATTAACATAATTGCATAGTTTCAAACATATTTTTTTAGTTCTAACGAACTAAACAAATATTGTTTTTTCATCGGATGTATGGAGTAAAAAAATCATATTACATTCCATCTTGTGAAAAATTATCGGGGTAAATTTCGTAAATAAGCCTAATCGACCTAGTGGCGGCCGTCGAAAAATATTTGCAGTGCAGAAAGCTAACATTAATATATGTGTTACAAATACAATAAATTAGATAAGGTAAATTAAGGTAGATCAATTGTTTAGATTTATCAATATAAAGGGTGGGCCAAACTCCTGTATTTCTTCGATATTGACTGAACTATAAGATATATCATAAAAAAATTTCAACAAAAGTTTATTGATTCAGTCTGTTCCATAACCTAAAAATATTTAAAATTATACAGGATGTTCCATGAAAAAGTTACAGGGTGTCGACCTGTTATTTTAAATAGAACACCCTGTATTTTATATGATATTTTGATTAAGAACGTCTTTACAAATACATTTGTCTGAAACTATTTTCTATGTAATGAACAGTTTTAGAAATAAACTAGTTTTTTTACAGAAACATAAATCTGCAGGTGTAATGATGAGCTGTCATGTGATTATCTTTCAGTATTTCAATAAATTTTTAAATGATACAGATTTACCATAGTATGGACTTTCTTCCAACAGTTTTCGTTACAAAGTATGCCGTAGCACTTCTCAGTAAAAGAATGGTCAAATTGAACTTCGAACTTCGTTTTTTTAAATGGAATGCTATATTTTTCAATATTTAAAAAGAAACACGATTTATTTTTAAGTCGTTTCATATATGATGTTTCTATAGTCAAATTAAGCCATTTTCTTGAAATTTTAGATTTATTCAAGAAACTACCAAATTTAAATAATTTTAGTACTAGCCTATTCTTGATATTTTAATAAGTGACGTTTCTGTCAGAAATTTACGTACTTCATAAAAGTCTTAAATTTGTTTCCAGTTCCTGCAATTTTCATAAGTTTCTAATATAAGATTTTGGTATTTCGTTAAGTTCTCTTTTGAATAGTTTAGGTTCGTTATTAGACTCACCAACAATTTGTGGTCGATCTATACCAACGGTTCCAGACCCAAATAGTATTTCTTGAATCAACAAATACCTATTACGTTTCAAATAAAAAAATCCCGATGGCCTGTAGTCAGCGGAAAGGTAAATTTTTAAAAATTCATTGAATTGAAATTTTAACAACCTTTTCATTGGTATACCTACATGTTATTAAATAAAATTGTCATAGCCTTGCTGTTAGAGGTTTTTGTTTTGGCTGTTGAATATAAAGCAGACAGGGTTCGAGTCCACTTCAAGGCAGAATTTTTTTCGTCTATTTCTTTTCAATAAATATACTATATATTTTTTTAATCAGGGTCTATATTAAGATCTCCAGAAAATGTACAATTACATCAAATTTATATTGAGTGTTCATGTTTTATCAATATTTGTTATTTTTCTTTATTAATTTTTATTTTTTTACCTGTGTATTTTATGAAAAATTGCTTTGAACAAAAGTTGTTGGTACTGATTATATCTATAACCTAAAATTATTTTTAATAATATTTACACTACTGCTCTTTTTTGATATTTTTTTTAAATGTTTGAATGGTCGCCATTTTGAAACTACTTACCCGATATTGCCCCTACTTACCCGATATTGCCCAATAACGAACTCGACCCAGATATTTGAGATTGATTTTTGTAGCAAATTTGAACTTGATACCTTCAAAACTGCGACCTCTATCGTGTTAACAAATTTCGTAATATCCCATATATATATATATATATATATATATATATATATATATATATATATATATATATATATATATATATATATATAAACTTTTGAACCAAATGTTTTCTTGGACTAACTTATAGACACATAACAACATGCCGTTGAATTTTTTTCGAAATTCAAAAGTGTGAACGATCGCAATAGGTATATTTCTATAAGAAGTTTACCTAAAACTGTTAAATTCAAAATAAAACATATGTTTCTTAGAAATAACAGGAAGAAATGTCCTTTTTCATGTACCTAATAAACACGCTCACAAGTGAATAATTAAAAAAAACAATCAATTTCAATAAAAAAATTGCATAATAATGAATAAGCACTTATTATAGAAATAACGTTTTCAGTATTGTGATATCCAGTTCATGGATACCCAGGTACACATCTTTATTTTCCCAGGGAACCAATAATTACACCCAGACCCGGTTTTTGTTGAACTATATGCACGTCATACCTACCGAAACGCCTGATTTTACTACCAGTAAATTAGGTTTTTCTTCCCAATGCTTCCATCCATCATACGTACGAAAACTAAAAATTATACATCACCTTGCTACCCGTACTTACATTACCACCATTTCTAGTATGACAAATCCAAATGAAAATGAAGGATCCGGGTAACCGGTCTCTTCCTAAAACATGAAAAGGGTTCCTAGGGTTTGGGCAGAATATAGAAAATGTGTCAGTACCCAAGAAACCCTTTTCATGTTTTAGGAAGAAACCGGTTACCCGGATCCTTCATTTTCATTTGGATTTGTCATACTAGAAATGGTGGTAATGTAAGTACGGGTAGCAAGGTGATGTATAATTTTTAGTTTTCGTACGTATGATGGATGGAAGCATTGGGTAGAAAAACCTAATTTACTGGTAGTAAAATCAGGCGTTTCGGTATGACAAGTGCATATAGTTCAACAAAAACCGGGTCTGGGTGTAATTATTGGTTCCCTGGGAAAATAAAGAAGTGTACCTGGGTATCCATGAACCGGATATCCCAATACTGAAAACGCTATTTCTATAATAAGTGCTTATTCATTATTATGCAATTTTTCTATTGAAATTTATTGTTTTTTTTAATTATTCACTTGTGAGCGTGTTTATTAGGTACACGAAAAAGGACATATCGGGCATTTTTTCCTGTTATTTCTAAGAAACATATGTTTTATTTTGAATTTAACAGTTTTTTATTTGAAACGTAATAGGTATTTGTTGATTCAAGAAATACTATTTGGGGTCTGGAACCGTTGGCGTAGATCGACCACAAATTGTTGGTGTGTTTAATAAAGAACTTAAACTATTTAAAAGAGAACTTAACGAAATACCAAAATCATATATTAGAAACTTATGAAAATTACAGGAACTGGAAACAAATTTAAAACTTTTATGAAGTACGTAAATTTCTGACAGAAACGTCACTTAATTTATTAAAATATCAAGAATAGGCTTGTACTAAAATTATTTAAATTTGGTAGTTTCTTGAATAAATCTAAAATTTCAAGAAAATGGCTTAATTTGACTATAGAAACATCATATATGAAACGACTTAAAAGTAAATCATGTTTCTTTTTAAATATTGAAAAATATAGCATTCCATTTAAAAAACGAAGTTATCGTACTTCGAAATTCTTCAATCTTTTACTGAGAAGTGCTACGGCATACTTTGTAACGAAAACTGCTGGAAGAAAGTCCATACTATGTTAAATCTGTATCATTTAAAAATTTATTGAAATACTGAAAGATAATCACATGACAGCTCATCATTAGACTTTCTGCAGATTTATGTTTTTGTAAAAAAACTAGTTTATTTCTAAAACTGTTCATTACATAGAAAATAGTTTCAGACAAAATGTATTTGTAGATACATTCTTAATCAAAATATCATATAAAATACAGGGTGTTCTATTTAAAATAACAGGTCGACACCCTGTAACTTTCATGGAACATCCTGTATAATTTTAAATATTTTTAGGTTATGGAACAGACTGCATCAATAAACTTTTGTTGAATTTTTTTTATGATATATCTTATAGTTCAGCCAATATCGAAGAAATACAGGAGTTTGGCCCACCCTCTATATCTTTATTTTTTCATATGCTCTGACGGTGTAGTGGTTGGCGTAGGTAGTTGTCTTCTACATTGCTCAGCCGGGTTTGATTCTTGGCCAGCGTTTTTTGATAAACAAAATTCAAAACACTATATCCAATAATTATAGGTTTCTATTTGACATAGGAAGCTCAATAATGTTCAAACTTAAATTTAACGACGTGCATAGTCCCTCTCGTATTATACTCCATCTTTGTATGAAAATAATACACATCATATAACAAAATAATAAATATTTTTAACTAAAACAGTACTCACCTACTTTATTGGTTGGTGCACTGAAAAATAAAAATACAAGATGAGCAATTTTGAAGCTGTGCAATTGTAGGAAGACAAAAGAATTTTAGCACCAACTTCAAAACTAGCGGCAACAATAAATTATTTGATCGGTTGTTTTTTTTTCTGTGACGGGAAAAAAGTTTGGTATTTTATCTCTGTGGACAGGTGACAAATTATCACTTTTTATACAATAACTTTTTTCCTGGGTCCTATATACACATAAATATAGCTATTTAGCTGGCAATAATTTTTGTGACGCTACTTTCGCTGCTCGTACTAACTCCGGTGAATTCAGAGAAAACTCAAAAATAGACATTTTCACAGACAAACAACCACCAAGTTCGCAATTTTTAAATCAACTCACAGAATTAAATTGACAGATATTTGATTGTAATCAATTATAGTATTAAAGGTTTCCTTACCAACACAGGTCTAATTGCCGCTATAAGTACAACAGCCTACCAGTTTAAAACTTCAGATTTCACTGCGATAATTTTATGACTTATATCTTCTTATTGTAATATTTAATATTAAATCATCGTTTTTCACGTCACAGAAAAAATGTGTATTATACAGAGGAAGAATATTAGATTTTAGCTTCCGGTTTTTTGTCTCCCTCTGCGTTGTTCGACAACACAACCTCGATCAAAAATCTAATACTTTTTCCTTGAAACAGATATATTACACATTTTCGAATATTTGATTTTTTTTGATTCACTTATGTTTTGCGATTTCAGTAACAATATTGCACTTTCCTAGAGCTGTAAACAGGAAACTTTTGATTTTCACTTTTCGGAAAAAATGTCCCGTCCGACCCCTTTAGACAATGACCATTCCCCATAACCCTCCTCTTCCCATTGAAAAAAGAATCATAAAAATCGGTGCACGTTTTCTGTGCAAAAGACGCTTACATAGGTACATAAGTTACACTTCCACGTGTTTGTCCATAATATCTGAACCAATTTTGAGGAAACTTACACTGTTTCCTAAGCTAAAGTAGGTAAATGTTAACCAATATAATTGTCACTATCCAATATACGCCTTTAAAAAATTGTATAATTATATGGAAGCCGCAATAGATTTGTATGTGAATATATTAGGTAAATTTCTTATAGAAATGTACCTATTGCGATCGTTCACACTTTTGAATTTCGAAAAAATTTCAACGGCATGTTGTTATATGTCTATAAGTTAGTCCAAAAAAACATTTGGTTCGAAAGTTTATATATATATGGGATATTACGAAATTTGTTAACACGATAGAGGTCGCAGTTTTGGAGGTATCAAGTTCAAATTTGCTACAAAAATCAATCTCTCAAATATCTCGGCCCCGTTCGTTATTGGGCAATATCGAGTAAGTAGTTTCAAAATGGCGACCGTTCAGACATTTAAAAAAAATATCAAAAAAGAGCCGTAGTTTAAATATCATCAAAAATAATTTTAGGTTATAGATATAAGCAGTACCTACAACTTTTGTTAGAAGCAATTTGCCATAAAATGCACAGATAAAAAAATAAAAATTAATAAAGAAAAAATAAGAAATATTGATAAAACATGAACACTCAATATAAATTTGATGTAATTGTACATTTTCTGGAGATCTTAATATAGACCCTGATTAAAAAAATATATAGTATATTTATTGAAAAGAGATAGGCGAAAAAAAAATTCTGCCTTGAAGTGGAACGCGAACCTTGTCTGCTGTATATTCAACAGCCAAAACAAAAACCTCTAACCGCAAGGCTATGACACATACGGCAATTTTATGTAATAACATCTAGGTATACCAATGAAAAAGTTGTTAAAATTTCAATTCAATGAGTTTTGAGAAATTTACCTTTCCGCTGACTACAGGCCATCGGGATTTTTGTAGTTGTAATAATATTTCTATAATACATACATATGTGTTGAATTGATACGATAACCTCCATAATTGAGGTCGGTTAATAATGTACATATTATAATAAAATAAATATAAAATAATAGAAAATACAAATTCTTAATCTTTGTATAGTATGCAGGTCAGCTATGGCACATCAGCCGCCTCAGTGTCCTATATCAATTCAGCGGCTTCTTCATTCTACAGCGCTGCCGCCTCCTCCTACCCCTATTCGAGTCTGAATGCAGCCAGAAGCGGCCTAAATCCAGCTTGTAAGATGAATGTAGCCGCGGCGGCGGCAGCAGCCACCTACATCACCGCCTCCTCCTACTCACCGCCACAGACATCGTCACCCTTCAACTCGGCAGTAGTAGCAGCAGCCGCCACTGGACAACAGGGGACAGGACAGTACTCCTCCTCGTATGGAACTTCCTATGGCATGCCGACTGCAACAGCTGCCGCCACAGGTTTTGGCGCACAAGCATTCCCAGCACAAGTTAGTATATAGTAGATCAATATTGTTATGCTGATATAACGTCAAAGTACCAGGTTTATGTAAAAGGTCTGTCTCTATGAAATGATACGATATATGCTCTGGTATGAAAATAACCCTAAGTACAAAGTTGGGTAATTTGGATGCTATAGGGTCCTGAAGTTATAATTTTAAATTTATTTTTGGAGTTTACTTCTTAAAGAACCGATTTTATTTAAAACCCTCGGTACGAGAATTTTATTTGTTCTAAAATCCAGCGTTAACAAAAAGTATTGTTTTCTATTCAAAGAAGAAGGCTCCGTAGATAGACAACTGCCAATGCAACTCTGCTAATTTCATTCGCAGTTTCCGGAAAATCTTATGCAGCCACATCTACAATATAAAAATGAATCGCTGAATGTGTTGCTAAGCGTAAATCTCGAGAGCAGCTGAACTGATTTCGGTAATTCTTTTTTTGTTGTGTTCATTATTATCAGAAGAAGGTTCTTACGAACGAAAAAATTAAGAAAGTTGAGCGAAAATTTAAGAATATTTATGAAAACTTAAAGACAATATTAATTTTACATACAGTACATACAGTTGTTTGAAATAACTGTCAGCAATTGACAGAACGCGCGCTGCAAATATCGTTTAACATAGATGGATCGGTTGATAAATAATGTAGTTTCATTTCAATTTATTATACAGTGAGTTTTTGAAAAGTGTTTATTCATCTCGGTAAGTTAAATTCAATCACACCTAACATTGAAAGAATGAAGCCCCTGGATTGTGTTGCGGGAGCGGTAAAGTCAAATTGACGCCATTGGTACTGCCACCAAAGCCTCTGCATTCATTGATTTACAGAAATGGGACAGATTCTATACATTTTTAACTCATATACAGGAATACAATAAATGTTTTCAAATGAAGTCATTTGGCGCAACAAGAGTTATTCAAGACAATTTTATGCTAACTTTCAAGGTAACTATATTGTAAAACAATAATCTTTTACCACCAAGTGCCTGAATACGTTGGTAATTTTCAATTGAAATCATATATCAATTAAAGTAGCGTACCTACAGTAGGTTTGTAGCTAGGTACAATTTTTGCAAATTTATTTCATGGGCGATTCAGCAAAACAAGTCGATCAGCGTTATATACACAATAAATCGGTGAACAGACCAAGTGTGGAGCAACTACAAATGTTTTTCCATCAGACAACGAATTGGTTGTATTATTCAAGATGCATTAAACCGCATGCCTTCTGATTACCACAAAATTGTCAGCAAACCCGATAAGACGCCTGCAGAACAACACGCAAGACGCTATAATACGGCAACAATTGATGAAGTTGCTATTGTTGTCATGGGTGAAAATTTAGAAAACCAAGATTGTTTTTGCTTTTGTTAAGACAGGACAACATCTGTCGTTTCAGCTAATTATTTATAAAGTTTTACTCGTTGAAACGCATCAAATCTCGTTCAAGCCTTCTAAATTTGATAATCTGAGAATTGGTGATGAGTAATAAAATTCCCAATAATTGAATGGTGTCTAGTGTGTAGTATTATTTAAAAAAAACGTCATTTATCACAGTCCGCAATGACAAATTTTCTATTTTTGGAGTTTACCCTTAAGAATCGATTTCAGTTATAGCTCCCGGTACGAAAATCTGAGAGGTGGTTAGTTAATTTAACAAAAATAGTTATTTTTATAAATGTGTAGGGTTATGCCGGTGGCTTCAATGTCCCCACTTCATCCTTCATCTTAAATATTGTAACGCAGAACTTTAAAACACTTTATTCTTCAAATAATTATTAAACGTATACAGTCTGTTCATTCAACCGGACATTGAGGCAGAGACAACCAAATCGAGAGGAGAGAGGATCTGGCATTACTGGATTACTGGTACTCTTTCATGGAGAATGGAGACAAAAGGAAATATGTATTGTATGTTCTCTGTGATGGCACAGACTACCAACAGACCCGCAAGACAACGTTAAAATGTTATCTCACTATATATCTCTCTCTTTTTTGTCTCTGTCTTTTTGGATGAGCATTGGCAGATGGCGCTAAAGTCGTGAAAATTTGAAATTTTAAAAATCCCCGCGAAAATTGAAAGGTTCCCACCAAAATTTAAATTTCCCGCGGAATTTTTGAGACCCTTTTGAAATGGCAATGTAACTCTCAGCTTTATATTTATCTAGAGATATTTGTATAATTTATTGTATACAAATAACAATCTCAGATAAATATGAAGGCCAAAAAAAACATTTACCATTGCAAAACAGCCAAATATTTTTAGACAAAATAATAAAAAAACAACATCATTAAATACTTTTATTAAAACATTTCATCAAGCCATAAAATAAATATCTACAGTAATTAACATATACATTACATATAAGCTATGCACTGAAGGTACTCTCAAATAAAATGGATGTCAATACTGCATTAACTGCTTATCACTCATTCGTTCACTCAAGAATGGCATATGGAATAATTTTTTGGGGGAATTCATCACATGTAAGTCGTATATTAGGTATTCAAAAAAAGTATCTGAGAAATGTAGTCGGAATGGGATCCAGAGTAAGTTGTAAAGATATTTTTTATTCAAAGAGGTATTCTAACATTAATTAGTCTGTACATTTTAGAAGCTGTCATGTTTGTAAAAAGAAACCCAGAACTTTTTGAAGAGCATATAATAAGTCATAACTATGCCACAAGAAATAAACATGATCTACGTGTAGACAACACAAAATACAGTTATGTTCAGAAAAATGTGAATTTTTCAATCATAAAAATATGGAATAAAAATCCCATAGCATTAAGGAACCTAGACGACAAACAGATAAAACAAAAATTTAAAACAATACTTATCTCTAAAGCCTTCTATAGCCTCAAAGAATTTTTCAATGAACATATACCCAACAATTGAACTATCTCATCAATATGTCAGTAATAAATTCTATACAAGTTATTATTTAGTCACTTCATTTATCTTTAGGATTCTAGTTTGTGTTATGAAATAATGTATATGTATTCATTTATTCAATTTTATACCAAATTATATGTATCCAAGTGTTAGTGTTGAGAATGTAATATGTATGAAAATATTTGTTTTGACATGTTCTACAACCCTTTATGTGGATTTTATGGGACCAATAAATTCTATCTATCTATCTATAGCTACCTTATGTTACTTGTGCATAAGTTTTTTTAATTTCCTTTGTTTTGCCTCCTTTTTTAAATCCCTGCATAATCTGTTGCAAAACCATGGGAGTCCTGTAACACAAACTAAATAAATAAATTATTTAAAAATTGAACTTAAAAGCTACCTATTCGACAAACTCCTCTTAGAATGCAGGCTTTAACATACAAATAATGGTCAGGGCACTCACAGAGAAATACAAAATTAATAGTGTCATCCAGACACTTCTCAACAAGACTGGAAAGCCCTTTCTCATGCCTGCTTTTTTTTAATTGGATTTCAATTGACGTAATGCAGGAACCCACTGCAATTACAAGGTTTTCTGAGGGATAAAACAATTTCTTGATATTATCTGAAAATTCCTTGGCTGCAATAAATTGGTTGAATGGCTCCAGCTCATCAGAGGTTAAAATTTTCTGGCATAAAGGGCATGAGAACGTTTTAAATAGCCTTTTTACTATGTACCCTGCAACATAGGCTACTGACAGACTCTCAGGGGATCCAGAGGCCACCATTCTTTGGATATCCACAGCTATAGCCTGTGGGCTGTTTGTTGGACTACTTTCTACTGTGGATGTACTACTGGCTGCAGGTGTAATGGTTGTTGCAGGTGTAGTTGAGCTTCCAGATTCCAGGAAGGATCGAAGGTTGCTTAATATAAGTAGTTCATCCTCTTCACAATTGGCTTGTCTGAAACCTTGATTTGTTAACCCGTTAACAACCTGGGTTTTAAACGAACCGATAAATTGAGATGCTGTCGGGTTTTCATTGCAGCCACAACCGGAACGTATTCCTCCAAAAAGGTTCTCTAGGGCATCTTGGTTTAAGTATCTGGGTCGAAATGATTCTATACCCATAGATTCAAGTCTTTCTGTGATGTCGATAAAGGCCTGAAAACAATACATTATCAAAATTTATAGGGTAATTTACAAAAATACCTTAAAGTACATATTAAATTGCTATCAACATTGTCAACAAATAAAATAAAAGCAGTATTTCTTATTACTTTGGATGGAAGCTTGCAGTAACACAAAAAAACAAATTGTTTAATTTTTTGCTATAGCAATAATTTTGTAGAAGTTTTTGGGTTTCCATGTAAAATTAATTATATAATTAAATTGTAAAACTACAAAGGCTGAAGGACCTCAGTCGCTGATCCTTTGATTGTTATATATTTTGATAATCAATTATAATATATCTATTATTAGTATTATAAGTAATAGGTAAAGACCTACTTGTAGGGTAAATAGCCATCCTTTTTGTGATGGAGGTTTCCAAAAATTGGGAGTTGTAGCATCCCCGGGGTTTCTAAGAAAACGAATCTTTTCAATTATTCCCATTGATTGCCTCCAAAATTCTTTATGGCCAGAATTAATGTTTACAGCACACTTTTGGGGCTTGCCGTCAGGTGCTTTTGAGGATGTGGCATTGAGACTATCAAAAATTGCATCCATATCACTCACAAACTTTGCAGTCGCCAATGATCTTGGTGGTAAAGTGCCTAAAATTTAAATTTTGGTTAACAATTATCTGTGTATAAATATTATATTTACCATTTGATACACCATTGTATAGACAGATTCCCACTGAACGACTTAGCGTTTGAGCTGCCACTTTGACCTTCATGGCATTTTGCCGAAGAGGTGCCAGATAAAAATCTTTGATCTTATACAGGCTTCTAAATATAAGTGGTGAGTTCTTATCCTGTTCATAAACTTGAACAATATCTGACCACCTTGCCTGTAGATTAGAGACTTCTGTAGAGGGCAGTATTTCGGAGGCAGGGATTTGGATATTATATTTTCTAAAGAGATTTCGGCTACACTTTAGTAAATGAGGAACATCAAAAATTGTATGGATTTTTTTGCCTTCAAAGTTAAAGGATGGATCAGACTGGGTTGAGCCCATATCTTTTACGGTTTTTACATTTGCAGTGCCCATATCACAAATTGTAGCCACAACAGGAACTCCATTTGAAAATAACGCTGATAGAACTTGTTTTAATATACACTGCAGCCTGCTAGAACCAACTCCACCATGACTAAAAAAAAAGGCAATAGGTTGTTTCCAGGGCCTTACTATACCCTGAACCATAAACACTAGGGCATAGTTGGCAAGCCTATCGGATCTTTCATTGCCAAAATCCTCCAGTCCCTCCAGACAGTCTATATGAGAGTTGTACTGTAAATGCTCCCTTATTGCCATTTCATCAAAGGCAAGTGTACAGACACGCTCATTTTCAGGGATTTTTTTTAAACATTCGCCCAAATATTTAAATATATGTTCATTTATTCCCACATTGAATGGTATATTTTGAAGCAGAGTAGTTAAAGTCCGTATTGATGGAAGGGCCAACAATTTCCTCAAAAAGGCGTAGCATCTAGGACCGCGCTTATAAATCGCTAATGCAGTCACTTTATCATCAAGTGTCCACCTCCTGCCATAAGGTGAGCGCTTACTACATCTGATTTGCGAAATCATAAAGTTAGCAGTGGAGTGAGACATACCTAAAATCAATGGTTGATAATATACTATATAAATTAAATACATGTAAGTTACCTTTAAAGACTTTATTGTACTGGGGTAATGTTTTCAGGTCTTCTAGCTCTTTGATTTGCTTGGCTCTTGTTTTACAGGCCTTTTTCAATTTTCGGATATACCCTTCTTTACGTCTAACTATGGACACCAATGCTTTTTCTCTTGGCGATGTATTAGCCGAGCACAATCCCTGGATATCTTTAAATAAAGATCTTCGTGTACTCCTAACAGAAAGTGCTGCACTACTGAGCGGGTTAGTGGGTGCAATTACTCTTCTAGGCGTCACACAAGGTTCAACTTGTAGATTTTCTTGCTGCTCGTACAAGTTTTTGCCCTAAAATAATTAAATATATTTTTTACTAGATGTTACTCGCAGGCGCATTTCCTAACTAACTAACCTAACTTAACACTTTAAAACTTACCGGAACTATATTAACTACAATATCAGAGATATCAATCGATACAGATCCACTACATCCTGGTTCCTCATCCAGAGGCACTGAACTAATCAAATCTATAGTATTCTAAAAAAAAAATCTTCTTACATATCTATATTAAATTAAATGAATAAATGGGTTGGACTTACTGAAACTATGTTAATATCAATTTCGGAATCATTATCCGATAACGCGATGGACCCAGTATCACTACATCCTGGCTTCTCATTCGCAGGTGTAAATTTAACGAAGTCAACAGTAGGCTGAAAAATAATAATTTTGAGTACCTTTATTTAAACCAAACAATTATTCGGTTGGACTATGCATTGAGTCAATTACTTATTAGTTATATTATAAAAAGGTTACAATAAATTAATATTTATACATAAGAGACAAATGAAAAATTCAAAAACTAATTCTTAAGCTTTCAAGAGAAAACAAGACAAAATTTCAAACATTGATTTAAACTTTGGAACTGTTTTTTATAAACAATAATCATTCCACAGAAAAGCCTTGACTCGTAGGTCTTGATCTTATTGTTGAGAATTGTGTTATTGAATATAAATACTGGTAATTTTTCACTTCGTGATTAGGAAGGAAGTTTTGTTACTTTTACAACAAAGTTATCGGTGTATATATTCTCATTATAATAAATCCTGAATACTAACTTCAATGTGAAATGGAAGTGGCAAAGCATTCCTCTTCAGAGTCTTACGGTTCGAACAGGGTATAAATGATTCACTTGAGAAATGATTCTCACAAATTCTGTGACTTCCAGACATACTGCCTCGATACGATATCCCCACGCATTCCTGCCACATACGACATCTGAAGCAAAAGGAATAAAGTATTACTCAACAGAAAAATTGTTACGGTTTGTCTACAAAAATGTTGAAATCAAGTTTTTATTTGGATATATTTGTTAAAACAAAAGTGAAAAACAAATTTTGTAAAATGATTTTCAGAAATTCCGTAGATCTACAAAAATATCATACCTTTCACGATTTCTAGGAAAACAAAATAGTTTTGTATTATCATCAGACAATCCACAAATTAAACACTTCATTTTGCTGCACCCAGAGATAAACTAAAACAAAATAGTATTAATTTGATACCACAATATAAATCCTAAATTTGTATCAACTAATTACATGCTAATGAAAGAAAACAATATTAATTAGTATTAGATTTTTTCTAATACAAAATAATAATGACTTACCAGTAGAAACAAAATAATCAAAATCAAAATGGAAAATGAGAACACACAAATACTTCGTATAACACAATTTCCACCTACCGAAAGTAGTATGAACTACAAAATTATTGTAGCAGAAAATTATTTTAGACATAGAGCAGAGAATATATACGTCTATATTCTCTGCATAGAGTATATAACAAGAATTTTAGATAATACGACCGCAGCGCTCCTACAAATGAAAACGTTCATGCATGAGTGAAAAGGCCCTATACAAATTTTACTGTAAGCTAAAAAGAGATGCAAATTATTTTAGAAGTGCGACAAAAATCCCTATTCACTTGCGGGTCTGGTTGGTAGTCTGTGTGTGATGGAAAAACATACTATTCGGCGTTGCGTTGCCAACTGGAATATGGTGGGAACAAATCCCACAAATGAATTAATGTTAGCGCCATCTAAGGAGAATATTTCCAGATTAAATAAATTTTCGTAACTAGAAAACCTGACAATAGGTGGCAGCATATGTATTATACAACTATCAAGAATGAAGTTTGTGGAGCTTTGGAATTAGTTACATTTTTGACAGACTGCAAAAAAGGAGAAGGTATACAATTCGGTTGTATGTTTGCTTTTTTATTTATTTTTTATGGCTGTTCGCGCGTTTTGCTGTTTTGCATAGTAAACGTACTCCCATTTAGACGATTTTTGTTTCATATAAAGAGGAGAGTTGAGAAATGGTCCCATATTTAGAAAAACTCAAATCCGAAATCTTCCCTCCAAAAACCTGCCCCAAAGGGGGTGAAGGGGGCAATTTTTCTCAAAAATTGAAAATCAGAGATGGCAGAATTAAAGAAAAGTCCATATCCGGAAACGTTTAAATTGGACATTTTTATAAATAATCACAGGTTTCCGCGTTACAGTCTGAAATATGTGTTTCAACTATATGGAAGGGGCAAATTTTCCCGAGAATCGAAAATTCGAGATTTGAAAATTAGAAGAGGGACCATATCCGGAAATATTTAAATTGAAAATTTTTCAAAAGAGTTATGGTTTCCGAGTTTCGCAATGGTAAAGTCTGAAATATGTGAAAGAGTAATTTGTTTCGAAAATTGAAAATATGACCCGGCCAAATTAAAGAAAAGATTAGGTATATGTAGCAACATTTAAATTGAGTTACCGTTTTCGAGTTACAGCTGTAAAGTCTGAAATATGTAGATATATTTGCGCCGCGATGTTTTGGGATCTCTGAGTAATAAATAACAAGTACTAGCTAAGCCTATATATTTTAGGGTAATAGTGAACGTTCAAAGATTTTCAAGTAATGTTACCATCAAAAATGTGAAATAAATATTTCTTACAAAAAATTGGACCGACTTTTTTAGTTGTTGCACTGAAAAATAGATTTTAATATTAATTCTATTGGTATTGGTAATTTTGAAGTTGTGCCGTTGTAGTTTGTTGTTGTAGGCACCAACTCCAAAAGAACCATCACCAATAGAATTAATATTATTTTATATTTTTCAGTGCAACAACTCATAAAGTCGGTCCAAATTTGTAAAAAATATTTATTATAAATATCTATTGATATTTATATTTACATTATTTACAGTGTAGTGAATATTGGGATAAAATATGTCAGTTCTGGAAGACATCAGATCAAGTGAAAAATTTATTATGGTCACAGTTAAGAACATGGTCACACTTTATATTTCTGTCAATCAGAACCTCTATGATCAGAACGTTTGGTTACTGACGTAATAGATTTTCCTCACGAGGGATTCTTAGCATATATAGAATTGGGTTCAAAACTGGTAAAAAAACATTTTCACTTCAGATATGGTACAACATAAGAAGTCTGTACAACCACTGATGCGATGTTTTCACGATTCGTAAATCAAGTTTATTCTGACATTCACGTATCCTATTTTAGTTACCACAAACCTATTATCATAGTATTTAAATTTGTTCATAGTATTAATGAAATTTTAATGTTCAAGATGATATCAGTATTGAAAGAAATCAATCTTCCTAACAATGTGTTTATTACTAATAAGTAACTAATTATATGTAACACGATTTATTTATAATATTTTTTTTGATTTTAAATTTCTAACGGCTTAAGGGATTTTGCAGAAATATGGTAGACTCTCACTTTGATAAATAGGGCAAATAAACAAACCTATATCGAAAGTATGAAAAATCTCTATCAATAGACGTTGACCTTTTATTTTCTAATAATTACATTTTTTCAATGTCTACCCGAATTAATATAGAAAGGTATTTTGATATAAAATTTTGATTAAGCAAGTTTTAATAATATAAATGAGGCACCCATAAATAAAACTTGTTTTCTTTTATAGTTTTTGCAAAATTTCTATTTCAAGAATTCGCTATTGTTTTTTTAAGCAAGTCGTTATGAAATAATCTTAATTGCTTAATAAGTCTTGTTATTATCGATAGTATGTTTCGTCGCTTTTCAAATATGTATTTTTTTGTTGCAATATTTGGGATGATTCGCTTTAGAAATGATCCAAACAATTCAATAATTTCCCTCTTCATATTTATAATACTTTAAATTTGTATAAATTGAACCATTACGATGCCATTTTCTAATTATTTGTAGTGATTTTTTAGCTGTTTATTATTCTGAATGCCTGAACAGCAAATTATTGGAATTAAATTTCTAGAAAAACTATAAGAGTTCTATCTACGCACTACGCCTATGAATCATTATTGTGATATCGGTTTATTTTAATGTAATGTTACCCAGACCCACGCCACTACGCTATGTGACGTTCTCTGACTACTGTTGATGTTGTGGAAATATCTTCCACCCGCATCAATTGCAGTCGATATAGGTCGGGAGCTTTCGAGAAGCATCTCGGCGTCTTATTCGATAGATTTAAATACGGCAACGATAGCGCGGAAGTCTACTATTGAACAGTAGTGTATTATAATTTTTACTACCTGTGTGTGAATTGTGAATTTTCCTTATATTAAATAAATAGACTCTATTAATCAGTGTGTACGTGCATTTCTATCCACTTAAGAACAAAGAACATTTCATTACTCTTTCAATAATCTCACCATACCAAATTTCCAGGAAATCTCATGAGCTGTTGAAAATTTATCAGAATAAAACGATTTCAAAATTATAGCTTTAAGACCATAATATAGCACCAATTTCCAACTTAGTACTTAGATATGTTTTCTTGTCGAATAGTATACCTCCTCCGTTTGGGTTCGTTGGTCAAAAATAAATTAGGCATTCTATAAGATAGGTAACCTAACCAAGTGTAGTGAAAAATTTGGAAATTCAGCATATTTGTGCTGATAGCATTGTTGAATTCTGCTTGCTGAAAAGCCCTAAAATATCTATAAAGACCTTCAGCAATATGAAGATATTTGAGTATTTTGGTACTTTTTACTAACACTTAACACCGCATTGGTGAAGTGTATTTATCAAACAACGTTCCACATTATTACTGTTAACAGGGTGATTTATATACCTTATGAGCTATATATACTATCCTATTAGCCTGGCTACTTGATTCTTCGCCCCTATACGTAAATTAACAACTGGAATTCGAGGAGATTATAAACTTTTTTTATGAATACGACATTCTAAACTATCAGGACCTAAAAAAGAAAATAGAAGTGCATCACCCTCGATGTTTTGAAAACAAACTTTCTTGTGTCTGAAGGGAATTTTGTATATTTAAATTTAGATAAATAACTTCTTGAAAAAGACCTTACTTATTCAGCAGTATTTATTGTCAAGACTAAGAATAATGTTAAAATCAGTTTGCACAAATGCAATAGTATAACGTATAAGTTATATTTGAGATGATTTATCTTTAGGTGAGTAGCAGAGAGAACATTCTCTCTCTCTCTCTCTGGTGAGTAGGGGTAGGTATTCATACGAGAATAAGCAAACTTGCGCGAACGAATAATTCGCCCTCATACAGTTCAAGCATGATACAAAGATATATCTTATATCTTTGTATCATGGAGTTCAAGCGTAGGTGGGTATACAGAATGTGTGGTTGTCAATTTTTTCGTTTTCGCAATAGAGATTCTAATATAAAGTTACCCATATTTTCATTGCTTGATATGATAAACTTATAAAAATAGGGGGTTTCTATTTATTTGAAAAAAACTTTTGACGTTTTTAGGTATATTTCTCATAGAAATCTATTGCAATAGTTCGAAATTTCGAATTTTGAAAAAAAAATTATAAAATGTTGAAAAGAAGATAATTTTTTTCTCACGAAATTCGTTAAAACGATAGAGGTTGCATTTATAAGTACCGAGTTCAAATTTGCTGTAAAAATCAATCATACAAATATCTCGGTCGAATTCGTTAATGAGCATGATCGGGAAAGTAGTTTCCAAATGGCGTCCAATGAAACTTGAAAGATATCTCAAAAAGTCTCTAGTCATTAAAAAAAATTCAAAATGTTTTTGAGTTGTAAATATGATCAGTGCCTACAATTTCTGTTCGAATCATTATTCCCTAAAAGAGATAGAGAAAATAATAAAAATTAGAAACCCTCAAATTTAAACTATTCGCTGAGCCGTTCGAATATTTTTATGTATGTAATCTCGGTTTTCATAGTAAAGGTGCACCAATTTTGATTCTCTTTTCATTTGAGAGAGGAAAATTGATAAACGGTCCCATATTCAAAAAATGTCAGGGTTTCATAAAGTTCATCCTTTCAAAAAAGCCCTTCGAATGCTAATATTCAAAATAGAATAAAACATTATTTGATGGATCGTGGAGAGTCTAATATGATTTCATAAAAAAATAAAGAAGATGAACAATAGGAATACTCACGACATTGTGTATAATTTTTTCTTATTCATTTGCATTTTCTTGTGTGATAAAATTATTGTCTAGTAGAAGTCAGATATACTCTGCACAAGAGGTAAGTACATGAGTTATTTATGATCACTCGAAATTTTGAAATAAACAACTTAAAAAAACTGGGAACAACTTCATTAGATGATGCACCAAAAATAATAAAATAACAATACATAATGTAAGAAACATAAAAAAATAAGTTAGTGTCAAGAGTTTTCTTTAGCTTATAAGCATCTTTTGGTGCCAACTTCAAACTCTTTATGATCCACACATTATGTATTGTTCCTTTATTCATTTTAGTGGATTATCTAATGAAGTCGGTTCCATTTTTTTCGAAGTTATTTAGGTTTATTAATTTCGCTTAGAACGATCAAATAGTTATTTTTGTAATAATTGCGTGAAATAAGTGTTTTTTAATAGCACATGAGTGTGTGATTTGGCTGAGACCGCAGGTCGAGGACAAAAATTCTCTCAAATGTGCCATGAAAACCCGAATTTTATACACAAAATACAAACAACATTTTTTTGTACAACTATCAAAAAAACTTGACATTTCTGCATTTCTACAGATGCAGAAAACGTCGCGGTGGCTGGAAATCTGCCTTCGTAGCAGAAGCATATATAGAAGATAGTTTGAATAACAAAATTGAGATTTCTAACAAAATATTGAATTGTCCATCTTCTTCCAAACAAATTACAATATCTGATAAAATTGTGGAATCATCTCTTCAAGAAATATCTAACGTTTCTGATCAGCAGCAACATGGAACATCTTCGGAAATTTATGTTAGAAGTAATTGTTTAAACTTTACTATCAATTATTATTCCAATAAATGAAATTGTTTTATGATGAACAATCAATTAATAATTGACTCTGTTAAAAATAAATCCTTCAAAAAGTAATATTTCATGTTTATTTTGTGAATTATTTTGGCAGTGAAGTTCGACTTACAGTAATAATGGCATATATAGTATATTATTATTTATACTTTGGTAATGGTTTCGAAGATATAGCCACGAAAGTGTGGCGCTACTGACTTCTCTCAAAACTAATGAAATGACAGATTATCATTATGAAAAATAGGTAGTAGGTATCACATAGCAGTATAAAAATATAATAGTTATAGTTATTATGAATTATAATAAAAAAAATCATCAACTTCTTATTCAATAATTAAGGGATAGGAAAGCGAAACAAATAGAATGAACCAATAAGTTTTTATTGAGCTGAGAGATATAAACAAAAAAGTCTTAGGGCATCTAGCTATATCACATTTGTCTATTCATTTTTAATTGAGTTCGCTTGTCCCGATGTATTCTATATTCATATTGTAGTTTACTCCAGATGCCCTTACACATATTCAACAATTTTCTATCCGTGATAACAGCGCTTTTAGCTGCAGTATATTCTCTTAAAATAATTTCCTTTGCTAATTTGAATTTCTTTCTCTGAATTATACTGATACTCAAATATAGTTTACATCTCGAAATTATGTTCGGATCTTCCAACTTCATTGCTAATTTGAACTGATGGATTGATATTTTCCCTGCAACCTCTGCACAGTTAGGAACATAATCACCTAGTGCTGAAAAAGCACCTCCTAATGTTGACAACCAAGACAATGCATGATTCAGTTCACACCTTTCTCTTACCAAAATATTCAACTTCCCATTCCAAGAATAATCTATTGTATCATATTGAGTAGGTAGTAGCAAAAGTTCAAGAGTTTTTATATTTTTCTTTGTCCATTGCTTTATTAGTCTTGCTCTGAATAATTCACTTTTAAAGAGTTCTTGTGAAAGAAAATGCACAAATACACAATCACAAATGAGATGAAACCTGTTTAGCCCTGATTGATATTTGCTCCATTGTGAATTTTGAACAGTCTCAGTTTTATTTTCATCCAATTGTAAAACTCCGTAACAGTACTCTCCATCACTAATATATATTTGAAGCGACTTTTTCATGTTGATGGTTATGTTATGAAAATAACTTTGACATACGACAAACGAAAGATACCAGTGTTCTATGGTTGTCACCAGAGAACAGAAACGTAGATACATACTCTGTTCTCTGGGTGTCACGTATTCGACATAGAACGTTGAGATACACAGAACAATTCGTGTTTGGAAAATCGTTTATTTCAATAAGCAAAGACGCTGAGCACTGAAATAAATATTTTGTTGGAACTTATATAGGTTCGTGTGCTTTCCAACGGGACTGTGTTTCGAGACATTCCAATACATCTCTAGATATCTAGAGATAAAAATCGACTCTACTCTAGAGCAAAGGTGTTATTTCGTGATTGAAGTTGAAGTAAGAAACCAGAGAACATTACCTCCAATAGGAAACTGTCAGTTGAGTTAGGAATTTAGGAAAGTACTTTTAATTTAATTTGTATCGAGGTTAAATAGATCAATCGCTTACAGTAGGGAAAAGTCGTGCGTACCAGACAGGAGATGCTGCTCTGTATAGCCGCCTTGAAACGAAAGTGAAGCCAATTTTTCGTCGGCCGTCATTACTTTCGGCCTTACCTTGGTTTTTACAGCTTATTTTGATTTTCATTTTTTGTGCTATTTTTTTAATGAAAACGAGGATTTTTTTTATCTTAACACAATGGTGAAATGCGAGGCTCTCCGATACAAGAGAAAAAGAATATGGTGTTACGTCCATTGGCGGCCATTGATTTAGTTCTCACTTGGCTTCACTTGCTCTCAGAATGCGATGTCTCCTTGGTAATTCCATGCTCTAAGATTATAATCATCATTATTATATCATGAATGAATTTCGGGTTTTATTATAACGTATTGTAACGTGGATAGGTAGTCATGCACTTACGGTTAATATTTGTTTATTAGCTATTTATTTCTTCTACCTTGTTTGCTATAGTTGTTTGTATATTTCATTATTTACTTCTAGAGTTGGTAGAGTTATTCTCGATCCTTCCAGAAACTATATGTGAGGTACAATTTGTCATACTATTGTCAGATTGACAAGGATCTAGAACATTAATTATGTGCGTCTAGATATTCATAGAACATTCTCGATGAATGTCATGTCATGATTCAGGTATATAAAGCCGTGTCGATCACGGGACAGAGTCAGTCTTATGAAGGCAGTGAGTCTTATAAAGTCAGTTGATAACAGTCAGTCTGTGGAATGAGAGGTTAATAGTAGTTCTGTCGGTGAAGACAGTGACAGTGCAGATTGTCAAGGTGACAAGTGGTGACAGTTATACCATAATAGAAGCTCGTGTACTGAGTGTTTGAAAATAAACCATTGGAAGCAATCTGCGAACTTTGAGTCTTACGCAAGTGAACTCACCCCACAACGTTTAGCACAGGGTTAAGCGTTACAGTATTCTTAATATTGTCCGATTACTACTGAACTATGAATAAAGTAAAATTTATTATTTATTAAGATTGGTTCATCTTGAGTACCGAAGTCCATTGGTTAATATTATCACAATTAATTCAATTTCAAATTCAGATTCGGTGGCAACAATCATTTTATCCGAAGTATCCAGAATCCGTCTTCAATGGCAAGCAGCATTTGTGCAAGATTTAGTGAGGATTCTCACTTGGCGACGGAAATTTTCTGTTTCCTAGGCGTCAAATATCGCGAAGCAACACGCTGCTTCGCCTCGCCAAGTGAGAATCCTCACAGACTTTTACACATGCAAACGTTTTCTCAGGTGATATCTGTAGCAACATCCAAAAAATATTAGTATTGATAAAATAGGCGCCTATGTTATAATTACTAGAACATATACTGAATTAATTTTGAAAACAAAAGAATTATAAAATATGAAAATGTTCTCTAAAATTATCAGCCAAAGTATAAGCTACATTTTAATAGATAAGTTGATAAATACATTTCTACTTAGCTCAATGAAAAAGTGAAGATCCATTAAAGTTACAAAATGGCCACAATTTAAACTCAAACATATCTGAAACAGCCGGGAATAGATAAAATTATATGTATAATACTCATGTTCAATATTCGATTGGAATTTCCTGGCATGATTATAAATTAGTGATAATTCCAGAGTACATATTTTTTATTGATTTTAATATATATTTTCAGGAGTACAGCAGTTCATATGGCACAACTTACGCAGATTCCCAGTCGTCACAATTTCCCTCTAATTATTATGCTCAAAGTTATTCACCCTATGTTAGTTCACCAAGTTCTAGTGGAAGCTTAGGACCGAGTTCATTCCCGTTAACCACCTCATCAATAGGTATGTTGACTTCATAAATATGTTTTATATATAACAGATTCATAGGATTAATGGGACAGCATCCAAAGACAAATTGTCCCTGCAACGTCACATCCAACGTAAATAGGTTAATCAAATCTTCTTTCAACAATACAGTAACGGCAATAGCCTGTAAGCACTGCCAAATAACATATTTATCCAACCCATTTTGCCATTATAAAATATCCAAATTTACTAGTGTTTTATCATTTAATCTAGCTTATTTGGTTCTGGTTTATAATTTTAATATACCTTCATCCAGTTTTTTCTCAGATCAAAACACATTCTCTAAAATTGTTAGCTCCGTACCTATTACGGTTAATGAGATGTAGCCCACTGACAGACAGATAAACAGGCTTAGTATTTCTTCATGAAGGAAGAAAGTTCATGTATTTCTTGTTATAGTAGAGCGCTGTATAGATGATTATTATCGCCACCTGCCATTGTGTGTCCTGACCTGACTGTCACGTCAGTGGTATAGAAATAGAAAATAGAAATACACATTCTCTGAAAATTTCAGCTCTCTAACCATTACGATTCCGTTGATAGACTTGACGAACAATAGAGTCCCACCAATCTGGTACGGAACCCTAATGATTTTATTATCCCTGTAGTAGAGCGCTATAGATGAGTATTATCGCCACCCGCCATTGTGTGTCCTGACTGTCACGTCAGTGTTATAGTTTTATAGGTTATACATGTGAAGATACGTAAACAAGCGCTCTACTTATAACCACGGTCGTATAATATAAGGTCTTGCAACACCACGGAGTTTGGGTAGGCCAAACTGTCATGGATATTGAAGATATTTTTAGTTTGCATTATAGCCATTTTCGGTGTGGCGCTAGTCGCTAGTGTCAGTGGCTGGTATATGTTTAAAATTAATCTCAGAGACAATCATTCGTTTAATCGCTTTTATTATATAATAAATAATTTGCTTACCGTTTCTGAAATTAATTTGAATTCAGTACAGTACAAATCAAGAATCTTATCTAAAAAATTGGTAACGACACTAGATTACAGCGACTTCGCGGCCAAACCTAGAATTACGAAAAACGCCTTCAACAAGTGTGACAATTTTTTAAGTGGAGGTGCAAGACCTATTATTATTATAAGAGCGTGCTTATTATTTATACCATTGTTGTGACAGTTAGGACCACAATCATTTACTCTGATCATGGTTAGGACCAAGAATATATAAAGGGAGGATAACTAACTCTGCATCCTGTTCTATAAGCAAAAGTGGCTGAAATAACGTCCCGTGATAAGTTGTCAATTTGGTATGTTGCGCAGTATTTCACTGAGTGTCTATTGTTCTATTTAAGCTTCTTTCGCCCATACTACATAAGGATGCGCAGCGTGAATTTGCGCAACCTACCGAAATGACATACGATAACCCAATGTTTTTTGTGCTACTCCCACTACTCGTGTTACTCGTCCTCCCTATATTTGTTCATGGTTAAGACACACAATGGCAGTCGGCGATAATACTCATCTAGTCAGCGCTCTACCTGTAGTATAAAGCACAGAAAAAATATTAAGTCATAACATAACATCTTCTATTTTTAACGCCCTCTTGTCTCAAGCGCTACGTTTTTTAAAATGGTTTTTGTGTCACTGTTAACATGACTGTCAAACGTCACATAGGAAGTTTGATATTCAAATTCAAAGACAAGGAGGATAGAAGTAGAAGGATAGAAAATAGAAGGTATCTTCTATTCTCCTTGTTCAAAGGGTATAGAATATAGAATAACAATATAACAATTTAATGTTTGTTTTGAAAGATTTGGAAAAAAATTTCTCTGAAAATTTCTTACACATATAATTATTTTGACAATATAAAATGAAAATGTTCTTGAAATATCATTCAGAAATTAGTGCATCTTTACTCCTTGCTTATTGTCAATGAAGAATAAAAATGACAAATATTACAACAAATTCAGACGAAAAAGAGATACAATTAGGATGCGATGTAGAATTGCATGATACTGCTGGTAATTTCTTTATTTAAGTTGAAATAAATGTAAAAATATTTAGACAATTGAATGTGTCTAACTGATTTCTCGTTTCCTCAGAAAATTCAAGTAATGGGATATCAGTTGGAGAAGGTTCGACATCACCTTTAAAAGCAGAAATGGCCAAGCGATCGAGAGATCCATCAAATAATGTAGGGGGAGAATCCAGAGGGACTCGCGGTCGTGGCAGGAGGACAAATGCAGTTTCGCCAACGAACCCAGAATCTACTACAGACAGAGTATTTATTTGGGATTTAGACGAAACAATTATAATATTCCATAGCTTATTAACAGGAAGCTATGCTACGAAATATCAAAAGGTTAGGCACCTATTTTATATTTTCTTCAACATCGAAAAACATAACTTATGTTGCTTGTCTACTATTTATGAGTTTAACTTTGTCACTATTATTTAAATTAATCACTTGGAAATACGTAACTAATTATATCCACCTTTGAAATAGGACCCTCAGAGTGTTGTGCAGTTGGGGTTTAAAATGGAAGAAATGGTTTTCAATTTGGCAGATACTCATTTCTTTTTTAA
Organism: Crioceris asparagi; assembly: GCA_958507055.1. Lineage (NCBI taxonomy): Eukaryota > Metazoa > Arthropoda > Insecta > Coleoptera > Chrysomelidae > Crioceris > Crioceris asparagi. The sequence goes on along the minus strand of OY293826.1, from coordinate 55,813,970 downwards.
TGACATTGAGGTAAGATTAATAATATTTTTGCAATAAGTATATGCTGTAATAAGTTTCAATTACATCGTAGGAATGTGATCAAGTTCATATTGATGATGTTTCATCAGACGACAATGGTCAAGATCTATCGAACTACAATTTTGCAGCTGACGGTTTCCAGTCATCAACATCGGCAAATACTGGTAATTTATGCTTAGCTTCGGGAGTAAGAGGAGGTGTTGACTGGATGAGAAAACTTGCATTCCGTTATCGAAAGATAAAAGAAACCTATAATAATTATCGAAATAGGTAAGCTAGATAGTTGCTGAAAATATGATTGAGAATTAAATTTGTTTTTAAATTGGCAAACATTAAAAAATCTGGTTTAAATTTTACGATTTTGTATATGTGATATTTGTGGTCGTTTTTTCTAAGATATTTACCTACAATGAAATACTCTTTTAGTGTTGGAGGCCTTCTAGGGGCTTCCAAAAGAGAGGATTGGCTTCAGTTACGAGCTGAAATAGAAGTAGTGACAGACAACTGGCTCACTTTAGCAAACAAATGCTTAGCTCTCATCAATTCCAGAAGCAACTGTGTGAACGTTTTAGTGACTACGACACAGCTCATTCCAGCCCTTGCAAAAATCCTGTTATTTGGATTGGGAGGCGTCTTTCCAATCGATAATATATATTCTGCAACAAAGATAGGTATGTGTGCTGATAGGTATTTGAATTAAATCTAAATCTAAATAGGTGCATTAGACGTTACATTCCGGATATTAGAAAAAATGATGAATTGATTGCGTTCCCAACTCTTAAACCGTCCCATACTTTTTAGATGAAACCATTGGCATCAACCAAAATAGCGTTCATCTAGATCGATCCATAAATATAAAAATGTACAAAAATATATGGATGATTTTATTTAAAAAAATAAACTCTTAATACTGTGGTGTAGTTTATCTATACCCTGTAATTTATGAATAGGTTTATTACATAATTATTTGCACCTGGAATTTTTGCTCTTCTGAAATCTCAAAAGCCCCATTTATTTCGGTTAACAGATGTTAAAATCTAAAATGAATTAATTCAAGACATTAGTATAAAGTTTCATGATATGGTTTCATAAGCACGTAATTTGACATGATCCTATTTATTGATTCTTATACTGAGGGAGAGAAAATATTCATCGTAAAAAAATGCGAAATACAGCTAGCATATGTGGTTTCTCGCATTCCCAAAATTATTGACGGCTATAATTGCTTTGATAAAGTCATGTCGAAAACATAAATATATTCATTAATTTAATGTACCTAATAATGATATTGCAGGTAAAGAAAGTTGTTTTGAGAGGATTGTTACGAGGTTTGGAAGAAAATGTACATATGTGGTAATAGGCGATGGACAAGATGAAGAAGCAGCAGCAAAGACACTAAATTTTCCGTTCTGGCGAATAACGAGTCATAGCGAAATCATAGCTTTATATAATGCTCTAGATATGGACTTCTTATGATTTTCTTTTAGTTATATAACAAATGTATATTTTATAAATATTATATGTATCTAAAGTCGCCGTCTCTTTTTTCTTACTCTTCATTCGTCTATTTTCAGAGTTGCTTATCTAAATGGTGACAAAAGGAACCCTTCCTCCGATCTTCCCCTTAATATCTTCGAATATGGCAAAGCAAAACTTTTGAAAAAAAATTGGGTTGGTAGAGTTTGAAGTCTGGGTTGCTAAAAATAAAATTATATCTCTACTAAATGTAGCTGAATTTAAATTAAATCCACATTTTGAAAGTGTAATCTTGGTCAAAAATGATCATTATGTCATTACCACGAACAGAATCATATAAAGCTTTAATAAAATGTTCATGAATGGAACATTTGTTCATTCATTAATCAATAATACGAGTTCAATACTGCCTTATGCAAGGTGGCTCTTTAGCCCCTGCGTTGGAGCCGCCCAGGGAGAATAAAAGAAGGAGATAACTCTCAATCTAAGAGTCCCGGATTCTGAATTCCGTAATTATAAATTATTATCATAACGACTATTTCTTTAAATACCTACCTATATCCAAATGTAGGTATAATGTATACAATGACACAATTCAGTGGATGAAAAAACATATATTTTTGACCTTCGAACCCCGAACGGAGGAGGTATAAAATTCGACTGTGTGCTTTTTTTTGAGAAATGGTCCCATATTCGTAAAAACTCTGAAAACCGCTCTCTAAAATCGAAAATTCGAGATGCCAGAATTAAAGATAGGAAAATATTTGGAAACGTTTAAATTGAACATTTCTTCAAAAGAGTTACGGTTTTCGAGTTACGTTACAAAATGCATTAAAAAATGATAAAGGTTCCAATTCTTTCCTGGTATTACTATACTTATTATTTATGAATTGTAAAATCGCAGAAGTGCTTAAGGTAAGATTATTATTTTTTGTATATTTCTAATAGGTATACACTAAAATATATCTTTATTTCATGTTTCTTAATACGAGGGTTCAATTAATAATTTTAAATGAATTTTTATAGACTTCGGATTGAAAATTTATGGATAAAAAACTAATTTACTAATTTACTATTAGGTATTCACCTATTGCCATAAAATCATAGAACACGTTTGGATTTGAGATTAGTTCAAATTATTACTATGAAATTCTAAGTTCTTTTTTAATCAGTATATACAGAGTGTCCAATAATTATTGCGTCAAAATGAGAGAGGTTGTAGAAGTCATCAAAATAAGCAATTTTGCCTTATAAACCCCTGTCCGGAAATATGCCGTTTGGGCTCTAGCAAAAGAATAGGCCAGTGTATTGAAACAGCTTCCCTACAGTAATTGCTAAAAGTGTCCTCCACCTTGCTCAAGACACAGCTGGGTACGATTGTTCAATGATCGGCGAACTCTGTGGAATATCCCCCGTATGTCCTGAACATATGCGGACGCAGCCATCAGTCTTCCCAGTAGCTCTTGTTGGTTTGGAACAGGTGTTTCGTAAACTAAAGCCTTTAGATGGCCCCAGAGAAAATAATCCAGTGTGGTCAAGTCGTGTGACCGCGCAGGCCAATGCACAGGACCTCCTCGGCCTATCCACCTATTGGGAAATGTTTCATTCAAATACTGCGGCACTCGCAAAGGAAAGTGGGCTAGAGCGCCATTGTGTTGAAACCACATATGAGCTCTTACGCCCAATGGCACATTCTGTAGTAGTCAGCACATGCTGTAGAAATTGACCAACATGACCATCCAAACGTGGTGGAAGCAAATATGGGTCGATTATTTGTTCGTCCACAATGCCGCCCTGGATGTTAATTGAAAACTGATGTTGGTCGCTCAGGAGGGCTATGGCATGGGGGTTCTCTTCATCCCAAATGTGACTGTTACGGCTATTGAAATAACTGTCCTTTGCAAAACAGACCTCGTCAGTAAACAAAACGGAGAAACCAAAGTTTGGTTGTCTGAACTCCTGCTGCAACCACCAACGAAAAAACGGCGACGCGGCAAATATTCTCCGGACCCATGGCTTGGACTCATAAAAGGTGGTATGGATGTAGTTGTTGATCATGAAGAACCCGTCAAACCGCTTCCATATCATGTGCAATAGCACGCACGCTTGTAGACTGATTGGCCTCTATATGATGCAGAACCGCTTCCTCAAATACTACTGTGCGCCTCACGAAGGGCCGCCCTGCATCCGCGAGATATCTGACGCTGCCACTAATACTAAGACGTCCATGAATCCTAGCAAAAATGGCGTGATGCGGATGATAATGTTCTGGAAACCGTTCGGCGTACAGTCTCGAGGCTCTTCTTTCATTTTACCACCAGCTTCTCCGTAAATAAAATGCATATCAAAGTTCCGCATACGAATAAGGCTCCATTTTAACTCCAGAGTACTGTTATAATATGTAGGTTTCATGCACCAGTCAATAACACTGAATGAATTGTTTCGTGATCCCTGGAGGGGATTGGCACGTGTGCGCATCGAAGATCACACAGCTGGTTTTGATTATGAATATTCCAATATAAGAATTTACACTGACAACAATGTAAACACAGCAAGATTTACCGGTAACAGACCATGAAAATGTGCTAGACAAACATTTTTGCAAGCAGTGAATTTTTTGTTTCTCTTCTGTTCTCTCAAGTTGTAGTTTGCTGTAGTGCCCAAAAGGCATATTTCCGGACAAGGGTTTATGAGGCAAAATTTCTTATTTTGATACCCTCTACAATCCCTATCATTTTGTGGCAATAATTATGGACACCCTATATAAACCTCGAAAATAATGTTTTCGTTAACCCTCTACATACACATTTCACCGATTACTGCCATTTGAATTTAGTGTCGGCGCCGTTTGGAATAGAGCGTGTACGATTCGTCAGAGGGCGGGACATCTTGGCGAGTACAGACAGTAGTGGGGCCGGGTGGTATGAGTGTAGGGCATTCTGCTATTGGCCAGCGATGCATGCCAAGGTGAAGATTATATCCCGATACATCTAGTGAGTTCGCGCTAATGGTGGAATGTTTGCGTGGCGTTGAAAGATGTCTGCTGAAGATTCGAGAAGGAGAAGCTTGCCTATATATTGGAGAGTATCTACTGCCGAGTCAGTAGTCAGTCAGATAGTACAGTCGAGTGAGTTAGTACTGTGCGGTGTGGTGAGTCCCAGTAGAGGATCACAAAAAAACATAAATAAATAAAAGTCGGTTTGAATCCGGTTGTAAATAATAAATATAAATTGTACATAGTAGTCGATGGTGTAGTATATAAGATATATAAATCGTGTAGATAAAGAGACTGTGATACTTTGGTGTGGATATAAATAAAATTGAAAATAAATAATTCCATCATTTTTATATTCCCGTTACAGGTATAGGGTTGAATTAGTGTATTGAACGGGTTATAAAGGTGATAGTGATAAGATAGCAAGCTGCCAACAGGCAGACAGGGAAAATCATCCAGCTGGTTAGTTAAACGAGTATTTTAGCTGATCGCTGTACGTGTCCTATTTTTATTCGTTATCATTCTCATTAGAGGCGCAAAGACTAATTACCAGCGTTTGCTTTTTCATTGTTACATCCTGCTCAAATAATAAAAATAACAGCAGAAAAAAATATATGGACGAAGAAAATTTTATGAATTAGAATCACATCTGAAGCTGAACTATGGCGCACCTTTTGGATAAACAAATAATCCAAAAATCAGGATCTTTTTATCCGAAAGTGAAAACAGCTCTAGAAATTTTTCTGACATTGCCTTATGTCACAACTAAAGGTCATTCAGTACACTCAGAAGCGTAAAAACACGCGTGGCTGAGATCCACAATGATCGAAGATAGGTTAATTGGGCTTTGTATGCTCAGTGTACATAAAAAACTTGTAACACTATGGGAGATTCTTTCATGGGGGACCTCGGGACGTCATAAACCGTTTTGTTGAAGATTCCTTATAATTTGTGTAGTATGTATGACAAAAAAGCAAGGGGATCCGGCCTATAAAATGTCACTTGCCCCCACCTAGACTCATGTGCCAGAAGCAGCGTACGCCCGCAAAGCTACCCGTGATATTTGAGATTAAAGTCGGAAAAAATCTTCTTTTCTGAGAGCTTTCGTGACGTACGCTAAGTAAATAGTCAAGATATACAAAAATAAAGATACTGGACAAGTTCTCAAGAGTTTAAAAAAAAATCCGCTTTAGCATATATCTATCTTCAAAGTTGACTATAACCTTTTTAGTTTTCTAGAAACTGAACTTTTGAAGAGGAACTAATCCACCATCATTATTTTCGTGAATTTTTGACTATTTATACGCAGCGTTCACTACGAAAGCACTTCCGGCATAAATCAGAAATAGCTTTTTTATCAAAATTTTCATGAATTATAGCCTATAACTTTCCTAAATAATCTCTCTCTGCATAGGTGAAAACCAAATAAAAATACGTTCAGTATATCTAAAGTTTAGCCCGAAGACAAATTCAGCATCTTTGACTACAAAACATAACGCTTTTTGTTGCTTCGATTTCACTCTCCATAAAATTCTCGTACCGGGCGTTTTAAATGAAATCGATTCAAGGAGTAAACCAAACGTAACCTGCATAATCTATGGAGTAAACTTCATAAAAAAGTTACGCTCAAATGAACGGTAATTTTTTTGCTCTTTACTGATATTCTGACTAAATGGTTCCTTCTGCGTCAAAATTGAATTTGATCATTTTTGTTTATTTCGATAAGCGACTTGATGAGGCGATTTTTCTATTCCAAGAAATTCCTTTGAGAATGATATGAATATCGTGTGAGTGAACACTCCAGATTTTTAATTTAATACCGCTTCTCTAATTAGTCTATTAAGGAAAGTAAGTATTATGTAATGAGGTAAAAATTTTGGCAAAGATTAAATACACTTAATCTTTGTTTTCGGTGTATGGTTTTTAAGTACATGTCTACGTTTCAGAGGTCCTTGAATCCAGAAAACATGTTTTCCAGCTATTGGTCTGTCTGCCTGTGCCAAGATTATCTCCGGGACGGATGACCGGATTTCGTTGCTTCCTGTTTTGCAAGGTATCGATGAGGCTCGCCGGTGAGTCGGATCGAGCATCCTGCTCACACAGTTACTAGACAAGATCTAAAAGTGAGTGTTTACCATGGAGTTTAGTCGGTTCCCATGTTTTGGATTAGCAACAACGGAACGGAATAGCGGTCATCTATATTAATTAGGGAGTGGGTACGGAACGAAGGTAGAAAAAGGATGTAACCAAATTCAAATGTCAACCTCATATCCACGAGAGGCAGAAATTGCCTGGTACCCCCTGCTAGATAACTGACGAGACTCTGACGACCGAGTCACGGCGGTATAACCGTTCCCAGCGGAGATTTAGGAAATTAAATCTCTAGCATCCCGCTACCAACACGCACTGGCCAGCAAGGTAGTACATTTACAAAAACCTCGTAAATTTATATAATGACGAAGCCAACTATGTATCGGTCCTCAGTCCTCGGCAGCTCAGTGGTCTCTTGTTACGGTAGCAACCAGACCAGATCAGAAGCAGAGAGTGCTAATAATCACCTGGACACAGAACTTTTCATATATGTGCTCACTTTCAACACAAGAACTCTCTCGACGCAACAAAAACTGATTGAACTGGAAGAAAAGCGTGAATGCATTAAATGGAACATCTTGGGACTTAGCGAGTTTAAAAGGAAGAGAGAAAATCAGATAACCCTTAAATCGAACCATCTATTGCACTACAGGGGAGAAGAGGATGTGGCACAAGAAGGAGTGGGTTTGGTCGTTCAGAAAGATCACAAGAAAAACATAATTAAAAATCACAATTCTCTGGGTTCGATTTATTTTCACTTTATTTACACTAACAATTACACAACTTTATAAACATTTATATTCAGAGTGCCACCTAGCGTTTAGCTAGCTCTATTTATATTCAGTTGCTCGCAAGCAACTCACTCACTATCCTATATATGACTGACTGACTGTCGACTTCCGTGGTCGACCTTGTTTATATCCACTTAACCTCCTATCTCAAAGCTTCTCGTTCGTTCTAATATATTGTTCTGGATGTATTTCCCAATATATTCCTTCGAGAGCAATCGGGGTGCTTCCGGGGCTCCAGAGTGTTCTTCCAGATATTTGTGTTTGTGTGGGTGTCTTTTATTCTTCGGTTAAGTCTTCACGTTACACTGCCCCCTCCTTAGCATCTGATAGTCCCGATCAGAATCATCCTTGGTAGTACCTTGCTGGATTTCCGTTCCATGGCGGAATCTGTACTTGGTTCCTGCCAGGCAAACACCCTTGTTGAAGAAGTAACAGCCTATCGTCTTTCCCGAGTACACTCCTTTTGGATTGAAGCAACACACGGTAATTTGCACACCAGCGTCCTGGAAGATGTATTCGATCATGCTCCTTACAATCTTCCAATCTAGCCCGTCCAACCCGCAGCCTATTTTCGGAAGACCGAACTTCTTGATGTCATAATTCCTGACTTCATTCCTTAGGCTCTTTAGTGCATGCCAGATGTCCTTGTAAGTGGGTTTTCCTCAAGAAATCTTCTTCGTAACCAAATAGAAGAGGTTCCGATTATCATCTGCTAGTCGCAGAACTTTTCCTACTCTTGGTCGTTGGGCTGACAATTCATCCAGTCTTCCAAACTTCCTTTTAAACACCAGAGCAATTCCTCAGCCCATACGTAGATCCTCCGCTACACAATGGGCAATAGAAACGTCAGCTGGTAGTTTGAAAAGGTCTTGTTGAACCTCAACTGTCACACCGAGTCTGACCTTCTTCCGATCCGCGTAGTTGGACATGAAGTCATTAAAACTGACATTTCGCTCCTCAACGTTCTTTTCTTGAAGAGCCACTCGTGCTTCCTCCTGGTTATTCGATCCAGCGTATGGTGCGAGTCGGTTTATGTGCACCACTCTAGGTTTTCCCCTTGGTAACTTTCGGATACGATAGATGACGTCATTTATCCTCTTCATAATTTCATATGGCACTTCCCATTGCCTTTGGAGTTTGGGACAAAGGCCTCGACGTCGTTGTGGATTATACAGCCAAACAAGGTCCCCCGCGTTGAAGACTCCATCAGCTGATCGAATATAGTAGTGGTGCTTCATTCGATCACTGGCAAGCTGGATGTTCTTTCTGGCTAACTCATGGACTTTATCCATTCTGGCTCTCAACTGGTCGACATATCCTTCTCCTGCGACACTGTCTACTGTAGGTCTACGGCCAAATTCCAGGTCACAGGGTGGGCGTAACTCACGCCCCAACATTAAACTAGCAGGAGTCTGACCATTTGTTTCATTCACAGCCGCCCGATAGGCCATCAGGAACAAATGGATGTACTGGTCCCAATCTCGCTGATGTTCTGAGACAAGCTTAGAGAGGTCCTTGCCCATGGTTCGGTTCATCCTCTCTACCATTCCGTCCTATTGCGGATGCAAAGGGGGCTGACTCGAAGTTTCTTCCTTGGTCCGAATGGATTTCAAGAGGAACGCCAAAACGTGAAAAGAAATCTTTCACCAACACCTCGGCGACGGTCGATGCTTCTTGGTTAGGGATTGCGTACGCCTCTGTCCACTTTGTGAAGTAATCCATGGCTACTAGGATATACTTATTCCCATTGTCCTTTTCAGGAAATGGCCCCGCAATATCCACAGCAACTCGCTCCATGGGACTCCCAACATTATACTGCCTCATAGGTGCCCGCTTTCTACCAAGTGGTCCATTGCTGGCTGAACACACTTCACACTTACGGCACCACTGTCTCACATCATCTTTGCAATTCACCCAATAGAATCGCTCCCGAACCTTCTGCAGAGACTTGGTGATTCCTAAATGCCCACCCGAGGCTCCATCATGTAGCTGACGTAGTACCTCCGGCACTTTGCTTCTTGGCACAACTAGTTGTAATCTGGATTCAGTGCCATCTTCAGACTCAAAGGTTCTATACAGCAGATCATCTCTTAACACAAAAGAGTCGCTTCGTAAGCTTATATCTTGCCAAGACGGTCTCTCCTGACGGCGCCTCCACTCCAAGACCACTCTCAAACATGGGTCATTCTCTTGGGCCAGTTTCATTTGTTCGGGCTGCCACTCCTCATTCTCTACGGTTGTTCGTCGTATAGGGCAAAGCTTCTCTTCCATCTTTGAGCAGTGGGTGCAGTTATTGTTGCACGGTCTTCTGGATAAGGCATCTGCGTTTCCATGAACTTTTCCTGCCCTGTGCTCGATGTCATAATCATATTCCTGAAGACGTTCTAACCATCTTGCCACTTGTCCTTCAGGATTACGGAATTGCAGGAGCCATTTCAACGCTGCATAGTCAGTTCTAACTAGAAAGCGGCGACCATATAAATACTTACGAAAGTGTTCGCAGGCTTTCACTACTCCCAACAGTTCCTACTGGTAACGCAATAATTCCTCTCAGATTTTAACAAAACCTTGCTGAAGTTGGCAATCACTTTCTCGTGCCTGTCTTGAATCTGAGAGAGGACAGCACCAATGGCTATACTACTGGCATCTGTGTCCAACACGAATTTTCGGTCATGCCTCGGATAGCCCAAAATTGGTGCGCTGATAAGAGCTTCTTGTAGTGTTTCGAAAGCTCTCTGACACTCATCATTCCAGGAATATTCTTTGCCTTCTTCTGTTAATTTAGTTAGAGGCTTAGCGATGTTGGCAAAACATTTCACAAACCGTCGGTAGTAGGTACACAAGCCCAGAAAACTTCTAATCTCATGCTTGTTCTTGGGAATAGGCCATTCCTTAATAGCTGTTATCTTTTCTGGGTCTGCCGTGACGCCATCCCCAGATATCTTACTTCACGTCGGAACAGATAACATTTCTTAGAACTCAGCTTCAGGTTGGCCTCACGTAATCGTTGGAAAACTTCTTTTAAATTCTTCGAGTGTTCCTCAAATGATTTTCCTACCACGATTACGTCATCCAAATACACTAGGCAGGTTTGCCATGTCAGTCCTCTCAAAACTGCTTCCATGAGCCTCTCAAATGTAGCGGGAGCATTGCATAGTCCAAACGGCATCATAGTGAATTGCCAGAGCCCTGATCCTATCGAGAAAGCAGTCTTTTCTCGATCTGCGGAATCCATTCCAACTTGCCAGTATCCACTTTTCAGATCTAGTGTAGAGAACCATCTTAACCCAGAGAGAGTATCTAGGGTGTCATCTATTCTGGGTAACGGATAACTATCCTTCTTAGTGACTGAATTCAGTAGTCGGTAACCTACACAGAATCTTGTAGAACCATCCTTTTTCTTAACGAGCACTACTGGCGAGGTCCATGGACTATTTGATGGCTTAATGACTCCTTGTTTGCTCATTTCTTGAATCATTTTCTCGGCTTCGTCTCTTTTGGCCAATGGAAGTCTTCTTGGCTGCATTCTTATTGGCTGAGCGTTCCCCGTGTTTATCTTGTAAAACACTATACTTGTTTTACCTTTGTATTCTTCTTCCATCGCAAATACGTCCTGGAATTCCACAAGCATATCTCTCACTTTTCGTAATTGTTTCTCGTCTAAGTCCTGGACAGTCTTGATGACCACATCAATCAGCTGTTTCGAATATCTGGTCCTGGATGGTTTACTAGTCGTTCTAACGGAGCATATTGCTGATACAGGAACACAATTTCCAACCATACTCCACATGCTCAACTTGATGGGGTTTGATTTAAATGCATTACTCTGACAGGAACGACATCTCCTACTCGAACAAGAGTTTTAGCTGTCAGAAATTCCTTATTATTCATTTCTTCTACCAGTCTCAGACTTCCAGATTTGCAGTTTCCGTCCGGGTTAGTCATCAATATTTTTTCACTATTCGTATTATTACGTCACTAGTCGTTATCAATCGGACAACATCTTCGTTATCCTCGTGAAAGGGCAGTTCTTCATTGTCGACCTTCAAGACACCATTTTTGACATCCAACACAGCCCCAAGCTTCTTCAAAAGGTTCATTCCCAAAATAAACTGGTTAGATATGTCAGCGATTAAAACTCTGTGCTTGATGGTGATCTTGCCAATGCTGATGGTCATGCTCGCTTCACCATGTGTTCTTATTGTCTCTCCAGTCGCTGTTCTGAGTTGGACCTTTGTTGGTAGTATCCGGGAATGATCTGTGATGAGCTCTGGCCTGGCTATTGTTCTTATTGCACCGGTGTCTATTAGGAGTGTTCTGTCTTCTCCATTGATTCGACCATCGATGTATAAACTCAAGGCTCCGCCAGAAGATGACACATTGACCGTAATTACTGGGGCACTATTTCTGCAGGTCGCCGATTGCCCCCTCATCTCGACCCATTCTAGTTTTCCGACTGTGCAACCTTCTTCTTACAACTGCGGCGTACGTGCCCTAGCTCGCCACAGTTCCAACACCTTGGCTCTCTCTTCTTTGATTGCGCCCCCGTAACTAGCTTCCTTATCATTTCTAACAGGGACTCTCTGTCGGACTGATCTTCTTCCTCGATTGCTCTTAAACGGTGCCCTCGGGAAGTTTGGCTTGCGGCTTCATGCTCCAAAGCAATAGCTAGTGCTTCTTCTAGCGATTTTGGCCTGGCCAGCTTCAACGCCTTCTGCAGCTCGCTCTCCCTCAATCCATTCACAAATGTGTCCACCACAATTTCATCAAGGAAGCTATCGGCAGCTGTAGGATATGCTAGTCGCACAATAAGAGCTACCTCTCCCTCAAATTCTTGCAGACTCTCATTTGCATGTTGCACCCGAGATCGTAACTGTGCTTTGAATATTTGCTGAAGATGACTGTCTCCATACCGATTCTCCAATTTAGAAAGCAAGACAAGGTCGTTAGCTTGGCCAGCTCTAATAGACCTTAGGATGTCTGCTGCATCACCTCGTAAAGCGGCAGTTAACGAAACAGCTTTCTGCTCTTCGGTCCACTGGTTAGCCATTGCCACAGCTTCAAATTGCTTTCGATAGGTTGACCAGGAGCACTTTCCATCAAAGTTTGGCGGCTTAACCCTCATACTACCTACGGCTAAGTCATCTTCGCCTTTGAGTGTCTGGCTCCCACTGCACTTACCATTCTTAACTGACATTTCAAGTGTCTTGATTTTTTTTGCAGTAGCTCCATGTTCTTCTCTGTCGTGACAAAGTTTTCTTCAACTGTTCTTGAAATTTCTTCAAATTTCTTGTCACTATATCTGCCAGCTTCTTTAACCTTTTCCTCGATAGTTCTGGTCACCTCCTCAAACCTCGCATCACTTTTTCTGGAAACATCTTTAATTTCATCTTGAAGAGTTCTAGAAACTTCTTCAAACTTTTTCTAGACTTCATCGAATTTCACCCCAAATGTCCTGGTTACTTCCTCGAATCTTTCGTTATTATTTCTAGAAATTTCTTCGAATTTTTCATTATTATTTCTAGAATTTTTTTCCAGTAACAGCTCTTCCGAAGAGTGAAACTCGAACATATCAGGATCGTCTCCATTTTCAATCAGAATGTCCCTTAACCGTTTCTGGAGGGTCGCATTATTACCAGAATCATCACAATCCCGCTCCACCAACTGTTCTTTGAATTGTTTCACGGTTAACTGCACTAATTTCATTTTTAATTGTCTTTATTAACTCGATTAGTCAACATAGTTTTCCAAGTACAAAATTCTTCAAAAGTCTTCACATTCACACGAAAACGATTATATATATATATATATATATATATATATATATATATATATATATATATATATATATATATTTAATGATATTTCTGAATATGAATATTAAATTGATACATAATCAAAATGATTGTATAACATAATCCGTTACTGGTAAATAACTAGATTACGTTAGGCCGTCTATTATGCAATATAGTGACAATGTGAAATTGTAGGTTGTTGACGTTATTCAATGGTGAAAGGGGTGTTTGCTCTCGCAGTAGTTGTTGTCGGCATAGTTAGACGTCCTAGCTTAATCTACTTATTTACCAGTAACAGCTTATGTTATGTATCAATTGAATATATATATATATATATATATATATATATATATATATATATATATATATATATATATATTGTAGTGTATCCAAAGACCCCAGGTCCGCGCTACAGTTTACCTCTAATTCACTATCTAACTCTACGACTCGTTTCTTGGCATGTGATCATCTAGTCTAGTGGATTTTAGGACCCACCTGAAGTGTCATGAACTCTAATAGTATAAGAAAACACGTTGTTGTTGTCTTTTTAGGATGCATCGGAGTTAACCTTCTAGTAGGGAAAGGGGGTAGACAGTAATTGAAACAACAAAATCCCTTACCAGTCCTTTTATTTAAACAACACATCATTTTTCACTTGAATTAAATAGTAAAACATTTAATTATTTAAAATCATACAGGCAATTTGAAAAGAAAATAAATTTTGTAATTTAGACCAGGAAGGTCGCTCTTAATATCTTCATAACATGGGAAAAAGAGCGAAAAAAAAACCATGTACTATCAAATATTTTATAATAAATTTTAAATAACAATGCACATTCTCTTTGTTGTGAAAATTCAAAAGGTCTGACACTACTACATAATAACTCTTGAAAACTCTTGATGAATTTACTTGTGCTGTGATTAACAATAATAAATGATGGTATAAAACAAACAAATTAAGAAAGAATCACTCACCACCCAAGACAACCATATCTCAGATATACTTCGAAACACGACAACAACATTCGAAACCGAAGGGTACACGGAGGGACAGTCCCTGGGACAAATACTTTTTGCATGTTGATGTCAACGGTCAATACCATTTACCATGAGATATTGTTACAAAGGTGTTCATTTTTGAAATAAACAATAGTTATTGACATCATCATGAAAACAGTAACATATACCAAAATAAATAATATTCAACAAATCTCTATCATACAATGGTCTCTTGGCCTGACTCACGATACTCTCGCATCGTCTATAAAATGACTTTATGTGATGAAGTAATTATTCCAAGTTAATTCATCAAATAAATGATACCAAAACAAGTGCATTTAATTTTAAGGTAGCTCAAACCTTCTTATAAATTTCCAACAACAATAAAACAAAAACTCATCAGTTACATACAACTATAAAACAAAAAAAATACACCTTACCTTCTCAAAGTCTACAATCACTCTCCTATTTTTGCCGCACCTCGCAAAACTTTTTCTCTCAAGAAGAAAAAAAAACGTCCAAACAAAACAAATACTCTACACCTGACCGAAATATTTCTAAACATAGAATCCCGTTCAAAACCGATCCGGCACAGCTGTCTATGAAATTTTAATTTATTGCATTATCAGTAATAACATAGATATATAAAAATAATAAGACATCATATGTTGACTTTTATGATTCGAATATAAAGAAAAATAAACAACCCGCGAAATTTAAATATGGACACCACAGAACGCCCCCTTGAAAAAATTACGAATGAATGTAAATCAGCTCGGAATCTTTTCAACATAACTTGGTGTCCCTAAAACTAAGAAACATAATATAATTTTAAATTTGTAATATTATAGTTACCCTTGACCTATCTGGAGTTTAATTCAGTAAGTGTATAGCAATTTGGAAATGGTTGTGCAGTGAACTCATAGGGACCCGAAAATAAAGGACAAAATTTATATATGGTTTTGTTAGCCGCACTAGAAACGGGATCTTCTCTCAAAAACACAGAATCTCCTATTTGAAAGTTATCTTGTCTATGATTTTATCTAGCTCGTTTCTCACCGTTACTATGGAGATTTTGCAATGCCAGGGCTCTAATTGATTCCACCGACTGAGGATTTTGGGCAGGCAGAAGCGATCGAATACCATCGTCTAATGGATTGCCTTCAGACTTACCCCAAAGAATTTCTGACGGTGTAAATATTGTACTCAAACGAGGGGTGTTGTTAAAAAGACCTTCAATTTTCGAAAGCTGTAATGCCCAACTACAATGGGAATCTCGACAATATGTTCTAAAAAGTCTACTCAACTCCTTCATTACTCTCTCAGTAGGGTTTGATTCAGGATGTCTGAGGAGTAAGAAAACCTAATACCTTTGGCGCCAACGCATTTTGAAATACTTTTGATGTGAATGTGAACGACTCTCTGGTAAAGGCCCATAATAATCTACAGTGACCAACTCACCCGGGTGGACAGCAATAATTGGTTAGGTGGCCCCTTTTAAATTTCTCTGGGGAAATTTAGAAATTTGACAAAAATGACATGATCTAATCACCTTGTGTATACGCCTACGCATTTTTCGTATGTAGAGTACTCTTTTCATGATAGGAAACAATTTTGACACTTCAAAATGCCCAAATTGTTCATGATAAGTCTGGACGAGACAAGGGAATATTTTTTCTGGGATGAGCACCCTGAAATTGTCCGGAGGATCACAAAATAACAGGACCTGATTGTGCAAACGTAAATTTCCCAGTAAACAGACCCGTTGTCGGTTCAATACTACTGGTTTGAAACTAAAATATGAATGAATGAGTGATGAAAAAAGAACATTCCTTTGCGTAAATTGGGAAAATTTAGTATAAGATCAAGAACCACTGCGAAAAGACCTACTAGATAATTGGATTCATTTATATCAATTGGGAATTGACTTTAACATTTATGGGAAGGCGCCCCCAGTTCTCCCATCTTGATAGTTTTCCTGAGGTTTTATAAATTTAGGTGGAGGGAAGTTAAAATTTGGAATATTTCCAATATTAGTACAACTTTTGTTACCAGTTCGTGTCTTATGTTTGTAGGGATCACTTGTAACTACCGAGACTTCGAGCCGGCTGGACATCGTATTTCGGTTTCTAGTCACCAACATCGTCTGACGTTCCAGGAATTCAAAAGCGGTTGAAAAATTGAAACGGAAAGTCGGTATCTCCAACATCATTGAGTGCATTGGTCGTGATGCCAATTCCAAAATCATGTTCTTCCAATCTCCTTGTACTGATGACGACGTAGCTGAAAATATGGTTTCACCCAATTTCGACTCTCTTCCCTGGATGGTTGATACTGATTTCATTTCCGATTTAGAACGCATAGGAGCAGGTTCCATATCGTCCGTTTTCGGTAGCCTATGTATATGTAGTCACTCAATAGATGAAACTAAAAATTAAAAAAAACGAACAGCAGAAAAAAGTAACAAAAAGAAAAAACGTCACGCCCCCAATTTACTTCATTTTACGTTCATCCCCTTCCTCATCAAGGTCTCTCTCGATGCATCCTGGTCACGGCACCAAATTCTGTAGTGTATCCAAAGACGCCATGTCCGCGCTACAGTTTACCTCTAATTCACTATCTAACTCTACGACTCGTTTCTTGGCATGTGATCATCTAGTCTAGTGGATTTTAGGACCCACCTGAAGTGTCATGAACTCTAATAGTATAAGAAAACACGTTGTTGTTGTCTTTTTAGGATGCATCGGAGTTAACCTTCTAGTAGGGAAAGGGGGTAGACAGTAATTGAAACAACAAAATCCCTTACCAGTCCTTTTACTTAAACAACACATCATTTTTCACTTGAATTAAATAGTAAAACATTTAATTATTTAAAATCATACAGGCAATTTGAAAAGAAAATAAATTTTGTAATTTAGACCAGGACGGTCGCTCTTAATATCTTCATAACATGGGAAAAAGAGCGAAAAAAAACCCATGTACTATCAAATATTTTATAATAAATTTTAAATAACAATGCACATTCTCTTTGTTGTGAAAATTCACAAAGGTCTGACACTACTACATAATAACTCTTGAAAACTCTTGATGAATTTACTTGTACTGTGATTAACAATAATAAATGATGGTATAAAACAAACAAATTAAGAAAGAATCACTCACCACCCAAGACAACCATATCTCAGATATACTTCGAAACACGACAACAACATTCGAAACCGAAGGGTACACGGAGGGACAGACCCGCCGCTCGCTGTCAGTCTGCTCAATTAGGGATTCAAGTCCCTGGGACAAATACTTTTTGCATGTTGATGTCAACGGTCAATACCATTTACCATGAGATACTGTTACAAAGGTGTTCATTTTTGAAATAAACAATAGTTATTGACATCATCATGAAAACAGTAACATATACCAAAATAAATAATATTCAACAAATCTCTATCATACAAAGGTCTCTTGGCCTGACTCACGATACTCTCGCATCGTCCATAAAATGACTTTATGTGATGAAGTAATTATTCCAAGTTAATTCATCAAATAAATGATACCAAAACAAGTGCATTTAATTTTAAGGTAGCTCAAACCTTCTTATAAATTTCCAACAACAATAAAACAAAAACTCATCAGTTACATACAACTATAAAACAAAAAAAATACACCTTACCTTCTCAAAGTCTACAATCACTCTCCTATTTTTGCCGCACCTCGCAAAACTTTTTCTCTCAAGAAGAAAAAAAAACGTCCAAACAAAACAAATACTCTACACCTGACCGAAATATTTCTAAACATAGAATCCCGTTCAAAACCGATCCGGCACAGCTGTCTATGAAATTTTAATTTATTGCATTATCAGTAATAACATAGATATATAAAAATAATAAGACATCATATGTCGACTTTTATGATTCGAATATAAAGAAAAATAAACGACCCGCGAAATTTAAATATGGACACCACAATATATATATATATATGCCGACAACAACTACTGCGAGGGCAAACACCCCTTTCACCATTGAATAACGTCAACAACCTACAATTTCACATTGTCACTATATTGCATAATAGTTATTTACCAGTAACGGATTATGTTATACAATCATTTTGATTATGTATCAATTTAATATTCATATTCAGAAATATCATTAAATATATATATATATATATATATATATATATATATATATATATATATATATATATATATATATATATATATATATATATAATCGTTTTCGTGTGAATGTGAAGACTTTTGAAGAATTTTGTACTTGGAAAACTATGTTGACTAATCGAGTTAATAAAGACAATTAAAAATGAAATTAGTGCAGTTAACCGTGAAACAATTCAAAGAACAGTTGGTGGAGCGGGATTGTGATGATTCTGGTAATAAAGCGACCCTCCAGAAACGGTTAAGGAACATTCTGATTGAAAATGGAGACGATCCTGATATGTTCGAGTTTCACTCTTCGGAAGAGCTGTTACTGGAAAAAAATTCTAGAAATAATAATGAAAAATTCGAAGAAATTTCTAGAAATAATAACGAAAGATTCGAGGAAGTAACCAGGACATTTGGGGTGAAATTCGATGAAGTCTCGAAAAAGTCTGAAGAAGTTTCTAGAACTCTTCAAGATGAAATTAAAGATGTTTCCAGAAAAAGTGATGCGAGGTTTGAGGAGGTGACCAGAACTATCGAGGAAAAGGTTAAAGAAGCTGGTAAATATAGTGACAAGAAATTCGAAGAAATTTCAAGAACAGTTGAAGAAAACTTTGTCAAGACAGAGAAGAACATGGAGCTACTGCAATAAAAAATCAAGACACTGGAAATATCAGTTAAGAATGGAAAGTGCAGTGGGAGCCAGACACTCAAAGGCGAAGATGACTTAGCCGTAGGTAGTATGAGGGTTAAGGCTGCCAAAATTTGATGGAAAGTGCTCCTGGTCAACCTATCGAAAGCAATTTGAAGCTGTGGCAATGGCTAACCAGTGGACCGAAGAGCAGAAAGCTGTTTCGTTAACTGCCGCTTTACGAGGTGATGCAGCAGACATCCTAAGGTCTATTCCAGCTGGCCAAGCTAACGACCTTGTCTTGCTTTCTAAATTGGAGAATCGGTATGGAGACAGTCATCTTCAGCAAATATTCAAAGCACAATTACGATCTCGGGTGCAACATGCAAATGAGAGTCTGCAAGAATTTGAGGGAGAGGTAGCTCTTATTGTGCGACTAGCATATCCTACAGCTGCCGATAGCTTCCTTGATGAAATTGTGGTGGACACATTTGTAAATGGATTGAGGGAGAGCGAGCTGCAGAAGGCGTTGAAGCTGGCCAGGCCAAAATTGCTAGAAGAAGCACTAGCTATTGCTTTGGAGCATGAAGCCGCAAGCCAAACTTCCCGAGGGCACCGTTTAAGAGCAATCGAGGAAGAAGATCAGTCCGACAGAGAGTCCCTGTTAGAAATGATAAGGAAGCTAGTTACGGGGGCGCAATCAAAGAAGAGAGAGCCAAGGTGTTGGAACTGTGGCGAGCTAGGGCAAGTACGCCGCAGTTGTAAGAAGAAGGTTCTACAATCGGAAAACTAGAATGGGTCGAGATGAGGGGGCAATCGTCGACCTGCAGAAATAGTGCCCCTGTAATTACGGTTAATGTGTCATCTTCTGGCGGAGCCTTGAGTTTATACATCGATGGTCGAATCAATGGAGAAGACAGAACACTCCTAATAGACACCGGTGCAACAAGAACAATAGCCAGGCCAGAGCTCATCACAGATCATTCCCGGATACTACCAACAAAGGTCCAACTCAGAACAGCGACTGGAGAGACAATAAGAACACATGGTGAAGCGAGCATGACCATCAGCATTGGCAAGATCATCATCAAGCACAGAGTTTTAATCGCTGACATATCTAACCAGTTTATTTTGGTAATGGACCTTTTGAAGAATCTTGGGGCTGTGTTGGATGTCAAAAATGGTGTCTTGAAGGTCGACAATGAAGAACTGCCCTTTCACGAAGATAACGGAGATGTTGTCCGATTGATAACGACCCGGACTGAAATTGCAAGTCTGGAAGTCAGAGACTGGTAGAAGAAATGAATAATAAGGAATTTCTGACAGCTAAAGCTGTTAATATTCATATTCAGAAATATAATTATATATATATATATATATATATATATATATATATATATATATATATATATATATATATATATATATAAAGATGTTCTTGGGGATGCAGTCATATATTCAATAAAATAAACATTCTCGAAAGCTCGGCTTTAATCAAAGAATTTTATTGAATATATGACTGCATCCCCAAGAACATATTTTTATTTATTATAAAACCAGTCAAGAATACAAAATCAAATTATCTATTATCCTCCCAGTAATCAACTTGATTTTATATATCACAAGTAAGGAGTTACTTCTTGGTTATTTATACATTACAGCATGGGGTTTTATGCACATATCGAACGTCAATATGGTGAAGATCTTGCCAAAAACATGAAATCATGGGCCAATACCGACATGAAACTAGCGAAAAGCAGAAATCGACGGATATACCTTTTGGAATGCAAGAGAACAGGAGTTTCACCCAACCACATAACCAACAACATTAGATGTCTGTACAACACAGTATCAGATTAGCTCACAGCAGAACAAGTCATCGAGATGAATTTTAAGGTGATACATAAAATCTTATTATTAGAAATTAAAATAACAGTAAAAAAAAATTTGTCACAAGAAAAAAAATATTCAAAACTATGGCAGAGATTGGAAGCATCACTTCCATTTACCCTTTTAAATGAATTTAGAAGAAGACAAATCATTCGTTACAACAATCATTTCCTTGAAACAAAAAATAACAATATTATAAAATTTAACAAGCTTAAACAAAAACATATCACTCAACTGAAAAGTCAAAATAAATGGTTTAAAAACATCAGTAATATTCAAATTCCTAATGAAATAAAAAAATTCATCTCCCTTTGTCCCAAATTTGGTATCAATATTCCAAAAAAAGAGATCTCTTTTGATAAACTTTTGGCAGATGTGGAACAAAAGTCATTGTTTGTCATGATAAAAACAATAGAGATTTATTAAGAGCAAAAACAACAAACATTATAACTAATTATATGAATTTCACACCAACAATTTCTAACATTCAACAAAAAATGTTCTAAAATACTTAAAACAGAATCCTGATCTTTTGATCATGCAATCAGATAAACGTAACGTAACTGTTGCAATGAACAAACCAGAGTACAAAAGGTTAGTCCTAGACATTTTAAATGACAATAGATACTATAAAATCTTAAATAGAGATCCTACATTAACCTTTCGAAATAAGTGCGACGAAATAATAAAGTAATGTGAAACAAAATCATACATTTCAAAAGAGACAGCAAAATCTCTTTATAACTATAACTCTGTTCTTGCCAGATTCTATGGCCTACCTAAAATAAATAAACCAGAACATAGCATAAGACCGATTGTTTCATGGATTAACACACCAACTACCAATGTTTCTATTTTCATATCAAAAATACTTAATTCTTCATTTGACAACAGCGACATATATTTCATCAAGGACTCATTTGATTTTGCACACAGATTCCAAAAGAAGATCTCATTATATTAGTGAAATGTATTTTCAATTCCAACTACTTTGTTTTTGACAACACAATCTACAAACAAATTTTTGGATGTCCTATGGGCTCAAATCTCAGCCCAGTTATCGCACGGCTAGTCATGGATTACACCTTGGATCAAATATGTGATAAGCTTTCGTTTCAATTTCCTTTCATCAAGAAATACGTAGATGACATCATCTGTGCTTTACCAGAGTCAACAATGGAATCAACCTTACAAGTGTTCAATTCGTACAATCCACACATACAATTCACCATAGAAAAAGAAAAACAACAGGTCAGTTCCGTTTTTAGACACCAAGTTAATAAGAACAAATAACAACCCAATAATTTTGGATTGGTACATAAAACCAGCGTCATCCAACAGATACATTCATTATAGATCCAATCATTCCTTCAAACAGAAAACCAATCTCATACTAGCACTCAAGAATAGAATTGAGAAAATTTCACATCATTCAATGAAGACAAAGAATTACAAGCTGTTAGAAACTATTCTGGAAGAAAATTGTTACCCTAAAATCCTTATCAAAAAACTATTACACTCAAGCCAAAACAACATTAATGAAAACCAAAACACAGGAAGTAATTCAACCATTGCTCAGGACCAAAACCCTTCACTCCAAAGAAGAAACGAGCCTGAATCAAGTCGCGGTGTGATAACAACGTCGGAAAATGACAACAATCGCATAAAAAGAAGAACATTACCTCTTATAGGAGATCTTACATCAAAATTAATCAAAACTCTTGCCCATCCTAACATTCAAATTATTAAAAAAACAATTTTCAACTCAAACGCACCTTCAGCAAACTCAAAGATAAAATCCCTCATGAAAAATCTACCCATGTTGTATATTCAATTCCTTGCACAAATTGCATTAAGGTTTATGTAGGTCACACATCTCAACAATTAAAGAAACGGATCATCCAACACAGAAGTGACATACAAAATCCTAATAAAACATGTACTCTCGCCGTACATTGCAGATCAACTGGTCTTATAATGGATTATGATAATTTTAAAATTCTAGACACTGAATCACATCATGAAAAGAGGTGTTTTTTTGGAAATGTACCATATTAATAAAACTTCCAACATCATGAATCAAAAATCTGATGTAAACAAATTAAGCAACATCTATGCTTATCTGGTACAATACGAAATCTCAGATGATAATATATAACTATACAATACATTTTTTAAGTAATTATTTGTTAATTATTATTTTTTGTTTCAATAATGATTATCAATCTATAACATTATCAAACAAATTTGTCCTTGAGAAGGTCAAGCTATAATTCTGTCGCCTCTTATTTCATTGAAAATGAAAAACATTTATTCATATGATTATGCAGACACCTATAAAATTCATCTAAATGACATGATATAGTTTTTAATTGAAACTCATAATAAGGCAGAATGTTTATATTTCTTATTAAAATTAATACCAAAGAATTGCTCTCTCCCAGTAGATGGCTGCACACGTGTGGTTTCACTAGTGGGGGAGAACCAAAACTAATGAAATAATGTAGAGAATTTTCAGTCTTCTCAATCATTTTGCCTTCTCGTGTTGTTCAGCATGTAGTTTTACAAACATGTACAGGTTTTTTATCCAATGTTAAAGAATGTTCTCGTAAATAATTGTCATTCAATGTATCTTTTGATTTTTAATTAATATCTTCATATTATCTAGTATAGCCTTCAGCTAATGTAGTTTCTCAAACAAAAATGTGGAAAAATTAATGGTGTTTCCTCCGAAGAGATGTTTTGTCGTGATGTTTCTAACAAATTTCAGTCGTTGGTAAGAGGATATTTAAAAAACTTTTTATAATCAGACAATGTTTTATAAAATATTTTTATTACTTTTTAGAATCCTGATGAAGAGGAACAGGTCCTCGAAAGGTAGATTTAATAAACTGAATATACTAAATTAACTACGACTTCGGAAAAAAATTTCATAAGTAAATCGACTAAAAGAAATTCAGCTAAATTTTTAAAGTTTTTAAAATGGCCGCTAGGTGGCGTAATTACCATGGTATAAATTAAATTCAACTTTTTCTCAAAAAATCGATATATTAACGTATTGTTCTAGTACCGGAAATGGAAAGATCATGAAATTTTGCGTAATTTTGGTCTCTATAATTTTTCCGTATTTTTGATTATATGGGTGGGGGAAGCTGGGAGACAGTACTTTCTTAAACCGCTGTAATCTCATAGACGCGTTATCCAAATCTAATGATTTTAGTCTTGTTGAGATAAGTCGACGCTTATTTTCAAAATAATGTCGAATGTGTTCGCAAGTTCACCACTTTACTCCTAGAGGGCGCTGATAAGCCAATATTCAGTACGGATAGCTCCTCATTTAATTAATTGATTATTCACCTTTGCCGATTGTTCTTATCCACTATTATACATGCTTAATATATCGCTCATACTTGTATCCACAAATATGGCTCTCCACCCTACGACATACTGATTAGAGGCAACAACCTCGAAATCAAGATATATGCCTGGGAGACTGATGCTATGTTTGGTAATCAAGCTGATTGAGCAGTATAGTGGAAAAAACGCATACAAACGCAATAAATAGACGACAAACCTCGTTCTTATTGCGGCACCCTACGAAATGTAGGTTCAATTTACCTGCTAGGCATTAATTTGTTTTTAATATTCTAATCATCTGGTTATCATAAAAGTGTATGCACCAGCAACAACAAGGTTTCTGTGATGATAATATATGCGGCTATGCAGCAGGATAAAGTGCACCGCACTCTCCTCATGGAGGACTTCAATACTAAGCTGGGATCGAAAACGGATTATGCAAAAAGTTTAATAGGCCCTCAAGTATTTCTAATCTTTGTTTATAGTGAGAGAAATAATAGACGTACTTTTAAATTTCATGCTTCATCATGGACTGTTCGATATAAATTAATAATAATAAAGCACCCCAGCGAAAGTGGACTTGGAAGTCCCGATGGCACTACAAAAAATAGGCAGTGACCATCAGTTAGTCAAAGCAAGAATAAAAGTGAATGTTAGGGGGGAAAGAGTAAAAATGGTATCGGCCTCCTCAGGCAAAAAAACTAATTTATTCAACATTTGAGAAAACATCATCTCAAATTATCCCAACTAAACTACATTTTTTTTGGAAAAAATGAATGATGAATCATTTTGGCCACCCAGAGTTGAAATCAGACGGTTCAATTTTTGGCCGAGAAGAAATTCATTGAAAGAAGAAAGAGTGAAACCTGCCACCAGCAACGAAGACAGCGATTTTTTAGAAACCGAGAATTGAAAACCGGAAATATCTCGGTTTACTACCAAAATGTGAGAGGCCTCCGCACGAAGCATAAGGAGTTTTTTCATAGCATTGTTTCTGATAATTGGGATGTGATATGTATATCAGAAACCTGGCTGAACAATAGTTTTTTTGATAATGAACTGACTGATCCACGCTACCTGGTATTTAGAAATGACAAAAACTACAGTATTACGAGTGTGAACCGCGGTGGTGGTGTCTTATGTTGTATTAAAGCCAAATTCAAACCAGTACTAATCTCTAAAAGTATACATACCGATTTTCAGTGGTTAGTTATCAAAATTTCTATAAAAGATCTTGACATCACGATCTGTTGTGTATATATAACATCTGGAGCGAATTTAACAGTATATGAACAGTTTTTTGAATCGCTAGAAAATTGTAATGAGCTCAATGCCACCGAAAGGTTGTTGACTGTGGGTGATTTCAACGTCTCTGACATAACTAACTCAAAGTATGACTTGAGAAACGGGTCATCGAAGGCGAAATTAATACATTCCATCATGTGTGAGTATGATCTTTATTCCATAAATGATATCTCTAATGGCTCAAATACTTTGGACCTAATATTGACAAATATCACGGAAGCGACGGTGAGAGAATCTGAAACGCCTTTAGTACGGTTGGATAACTACCATCCAGCTCTTGAAATAATGTTCACTATCAAATTTGGACAAGTAACTGAATCCTCTGAAAGTAAGCGTGTTATTGCATTTGATTTCAGGAGGGGAATCTTTGTGGAGCTCTATAGAATGCTTTCGGAGTGTTCTTGGTCAGATATTCTATGTATGGATAATGTAAACGATTGTCTAGATAGCTTCTACGATCAACTGAAAAAAATTTTTGAGAAATGCTTGGAAAGAAAAACCAGTTTCATGAAAAATCGATTTCCCGCGTGGTTCTCCAAAGAACTTATACATAAAATAAAATTGAGAAAACACTATTTTAAAATGGTGAAAAAAAAAACAAAAAAAGCGAATTTTTATAAGGATAAATATAAGCAACTCAGGATGGATGTGAAACGTTTGCATAAATTGTGCTATGAAATCTATATGAAAAAAATAGAGGATGACTTACAAAGTGATTCCAAAAATTTCTGGACATATATCAAGGAACGCCGAAAAAACTGTACTATTGCTAACAAATTCACTTATGATAATGATGAATTGATCAATGACAGAGATATTGCAGACGGTTTCGCTACTTTCTTCAAATCAACTTTCACAAATAGCAATGCGCCGGTAAATCCCAGAAATTTTCCTGAATATGGCTTAGATACCATTGAAATTGGCGATATTAGTGAACAAGAAGTTGAAACTGCTATCAAAACACTGAAACCCAAAGCGGCCATTGGAACTGATGGCATTCCAGCCTACTTTTTCAAAGCCTATTCTGACTTGTTAAAACAACCGTTGACCTTGATTTTCAATCTTTCGCTAAGAGAAAATCGTTTCCCAAACTTTCTCAAAATCGGTAGAGTCACCCCCATACACAAATGCGGCAATAAGAACGATGTCAGAAACTACAGACCCATAACAGTCTTACCAGCTCTGTCGAAAATATTTGAACGGGTAATATATAATCGAGTATACAATCATGTGGACTCAGTTATAATCGACCAACAGCATGGTTTTATTCGTAATAGATCCACCACTACCAATTTGTACGCATTTAGTAACTTCGTTACGGATGGTATTAAAAATGGCTCCCAAATAGATGTTATATACACTGACTTGGCCAAGGCATTCGATCGAGTCAACCACGAGGTTCTGATCCTGAAATTAAAAGCTTTCGGTTTCACAAACAACACTCTTAATTTCTTTCACTGCTATCTGTCAAATAGAATACAATTTGTACAGTTCAACAACGTAACTTCGTTCGAATTCACTGCTACCTCAGGGGTTCCACAGGGATCGATTTTGGGACCTCTCCTCTTCGTGTTATTTATAAATGACGTTTCTCAGTATATTAAGCATTCCCAATTTCTCCTATACGCCGATGATCTCAAGCTATTCAGAAGAATCGAAAGCGAAGAAGACTCTGGTATGCTCCAAGAGGATCTCGATAATCTTTCGAATTACTTTTTAGTATCTGACTTGTCTATCAATGAAGCTAAATGCAAAATAATGAGTTTTACACGAAAGAAATCACCCACTATCGATTACTATTTCATTAATGGCACCAATCTGCAGAGAATTCATGAGATTAAAGATCTCGGTATCATATTCTCTGGTATGTTCCATTTTTCTGGGCATATTGAATACTTAGTATCTGAATGTTCTAGAAAATTAAGCTTTGTTTTGAGATCTAGCCGTGAATTCAATCATGATACTTGTTTGATACTCTTTAACTCAATTGTTCGTTCTAAACTTGAATATGGATGTGTCATTTGGAATCCAAAGACTTTTTTATATTCCGATATAATAGAAAAAATCCAAAAACGATTATTAAGAACCCTTTTTTATAGAAAACACAAGGTCTGGCCCTTATTTTTATCCTATTCCAGCCAATTACTAGAATTTAATATACAATCATTGAAAAACCGCCGTGAGACCTCGGAAGTTATTTTTGTTTTTAACATTCTTGGAAAATTTAATGTACCCGAAATTCTTCAAACCATTGATTTTATTGTACCTGATGTAAGACTGAGAAGAAGAGACAATCTATTTCGTGTTTCGAACAGATTATCTCCTCTCCAACAATGTCTCGAGAGCGTTAACCAAATGGTGAAAACCTGTGATTTAGACATATTTACTGTTACAGAGAAAGAACTCCTTCGAATGCTCAAATGTTAATTTTTTCTGGTCATTACATACGTCAACGTTTTTAAGTGTATTAGTCTATTTTTAATTGTATTATTGTATATTTTACTATATATTTGTATTTAAAAATGTATTATTTTACAATTTTATTTGTATATAACAACTGTGCAATATGTAAGTGGGAATCATTCTGTTTATTGTTCAGTATAAATAAATTTCTATTCTATTCTACATTTTCAACAACCTTTTTTTTGCTTTTGTTTCAATGTCGTCACATTTTGGCGCAGTTGTAATTAAAATAATTTATACAGGAAGTTATTTTTTAAAAAACCTCCTCCTCGCTAAATTGTCACAACTTACAATATATTTAATATTTTCAATTCTTCCTAATGGAAGCAGCTTTGTCAGTATATCTGCCTCCATGTTCGCAGTCTCTTTATAATCTATTTCGATTATACCTCGTTCAATAAATTCTTTATTAAAATGTAATTTCAAATCAATGTTTTTGGACTTTAAAGATACTATAGGGTTCTGACATAATTTTATTACAGCTTGATTGTCATTATAGATGATAACTTTGTCTTGTTTCTTGCCAAGTGAATTTAGTAAAGATTTTAGGTGAATTGCTTCATCAGCTGCTTCAGTAAGTGCACGATACTCGGCTTCAGCAGTCGATAATGCCACGCTACTTTGTTTTTTGGATGCCCCACAACACATCCATTAGCATACTTAAGACAATATCCAGCAAATGATCTTCGGTCAATTTTGCAAGCTCCCCAGTCTGCATCTGCCATACCAGTCAGGTGTTTCTCTGTTTTCCTGTATTGTATACCATTTAATATTGACCCTTCAAGATATCTACATACTCATTTTGCGCTTATGAAATCTTGAGATCCATAATTATTATTGAATTGTGATAAATAGCTTACTGCAAACATGATATCTGGACGAGTTGCTACTGCCAGATACATCAAAAAGCCAATGAGATTCTGATATGGTAAGTTATGATCACATTTTTCTTCTTTTTCTAGTTTCAGGTTTACTTCCATAGGTGTTTTTACTACCTTACAATTTTCCATATTGAATTTTTTCAGAGCCTTTTCTATTTGACGTCTGTTGTGTCCGCCGTAGGTATCAGTAAACCAAACTCCACTAGCTCTGTATATTTGTATTTTAAATCTTATGTATGTAAGTTGATGGTACCAATTACCGATTGCTCGAAGGACAGTGGTCCAAACTTGTATATCTATGTACAAAAATGTACTTCGTGCTCCCCAAGGATGATGTAAGAAGGATAATCAACTACTATTTGAGAAAGCATGCCGTATATTGTCGAGTCGGTGGGCGGGTCTACTAATGAGTCGAGCCAATCGCTGTAAGCTGGTATCGGTGACTAGTGAAAAGGTGTTCTCTGCTAGTGAAATGTCATTCATATCATGGTACAATTCATATCATATTTATATTATCAAATACTATTAACTATTATTATTATTATTAATAAGGTTAATAGTATTTGAT
Source organism: Crioceris asparagi (assembly GCA_958507055.1). Lineage (NCBI taxonomy): Eukaryota > Metazoa > Arthropoda > Insecta > Coleoptera > Chrysomelidae > Crioceris > Crioceris asparagi. Next base: position 55,784,550 of record OY293826.1, on the reverse strand, counting down.
ATTATGTTTGCGTCGTGACGAAACCTAAAATCTAACCTGTTTACTCGACATCGTACATCGTATCTTCCACATTACATTTTTTATTTATGTTTATGATACTAGTTATAGATAATGGAGCAATGTTTAAACTAAATGCGACGAAGCAAAAGTTATTTCTTTCAGAATAATTCACAAGTTGCATAATTTGAGTCTGAACAAGCAATAATTCGTGTTGTCTTTCGTAGTTGATCAAAAGCGAACGAAACGGTTTTTTACAGAGATAATGAAATCCGTTAAAACTGTTGTGGTATGTGGTCAAAATAATCTTTCAGTTGCTGTCTTATTGAACTCATCAAAGATTTTACTATTTCCAGTGAATTAATTATTGAGTCCCCATATAAATGTTAATCCTTCGGGTGTTCTAAATAATTTCCATCGCGTAAGTTCAAACGTAGTTTGTGATTTCTTTTCTTGTAGCTTGTCATTTACTAATGAAACTGGCCCGTAAGCCACAACTTCATAAACATCCATTATTTTTATAGTAAATTAAAATTAAACCAACACATTAAAATATCTCAATATTTCTAAGCGGTTGCTGTGCAGTATGACAGAGAAAGATTGAGATACCTGCGAGAGAGTGGGAAGTTAAGCCACACCCACCTCGTCGACTCTAGAAAGCATATTTCCTAACACAGTGGGATACACTGAGTCGCTTATCCTCCTTATAACATCCTTGCAAATAATTCTATATACCTATAATTTGATCCTTGAATTTTTTTGTGAAGCTCACTATGGGGATATGCACCCTTGATGCTCCCCTCTATTTCCGGCCCCTGATATATTTCAGTCATTGACTTTTGACACTTCATGACACAGAATATTAAATATAGATTTACAACATAGAGTACATATAAGAGATTACAAATTGTGGTGTACCAACGTCTTTGTGTGAGTTTGATTCCACTATCAGTTCTATTTATATTTATTTCTATTCCAATTAACGTTTTTGGTTGCCCAATGTCTCTCATTTAAAAAATTCTTTGATATCCTTTAAAATAAACATCTAGCCTTTTCTAATAATGAACGATTATTTCTCTCACTTACTCCATTTGGCTGCGGAGTGCAGAGAAAACATACCTCCAAGAGAATGGTAACTCCCATGTTAATCTTTTTGACCATGTTTTGACCTTGAGTACACTAGCGCTCGATCGGTACACTCACGAAGTTACGTGTGGCGGCAGATTTAAATCGGACATTCAAATTAACGGTGGAATATAAAAGTAGCACAAAGTAGAGAAAGGAATAAAACATTCAGAAATTGTTGAAGAAAGTTGAAAAAACATTATATGAATGCAGCATAGATTTTTTATTAAGTGTTCTCCAACAATTTCTGAAAGTTTCACTCCTTTCACTATGTTTAAGGGGAATTAATAAAGTCATAATAAATACACAAAAAGTTAGAAGTATTTTTTTAATAACTTGAAGGTCGCCAATGTGAACATCAACATACATTACTATAACAATATACTTATATAATATACTTATTACTATAATAAATTATTACCCAGAGCACTGTCTAAATAACTGCATTTGTGAAACACTTATTACACCACCAGGACCCGGACGCTGGATACTTAATCTGCCCTTGCATGGCTCCATTTCTGCTTCAGCATTTTTCCGTTGCACCTCAATTAGACATGTAAATAAAAAAACAAATGCACCGTATATTACAAGTAAACTGAAATAATTACGGAAACTAGATTCTTCAAATGCCTTTGAGGTCTTTTACTTTTGCCACAGCCTTCTTCTTCCGTTGTTCATCTGCAAACATTCGATTTTGCCTTGTGCACCACCATTCCACTGCAATAAAAAATACATCATTACAAATCTGGGCTGATATGAGAGAAGCATGCTGTAAAAAGTTCACAAGACAAACAATCTATTGATTATTCTCTGATCTCTTTGTATAATGAGCTAGACGACATTCTTAAACAGCAATACATTATAAACTATCAATTATGCCTTACAGCATGTATTTAGTGGCATTTTCTTGCTACTGAGCCATACCAACACAGAAATAAATGAGATACGAATGATAAGAATAAGATACTGTAACGTGCAAAGGGGAACAGCCGCCGGTATTGGCTACAAAGTAGCGGCATCCGTTTGAAGTAAGCGCGCGATATATGCTGTGGTTGGAAATACCGGCGTTAACAAAGAGAGCGACGGCAGCAGTCGGCGTCTTCTGTTAAAATGCCGACAAAACGAATTTCGAGAAGCGTACAGTGGCGGCTTTCGTGTCAAAGACCAGAAGCCGCCCGAATGCTCTGGATCATTTATCGGGTATATATATGGGAGAATTTTCGGCAACAAGACAGAATGAAAAAGGCAGTGTGAATAAATAGAATAGTCCGAGTAAGTTAGAGAGACTATAGTAAAGTTGTAATTTATATTATTTTGAGTGTAAATAAAGTTAATTTAATAACTCTAAGTTAGTCTCACTTATCTGCGAACCCGCATACGCAACAATTTGGTGTTAGAAGAGGGATCAGTGAGTGAAGAGGCTTTTGTCTATGGTGAACACCCGTAAGCAGACAGAAAAAATGGAAGAACAACTAACTAAGTTATTCTCCGATTTTTTGAGAAAACAAGAAGAACTGCGACAACAAGAAAATAAAGAAGAGGAAGAGCGAAGGCTGCGGGAAGAACAGAAAAAAGAGGAACAACTAAGTTATTCTCCGATTTTTCGAGTAAACAAGAAGAACTACGATATCGAGATTTCGAGCAGGTTGCAGGATTGTTCCGAAATGTCCATCAAGAAATCGAGACTGTAAAACAAGAAGTTCTGGAAGAAATTGGAACAGTTCGAGAAGAAATTGGGACAGTTCGAGAAGAGTTTGAGGAGAAGTATCGAAGACTAGAGAAAGAGATGAAGAAGAAACGAGATACCAACCAAGACGAAAGCAGCAAAATGGACACGTCGGCGATCACAACAGCCAATGCAAAAATTAAACCACCAGCATTTGACGGCGAAATATCCTGGGCTATGTACAAACGTCAGTTTGAGGCAGCAGCTAATGCAAATAGATGGGATCAGCAGCAGAAAGCAACGGCGTTGGTATTGGCTTTGCGAGGAAAGGCGCTTGAAATACTTCAAAACATTCCTGAAGCCAAACAAACTGATTATTCGGCTGTTGCGGGCGCTTTGGAACTAAGATACGGCAACAAATATCTTAGCCAAGTGTATCAGAGCCAGCTGAAGAGCAGAACTCAAGGTTCAACGGAGTCACTGCAGGAATTCAGCAGTAGCATTGAGAGCATGGTACGACTGTCTTATCCACAGGCCCCGGATGAATTCATCGAGCAAATTAGTGTCCAATACTTCATTGATGGAGTTCGAGATATCGATATGCAGTAAGCGTTGAGACTAAGTAGGCATAACACCTTAGCCAAAACAGTGGTCCAGGCACTGGAATACGAAGCTGCCAAAAACGCTTCTATGAATCGTCGCAGCAAATTAAGAGAAGTCAGGGTGTCAGACGAACCACAAGACAATGCAGATTTCTTTAAGAAGTTGGAGGCGATGTTCCAGAAATTCTGCTCTCGAGGAAGCAAGGAGTCTGGATATAGAGAAGTGATTAAGTGTTACAATTGCAACCGAGAGGGACATATAAGTAGAAACTGCAGGCGACGACCCAGATCTGAAGAACGAAATGTTCAGAGAGAGAATACCCGACTTCAGGAAAACTCAACCTCGCCAGTGTAAGGGGGCGAACGCTGGCGACCACTGATTATCAAGCCCCCAAGTTACATTTGTACTCCATCAAGAAGAGCTGTGAGAGCCTCGTTGTCCAAGGTTTTATCAACGGCAAGAAATGTGATTTGACTATCGACACGGGGGCAACAAGGTCAGTGGTACGCCCCGACATGGTTTCCAAAGAATCTATCGTGCAGCACAACATCAAGCCAATAATGGAAACTGCAAAAGGAGATTTGATAAATGTTTTTGGAGAGACCACCACCACTTTGGAAATTGGCAATGCACAAGTAAAGATAAATGCAATCGTGGCTGACATAGTGGATGAATTTATAGTAGGCTTAGACGTTTTGGAAACCTTCAATTTTATCACAGTGAACTTTAAAAACAGAATGTTAAGAGTGGACAACGAGGAAATATTTTTCTAAGCATCTTCGAACAAGAACTGTCCTGTTAAAATAATCGTCACCGAAGATATTCGAATACCTGGAAATAGTGAGAAGATCGTGAAGGCGCACCTAGAAGAACAATTGGAAGGAGTTAAAACTATGGTTTTTGAACCAAACGAGATCAAAGAGAACGGGGCTCTTTTGGTTAGGTGCTTAGTTAATTCCAACGATATTATTCCAGTGAGGGTAGCCAATTTAACTGTAAACAGAATGACTTTGAAGAAAGGGGAAGTAATCGGTACCTGTTCGCCAGTCTCCCGTGTAACAAGATGTGAGCAAGAGGAATCCGTTTCAAAAGATGTACATTTGTCCCAAGAGCTAATGGAGAGTTTTAAGAAGACCTGGAAACATCTTAGCGAACAGGAAAAGAAAAAGGCCATCGAGTTTGTAAAGCAAGAAGCTGATGTTTTCGTGCAAGGAAAAATTACAGGGCGAACGAATTTAGTCGAACATCGGATCAACACGGGAAATGCTGTACCTATTCGCCAACCTCCACGAAGACTTCCTTTTGTAAAACAACAGCAAGTTAACACCATGGTTCAAGAAATGCTGAAGGATGGCGTCATAGAAGAATCCAGCAGTCCTTGGTCATCACCGGTTGTGCTGGTGACAAAGAAGGATGGTTCGACGAGGTTCTGTGTGGATTACAGGAGGATAAATGATGTAACGAAGAAGGACAGCTACCCATTACCCCGAATTGACGATACCTTAAATACCTTAGCTGGATCCAGGTGGTTCTCAACTCATGACCTGAAAAGTGGATATTGGCAGGTAGAGCTAAACAAGGAAGATAAAGAGAAAACGGCCTTTACAGCTGGAAACGGCCTATATCAATTCAATGTCATGCCGTTTGGATTATGTAATGCGCCTGCCACTTTTGAAAGGTTAATGGAATTAGTTCTGCGAGGACTAACTTGGGAAACCTGCCTGGTGTACTTGGATGATGTAATGGTGATTGGCAAAGATTTCGACGAACATCAATGGAATCTGAAGAAAGTATTCGCCAGGATCCGAAGTGCTAATCTCCAGCTGAATCCAAAGAAATGCGTTCTATTCCAGGAAAAAGTCAACTTTCTCGGACACGTCGTATCATCGAAAGGAATTGAGACCGATCCAGAAAAAGTCCAAGCAGTGCGAGATTGGCCCAGACCAAAGAACAAGCACGAAGTCAGAAGCTTTTTGGGACTCAGCAGTTACTACCGCCGATTTGTTAAGGATTTTGGAAAAATTGTGAAGCCACTACATCAATTAACCGAAAAGAACTCCCACTTTGACTGGTCACCAGAATGTCAACAGTCGTTTCTTGAGCTGAAAAACCGTTTGACCAGTGCTCCTGTTCTTGCATATCCCTTGGACGAAGGATTGTTCGTGTTAGACACTGACGCTTCACAAAGTGGAATAGGAGCTATTCTTTCCCAAATACAGGATGGCGAAGAAGCTGTAATTGGATACTTCAGCAAAAAGTTGGGAAAAGCAGAGCGAAACTACTGTGTGACCCGGAAGGAGCTGCTAGCGGTTGTACGATCCATAGAACATTACCACAGTTTTCTCTATGGACGGAAATTTTTAGTAAGAATAGACCACTCTGCACTACAGTGGCTGCTGAATTTCAAAAATCCGGAGGGACAGATAGCGCGTTGGCTGGAGAAACTGCAGAGTTACGACTTTCAAATTAAACACCGAAAAGGAAGAAGTCACGCCAACGCTGACAGCTTGTCACGAAGACCTTGTGGCAGTTCCTGTAAATTCTGTCAAAGACAGGAACAAAAAGAAATAGCCACAGATGTTGTACATATCCAACAAATGCAGATTAGGAATGAGGAAACGGAAAATACCGACGAAATCACCAGAGACAACTTTAGAAGAGAACAAATCGCTGACAAAGATTTGACGATAGTACGGGGCTGGCTAGACCAAAAGCGACGACCTGAGTGGCAAGAAATATCCAGATTTGATCAGACAGTCAAGGGGTATTGGGCTCTGTGGGATTCGTTGTGCTTACGGGATGACTTAATCACTCGTAAATGGGAAAGTCCAGATGGTAGGAGCATTGTGTATCAAACCGTTGTACCCCGAACGATGGTAGCTGAAGTACTTCGTGAACTGCATGGTAGTCGCAGTGGAGGCCATTTTGGAGTAGATAGAACATTGGCACGTGTGAAAGAGCGGTATTATTGGATAAACTGTCGAAGAGATGTGGAAGAATGGTGCAGAAGGTGTGACCTCTGTGCTTCTAAGATGGGTCCGAAGACACGATCCCGAGGGAAAATGAAGCAGTATCTGTCAGGTGAACCTTGGGAAAGAATTGCGGTGGACATTGCAGGACCATTCCCTACGACAGATTCTGGAAATAAGTACATTATGGTTGCCATGGACTATTTCTCGAAGTGGCCAGAAGTAGTGCCGATGCCGAATCAGGAAGCAGTTACAGTGGCCGAAGCCCTTCTGGAAAACGTGATTTCCAGACACGAAGTACCCTTGGAGCTGCATACCGATCAAGGTAGAAATTTTGAATCCGAAGTATAGACGCAGTTAATGAGGTTGCTAGGAATACGGAAAACACGAACAACCCCACTTCATCCACAGTCAGATGGAATGGTTGAGAGGCACAATAGGACCATCAATCAATACCTCTCACTATTTGTGGATGAGCACCAACGTAACTGGGATAAACTGGTACCTCTCTTTCTCCTGGCCTACCGAAGTTTCCAGCATGAATCTACTGGGTATACACCATCGATGCTCTTGTCTGGAAGAGAAATGAAGCTCCCCGTAGATCTGATGTTTGGCAGACCATCAGCCGACGATCATGAAGAAGTGCCTCTTCCACATTATGTAGCTGACCTACAGAAGCGACTTAGAGTGGTCCACGATTTTGCCAGACAAAAGCTCCAGTTGAAGAGCGACAAAATGAAGATGAGACTTGACAAAAGGCAGCCATTAAACTCTTTCAACGAAGGCAATGCAGTTTGGTGGTACCAGCCACAGCGAAGGAGAGGATTAAGTCCGAAGTTGCAAAGACCTTGGGAAGGACCATATTGCATTGTCAAAAAGATTAATGACTTGGTGTACAGGATTCAACTTTCGCCAAGAGCCAAGCCAAAAGTGGTGCACGTGGAAACGAGGCAAACGGAAGAAGCTGTTCGGGGCGAACAGCTTTAAGGGAGGGAGCAGTGTAACGTGCAAAGGGGAACAGCCGCCGGTATTGGCTACAAAGTAGCGGCATCCGTTTGAAGAAGGCGCGCGATATATGCTGTGGTTGGAAATACCAAAAGCGGCGTTAACAAAGAGAGCGACGGCAGTAGTCGGCGTCTTCTGTTAAAATGCCGACAAAACGAATTTCGAGAAGCGTACAGTGGCGGCTTTCGTGTCAAAGACCAGAAGCCGCCCGAATGCTCTGGATCCTTTATCGGGTATATATATGGGAGAATTTTTGGCAAGAAGACAGAATGAAAAAGGCAGTGTGAATAAATAGTATAGTCCGAGTAAGTTAGAGAGAATGTAGTAAAGTTAAGTTGTAATTTATATTATTTTGAGTGTAGATAAAGTTAATTTAATAACTCTAAATTAGTCTCACTTATCTGCGAACCCGCATACGCAACAATACTAAAATAGTAATAGATAATAAAATTCACATTCAACAACTTTACTATATTTTTAGCTTCACCGGAGTTCTAGTTGATTCTTTTACCTACAACATGGTACCCTAATTTACCTGGTAGAAGTAAATTAACAGTTGTTTCTTATATGTTATTTGCGATGTCTTTTGTTTACTCTGATCTCTATTTAATGAGCTTGACGGAAAGCTTAAGCAACAATACGTCCGAAAATGTCAATCAAAAAGCTATTCATGATACACATACCTTTGCTTAATATTCCAGTTTTAGGGTGAACTTGCTTGAATACTTGGTATGTATAAATTGGGTTGCTCTCCATTTTCGTTCGTATTTTCTTCATGCCATACCTAATTACAAATGTTTTCCTGGGGTTTATCAGCTTTCTCGGCAGCCTTACAGCATATCTTTGGTAGCATTGTCTTGCCACTGAGCCATACCAACACTGAAATAAATGAGATACGAATGATAAGAATAAAATACTAAAATAGAAATAGAGAATAAAATTCTCATTCAACAACTTTTCTATATTTTTAGCTTCACCGGAGTACTAGTTGGTTCTTTCACCTACAACATGGTACGCTAATTTACTTGGTAGAAGTAGATTAACAGTTATTTCCTACATGTTATTTGCGATCGCTTTTGTTTACTCTGATCTCTATATAATGAGCTTGACGGAAAGCTTAAGCAACAATACGTTCGAAAATGTCAATCAAAAAGCTATTCATGATATACATACCTTTGCTTAATATTCCAGTTTTAGGATGAACTTGCTTGAAAACTTTGTATATATAAATTGCGTTGCTCTCCATTTTCCTTCGTATTTTCTTCATGCCATACCTAATTACAAATGTTTTCCTGGGTTTTATCAGCTTTCTCGGCAGCCTTACAGCATGTCTTTAGTGGCATTGTCTTGCCACTGAGCCATACCAACACTGAAATAAATGAGATACGAATGATAAGAATAAAATACTAAAATAGAAATAGAGAATAAAATTCACATTCAACAACAGAGAATTGCAGAGAAAACGTGCATATTCTCTCATTTCTCAGATACGTACCTTCAAAACATCCAAAAGCTACAAAACCAGAGAAAACATACCACAAATACAAATACAAATAACGGTTCAGAAAAATGAGGGCCAGGGCATATGAAGTATCAAGGTCAAAACATGGTCAAAAAGATTAACATTGGAGTTACCATTCTCTTGGAGGTATGTTTTCTCTGCAGTCAACGTTGTATGCCATGTTGTTTCAAAAATTCGTTAAACTCTCTATTTATATACTCTGTACCATTATCTGATTGTAAATATTTCTTCATTTTCTTCATGATATTTTCTACTTTATTCTTGTTCTCTTTAAATTTCTCGAAAACTTCATTTTTACTTTTAAAATAAACATAATATCTAGTAGGTATAATCATATGTGAAAGTAACAAAATATTTCGAACCTGCTAAAGATGGATGATGCATTGGTCCACAAACATCACTACGAATTATATCCAATGATTCTTTTGTCTTGCTAGTGTCATATGAATGAAATGGAATTCTTGTCATTTTATCTTTAATAAATGTTTCTCAGAAATGACAAAGAGGTGAAGACAGACTGCTAGATATCTACAACAAGATATGGACCGAAGAAAAACTACCAGAAGACTGGAAGAAATCGTTGATTATCCCGATACATATAAAGAGAGGCGCAAAGGACTGCAATAAATACAGAGGAATAACCTTGTTATGTACAGCAATGAAAATATTTGAGAAAATAATAGAGAAAAGAATAAGATCTAAGATCGAAAGTACATTAAAAGACTCTCAGAGCGGGTTTAGAAGTGGAAGAAGCACACAGGATCATGTTTTCACGATTAAACAAATCACAGAAAAAGCAAGCCAAGAAAGAAGAAAAGTTTATATGGCACTTTTAGACCTAGAAAAAGCTTTCGATTCCGTACAAAGACATAAAATATGGAATATATTGAAGGACCGAAGTGTAAGTGGTAAGATCATAAGACTAACACAAATAATATACGAAGGTAACTTAAACTCAGTAATTAGAAACAATGTAGCCTCGGAAACATTTACAACCAGTACCGGACTAAGACAGGGAGGAAGCCTTAGTCCGCTTTTGTTTATTATATTCATGGATGATATTATTAAAAAATGCAAGCCCAGAACCAAGAAATTAGAAATAGGACACACTCGACTAGAAAGAATATCAATAAGAGAAGGAGCATTTGCAGATGACGTGGTAATACTGTCTGAAAGTGAGAGAGACCTACAAACCAATTTAAACATATGGCATTGAAAGAAAATGATTAAGAGTAAATAAGAACAAAACCAAAGTCATGATGGTTGGAGAAAATATAGAAAACTGAAGATAGTGATAGATGGAGACCATAAAGAACAAGTAGATCATTTCCAATACTTAGGAGTAACTTTAGACGAAAACGGGAAAGAAGAAATAGATCTCAACACCAGAATATAAAAAGCCAATAAGCTCTACTTCGCATTGAACAAAAAATTTATAAACAAAAAAGACATAAATAGAGATACAAAACTCAAAGTTTTTAAAACGATATATAGACCAGTACTTACTTTTGGTTACGAAACATGGGTATTGACAGAGCCGCAGAAAAGATACAGGCGGCGGAAATACGGTACTTAAGGAGTGTTAGAGGGGTCACAAAAAAGATAGAATTAAAAATACAGTTATAAGACAAGATCTAGAAATAAAACCAACCCTAGAATACGTTGAAGAGAGACAACTATCTTGGTGGGGACACCTGCAGAGGATGGACGAAAACCAGTTAAGTGAGTATGGAGAGCTAGAATACATAAGAATCGCAAAAGGGGCCGACCAATCAACACCTGGGATAAAATATCATCACACAACTGCTGGAGAAGAGAGGGACGAACTGGAAATATGCTACTGGACTAGCATACGACAGGAAGGAATGGAGAAAATATGTGCAGATATAAAAGATTGTAAGCCGTCCACCATTATATATGGTAGAAAGGGTATATGGATTATATATACAGGGTTGGTCATATGTTCCGGGACACCTGAATTATAGCCAAACGAAAAATGATATCGATCTCGGGTTTTCACTATCTTATTATGTCTCAAAAAATCTATGTTTGGCAAGTTACTTAATAGTGATGACGTCATCAGTCTTGGAGTAATGGCGGTCACTGTCTTTTTTTAATTGGAACTACAAACTTTTTTGTTGAATTTGGATTCCTCACCTAATCCTAAACATTTTTTATGTAGCACACCCTATACCTAAATCTAATAGATTTCTACTTATTTGAGATCAAAAGTTGGATTTAAATTTGAAAACAAACTAAATAGGGTTTAGTGCTTTGTTGTCATGGATATAAACTAAATAACATAAAACCTTTTTGATTTAATTTGAAATTGTAATAGAAGCGATTTTTATTTACAGAGAAAACACAACTTATCGTTTATGAAATTTGAAACAAGTATTAAGATGAATAACAGAAAAATTAAATTATACAACCTAGATCAACAGTTTTACTGAATTAGATGTTCAAAATGGAGGCCGGCAAACGCCTGACAGTGACCGAGTCTTTCCACGAAATTTCGTCTAACATTTTGCAAGGTTTGTGGAGAAATTTGCCCAATTATTTTCTCTATGCCGTGTTTTAATTCGGGTAATGAGTTTGGTTTCATTGAATAAGCAATTGACTTAACATGTCCTCATAAAAAAATCTCAAGAGGCGTGAGGTCGGGTGACCTAGGTGCAGTGGCGGCTCGTGACATTTATACCAGAGGAGGCCAACTCTACAAAATTACTAAAATAATACAACTTGCACTTTTCCCCACCCCTGGACGCATTGCTACGGCGCCTTACATTTTTTGTGGTGGTCTGGAGGCATTCAATAAAAATTAATCTACTATAGGTCATCAATAGAAACAAAAAAATCTCATCTAGAGTACTCATTTTCGATCGCCTGTTAAATTTTCTAATGGAATAATCAAATGATAACACTTAACTTATTACTCGCGGCTTCGTCCATGCTACCTACCAATGAAAATCCTGTTAGAATCGGCTTAGCCGTTACGGAGAGTTGTCGGAAGTTAAAACCTGTTATTTGAAATTACAAACATACGCTTCGATTTTATTTATTTGTATGGCTTTTTTAAAAATAAAACAAGTTAGATATTACTGTTATTCCTTTTAACATTAGCTACCTGTGAAAATCCCTTAGGAATAGGTTCAGCCGTTACGGAGATTAGCCGAAACAACCAGACAGACAGAAAAAAATTATAAAAATTGTTGGTTTGTTAACAGACACTTCAATTCTATTTATTAGTATAGATAAAGATAAATACTTTCTAATGATAATAAATTAAATTACTCTCACCCTCACTCACCCTTGAAGCACGTCCGAAATCTTAAATAAAACACTCGGTACCCGAAATTTGAAATACTATGATTAGTTTACTGTTAACCGTGTGATATGCGAATCAGTCAGACAATGATGGACGGACGATGCAAAATGGGCGTGTCGAGTGGAGGCCAGACTCCGTAAAATTTCATACGCTAATATCGATAACCACCAAATCCAAGGTCACACTGCAACAAGATTTGTACATGTTGAACGGAGGAAAATAATTTTCAGCCACCTCTGCTCGAAATGTTGTCGGTTGGACGTCTATAATTTTTACGCTGTGTATTTAGAAATGCGGTGGCGCTCATTTAGTGATGTCAATGATAAGTTAATATGCAGACATGTTATTTTCGTTAGAAATGTAACAATCCTGAATTTTTTATTTTATAAATTATAAAAATATACCTTTCATAAAATATTTTAGATTTGATACGCTCCTACATCAAAAATATGAATTTGCCTTAAATTGTAGAGGAGGCCCGGCCTCCCCTGCCTCCTCTGAGGAGCCGCCACTGCCTAGGTGGCCACGCAATACTACCTCCTCTTCCTATCCATCGTCCTGGAAAAACCTGCTTTAAAATTGTTTTAACTTCTCGACTATAATGTGGAGGCTCTTCATCTTGCTGGAACCAAATAGCAGGACTAAGTTGAAATGGGCTTTCGTTATCCGGAAATAATCATATTAGCGCCGGCAAAATCTTCGTTTACAGCAAATTTAGATACCTTTGAGCATTTAATGTATCTTCCAGGAAAAAAGGGCCGATTATGTGTCTTCCAATCATTCCTACCCAGACATTAACCTTCTGTGGATATTGCGTGTGAGTTTCTATTGTCCAGTGTGGGTTATTTCTGGACCAATATCGGTTGTTATGTTTGTTCGAAAATCCATTGAGACAAAACGTCGCCTCATCGCTGAAAAGAATATTTTCCACAAAATTCGGACTTCCCTCATTTTTATGCAATATGTCTTCACAAAATTTCATTCGCTTATCGTCGTCACCTCGCAAAAGCTCTTGTACAAGTGAAGCTTTATAAGGACGTATTTTATTCCTTTTTAAAATTCGACACACGAAAGCCTGACTAATTTCTGCTTCTAGTGCTGGGATGGATCTCTTTAGTTGTTCTTCAATCGAAAGAAGAACATCTAAAGCTTTTTCCTCACCCATCGCAATTCTCTTGCGTCCTGATTTTGCAGCATTGGTAACAGAGCCTGTTTGTCCATATTTTTGAAAAATTATTTGAGCTGTGGATTTGGAAATTGGTTGTCGATTTGGAAAATGTTCATTAAAAACTAATGCGTCTTCACGAAAAGACCTTCGATGGTCACCGTCACCTACTATTACCAGAAGCACAATACGTTCTTGCATATTTAATTGTACCATATTTGCGATTTCTGACTTAATTTATTAACTGACACCTTTCTTACTTATACATTTGATTGTTATATTTATTTTAAATCCAAGACAACCGAGCAATAAACCCTATTTATTTTGTTTTCAAATTTAAATGCAAACATCTGTGTCCAACTTTTGATCTCAAATAAGTAAAAATTTATTAGATTTAGGTATAGGGTGTGCTACATAAAAATGTTTAGAATTAGGTGAGGAATCCAAATTCAACAGAAAAAGTTTGTAGTTCCATTTTTAAAAAATACAGTGACCATCATTACTTCAAGACTGATGACGTCATCACCATTAAGTAACTTGCCAAACATAGATTTTTTGAAACATAATAAGATAACGAAAACCCGAAATCGATATCAATTTTCGTTTGGCTATAATTCAGGTGTCCCGGAACATATGACCAACCCTGTATAATAAATGTTTCACAGATGATTTTGTTTTTATCTAGTTTCAATCTATGAAGTAAATTATTTTTATCCATATGCCTTAAGTCTTGTTCATTTATATGTCCCATTTTCTTGTGCCACGCCATAGTCTTTCTAGATTCTTTTTTCAATAAATTTGCTTCTGCTTTGTGTTGACTTGATTCAATATAGGATAAGACATTTTTTATTTTCTGCTTCTAATATAATATCATTATTGTCCATAATATAAGCTTTTTCTTTTTCAAAAAAACTCTGTAAACTTTACCTGTTAGTTTTTCTACGGATAATAAGTTATTTACTAGATATGGAACATACCTATGTGTAAGTAAGTTACAATTTCTCTCCTGTATATTTGAAGATATTTTCCCTCGTCCTGCCAGTGTGATTTGGTGATCATTTGACGCTAATTTCAGTAATCCTTTTTCAAATTCTATATAGTTGAATAAATTTTCTTTACAAGTGTAGGTATAGTTGAGAGCTCCGTCACGCTGGAATGCGACTTGAAAATATTAATAATTGAAAAATATTCTCGTAAACTACAAACGACGTAGATGATTGTAGTAGAATTTATTTGTTTGTAGTTTTTGAAAAAAAAAAACTAAAAATAAAACATAAATGAATGACTCCTACATTTTGTTATGTTTTTATGATATTTTTCCGGGAATGTGTTAACATTCGTTTGTAGTTTTTTGTAATGACCACAGTTTTTTAATTATTTTTTTAATTTTACCAAGCCAATAAACTAATTAACGTAGAATAAATTTAATAAAATTTTTATTGTTCCAAAAACTACAAACGACGTATATGACTGTAGTGAAATTTATTTGTTTTTAGCCTTTCAAAAAATCCTCAAAATAAAAAATAATAATTAGTCTTACGTTTTTTTATGTTTTTATGGCATTTTTCCGTGAATTTGTTAACAATCGCTTGGAGTTTTTTGTAGTGACAACAGTTTTTTTTATTATTTTTTTTAATATTACCAAGCCAATTAAACCTTTAAATATTAGGCAAGTTTTTGTTGTTAAAGCTATTATTCATCAATATAATGATTTAAAAAGTGAATTTATAAATAAACCAGTTAACACCAGATTTAGAAGTCTTGCATTACCACTACATTCTTTAACCATTGGGCAAAGAAGTTTCGAATATTATGCTAAAAGGTATTTTAATGATCTACCAAATGACTTGAAAACTTTAAGTGTAAATAGAAATGTGCTCAAAAGAAAGATAAAAGAGAAAATTAAAGATATTATCATTGATTAGTTAAAACTGGAAAATCATAGAATTATTTTTTGTTCTTTTTTTCTCTATTTTATAATTTTAGTTGGTATATATGATATGATGATATGATATATATTATTAAACATTATTACTTTAAGGGGAATTTGTTATAAGATAATTAATTTAATTTTATTTCTTTGATTATTTTTTTTTTCTGGACCATCCTATGTACGGGCATCTATGCCTCCTGTAGGTCTTTTATTGTATGTTAAAGGTAATTGGAAAATAAATAATAATAATAATAATAATTAACTAATTTACATACAATATATTTAATAAAGTGTTTGCTGTTCCAGAAGCTACAAACGGCGTAGATGATTGTAATGAAATATATTTGTTTGTAGTTTTAAAAAAAAACTCAAAATCAAAAAAAATAATTAGTCCCACATTTTTTATTTTTATATGGATTTTTCCGGGAATGTGTTAACAATCGTTTGTAGTGACAACAGTTTTTTAATTATTTTTTAAATGTCACTAAGCCAATAAACTAGTTTACGTAGAATAAATTTTATACTTTTTTTGTTGTTCCAGAAACTACAAACGACGTAGATTTTTAATAATTAAATTATATATTAAATTTTCTTATTAACTACCGATTTTTTTAGGTAGTTATTGTTTTGATTATCCGGTCTGTCTGTCTGTCAACACTATTAATCGGAAAATACTAAACCGATTAACACCAAACTTGGTACACAAATACGTAAGGGTAATACCTCCTACGGGATTGATTTTCAACTGTCTGTCTGACTGTCTGTCTGTCTCTCTCTATGCTTTACTTGTATCATATTTTACGAGGCGCATTAAAATTTTATTAGAATTGTATCATTGCTTAAGAGTAAATTTAATTGTATAATAATGAAGTCACTCATAATAATATATTGAAGAGAAATCTATTCATTTATATATCCTGTCTGTGTGTGTGAGTGGGTGTATGCGAATAGCCAAAGAAGTATAACTTCCACCGTCTGGTCGGACGCAGACCCAGCTTTTTTTAATATTACCAAGCCAATAAACTAATTTACTAATTTACTAATTAAGTTTGTTAATAACGACAATTCAAAATGAAATTAGTGCAGGTAACAGTGAAACAACTCAAAGAAAAATTGGTGGAACGGGATTGTGATGATTCCGGTAATAAAGCGACCCTCCAGAAACGGTTAGGTTAGGTTAAGGGACACTCTGATTGAAAATGGAGACGATCCTGATATCTTCGAGTTCCACTCTCCGGAAGAGCTGTTACTGGAAAAAATTTCTAGAAATAATAGTGAAAAATTCGATGAAGTCTCGAAAAAGTTCGAAGAAATTTCTAGAAATAATAATGAAAGATTCGATGAAGTAACCAGAACATTTGGAGTGCAATTCGATGAAGTCTCGATAAAGTTCGAAGAAATTTCTAGAAATAATGAAAAATTCGAAGAAATTTCTAGAACTAATAATGGAAGATTCGAGGAAGTAACCAGGACATTTGAGGTGAAATTCGATACAGTCTCAAGAAATTTAGAAGAAATTTCAAGAACAGTTGACGAAAACTTTGTCACGACAGAGAAGAACATGGAGGTACTGCAACAAAAAATCAAGACACTGGAAATGGCTGTTAAGAATGGTAACTGCAGTGGGAGCCAGACACTCAAAGGCGAAGATGACTTAGCCGCAGGTAGTATGAGGGTTAAGCTTCCAAACTTTGATGGAAAGTGCTCCTGGTCAACCTATCGAAAGCAGTTTGAAGCAGTGGCAATGGCTAACCAGTGGACCGAAGAGCAGAAAGCTGTTTCGTTAACTGCTGCCTTACGAGGTGATGCAGCAGACATCCTAAGGTCTATTCCAGCTGGCCAAGCAAACTACCATGTCTTGCTTTCTAAATTGGAGAATCGGTATGAAGACAGTCATTTCCAGCAAGTATACAAAGCACAATTACGATCTCGGGTGCTACATGCAAATGAGAGTCTGCAAGAATTTGAGGGGGAGGTAGCTCGTATTGTGGGGCTAGCATATCCTACAGCTGCCGATAGCTTCCTCGATGAAATTACGGTGGACACATTTGTAAATGGATTGAGGGAGAGCGAGCTGCAGAAGGCGTTGAAGCTGGCCAGACCAAAATTGCTAGAACAACCACTAGCTATTGCTTTGGAGCATGAAGCCGCTTGCCAAACTTCGCGAGGGCGCCTTGTAACAGCAATCGAAGAAGAAGACCAATCCAATAGAGAGTCCCTTTTAGATATGATAAGGAAACTAGTGACGGGAGTGCAGTCAAAGAAGAGAGAGCCAAGGTGTTGGAACCGTGGTGAGCTAGGACACGTACGCCACAGTTGTAAGAAGAAGGCGGCATAGTCGGAAAAACTGGAATGTGTCAAGATGGAAGACAAGATTTGTCCTATACGACGAACAACCGTAGAAAATGAGGAATTGCAGCCCGGAAAAATGAAAGTGGCCCAAGAGAACGACCCATGTTTGAGAGTGGTCTTGGAGTGGATGCGCCGTAAGGAGAGGCCGTCTTGGCAGGATATAAGCTTACGAAGCCCTGAAGTGAAAGCATATTGGAGCCAATGGGACTTTCTTGTGTTAAGAGATTATCTGCTGTATAGGACCTTTGAGTCTGAAGATGGCACTGAATCCAGATTACAACTAGTTGTGCCAAGAAGCAAAGTGCCGGAGGTACTCGTCAGCTAGATGATGGAGCCTCGGGTGGGCATTTTGGAATCACCAAGACTCTGCAGAAGGTTCGGGAGCGATTCTATTGGGTGAATTGCAAAGACGATGTGAGAAAGTGGTGCCGTCAGTGTGAAGTGTGTGCAGCCAGCAATGCACCACTTGGTAGAAAGCGGGCACCTATGAGGCAGTATAATAATGGGAGTCCCATGGAGCGAGTGGCTGTGGATATTGCGGGGCCATTTCCTGAAACGGACAGTGGGAATAAGTATATCCTAGTAGCCATGGATTACTTCACCAAGTGGACAGAGGCGTACGCAATCCCTAACCAAGAAGCATCGACCGTCACCGAGGTGTTGGTGAAAGATTTCTTTTCACGTTTTGGCGTTCCTCTTGAAATCCATTCGGACCAAGGAAGAAACTTCGAGTCAGTCCTGTTCCAAGATGTGTGCAGACTAATAGGTGCGAACAAGACCAGAATGACCCCTTTGCATCCTCAATCGGACGGAATGGTAGAGAGGATGAACCGAACCATGGGCAAGCACCTCTCTAAGGTTGTCTCAGAACATCGGCGAGATTGGGACCAGTACATCCATTTGTTCCTGATGGCCTATCGGGCGGCTGTGAATGAAACAACTGGTCAGACTCCTGCTAGTTTAATGTTGGGGCGTGAGTTACACCTACCCTGTGACCTGGAATTTGGCCGTAGACCTACAGTAGATAATGTCGCAGGAGAATGATATGTCGACCAATTGAGAGCCAGAATGGATATAGTCCATGAGTTAGCCAGACAGAACATCCAGCTTGCCAGTGATCGAATGAAGCACCACTACAATATTCGATCAGCTGATGGAGTCTTCAACGTGGGGGACCTTGTTTGGCTGTATAATCCCAACGACGTCGAGGCCTTTGTCCCAAACTCCAAAGGCAATGGGAAGGTCCATATGAAATTATGAAGAGGATAAATGACGTCATCTCTCGTATCCGAAAGTTACCAAGGGGAAAACCTAGAGTGGTGCACATAAACCGACTTGCACCATACGCTGGATCGAATAACCAGGAGGAAGCACGAGTGGCTCTTAAAGAAAAGAACGTTGAGGAGCGAAATGTCAGTTTTAATGACTTCATGTCCAACTACGCGGATCGGAAGGTCAGACTCGGTGTGACAGTTGAGGTTCAACAAGACCTTTTCAAACTACCAGCTGACGTTTCTATTGCCCATTGTGTGGCGGAGGATCTACGTATGGGCTGATGGGCTATGAAGACTGGATGAACTGTCAGCCCAACGACCAAGAGTAGGAAAAGTTCTGCGACTAGCAGATGGTAATTGGAACCTCTTCTATTTGGTTACGAAGAAGATGTCTTGAGGAAAACCCACTTACAAGGACATCTGGCATGCACTGAAGAGCCTAAGGAATGAAGTCAGGAATTATGACATCAAGAAGTTCGGTCTTCCGAAAATAGGCTGCGGGTTGGACGGGCTAGATTGGAAGATTGTAAGGAGCATGATCGAATACATCTTCCAGGACGCTGGTGTGCAAATTACCGTGTGTTGCTTCATTCCAAAAAGAGTGTACCCGGGAAAGACGATAGACTGTTACTTCTTCAACAAGGGTGTTTGCCTGGCAGGAACCAAGTGCAGATTCCGCCATGAAACGGAAATCCAGCAAGGTACTACCAAGGATGATTCTGATCGGGACGATCAGATGCTAAGGAGGGGGCAGTGTAATGTGAAGACTTACCCGAATAATGAACTATCACAAATTTCACAAACATTCCACGGGAGACATTAGAGGCAACGAGAATAAATCCTGGTCTATTCTCGAAGCCATATACTGAGAAATAACCTCCAGAAACAACACTGGAATCATCTAGAGCTTTTTAGGTTAGATATATAAGGCTGATGGCAATGACAGTTAGTCAGTGATAGATAGTCAGTCGGTCATAGAATCATAGAAAGTCGTAATAGTCCGAGAAATAAGTGTGAATATAAATGTGATTATAGTCGTGTAGTTATTGGTATAAATAAATAAGTGAAAATAAATCGAACCCAGTTTTAATATAAATTCCCGTTACAATATAAAAATATTTGTTCTTATTTGATTTGTCGCTAGTCGCTTGTTAAGTTATCTACAAATGTTAAGGCAATTTGATGTTTTTGTTTTCTGCTAATGTATTTGGTGCAATGATTTGAATATTTTTATTATTATTTATGAAATAAAATTATAAATAACTAAGTCAAGCTATTTCAATTGAATGCTTTGTTCATTGGAATAATTATAAAACTAATTTTATTAAAACCACTTTACAAGACACCGAATTGCGTTCCAACTCCAGTTCTTGATATCTGGCACTATTTTCGAACTGCTGGCTTACTATATCCTCGACAGCAATTAAAGAAGTATTGAAATAGGCACTACTATGACTGCGTTGTATATGTTAACTGGCAATTATGAGTTATTATCAAATAATATATTAAATCGTTTGTAGTTTCACAAATCTCACTGTTTTGAGATTGTTGACTTGCTGTATATTATGTTACAATGAACTGATATTAATATAAGATTATATCTTATCTCTTTCGTATTTCCTCTGATAACAAAACAATGTATTGCACTAAAATTACCACTTTGGAAAAGACCAGCTGTTGAACTTAAGCATAATTATCGATACCTACTACAAAAGATTAAAAAGTACATACTACAATCCTCTGTACTGTTTGTAGTTAGATGCGACAAAAAAAATAGGTTTTCTCTAAATAATAAAGGTAAAATTAAAAAAAAACTGTTGTCACTACAAAAAACTACAAACAATTGTTAACACATTCCCGGAAAAATGCCATAAAAACTTAAAAAAATGTAGGAGTATTTTTTTATTTTTAGGGTATTTGAAAAACTACAAATAAATAAATTTCACTACAATCATCTACGTCGTTTGTTGTTTCTGGGTCAACAAAAATTTCATTGCATTTATTCAAAGTAACTTAGTTTATTGACTTGGTTATATTTAAAAAAATACTGTTGTCACTACAAAAGACTACAAACAATTGTTAACACAGTCCCGCAAAAATTCAATAAGAACATAAAATGATGCAGGAGTAATTAATTTTGTATTTTATTTATTTTTAGGGTTTTTTGAAAAACTACAAACAAATAAATTTTACAACAATAATCTACGTCGTTTGTAGTTTACGAGAATATTTTTCAATTATTATTATTTTCAAGTCACATTCCAGTGTGACGGAGGTACAGAGAAGTACAAGCACTATCTAGACACCAGTTATTTTCCCCAGCATCATCACTCATTCATAAACACTTAGCATTAAACGATTTGTCAATCTGTTTTCTATCTTTATTTTCTTATTTTGCCAACACTGTTCAACTTTATGGCCTGTCTTCTTACATAAAGTGTATTTCATGAATTTCCTTTTATTCTTAACATATAATGCGCCTTCCTGATCTTGGTTTTTGTTTTTTCTAGCCTCGGACTCTGCTACTATTTTTATCTTAAGAGCTTCCGGCGTTGGTATAATATCTCTTGATTCTATTGCTATTCTAAATCCGTCATAAGTTGCAGGTAAACTATAATATCATGATGCTTAACAATTCAGGATGAATTTCTATTTTCAAATCCTTTCATTTTTCGATTTCATCCTTAAAAGAGTTAAAATGATCTTGTACGTCATCATTTACATGTAATCTTTTCAATACAAGTCATTTCAGTAAAATAGGTTTTCTTGCGGGACCGCAGCTTTGATTTTAATCTATCCCACACTTGCTTTGCTATTTTACATCCACTTATTGTTTTAACTGTGATGGAGATATCAGGAGTAGAATCTCTCACTTAGCTAATAAATCCAGTTTATTAAATTTTGTTTTCATGTCATTATCGGTATTTTCATTTAATATTAATGTGCTTGTACACAACATGTATCATAATTTTCCTTTGTGAGGGGGTCAATTATATAATTACTGGTCGTGACGTTTTTTGTTACTAATTTACTTAGAATTTAGCTTCTGTTCTGGGAATTACGTTTTTGCATGAAAACTAATTTTATTCAACATTTATGAAAACATCATCATTTAAAATTATTGTAACTAACTACATTATAAACAACCTTTTCTCTGCTTTTATTTCTATTTTGTCAGAATTTGGCGCAGTTGATATTTAAAATAATTTATACAGAAAGTTATTTTATTCACAAAAATCCATCAAAGGTAAAGAGGCATACGAAAGGGAAATAGCCTCAAAACTTCAGAGCTTGGAAGAAGCAGACAAATAAGTCACACTCTAAAAGAAGCTCAAGAAAGACACAGCGAAAAGGTTAAAGACAAGGAAGAGAGACTGAGCCAAAATACGAGGAATCTAATGAGGGAGATATACGATATAAATGCACGGCAAATTCCGCTACTCTGAGACAAATCAACAAAGATATTTCCAAAGCAGTTAGAAAAAATATCAGAAAATATAATAGCGAGCATAATATATCCCAAGTTATAGAAAACAACAAAAGCTTGAAGATTGAGAAAAGTCAGCTTAGGTAAGAGAAATATTTGTAGACTCCATGATAAAAGTGGAACAACAAAAACCAACAGAGAGGATATTCTTAAGATTGAAAGGCAAATATCGAAAATTCAAAAATGTAGGATCTGAGGATATCCCTGAAATAACAGTGGAATAAACGCTTCCCTGTCCGAACTGAAATTTTTTAAAACAGAAGACGATATAGTGATCGAATAAATTAAAGAAGGAGGTGATGTTTTAACACGCATACTTCAAAAACTCCTTAACGCATGTCTCCTGAAGGGTACAACCCCCACTAAATGGCAAAATGCAGTGATTATTCTCATGCATAAGAAGGGTGATATTGCCGATTTAAGCATTTATCAAGCTATTCATGAACATCATAACAAAGAGGCTTACAAATAAATTGAACAGTTATCAGCCACGCGAGCAGGCTGGATTCCAAAAAGGCGTTCGATGCCATAGATCAAAACCAAATTCTTCAAGCTCTGGGTTATTGTCGAATCCACGATAGATACACCGCAATAAATAAGAATATCTACGAATTAACAACTGATAGTGTAAGAATCCACAATGACACAAACAAATTTAAAATAGAACGAGGTCTCCATCCATGTGATCCTATTCGTCATTGTTATTTTTGCTAGAATACGTCTGTAAACAAATAAGCGGAGATCTGAATCTTTTGAAATTTGCAGACGATATTGTTTTAATATCAGACAGCATTGAAAAAGCCATGCAAATATTGTAAAGACTTTAATAAACCTCAGGAATGGACGGATTGAAGAAAAATATTTTGAAGACCCAATTTAATTATGACCAACCATATGGAGGAAAAATTCCCATGATAAGCGGCGTAATCGAACAGGTCACTTCATATACAATTATCTCGGTCATGAACTCCATATAGACCAAGACAATCAAACATCCGAAATTCAAAGAATATTAGGTCTGGCATGGGCGGCATTTGGTAACCTTAAGGATGTGCTTAAATCAGAAATTCTCATAAGCTTAAAACGAAAAGCATTTATCAAGTGTGTTTTACCAGTGATGAGATATGGGGCAGAGACACTCAGGCGTATTCATAATCGAAACAGTACGCTACTAAATTAAGTGCGGAGTGCGGAGGTCTAACCTTAAATTAGGTTTATGACTCTTATGTCAGTGTTATGGTAGGAGAGTGTTTTGTTTTTTTATTTTAATACGATACTAGCTAGTACCTACCGAACTAAGATTGGATTATGAATACCCTTGACTCACTTTAACCAAAAAGGTAGTAAACAAAATACAAGTAACGCAGCGTCCTGTGGTAAGGTCAACGTTGGGCGTCAGCCTACTAGGGCCCTGTATACATTTATTAGATTTTTCTATGGTAACCAATCTCTAATTTGATAAAATTTGTAATACATTTTCCTTAATTTTGTTGTTGTATACTCAACATGATACTGCCACTTCATGTGTGAATCAAAGAACAATCCTAGATATTTAGTTTTAGATACTAAAGAGATTTTTTTTAAGTGCAATTGCAATTTGTAAAGTCAACGCAGTCAGTGGCACTACAGGGATAAGTTAGCTTGTTTAATGTAAAACACATGAAATTGGATTTGTCCACATTCGGAGTTCGTAAATCAAGCCATGTTTTAACTTTACTCATTGCTATTTCTGCTTTTTTTATATACAAGATCCCATGTGGTTGCATGAAGCATAATAATAGTGTCATCTGCATAACAGACTGATATGATTTGTGTATTTTAGTCGCAGCTTTGCTTATTTTACTGGTAGAACTTAACGCAGAAATTAACTATGGACTGCCTTATTGAACAACACACAGAACATCTTCTTTATTATTTCCTCTTTCTTATATATAAAATCATAGAACATATAAGTAGCATAGGCATAGTATCATAGTATAAAATTATGAGAAACACTTGGAAGATGTTATAAAACAATTAATATGTTAACACACTCCCTTAACAATGAGAAGTGTTTATATGAAATTAAGCACTCCCTGAAACAGAACATGTTTGTTTCTAAATATAAGTATTATATTCCAAGGAATATTGATAAGATTATTGAGCAAATAAAATGATAGGAGTAGTTCGGCACAAAAAGGATACTCAATATTTCAACCCTTTTTATATATATTATTCAGCTTAGAATTTTATCTCTCAGTTCTTGAAACTTTAATCTTTGAAGGGGTTTTGTCAACAGATCAGCCAGTTGGTGCTTGGTTGGGCAGTGAATGAGTTCAAACCATCCTCTGTCATATTCGTCGCTTATAAATTGATATTTCACGTCAATGTGATGGCTGTTTGTTGAAAGTTGCCTAGATTTGATCATTTTCATTCCACTCTGATTGTCCATATGCAGGGATATGTTTATCTTCTTGTTCAATAGTTCTTCAATGTTTGCTTTTATTACCTTCAGTTCTTTACAGCAATGTGCTGCAGCTACATACTCTGCTTCGGTTGATGAGAGAGCAACGATCGTTTGCTTCTTAGAGCACCAGGATATCGGACCATTTGCTAGCATGATCACAAAACCAGTGGTACTTTTCTTGTCGTTGGGATCTCCAGCAATTTTTTGGGTGCCGAATAGGTAATCTTCCGATCCTTTGTTCCCAATAGGTATCTCAGAGTTCTTTTGACATTGATAACATCTTGGACTGTTGGGTTATTTAGCTGTCTGCTTTCATAGTTGACGGCAAAACTTAAATCCGGACGTGTTTTCTCAATGTCTTGTAGAATATTTATGTTTGATGTCATATGAGATGAACATGCACTATCCACACAAAAAGTTTTATCTTTATCTTCATGGATTTCATCAGGAATTACTCTTGTTAAAAAACATGTCTTGGTTGAAATTTCTCCTTTGTCAGAGCACATACTGACCTTTTCTCTATTTTTAGATAGTTTGTTTCTGTTTTCATGAAGTTCTTTATAGAAGCATCTTTCTGATGGATGGTTGTTCTTCTTATAGTATTTACAAGCAGGTGTATTTGTTTTTCTATTTTGATATCTATCCTTACTGTAGCAATCATCTGATGTATGGTTGGTTTTTTTGCAGTATTTACAAGCTTTATTCTTTTTTCTATATGTAGATCCATGGTCTGTCTTGAAAGCGACATCTGGTTCATCTTTCATACTTCTTTCTTCTTCTGAGCATAATCTTGATATCAGATTCTCAAGAGTCTTTTGGGAGTTAGGTGTAGAATCCCATGCAGTATTGATATGTTTATAATGTTCAGGCAGAATACTTAAAATCTTGGTAATAAGCATACCATCGCTGATGTTTTCCTCAAGACCTTTCAGTTTAAAAGCAATATCTGTATTGTGCTCAAGTTTTCTATCATACTTTTAGACGTTTCAAATTTGCTGTTGAAGAAGTCTGTCATAAGCTGACATTTCTTTGGCTCAGTATTTTTGCGATAAATATTTGCCAAGGTATCATACATTTGTTTTGATGTTGTACAGTTTAGAATATGTACTTTGTTTATATTATCTATGGTTCTCAAAATAACGTGTCGTCCTTTGTTTTCCAAGCATTTATGGCAGCGGTATCTTGGGTGTTTTCGGTTATCAGTTCACTACCAGTCATAACGTTGATAATTTGTTTGGCTTCCAACAATGTTTTCAATTCAAATTCCCATAATTGAAAAGTATCAGCATTTTTCAATTTTTGTATCGATGTAATCTCGGAGTCTGCCATTTTGTTTTCAAAGCTTCTTTTTTTTGAGTAATGAAATCCAAAGATGTTTTCTCACAAAAAAAACAGTTTCTCTTCAAATTGCGACTTTTACGCACGTACCTGGGCCCATAACCTGATATGATTTGTGTATTTTAGTCGCAGCTTTGCTTATTTTACTGGTAGAACTTAACGCAGAAATTAACTATGGACTGCCCTTATTGAACAACACACAGAACATCTTCTTTATTATTTCCTCTTTCCTATATATACAATCATAGAACATATAAGTAGCATAGGCATAGTATCATCAGAGACAAAGAAAGTATTAAATTATGAGAAACACTTGGAAGATGTTATAAAACAATTAATAGGTTAACACAGACCACATCTCCTCGACATTCTAATTGTATGAGGCTGTTTATATAGACGGTAAATAAGACTGGCCCTAGCACTGTGCCCTGTGGCACACAACATTCTACCAGACAAGATGCACTTATGGAATCTCCATCTTTAACCCGCTAAGATCTCTGGTTACGATAGGATTTAAACAAGTCTAAGGCAATACCTCTGATACCCAACTTGTACATACTGTCTAGCAAAATGCGGTGCGGCACAGTGTCGAAGGCTTTTGCCAAGTCTAGAAATATTGATAAGCATTTTCTACCATGATTAAGATTTTTTGATATGTAGTCTATTACCCTAACAATTGCATCGTTCCAAGCCCTTGCTAAAACCATATTGGTTTCATGATAAAAGTTTATGGTTTTCTAAATAGGTTACAACTCTTAATTTGATGCATTTTTCATTAATTTTGCTAATATAAGGCTTTTCTACGTGACGTCAGCGCCATTTAATCTACTGTCAAAATCAGCTGTTCTGGAGGTCAACAAATTATAAGATTGAATTCTAAAATCGTACTTTTTACTTTATTTTAGTTATTTTTGTACAGTTTCAAAACACTCAGGTTAATAATAAGGTATTTTAACACTAATAGAATTGTTTTAGAGTGAATGTATGTTTGAGAAAACTAGAGTTTGTAAGTAATTACTTTAAATGTAGGTACTCACCGAAGTTTTAATCCCTTGAATAACATTATTTTTATGTTCAATTGCCACATTTTTGTGGAGTTGTGCAAACGATGATAAGAAATTATTTCTATTACCATCGGAAAAATATAGTAGAGGTAGATTAATTAATTCAGGAACGTGCAGCTCGTCGGCAATCTTGGATGAACATAGAGGTGATTTAACAGAAAGTAAAATCAAATGGCTAATAATTTGTAGTGACCATTTTATTTCAGGTAAATTTTTCTTGATATGCATTTTTCATTGCATATATAATGTGTTTTATGTATTTTAATCAATTTCAATAAATATAGTTAGTTGCTACCATTACTTATATAAAGTAGCCAGAGAGAGTGGTATACTAGGGCAAAAGAAAGTGTAAAAATGAAGGAAGATAGTTCTAAGATTCAATTTATATTATATTTATTTTTCATTATACACAAAATATATAAGAATTCCCTTTTTGTTTCCTAGGATTAATGCACGGATTCATCCAAACCGAATGCAATTGTATTTTTATTTGTATATAATAAAGGTGCAAGGGGTAGTTAGCTTTGGAGCTTAATTAGCTTTGCAATCTCCATATTTTCATCTGACGTTGGGTTAATATATTATTATTATATTCATATTTTCTGAAGATATCTTCTTTTGTCTTCAAAATCCAGTCTTTCAAAGTATCTACTTCCATTAGACATCTGAAAGAGAAATATTTTTTAAAAGTATTCTTATCTTACATAGGTATATAATTTTATTATATTTTGTCAATAAAACAAAAAATAATCTGTTTTTAATTATAAACAGAATCTGTATTGCCATTTCAAATGATTATTCTGTATTTAAAGGTGTTTCAAGATAGAAATGCAACCAAGTTTTGTAAATGCAACAAATTATAATTCGCAAAATAAAATGCTTAATCTTAATTATTTCTACTCAAATTTTAAATGTTTACCTTCAGGATTACTTGAATTAACAATTTTAAGGTTTTGTTGTAAATATCTAGCAGTAAAATCTTCAAAATTTTCTTGAAAACTAACAAAACTTACAATGGTGTCTTATGGCAAAGTGGCTTTGTTGACCTCCAGAACAGCTGTTTGCGGCCATATTTGTGACGTCGGTGGAAAAGCTCTATTGCTGGTGATGGCTATCGGTCTATAATTACTGATTACTTTTTTGGAGCCTCCTTTATGAAGTGGCGTGATCACTGAGCTTTTAAGTATATACGGGTAAGTATCTCCTTAATAATCAAATTTACTAAGTGTAGTAGAGGTGCTAATATTATTGTTTAGGGTGTTTATCACTTCCATCATTTCTGTTTTTTTTTGATAGGGGATAAACAGAATGACTTAGCATTCTTAGAGGTATTAATATTTAGGTTTGCTTTGTTAATTCTAGGTATTTTACTGCCTAGCTTTTTGCCAGTTTTTGAGAAGAAATTATTAAATTCATTTGCTTTATCGACTTCATCAGTTATCTCTTTATTGTTATCTAAGATGTTTTTAATATTGTGTTTATTATCAACATTATTGCAAAAACACCTAATTAAACTCCATGTTTTCTTGGAGTCATTTTTATTAGCGTAAATTGTTTTTGTAGTAATCGGCTTTGGCTTTATTAGTAATGTTAGTAAGAGTTCTACGGTATTATCTATATCTATTTATATGTTAATCTTTATTTTGATTTTTGCTACTACCTTTTTTAAAGAGTTTCTCTGACGTATAGAGTTTAATAGGCCCTGTGTTATACATGGCTTAATTCTCCTGTTTTTACATACTAAATACTTTATTGTAGTGGCATGGTTTAAATAGAATTTGAATTTATCTATGAGTAGGTTGGCACAAGTGTTGACATTTTCACAACTTAAAATATCATTCAATTTTTCCCTCTTTAAGAATTTGTCTAACTTCTCCCAATCTATTGATTTACTATACTTCTTTGCATTAATTTTAGCTGTCTCCTCTTTCAGAGTTATATTTGGAAGTAGTGAGCAGTGGTCTGAGAATCCGGAATCAAGAATAACTCCGCGAGTTATAAAATGACTTTTAAGTATAACAAACCAATGATCATTACATGTAAAGCTACTTTTATCAAATTCTGGTTGCTGAGTTAATAACAGAGTGAAAACCTTTTTCATTTAAGCAATCTATATAATTTTCTACATTTATATTACCTACATCTGTTTAAAATATTTATGTTAATATCCCCTCCAAATATTTCAATTTTGTTTTGATTATCTATCGTTTCTAGATATATATTGTAACGTGAAGACTTACCCGAATAAAGACACCCACACACACACAAATATCTGGAAGAACACTCTGGAACCCCGGAAGCACCTCGATTACGCTCGAAGGAATATATTGGAAAATATATCCAGAACAATATATTAGAACGGACGGGAAGCTTCGAGATAGGAGGTTAAGTGGATATAAAAAGACACGGACCACGGAGACAGTTAGTTAGTGATAGATAGTCAGTCAGTCATAGATCATAGGCAGTAGAAAGTCGTATATAGTCAGAGAAATAAGTGTGAATATAAATGGGTATATAGACGTGTAGTTATTGGTGTAAATAAATAAGTGAAAATAAATCGAACCCAGTTTTAATATAAATCCCAGTTACAATATTTAGATTTTCTACAAAGCTTTCAATTTCTACTGGAGATACGGCTGATAGGCCTATGCCTATTTTGGCATTATTTTTATCTAGATTTACATAAATAAAATGGGAATTTGTGATTTTGACAATATTATTTTCTATTAAAATACTATTTTTCATAAAGATTATATAGCCGTCACATTTGGTGTTGATACTTTCATTATAGATGGTACAATATCCAGTTATTTCAAAACTTTTAGCGTTTCGATAATACCTGTCTCAGAGCAGACAATTATATCGAAGTCTTTTTGTAGTGATTCTAGAAACATGATTAGATTGTTGTAATTTTTATTAACACTTCTTATATTTAGATGAATAATGTTGAGATCACAAAGATAATTATTAAAAAATTGTACAGTCTCAATCTTATCACATGAAATCACTTTAAAATTGAGGTAATCATCACATAGCGAATTTATAGCCATTTCGGATTAATTTTGACAAATAAGTTAGTAATAAATGATAGATGGATAGATAAAGTGAATACAGCCATTTTAGATCAGTACCTGTCAATTAATCTCCACTAGGTATTTCGTATTTTATCTAAAATAGTATTTCGGACTTATTTTCTTTTTGCGAAATACAAAATATCTACATCGCTATTAGGGATTTTTTTATCAGACACAGAAGATGTAGAAGATTAATTCATATTCATTTATAAGGTAAATTAAGATTGTTTAAAAACATTGATGTTAAGAATGTAGTTAAATCTCCGGAAGTACAAACCTTGTTTTTAAATAAATAGAACATAGGATTAAGAATAATGAAATGAATAAAAATGATAACTTCCATGATAATAATAATGAAGGAATTTCATAGATTTCAAAAAATATTATCAAAATAAAATTGTATAAATATAGGAAATTAGGAACTATCATTTATACATTTAGTATTCAAAATAGAAAAGGAGAACCTATTTTGTATTTGAAATAACACACGACTTTCCTACCGCTCGCAGGCAAATTCCAGTGAATGAAAAATTTTTACACTACCTATTAAAATACTTTCCTTACATAGCGACGATAATAGCGGTAGTAAAGTAAAAATCCTCTGGTCAAATCGTACTACCACTCATTTTTTTCAGCATGTCAAGACAAACAACGATGGCCATGTAACATTTTTCCGCAAGATGAAACGTTTAGCCAGAATCTGAAGAAACATGTGGAAACTATAGAATTTTATTCAAGCTTAACTTTTTTTGTGCTTTTTCTCAGAGATGGCGCTGTGTGTGGGTGGTAAAGGGCTTTCAGAAGAATACTTTAGGCAAGTTTAATCAAAATCCTTAGAGCCGTTTTCGCGATATAGTCTTGAGCAAATCACGTTTTTTGGCTATAGCTCAACACCCAGTGTATACAGGATTCTCATTCAGTGCCACCGGCGAGTGATATTGGTACCAAACAAAATAAAAAAGAAAGCAACAACATAGGTACACTGATCCGTTCCCGAGATAATGCTGTCACAGACAGACAGACGGACCAATGGCTGAAAATATGTTTTTTAGACTTAAGAAACTCTGAAACTTCAACATTTGTAAAAATCTCCATACCGAAAATTTCTCACGATTACAATACATTCCTTATACAGCTACTACAGTAGCGTAGGAAAGTAAAAATCTGGTGTGTCCACTCACACGACTTTCCTACAGCTCGCAGGCAAATTCCAGTGAACTAAAAATCGTCCGATCAAATTGTGCTACCACTCATTTTTTTCAGCATGTCAAGACAAACAACAATGGTCATGTAACATTTTTTCGCAAGATGAAAGGTTTAGCCAGAATCTGAAGAAAAATGTGGAAAATATGGAATTTCATACAAGCATAACTTTTCTTGTGCTTTTTCTCAGAGATGGCGCTGTATGTGGGTGGAAAAGGGCTCTCAGAAAAATATTTTAGGCAAATTTAATCAAAATCCTTAGAGCCGTTTTTGCGCTACAGTCTTGAGCAAATCATGTTTTTTGGCTATAGCTCAACACCCCGTGTATACAGGATTCTCATTCAGTGCCACCGGCGAGTGATATTGGTACCAAACAAAATAAAAAAGAAAGTAACAAAATACACCGACCCGTTTCCGAGATAATGCTGTCACAGACAGACAGACCAATGGCTGAAAATATGTTTATTAGACTTAGAAAACTCTCAAATGTCAACATTTGTAAAAATCTCGATACCGAAAATTTCACACGATTACAATACTTTCCTTATACAGCTACTATAGTAGCGTAGGAAAGTAAAAAACTCTGCCATGAAATGTTTTATTGAGCTAAATGCATCTGAATATGTTATGGATGAAATTAATTTTTTTTCAAACCTACTGATTAAATACTTATTTATGTTTTTATTTGTCAGTGAGTGGTACAAAGATGTCTTGTGACAAATATAACCACAAGAAACTCATTTTCTTCTTTATCACATAGGATACATCACCATTGGATGATTCAGGACCGAATAAATTTGAATATTTGCTCTTGTGACCAAAAGGCAATTATCATGACTTAGGTACCTATCAATTATCAGACAGAAAAATCGTAAGGCATACGAATCAAAGCAGTCTAGACGGATTCAAAAATATTCCGAATTCTAGAAATCTATTGGGTTCAAGATAGAAGAATAAATTCTTTGTTGAAATATGTAAATAAATACAGGGTCTGTCATTTGAAATAATAAAGTTATTCTAGTTTTGAAAGAGAAATTTTCCAACATCCTGTATGATTTTTGACATTGAACTATGAATGATGTTATTTTTCCAACATTCATCCAGACCCAGATCAAAGCTATTACAGAAGTTCAAAATTATTTACTAAGTACTTTTTCCTTCATACCATAAAATTCAACAAATCCTAAGATAGATATTTCAAAAACGGTAAAAGCCAGGTACGTATCGCTATATCAATATTCGCTAATATTGAAGTCGCCTATATTTAGACGCATATTTAGGGTGTTCCATTTAAAAATATATATTATTTTGATATATTCTATTTAGAGCGCTCAGTATAGTTCAAAATAATTTTAGATTGTGTGTAGTTACGTGGAAAATCTTTAAATCTTAATTTACAGATTGTTTGATTATTCAGAATAATCTTGTTCTAAAAATTTCAGAAATAGAATAATTCGATAATGATGCCTACAAGATATTATTATTGGAGACTCGTCAATTCGTGGTTCAACAGTTTCAACTACAAGATCTTCATGATCCCTCTGTTTGGAATACCCCTTTAATTCGTTGTCGTAAATAAAGATTTTATCTTATTGTATTCTTAAAATTTACTGTGTAACAGATAAGTTTTTAAAAATAACGGCTAAATCAGAAGATTTTCGGAAATGATAATAATGTAATTAAATTATAAACAAAAGATGATACATTTTTTATCGTTTTTAAAACTTCCATTTACGTAACGATATAAAATTGTAATCATGCCTACTCCAAATTAATGTTTAAGACAAATTATACTCTCATAAATATAATTAAAATATTTTCTTCTTTACAAAAGTGTGCATGTCTCACAGCAATAGAAAACTATGAAATTATAAAATTGTATAGAAATAAACATCTTCAGTTAAAAATAAACTTGTGTATGTAAGTCTAGATTTAACAACATTTTGATTTCACGTCAATATTAAAAAAGCATATTTCTGATACAACAGATATACAAAGGAATTTTTTAACATATGTATTTACAGATTAGGTTTTGGCTTATACTACTAATACTAAAAAAATAAATAAAAAAGATTCTTAATGATAGGTGTAGAAACTGAACCCGGGATTTATTGGCACCAATCCTGTAAAATAAAAAAATACATTACACACAGATTGCAACATTTTAATAAATATTTTTTTAAATTACAAATACAATTCTAATACAAAATGTACTCAATAAATTTTCAATCTAACTATATAATAATGCAGGTACTTATCTAAAAAAAATAATATGAAATCATAAAATGTATTCCGAGACTATAGGAGCAAATGGGAAAAACCTCGAATTACTATTATTATATAGGCTTTACTTTTACTAATTTTTGTATACTAATAATTCCTCAATTGATATATATTTCGACAGGATTAACTACAATATTTTAGGATTATAATTATGCTTCGATGGAATAAAAATTAC
Organism: Crioceris asparagi; assembly: GCA_958507055.1. Lineage (NCBI taxonomy): Eukaryota > Metazoa > Arthropoda > Insecta > Coleoptera > Chrysomelidae > Crioceris > Crioceris asparagi. The sequence continues at coordinate 55,750,541 of OY293826.1, read as the reverse complement.
GATTTTGTTTAATGAAATTGCCGTATTAATTTCAAGCCTGGGTAACAATAAAAAAATATGAATTATTATGATTCTAGATGGAATTATCAACTGCAAGTTTAAAGAATATTCGAATACTAAATCCAATCGATGAATTACAATTATATCATGATGTGAATTGTATTTAGAAGTCAATTATTATTATCTCATAGAATAATTTCAAATGAGCGAATTATTACATTTTGAAAAAATTATGCTATTTCCATTATGTACATAATTTGAGTTCATAAATTAATTTTATGTACATAATTATTCTTTATTAATTTTCATATCAAAATTATGCACAGGCTTTCCGGAATACTTGCTGTATACATTACTTGACCAAGTACTTGTACCCAACCGTTCTCGATAAACGATCACGCGTCAAACGACCCGAGAACCCCGCAATGAAAAAAGATAAGCATACATCGATAATTGTTGCGTAATGTGAATGCTTCACCTCCACTTGCATACTGTCGCTTCAGGCAGAGAAAAGCGATACAACCATTAGGGCAAAGATTAGGTGTATTTAATCTTTGATTAGGGAGTTGAACTTTCTGGACTGTACGCATGCGTACGTACGTTGAAAATATATCCAAAAATTGACTTGTGGATTGTAATTTCTATTCTATTCTATTCTATTGAAAATTTCCCTGCGTACATGAAGATCGCTCAACTTAACGTTATTTTTCATTTTGTGAAGTGTTAAATTATGTCATGAGTCAAAGTTGTTCTCGAATTTAAACAGTGGCCTGCCTGTTTACTGTTTTATATTTCGGAACAAGCAGCATATACAGGGTGATCCAAATCATAATATAATTCAGCAGATAAAAATAATTATTAAAGTTCATATAAACTTATCTCCAAAAACGCTTCGTTTGGAGATATGGGGTGTTGAAATATTGCGAAAAAAATCGGTTTTTCTTATTTTTAAAGAAACTCTTCTAGATTTTGCTTTCAAACTTAGTAGGATTATTGCCACTTGAAAACAAATTTACAGCATGATAAATACTTGTTTTTGTTTTACCAGTGGCGTTCGAGAAACTGTTTTAATTAATTTAAATAATAAAAAAAATTGTACGCCAATGGTCTATCGCAATTCTGTTAATAAATTATTATATTAGATATATTGATCAATTCTAAACAAAAATGGTCTCTTTAGTCTTTTCGCCAAAACGAACCGTTCTCGAGAAAAAAATAATTATTTTTGTTTGCGTGTGCACCTAATATCTGAGGTTTGCAAATTAAAATTAAGATAATTCGCGCTATTTCAATTCGTTTTTATTTACATCACATTTGCAAACCTAAGATATTAGGTGCACATGCAAACAAATTTTTTTTTTCGTTTTAGAGAAAAGACTAAGGAGACCATTTTTGTTTAGAATTGATCAATATATCTAAACTTTTTAACAAAATTGCGATAAACCATTGGCGTACCATTTTTTCTCAACTTTTTCATTTAGCTTCTACAGCTACAAATTTTACAAAATTAAATCTCGCAGTTACTTCTGTTATTCCTGGGGAGGTACCTACTTGATGAGATGGTATACATTCAAATTTCTTAAATATATAATTGTTTTTCTTAATTCTTTGTTACTCTATTTTTGTCATTGTGGTATCACTATGATGTCTAAGCAAGAAGTGAGAAGCATACATTCTGATTACAATAGGGGCTAACGGCATTTATTATTACACGACTCTTTTATTGTGAGGTGAAGATGAGCCTGTAAAAATTCAAAATTGTACTCATCGTATTCATTCGGTAGATGGTATAACGTCACGTTCATTTCGTGCTCTCGGGAAGTAACGTAAGACTACCATCCATCCAACATAACCATAAAAAATAGGGAAAGATTTGTGGTCGCACTTCAACTCCCTATTCTCAGCCACATCGGCCGAATCAGTGTTGCCAGGGTTGCAAAGCCAAAAATCGTGACATTCTACAATGAAAAATCACCACTATCTCTCTGCTGTTTCTATATGGACTTAATAATTTGTTATGACAAACTCTTTTGACGGGAGAGCTTTGCGCCGATCTTCGCGTACCTGGCCATTTTGTGATACCAGACTACATAGTCGCCGCATGCAGACTTCTTTTCATTCGTAAATTTTATAGATATATTTATTATTTTTCATATTGGTTCTTTTTTCTACAAATTAAATTATTAATGATTTTATAAAGGTTACAATATTCCAGAAGATTTATGTTCCGTACAATAAACAATCAATTTTTGTAATTTAATAATATATATGTACATGAAGGTAAATAACAGAATACAGGAAAATTGGCAATAATAATTACAGTACAATAGTAAATATATTGTTTTAATTGATAATGTGACTATATTGGCAAGAACGTGGCCAGAAAAATCTCTAATAACTTCGTAAGAGCTACTATGCAGTGACCATTGGATTAACAATAGATGAGCTGCACAGCGATAACAATCAAGCTGCTAAAAATGCTAACGTATCCGTTCTCCAACATGCATTTTTTATATTTAATCCGAATTTAATAATACATGTACCAGTGTAAAAAAGACAAATAATATTACCGGTAGAAACTAATTATTCAATTTGATATGATCAATAAGTTATTTTTTGAGAAAACTAAAAGAAAATTCTTAAAAACGCAAAATAATTATCTTAAAAGAAAATGAAATTCTGAAAGAAAAAAAAATCTTTAACAACAAATAATGAAGTAGATGCTCAAAGAGTCCTCCGACCCCTCATGGCTAATGGTGCTTTATGGTTTCATAATCAATGCAACTACATTTTTCAAAATTTGAAATTATCCTGTGTATTGTAGATTGTAGATATAGTTGACGATGGTCTGTTTACTGGATAATTTGTCCAAAAGAATTGAATGTACCATTTAACAACATGCACTTTTTCAGAAATTCCACACATGTTTATATTTAATGAAATTAATATTGCATTCTAGAAACACCTTCAGATAACTTGCTGCGGACACCAGCAAATTGGTCAGATCTATTTAAGCTGGCTATGTTCGCACGGCTTTGGTCTTTACTGTATACAACAAACTGAGAAGGCAGATCTAAGAAAAAAGCTAAGATAATCCTAGCATATGCAAATTTTAAATACACAGCAAATAGCAATTATCTCTAAATTCTGAAAGTCTAGCCGTCAGTTATACCGATAAAATTCTCTGTTACTTGGAGCGCTAGCTAGCTGTTGTTTGCTATTGAATGGATGGGACTAGAATTTATTTACAGGGAATGTTAACTTATTTTAAAATTATTTTTTTATTTGTGAGTTGGAAGACAATTGAAAAAAATACTTTTGAAAAATATTTGAATACAAAATTTGACAATCACCTGTGCACATAAGTTACAAAGTAGGACCAACAATGTAACATCAAATCTCACTCTAGACTAGATGACGTTTCTCCTAAACTGCTCCGGCTGTCTAAATAAAAAACTGTAATGTATAAGTTCATAAAATTGGTGTTAATTTAACCCCGAATAAGAAAAACAATCAAACCACGTGATAAAAAATGCAGGTTTCCATTTGAAATAAGAAAGTTGGTACCTACGGTTGGTACACCCTTTGAAAATATTTCCCCCATTTTCAAGTTCTGAATCCCACTGTTGAGTGTTGAAAAACTTAATGCTCGGCCTCGTAAAACACCATGGCCACAGCTTACCTTAGCTGAGTTTGAAATACTCGCGAATATTAAAAACCATGATTCAACATGACGCAATTAAATGATTCACACTATTGAAAATTCCGAATGAAAAAAAATATTCTTCAAGAATCCCTATATCTATATAACAAGAGGGAAAATGAATGCAAAAAATATATCGTGAACCATAAAACCCAGAACAAGGTTGCCGATCATACCTAAAAATCCAGCTTATTCATAATCAAGTATAAATATAAGCTATTCACCGGTGTTAATTCTGTAATTCAAAGAAGTAGGTACTCGTCTTAACACAAATAACCGTGAGCATTTTCAACAGAGTTTGGAATTTTTCAGAGAAAAGCTCTTCACAATAGAAATAGATGTTCATATTGCAGTACAATATTAGTGACACACATGTTTCAACTCGGTGATTCAAAGAAGTACGTAGTAGGATCCGAAGTCATAGAGAATCAATGGACTGAAATTTGCAACAACCGTGAACAGTGTGAATGCAATTTGTAAATTTGTATAGCTCTATTCCTATGCATTCACCAAAAATGAATACTCTAGATTATACATCGCCATTGAAAATCAACAATAACATAAAAAAACATGGAGACAAACAGTTGAATTGTATACCTCCTCCGTTTGATTCGTCGGTCAAAAACTAAGTATATGCCATGATTGTGTCTGGCAACTATTTAGCCTCCTATGGTAAAATTGACATGTGTGATTTTTAGCTTTCCCAAATCAGCTGCGGCACTGTAATATTTGAGGCAAAATAGTAATATGTTGATGCATTTTTAATTTTATTCAAAAATCTTGAAGTTCTGCAGGTTTAAATTTACGCAAATATTTTAAATTTGCCATAAGACTAAATATGTCAGAATTCACTGCATATTCCAAAGCTCGAAGCACGTAGTCAAATAAGCTCATAGAAGTTGCATATCAGCGGCATTCCCTGTTGGAGATAATCAGCTGTATATGTTGAGTGTAACTCACGTGCGTACACATGCGCAAAGACGCATTTTTTAGAATGTTAACAGTACGGAATTTCAAACGATTTTAATGACGAGTTTCATCTCCGGTTTCTTGCTAGGTGGGGGCGATGGTTTGTAGCTATTCAATGATCCGCTAGCTGGTGCTGAATTTGAAGTACAAACTACTAGGAACTATGCCTTAGTTGCAAAAGTTTAGATCCCTGATTTTTTATAGAAAATCAAGTTAGTGAAAAATATATTTAATGCATTTTTTGTGTAAAGCTGCATAAGTAAAACTATGAAGAAAACCCAGGATATATTTTCAAATCAAACTTAACGCTCAAAAGTGTAGCAGAGAAGGATAAAAAATTATCTTCATATAAAAGTAACACTTTCGATAGTCTACGTATGTTTCAATTCTGAAACCTGAATTGGAGTACCTAGACATATGATAAATAACAAGAAAATTTTCTGGTTGTGCACATATCACTCGAAAAGTATTTCAATGAAACTTGATAGTTTATTTACAATTTGCAACGGCTATTAATACAAACCCTTCATTTTCAAATTTAAACGCGTGTTTCGTTAACTAATTTGATTTTTTTTTTGGCTAAGAAATATTAGCATCTTTGTTGGCAAAACACGACTCAGGTTGTAAGGCTCTACTTAGTGTTGTTGGGCGCCAAGGATTTTGGATGGAATTCTGAATGAGGTTTCGGTGAGTTTTTCGTGAACAAGAAAGTAGCTGATTTAATCAACCCAATCAACTACTCCACTCAAACTTTGTCAGTCGCGAAGTTAATTTGAAAAGTATTTATTACATAAATTAGATGATATAGATACCTTGAACGATGACTCGTAACCACCTTTACTTTTCATCTGATTTTGTAGAGCTATTAATTGATCTCCTGGTATTTCAACATCTCTACTACCTATGTGACCTGTGTGCTGGAAGTTAGTTGGATTGCCTATCATAGATCTAAAAAATATAATCAAATTATTACTAACTACGAATATTTAAGTACAATCATGAAAGTCCATTCTGAAACAGCCTTTCTGCTTAGGTCACCAGTCATAACCTTTTTGACAGTATAGCTGATGATATATTCTGGAGAAAGTATCAATAACTGCCTAGATACTCCTTTAATATAGGGAAAAGACTACTTTTGAACCTAATTAACCTCCATAAACAAATTTTAAGTAATGAGTATAGGTAGGACATTGAACACTGAATATAAAACCATTACATGTAAATTTAGACCATTGGTATCTAACCTATCAATTCGGTGTGCTGTTCTTTTCTGTGGCTGGGACCCCCAACAGCTAAACCAGGATACCCACAGGTCACTAAGAGCAGCCATCTAAAAGTTATGAGAAGAGAAAATTTAATGAACAAAAATAAGTTTAGCAATAATAAACTACTTACCATTTCTATGACAATCATAAATTGCTGCATGTAACATAAGTAACTTTTACCTCTGTTATTATACTTGTAAAAAACAATAGTGGAAATATCAAAAATATTTACTTCATTTTTATTTTTTTCTTCTTCATTTGGCCTTTCCTTTATCTCTAGAAAATGTCAGACTGTGACTGTCAGACTTCACATATTTTTCTCTTCTCTCTCTCTCTCTAAGGTTTTTGGCCCTTGCTCCCTATTGGTGCATTTGGCCAGCTCATTCGGGGGGTTACAATCTTGTCTGATTTTGCATCATATTGTAACCCATTAATAATAGCTTTTTTTTTCCTCTATTTCTTTTGTGTTATTCTTGTATGATTATTCTTCAATGCACGTGTCAAGATGAGTCCAGCAATGTGCCTCGATCCGAGTATAACCTTCTCTGTCACGCTCCTAAGGTTATCAGCGAGGTTTTCCCTCTTGTCTCCTCCAGACCACGCTGCCACGTGCTTCTAACCTTAAAAGTTAAATAGGAATCGACCTCTTTTCGCTTGCACACCCCGAACTACCCTCGATTATCACGGCCGAGACTTCCCTGTCCACCTCGGGGGCCCAGCACTCACGTCCTCTACTAGCGTGTACTTCCCGTACGGAAATTTTTGATTTCCTTCAGACGCGAAGTGAACTCTACCGAGGTTGACACGGAAGTGATATTTTTCTCTTCATTCAAACATTGACACTACCTTCCAGAGAACACTACCAGAGAACAATGACGTATATCTGTTCTCTGATGCTACCTACTCCATAGAGAGGACGACTAGCCCGCTGCCGACGGAGTATGTTTTGCTGCATGATTGCTTGCTTCTTTTGCTGCACGGTCCGATAAATGATGCCGCGAATGGTGTGTTGATTGCTCCCTTGCTTGTGTTGGCTTTACACGATGCAGGCCATCATGTATGTAAAATGACAGTACTGAGAAATATGACTGTGACAAATGATACCAAATATCGAACATTCTAATCAAGCTCTATTTCTAATCATTTTTACAACCGAGAAAATGTCTCAACAATCAAAACATGTTATCATGTACAAAATAACTTTTGAGTACGATTCGACCAATTCCGAGTGCTCCGACAAGGTACGATGCGGGAAAACAGACCGAAAATAGCACCGGTTCTATCATCAAATCATGCATGAGTTCAGGCAACTAACCGTGCACTTGATGTCATTTTCTTACACGGAAGCATGCACAGCACTATGCCTAGCTCCCGTCAAGCAGCAAAACATACTCCGTCTGCAGCAGGCTTAACACAAGTAGAGGGAGTAGCACAAAAAACCTTGGTTTATCGTATGTCATTTAGGGGTGTTGCGCAAAATCACGCAGCGCATCCTTATGTAGTATGGATGAAGCAAGAAGACTGGAAATAGGAGATTGAACTCGCCCTAAGAATCGTGTAAAATTTAATACGCATATCTTTTGTAAATGCGTCATTGCGCACCATGCCGTGCGCAACGAGCAGCAGATCATGATCGCGAAGATAAATAAAGACAACAAATATCTAAGGCAATTGCAAGAATATATAAAGGGAGGATGATTAACTCTGTATTCTGTTCTATAAGCAGCAGTGGCGTACCGTGATAAGTTGTCAATTTGGGGTGTTGCGTAGAATTCCACTGAGTGTTTAATGTTGTATTTAATCTGCCTTCGCTCATATTACATAAGGATCGCTGTGCGATTTTGCGCAACACACCAAAATGACATACGATAACCCTACGTTTTTTGCACCGTTTTTTGTGCTACTCCCACTACTCGTGTTAGTTGTCCTCCCTATATTTGTTCATATGTAATTATCAACAAGATTTTTAGATATATAGGTTGCATGGTAACTTTCTGACCAATCAGCGCCAGCTATTCAAACGCGGAAAATACGTCACTCAGGGTGCCTATTTGAATAAATCGCCTTTGAACTAGAAGGAAGCAGTACGGTTTGACGGTATTTCCATTAGTTTAAATAAGTATATCGAGGCCTATATCTTCCCAAATTGTCCTTAATTATCCCCTTAATGAAATATATAGATTGAATTAGAATATATTTATATACTTTAAGAAAACATGAATTATTTATATTTAAAATATCATAGTTAGATTTGGTGATATATTTAAAAACTAATTGCATAAAGTATATATTCATGTATTTCATTTTGTTTTACAAGTTGTGGCCAGATCTGTTGAACCAAAAAAAACATTTGACCTAAATCAGTCTCTAAGTACCAACCAGCTTCAGAGTTTTTATCTAGACAGGAAGCTAATATTTTTGATTTCGAAATTTATTTTTCAATTTCATATTCGTAATCATTCAAAATGGCACTTAAACTTCAATTTGATACACACTGCTCATATTTTAAACACCCTGTATGGTTATTTAAAAAAAATCGTTTTTCGAGCATTGCAAGGAGAAATGAGTATTTCCTTTAAGATAATGAATACACCAAAAATTTATAATTTATTTAGAAAAAGTTTACAACATGTTAAAAACCAAGAAATCTTACAAATACTTAATTATTATTAATTAACGTTTACAGAATGTTAAAATAAACTTATAATGATGCGATACTAATTAACAATGATGATCTTGGTGATAGTGATGATCTTATGTTGCTGTCTTGTAGTAATTTTCCATTATTTTCTTCTCTCTATTTCTTAAGCATACGTTGACTTCGGGCACCAACTGGCTTTTTAATAGAGGATGGCAAAAACAGTGATGGAATTGTTGAAAAAAAACTTTCATATTATTTACAGTTCAGTTCACTTTACCTGAATAATTTGTATATATTCATCAGATCGTACATATTTCAATGCCATTAGGTAGATCAGCAAATCTTAGTTTGTTTAAATAGTAGTGAACAGAGTTTGTACAAAATCTTCAAAATTACAAAGTGTTCAGATAAATACTTGCACAACATTTCTAATTTGAGACAGGAAGTTGATATTTGTGCATATATAGTAAATGAGATTTTAATATACTGTAACGTGGATAGGCTTATCATGTACTTACTGTTATTATTTGTTCAGTCTCTAGTCTCTAGTTAATTCTGCTAGCTTATTTACTATAGTTGTTGGTTATATAGTTCATTAATTACCTACTTCTAGAATTAGTAGATCTATTCTCGATCCTTCCAGAAACTATATGAGGTACTGTTTGTCACACTATTGTCAGTTTGACAAGCCTCTAGAACATTATTGCTAGTTTTCTACTGTGTGACTCAGTGCCACATAATCCCGCATTAGCAGAAGCTTTATTGGAACAGATTAATTTTTAAATGCGACAATAGAGTGCATTAGTGTCACTAGGTTTTCAAAATTCGTAAGAAAAAATAATATTTTTCTTATTGGAATCATCTTATCCAGATGATAATGAGGATGATTCAAGTGATAATAACACTTTGTATGAATCAAGTAATTCCAAGTAATTCCTCATTAAGTGATATTTTTATCGACAATTTTAACGACGATCAAGCTGATGTATTATTTGCACCATTAATTCAATATCTAGTGACTGGCACTAGAAATCAGCGAGTAGAAGATTATTTATCAATTATAAAATCTTGGAGTGACACAGACTTTAAAGAGCATTTTCGACTTTCACGAAGGACTTCATATCATTTTATATTAATAATAATAATCTTTATTTCCTTGAGACAATATTTACATTGTGTTGGAAATTTCACAAAATTCCT